>RCWM02000288.1:0-652500 GCA_003667255.2 Euschistus heros | reverse complement strand
GCACTCCCACTCGTCACACTACTGACAAAGCTGAGAGAGCAACGCTGGGATCTATTTTGGCTCAGCTTACCCTGTCACAAGCTGGTTTGGCGTTTTCCCCAATTTTATATATTGTGTATGTAGTGTGATTTTTCTCTCTATTATAGTTGATCCATTTCTGTTATTATTATTCTAATTTATATTTTCATTTATATATGTTTACTTTGTATAGGCATAGGTTTTTTCTTATCTATTTTCGTTGCAGAATTTGAATAAATAAATTCATTTATATTCATATTACTCATTGCTCTTGAGTGAGGCAGCTCGTTATATTTTTCAATAAAAGAGTTTACAAAAACTTTACTTTATTTGATATAAATAAACGATAAACAACAAAAAAACTTTAATAGTTTAAAGCATTAAATAATACAAACCTTTTATTGTAAACTGTGATAGTACTTTTAACCCCACAAGTCACTGTTACTTTCAGCTTACAACAATATTTAACACATTATTAATAAGACGTTATTCAAGTTTTATAGAATATAATTTTAAATTAACAATTTTTGCAAAATTAATTCATATGAATATTGATTTATTGTTACTTGTTAGTTAACAATTAACTGTTTTAGAAATTGATCCTTGAAATGGGAAATGATAATTTTTATAATTTAATATTTCTTCAAACAATTGCTTAAAGGAGTACTGTGCCAATGTAAATTAATATCAACAAATCTCTTTCAATTTAATTGCTAGATAAGAAAAACAGAACACTTTATCGGAATAATATCTCTATTTAGATATTATAGATGTTTTCTTTTATTTATTTGGTTTGAAACATAGCATAGGAGAAAATATTGTTATCGAACTAAATATTAGCACAAGAGCTCCCTAATTAATAATTAGTTAGCATATTAACATAACAAATATAAATGTGCAATAAATAAATTTAACATAAACAGAGCGTAACACTGAGAACAAAAGGGGTGGTAAATAAATAATAAAAGTAAGAAGGGTGACACATTCGACAGGGAGAGGAACAAGTACAAGTTAGATCTAGAAAGCGGTAAGAGGGAAGATAACTCACAGTGAAGTTTCTCGTCCAAGTTGCCCCGTGACGTCACAGAGAGTGCCCTTATGAACTCCTCGAACTCGATCGAGCCATCCTGGAAAACAAACAGGAGCATATTTCAGTTCGGCGAAAACAACACCCACTCGGGCGAAAAACATGACCGCCATCAGCCTGGGAGAGCAAAAGTGAGCTGACAAAAGTGAAAAATTAATTTAATAGAATATGTACTTACACTTATGGATAGCTCTATAATTTATTAGGAATACATATATATATACATACATAATTTTTATACTATGCAAAAGGTTTATTATATGTATTACAATGTTTCATACTTGTTTGTTAATACAAATCAATGTCGAAATACATTATTCAATTTTATAAAAAAAAAAAAAATAAATAAGCAAGAAAAATAAAATGATCGAATAGACTAGAAAAAAAAATTAAAATAATTCAAACAAAAAGAAACTCAATAAAAGGGAACTCAATTTTTTTTTTTTTCCAAAAAGTCTTTTCTGCCGTTTCCACAGTGTGTGTTTCAATTTATTTTTTGTAAATTAAAACAGTATATTTTTGTTTTAATAATTTACAGATTTGTTGGAATATAGGATTCATATTGTTAATTACGTTGAATGTATTTATTTAGCTTGTGCCAGAGTAGATTTAATTCTGAGAAATACATTTTCTGGCCTCACCCTCTGGGCCAGGAATTTCCCGTGTCATCATATAATCAAACATTTATTATTTTACAAAAGCACATAAAATAAAATGTACTATTGCAAATTCTTATATTCATTTTCCTCTTCACCTTCAATTTAAATATTATATTCGTTGAATAAATTTAATAAAACCACATGCAATATATTTTCTTAACATTATTAAACTTGTATGGAAATTAATTTCAATTTATGTAGAAGGAATTGTTTTCATTCTACAAGAAAATTCATCATTCTGATAAGATCAGCTGCACTCACAACCGTAGGTCTAGAAGCGGTAACAAAATACAAAACCCGAGACCATTCATTGTTTTTAGCGATAATAACAATAATTGTCATATTGTATTATTTATATATTAGCATCCCGCTGCTTCAGCCACTCTGCTAAGATAATCTCAACTAATAATTATCCATACAATTGAGCGATATTTCCACGCATAGCAGTAATCTTTAACCTAGTACTTACCATTGCAAGAATAATGTGGTTGAAGTTCACATTAAAACAGAATTTTTATGTTTGAGTAATGAATTCAGAAAGACAGAGATTGTTAAGAAACTTTTGCGGATAATAGACTGATTTATCATTGATAACAACTGAAGGCCCATGAATCATATTTTTACGCACAATATCAAATAGCAAAGGATCACGTGACTACAGTTTTCTCTACCTTATGAGAATATATGCAGTCCTGGTCTAAACTATTTTGTATTATTCTCGATTCTTATTGTTTTTAGTTATAAAAGGAGTAATATAACCAAAAAGTAATGCTTAATTAGTGCTCACTAGATTGGGTTTGAAACGGTAGTAAACAGTCAAGAAAGGATCGGGGGAAAGGTAGCAACTGGAAGAGGAAAATATTCGACTCGTTGACAAAATCAACGAAAATTAATTATAATCGTAAGTAAGTAAGTAATTACTTACCTAAGTAAGTAGTCGAAGTAGTAATTAATTTTCTATCTCTCGACCTGGAAAAAAACCCGTGTTGCCAAAACCGCAAGGAAAGGGAGAAAGAACGAAAGGAAGGGTTGTAGTGGTAATGTTTTTTTTTTTTTTTTTTTTTTTTTTTTTTCGTGATAAGGATAAGGCAAATGATCCTAAAAACGTGAATTCATAGAAGGATATTTAATAACTGCGTTGTGAATAATTGGTAAACTTGTGCTTCTTTATAAGGTTTTAAGTATCAATTTTGGAGCAAAATGGTATTTTAGAGCAGTTATAGAATTTTGAAAAATGATTAAAAATGCCCTGCAGTAGGACCTAAACGTGCAAAATTTTAACAAATCGACTTCCTCACGAGAGCCAGGGAATTGATCCCCGATTCTTGTGAAATGAATATTTAATTTGTATTAAGCATTTACAGGACAATAGAAACAAAGTAACTGTAAATTAAACATACAAATAAATTTTTTTCATCAGGGCCTCCCTTGGGTTATCTGCCATCGAATTTCCATCGCAGTTAGGACTTGTTTGCCAGCTAGGAATTTATGTCTTTATTTTTGTAAATGATGACGGCCCAGTGGTCCGGGATCAGCCCCACATCTTGCCCCCATTAAGCCCTTCCCGGGGGCAGTGCCTCTTCGGCCGAAGGGGGCTCCAGTTATTATCTGTTTGTTTTCTTCTCTCTTCTTTCAGCTCTTGTTATTCATTATTATTATTTCCCCCGCTCTCTACCAATTTCGTAATCTTGAACTCCGATGTAACAATGCTCCTCCAAAATAGCATAATTACATTTAGTTATACATATTCTGTTTATGCGGCTAATTCTCTAGTTTGCTTGCATTCATAAACCTGTTAAAAGTTGAGGAAAAAATAAACATTAAATTTCTTTTTTATTTAAAAAATGAGTTATAATAAACAATTATCAGGCATATACTAGAATGTTCGTAAAGCTCAAGAAAAAAAATATTATAATGTTGAAACTTTGGACATTATATGGATTTGAACTAAAAAGAATAATTAACTTGCTCTGAATCACGTACGGCTCTCACAACCATCAGCAACAAAAAACAAAACGGAAAAAATCTATATAATATCCGAAACAGCTACTTTAATTAATCCCATTTCAAGATTCAAAATTATAAATTTCATGTTAATTCTGGGTCATTCAGATAAAGAAAGTAATTTCCAAGCAGAAATAGCAGCTAAAGAAGCATGTTCCCTCTTTCCATTACCATTAAACCCCGTTTCCCTTGCCAGATCATAAACCCTTGAAATAGTAGGTTAAAATAGTTGCTTCGAATGGAAAACATTAAAAAACTTAAAACAATAAGACTTTCGCCAGGACAACAGAGGCAAGAACCAGGTCCAAAAAAAATCAAGTTACGTTTACAAGCCTACGAATTGGCCACTCAAAACTGACACACAGCAATTATAGGAGGCCAAGCCACCCCCGAAATGCAACAAATATCAATTAAATTTGACGATACAACACGGAATGCACAAAATACCAAAAGCAGAGACAAGATAATGACCTAACAAATCATGAAATGTCAAAATTGTTAAATAATAACAAGTTTAGACAATCAGATGATTAACTTAAAAAAAAAAAAAAAAAAAAAGGAACAACCTTTACAAAAACTTGTAGCAATCAAACTATGTAAGCCTTTAAGAATATGTAGTGGTACATGGCACCAGAAAAATGTAAATAAATAAAGAAATACACCTTGGGTATTAAATAGTAGAGGTATCATAGCTTCTTGAAATTCTTTTAATCCTCGACAGTATATTGTGCGAAATGAGTCTCTTTTTTTAATGCAATACTGTTTATAGAACTGATAATCCAACACACTAAAATCGATATTATAACCTGTATAGATGATACAAAGTCGTACCTATCTGGCAGTTAATGTGATGAGTTGTTCTTTGAAAAAAGTGGTAATTTCAGACTTTCTTTTTCCAATTTGCTTGTGATAGCTTTATATTTAGTTGGAATAGTTATCTTATATTTGGATTTAAGAACTTCACAACAGCCTTCCCTAGTAGACATCGGTACACATACTAACCCATTCTCGAGCGCCGCTCAAAACCTGTTATCGGCAGTGTACCTGAGAAGCTCACTTTTGAAAACTGCTATAAAATTCGTTCTTAAGCGATTTTATGCTACAAACTAACATTTATCTTCCTTTTAGGGATGTTTTAATCAGAAAACGTTTGTAGAGATGCTTAAAAAAATGTCTTTATTCACATTTCTATAACTAAAAGTATTAGTATTTAAAAAAAAAAAACTCGAAATAGCCTTATATATTTAGTACATAAGTATATTGAAATAATAAAATCGATTAATACATTCAATTCAACAACATCGGTGTCTTACGTCGTGTTGGTGTCAATTGTTTCCAGAATGTTTTTAGTAAATACATTTCCCAACATTCAATTGCAGCTCCATCAGCATGGCAAACATTCCCTTTGACTTCTGAACTTTAAATGACTTAACGTTAATGTTACGTTATGTCATGAAAAAAATGTTATTCAAAAAAACAAACGAGTTCGGGCACATTGTGTTTAAAAGCTCATCTGAGGTATATCTATTATCCATGTGAGCGGATGTCATACTGACCAAGCAGGGTGCGATCCACACCAGAAGTTAGGGCCTGACAGATCAGCCGCTCCTGAAGAATGGTCAAAGATTTTAGTGGACATGTGGAAGAAAAATTAATTAAATAAGAAACGAAATTTCTGTAGTGCCTAATATAAAATGAAAATATTTATTTAACATAATAAATTAAGCAGAAGTAAATGTTTGATCTCTAAAAATTACAAAGTATAAAATCTTGATGAATGACACAAAAGTATAATTTTCTGAGAAAGGAAATTTTTTAAAGGTGCAGTTAAAGAGACTAGCGCTAAATTTCTATCAGATAATAGAATTGTAACAAATACAATTGTACCTAAAAATGTAGGGGAGAGCCGAACCGCGAAGAGGTATTTTTTAAGTTAATTTCGTCTCACTTTCCGAACATGGAAAGTCAAGACTTAATATTAGGTATCTAAACATAACTACTTAATAACATCATCAAAAAATAAAATGAAACTAATCCATTTAAATTGTGACCGTTAAAGATTATAAAAAAAAACTACTTCTAAAATGATTTAAACTTTGTTAAAAATAACATTGTATACTCTATGGATAGAAGTCAAATGACAAATATTTATTTACAAGCAGTGTTTAGCCAAGAATTTCAAAAGGAATGGTGGAAGAAAAGTTAAATATTGACTAGAGTGAAAAGAGACAAATTTTATTCCGTTATTTTATTTTCTTTTTGAGGATTTATATGTATATCACATATTTGATCATTTTGCACATACACACACACACACACACACACACACACACACACACACACACACACACACACACACACACACACACACACACACACACACACACACACACACACACACACACACACAAAATATAAATACATATAAATGCTGTAAATGACAGAAGTCGAGAATTCATTGTGGGACATAAAAAATGAGAGAGGAAAGACGCTTAAAAAGCTTTAAATAAATTAAATCAAATAATATCAGCCATCTTAATAACCATAAGAATTGATATAATTTATGATCCTATCTAGGGATATATCGATTGGAAAAATAATTGAAACTATCTTGAAAATAATTGGGTCTTTAAAACTAAATCTTTTACATATATATATATATATATATATATATATATATATATATATATATATATATATATATATATATATATAATTTGTTTTTTAATTTGCGCATATGGTAAAAATCAATCACTATAATATTACTTGACGGCCAAAAGTACATTTAATGCTCTACAATTTTGATTCTGACGTTTTTTCTGAGACACGATTGTGGAACGTAATAGAATCAAAAGTTTGACAAAAAGTGAGGTGACATTTGTTTTTTCCCGAAAATCACCTATTTTCGATAACGTATATCTCGTAAACGATTAGATTAGAATTACAACAAATTTATATATAATAAGTTTTATAGTAAATTTAATTAGCTTCTATGTTTATTTGAAACATGTTTCTAGAGTCAACAGATTTCGAGATATTATCGAAAAACCAAAAAAATGGAACTTCTCCCCCCCCACCGTTAGCTTACCCCCCAGCGGCGGTGACTTTTAGTATGTTTACCTTCCAACTATTCCTAACGAAGCTATGAAGTCAAAAATTATCGCATATCTCATGCACTCTACAATGTGTTTATTGACTGGACTAAACACCACTTTAATTATAAATGAACTATTGATTTGACTATAACTAAACCTGTTTGGGACATGCGGAGTTGAGATTATGGATTCCATTAAAGCTCATTACACCATCCTCAGTAAAATTCTCATTGCTACGTATTATGGTAAAACTATACTTACTTATAATGAGTATTAATCAATTAATTGCTACTTTTATTAGAATTTTTTTTTTAAACTAGTTTCGAATATTAAACATTTATCATCAGTTCTAGAAGCATACAATCATTTAAAAAAATGTGCACTTTGATGCATATATCAAACTCTAAAGTTTAATGAAATGTGCGTATGTTTTTAGAACTTTTGATGAATTTGTAACATTCGAAACTGGTTTTCAAATAAAAATAATTCCAATAGAATCGGCAAATGGTTTATTAATCCTAACAGTATTAATCCTAATACTACCATCATAGGTACCTCAAGTTATCTATAATGATCTTAATTTCCAAGATGTCACACAAAGAAACCTATAAACTCAAAATAAAATTAAAATCCTTACCTACTGAAATCGAACAATTATTCTAATATGTTTCCTATTCGATTTCTAAAAATAAACCTAGTCACCTGATTTTCTCGGTAAGTTTTAATATATTACAGCGAAACTTCAATTATCTGGATTGGTTCGAAGGACAAAAAAAAAAAAAAAAAAAAAAAAAAAAAAAAATATATATATATATATATATATATATATAATATATATATATAAATATATATATTTTATATATATTATATATATATATATATATATATATATATATATATATATATATATATATATATATATATATATATATATATATATATATATATATATATATATATATATATATATATATATATATATATATATATATATATATATATATAGTTTATTAACAGACATTGTAGGCCGAGGATCGGAGTTCACATAAAATACGATAGGTGTCGTCTTATTAGTTTCCATGACAGAATGAAAGACGTAAAACTAAAATGACCATGTGGCAGCTACCGGAACATCGTCTTAGAATTACAAGCGGAGCCCATACACCTCATGACAGTCAAGTTCTGAGTAAATGTACTCAGAGAAGTTCTAGAAGCATATCACATCCATCCTACACGGGATTGTCCAGTCTGAGTTATTTTGCCGTCGCGAGTGGTCTCTTTATAAACTTACAGGGATATGGCACCTAAAAGAAAGCGTATTTTATTATATTGGTCAGAAAAACTGTTCATTGTAGAACGCCTTTGAAAGGACTAATGTGGGAAAAAAATGGCGGATCAGTTCTGTGTCGGAACATTCACGATTTCCGATATTAACTAAACTTTGTTGTTACATATATATAATTTTATAAACTGCCGCATGTTTAGTTATTCAATAAAATACATAGTTAAGACAATATGTATGACTGTATTTTTCATTTCATTACCTTAATTCAACCGTAAATCTGATTATACGGATTTTTGGGTATTCGGATCAATTTCGGGTCTAATTAGCCTGGATAATTGGAGTTCACTGTACTTATATTTGGCTACTACAATGGATAATATTTTCAGAAATGATTTGCATCTTCATTATTTCTCTTATGATGGAAGAGCTATTTTGATCGACTGAATGAAGAATTTGTAAGTGGGATCATCAGAAAATCTTTTAGGCAATGTTTTAAAATTAACAAACACATTCTAATTTATTGTTAACCTTTTGGTCAAAAGAGCTTTTGAAGAAGTTGTGGCAAATAAAATAAGATACGTTTGTTAATTTTCATATAAAATTAGCCTAAATATTTTACTGAATGTTCCCTATATTCTCTAATAAGTAATTCTTTTTATTTACTTTGTTTATTTTTAGTTATATAATTATAAATATCAATAATTGTTTTTTAAAAATGATGACTCGTTTTTTCTCAATGTTTATCACTCAAAGATTGTATAATTAAAAATAAGAAGAAAGGATATTTGTATATGAAAACTCTTAGTGATATAAAATCACAATAAATTATTAGTTAAAAAAATCAATAAGAAAATAGTAAGTTATAAATTAAAATATTATTCAACAAAGCAAGATTTTTTGGGGTTAGTTACCATTAACTATGTTCTGAAAAGTAGGAAATGGGTGGGGGATGATGGACAGTACCCGCGGGGGGAGGGGAAGACCACTAAAGCCCTCCCAGCGGACCCGGGTTCGTTTCCGAAACCATCCTCCGGAATCTACATAAAGGAAATTGCCTCCTTTCTCTTCGGTAATTGAAAAGGAGGAAAGAAGGGGATTAAGGAAGAATAAGGAAGGAAAGGCCCTGTAATAAGGAACAGGACCCAACAGATTTGTAAAAAGTAAGAATTTTTTAATCTGGTTTAAATTTAAGCAATGAATAAAGTAATACAAAGTGAATATTAAAAAAAGAAGTGACGCCTTTTGAAAATTTTAAATATCTTTAAATATAACCTTATACATTTCTTTATAAATTAATTTATTGTGTATTATTGGATATATAACATCTGAGATGCCTTTGATCTATTGAAATCAAATATGAAGAAAGACTATTGTATTGCAGTTGAATTCAAATGAAAATTCCCATCTTATTAAAAGTAATAATATAAAAAATGAGGAAAATTCTCGGGAACTGAGATTTGACAATGGACGGATTATAACATAATATTGTTTAAACTTATTATACTTTTGATTATAATATTCCGAACATAATAAAGTATTATCAATATTAGTATGCTACTTTTATTTTTTAATTCTCACCTGTCAATCACATAAGCGACAATCGGGGGGTGGCCTGAACTAGAAGCTAAGATATTGGTGTGAGGCATTAGAAGAAATAATTCCTAGTGTTTCCCCTTATTCGCCTTTAATATACTTATTATTAATTAATTATAAGCAGGTCTCTCAAACAGGTCCTTTCCAAACTCTTTTGTTGTTCTTTGGAATAAGCGACCATTTCATCTACTACTTTGCTAGAAAATATTTTTTTTTAACAATTAAATTTTTAATTCCAGACTTGTCACTAATCCAATGTCGATAAGCAGGTGCTATGATAATATAAAATATAACTGTTTTGTTAGACAGGAGGTCAGCACCCAGCGCACAGAGGGTAAATAATAGATCTAGCCTGCAAAAAAATAAGCTATCCTTATTTTCTAATAATTTTAAGCTGCTTATTTCGAAAAAAAATATTGTTAAAAATCTAGGACCTCTGGTTTTGTAATAGATATTAATCTTGCAAATAATAACAAACTCTATCAGTTCTGTCTGGGTTTTGCAGTGCCAAGGAATTAATTAAATTACTTTACCAAACATTGAGTTTTTAAACAACAATATTAATAAGTTTTATTATTATATGTTAATACAGTTTTCTATATTTTTGGCAACAAAAAAAAATACAATGATTGATCTTAAAACAATTTATTTACAATATGCAAAATAACAAAACTTCTTGGGAAAATTAATTAATAAAAACTTAATAGTTAATCATCAGGTGATTCACACCTTCACTCTTAAAACCCAGGAGTCTCTGGCGAGCTATTTGATTGGATGGTTCAACAGAAAAAAATTAGGGCTCACGTCTCGTTCATAAATGGCTTGCTCCTTTTTTTCAGTATTGGCCTCACCAGATGAAGCGGATCGTAATTTAGAAGCAATATATTCAAGATATCTATGTTACTACATTCTCTTGAACATTTTCGAGCGAAATTAGTTCGGTATAGCCAGAAATGTTTATTCCTAAAGTAGCTTCTCCAGAAAGCTGTCCATTGGGTTTAAAATAATTATTTTGATTTGCCAGTTAATATTCCAAAAATCCTAATTCCTTGTCGAAACTGGGCAATTGCAAGCTATCCGTAAAATCAGAATTCTCACACCAGAGGGCCCTAAAATAACATTTGCCCTTCAGAATCACTTTTAAAATTTATTGCTTCTTTATTTAGATTTGCCGGAGTAAAAAAAATATATTTTCCATAGTGGTGGTTATTGGCGGCTATGATTTAAAATTTATTTACTACTTAACTTGACCAACCAATCATGTAAAGAAAGTTATCGGGACTCATCAGGAAGTATAACAAAATCATTATCGAATATTGAAGTTCACAAAAACTAGAAAGAAAAATAAAGAGCAACTTTCTTATTTTTGTTATTTCCTTATCACAAATTTTAATTAATGATATTATGCTATATCATAGAAACATACATGGTCTCTCATAATCCATAATGAGTTGGTCTGATAAAAGTTTAGGAATCGCTCACAAATTTACTTTTGATGCGAAAAAAAATAAACGTAGTACACCAGAAAAGTTCAAACTGGTTCTTCCTCCAATTCTATCAACCAGGGAAACGATTTATTTTCCTAACTTGATACTATTCGAATTGACTTGCACACTGCATTTTGTGAGACTGATTTATCACCGGCTAGATTATAACTTTACCCCTTTGTGCAGCGGTAGCGGTACTTATTCCAAACATGATACTTATTTATTTTTATTAAAGTAGATCCCTCAGACAACTCCTTTTTACCATTCGTGGGTATCTTATTGTATGATTCTCGAGGCAATGATTTTTATTGTATTAATGATATGTCCGTAGAGTTTTATCAATAAATCTTTAATATGCTCAAAATTAAATATATGGAGGTTTCTCATTCAAGTCCTTTTTCACCTCCTTCTGGTGATTTTCGGCTATTTCATCTATTATATTGCTTGGGTGTCCGTATGTGTTCGTCTACAGTTGGTTTGTTAAAGCAAGTGAGTATATTTTAGTTAGTGACAAACCAAGGAGTTTGTGATATTAGTTTTTATACTTTGAGCTGAATTGTTTCTTATAATTTAATGTGCGCCTGCTAGGCAGTCCCATATATTCCTGATGCACAGGTTCATTGAGATTTGATTAGGTGTTGAAAATTCGTTGATTTCGTTCTTGTTTTTATTTACTTATTTATTTTTTTAATGGAACTTAATCTGATATTTAATAAAATAACAGGATTCACCACCTTATAGATTTTCAAATTGAAAAAGGAAAGGAGTGATTGACGGTGAAAGGAGAAAATTCTTGTATAAACTGAAGTCCTCAGCACAGTGAGATTCTTACTCACTAAAAGCCAACACCCAATTCTTCTTCACCACCCCGCGGAACTGCTATCAGGCATTAATTCATGGGGGGATTGGGCTGGCAATGTTCCTACTTCGCATTTTCCGCTGCTAATTACTAAGCCACTCTATATCGCTCCTGTTTACGGAGCATTCTGCAGATGTTAGCTGCGCAACCACGGCCTTCCAATTTTCCACAGCAGAAGTCATCTAGTTAACCAGGTTTTCTGGGATCTACTGATGGCCCAGAGTCCTGGCTAGATCTTCTCTCTCTTCTGAAAAACAGCAACAGAAGAATACGTGTTCTACTGTTCCCACAAGGTTAGTGCAATTGGGAGAGATGATTCATTATCAAGCTTAAACCGAAACAGATAGGCCCTGAAACACCCATGTCCAGTAAGCAATTGGGTGAGGTGATGATCAACCTCCCCATGTTTCCGGGCTATCCATGTCGCAATATCTGGTATCAAACGGTGGGTGCTTCTTCCAGAAGATGACGCATCCCACCGTCATTTCTGAAGTGTGTATATAGGCATTTAATGTCCTTAGTTACTTTGTACTAAACACCAAATTTTTACATATAAAACGGTTTATTAATTTATATAATGTAACTGAAATTATAGACAAATCATACCAAATTCTAACCCTAAATTTGGAATATTACTTTTTTCTTGCAAATAGGATGTGACCTGGATTTTGGGGAATAGGTAATGGGCGTTGAACCTTTTTCAGATGGCAGAACAAGATATTGTAATATTAGACACTGAACAAAATAATAATTTTTTTTTTTTATAGGAGAAAATGGAGTCAATTTAAAAATGAGAATTTCATCCATTTCTCTCTTATATTTTTTATATAGTTAGAATATGTTTCGGAATCTCGACCCCGTTATCCGTTTCTATTTTATAAGACCCACATTTCGAGTAATTTTATTTCAGATATTTTTAATAATCATCAATAATATATTATAAATTGTTTTGAATTTTATTAAAATGTAAAACAAATTAAATTAAAATATAGATTTTGTGACAGTTGGTTGACTTCCCAAACGTTGGAGCTGCAAATGAATTCTTCACCGGCCAAATCCCTGACCCCGACCACTAAAAAGGTCAGTACACCCCGAGCTTCTCCCAAAACCCATTAGCCAGGGATCAAGCCGGTTATTAAATCCTAATGCAAATAGAGGCTAATATTAGGGCCGATATATGCAAATCCCGTACCTTATATTTCAACAGACTAAATAATTATTTCGCGACCTGTATTGTCGACTCTTAGAGGCTAGGTAACTCACTTTATTTAAAATAATTTTAATACAGTAATTATCGGTAGTGGCGCAGTACAGTGGGACGAATGACCAATCTAGGAGGTCTCTAGGAAGTCTAACTCACTTAAATAGATTTGGCAATCTGATTTACATAAGCAACAGAGTTGAAATAAGGTAGAATTACACCACTAAAGATACAACAATTAGGAAAATATTACTCAGTAGGCCCCTATTATCGTGGTTTAGATTTTTTTTTTTTTTTTTTTATAAGGTTTAATTTTTCTCTTGCCATTTCGTTTTAATTTTTTTAACTGTTAATTTTAAATATGTCTTTACGTTGGAATGATATCCTCTAATTCAAATGTTTCCAATGTAGTAATATATATTAAATCAATGCCCTTACAGTTTTTCCAAATAAATAACTTTCTTCGCGGAATGGAAAAATCGTTTTCTGAAAAGAAACCAAATAAAAGCAGCTAAATGTTTCATGTTTATTTCATACAAGACACCTCTACCATACATTTTAGAGAAGTACTTTGGGGTACATTTTAGTAATAGATCTTTCTAGTTTAAAAAATGCTTCAGTTTAGGAAACTTTTAAAAAGTTTATATAATGGGTCAAATTATTAAATAATTACAAGTGGAATAGCTTACTATTACAACGATGGTCTATATTCACTAATTACAAAATAAAAATGAAAAAAATATCAATTGACAGAATGTATAGTTTAAACTAAATGTGACCCACCGAGTAAGATGCTACTTACAGCAATATTTTTACATTGAAATCCACCTGCTAAAAACGAAAGAACCTTTAATAATGTTCCATAATCTGCTTAAATATACACCTAACACAATAATTTTATTAAATTGATTATGAATTTTTTCCTCCTAGATTGGCTATTCGTCCCACTGTGCGCAGGGGTTAGAAGAAAACATATCCATTCAATAACATTTATTTGTAAAGCAGGTATGAATGAAACATTAAAACGGAATTGGTAAATGCTGTAAAATGAACAAATAAGTAAAATAATAAACAGATTGTGAAAATATCATCGCATAAAGTAGACATTATATGTTTTCAATGAACAAGTAAAAATAAGATTTATGATTTGCTTAAATTTATAAGAAAGAATAGTTGCAAAAATAAATAAATAAAATAAACAATAACACCTCATGACAATACATTCCTGAGCCGCCACGAACAGCAGCAATAAAAAGTGGTGGAGATCTCAGTATTCTTGTCAATAGTAGTATTATATATATAATTGTATATGTACAAAAAGAAATGTCTGAAAGTTTTTGTTACGTTATTGTTAACTGATTCAAACGATTGTAGATATTATACAAACTGCACATTATCATTTCAGTATTTAAAATTCGTAAGCAAAACCTTTTACGAACAAATCAGAAATATAGCTGTGGTTGTGATAACCGTAGCTATACTTTAGACTAAATGGAAATACAATTAAGTCATAATAAAATTGCAGATAACATTTTTTTTTGGATATTTTATGGTAGTTATCTAGGTATCTATTTTGTATTAATAAAATATTTAGTTTCACTCGTTATTTAATAAAACATTTTTAAATATAATTGTATGTAGTAATAATACAAATATTCAAAAATGTATTCATGCATTCGCTCAATAGTTTTAAGCATATGTATGATAATAATTGCATTTAATAGTAGTAGATACAATTATATATTTTAAAAAATCTGTATTAAAAGTATCAAATAAAGCTTAATAAATAACCAAGTATGAATAACGGCGTGATTTGATACATAGCCAACTAGGTCGAACTGTTATGCGGTTAATGTAGCACAGACTGTTGAAGGGGCACACCGTAATATCGTGTCGCTGAAAAATGAGTCAACGTGGGATTTTAATTGTTTTTCCTTGAAAAACCTAATATAAAATATTTATTAAAACAAAAGTAAAATCACTATAATCGAATAATACCTGTAATAATTATTGTTCAAATATTTTTTCTTGTCTTTTATTTATTAATTTAAAACAACAAACAAATAATAATTGGAATGGAATGATCTTGTGTGTCCTTCTCAGCATTTTAAGATTGGTTGCTATAATAGATCCTGGCACCTCGTTGACTGTTGTCTTCCTGCAGTCTTCATCAAGTCTGGAGGAATCACTCTACTGGCGATGGTTTTATTGTTTTATTGCTTTAAAGTACTGACTTCAATGGGATTAAGGCTAGAAATAGCTGCCTTTCTAAAATTCTAAAATTAATGTTGTTTGGATATTTATGACTATTAATAGATAATATCGATTCGATAGAGCATATTTCTTACCAGAGTCGTAGGCGAGATTACTTCAAGCCCTTGCAGATCCTATATCCAGGACGTATTCAATCTTCTAGCACCTGTCGTTTTCAATCTTAGCCTTGTAACTTG
This sequence comes from Euschistus heros, assembly GCA_003667255.2. Lineage (NCBI taxonomy): Eukaryota > Metazoa > Arthropoda > Insecta > Hemiptera > Pentatomidae > Euschistus > Euschistus heros. The sequence goes on along the minus strand of RCWM02000288.1, from coordinate 636,762 downwards.
ATTGAATTGTTTTTTCTTTCCGTTCTATCTTAGCTATGACTTACAAGAAAAGCAAGAAAAAATGCGATGTTAGGAAAAATGTTTTGAGTAATAAAAAAATGTAAAAGGAAACTTGTCATGACCGATACAGAGCAATTTTTAAGCTAACATATATGTTCATTAAATTTGAAAAAAATACATAATATGATTAAACTGATCAGCACGCCTGAAGCGGTTCTGAAATGTCCCAAATCGTTCCTCTTTTATATTATGATTCGGCAAAAAGAATATTTAAAGAATTTTCATAAAGAAGAGGCAAGGGACATAAAAAAAAGAAATATGCTGAAGGAAAATGTCAGGAGTGTTTGCTCAAAAGGCCAATTGCACAAACAATCAATGGGAAAGTACTTGTAGCGTGCTTCCGAATGAAAATGGGACACTATTACTTGCAGAGAAACTTACACAAAATTGGAGTAGTAGCTGTGACCTGCTTCGGCTGTTGTTCATTCAAACAATGAAATGGACAGTATTACTATGGAAAAACAATATTGGACTGCCAGAAGCCGAACGTCAACGGCTTAGGCGTTAAATAAAAAAGAAAAAAAAAGTTAACTATGCATTGACTTTCAAAGCAAGATTCAAAGATATTTTTAATATGTTTATTGAAAACAATTGGTTAAGGTGTGCTTCTTAATAAGGCCTTAACGTATCTATTGTGGAACAAATAGTATTTTTAGTGTAATAACAGGTTTTTAGAAAACGATCAACATGCCCTACTGAAAGCAGAGGTAATTTACCTTAGGCAGAGTCAAATAATTTTTGCTTATCGGCTTCTTCACGACAGCAAGGGATATCTTACTCGACTTTACTATATTCGATATTTTATTCGACCGATTATAAATAATATTAAATGTTGATAATATATTTCAGATGCTACAAATTGAAACTTACATAACAGGTCATTTAATTTTTCAACTTAAATCAATCTTTCTCTACACTTCAAGTCATACTCCCTTTTAGTGATAGGCAAAAAAACTTTAGAGGTTTCCTTGAAATTGAATGATTTATAAAAGGAAAGGGCTACACAGATTGAGTAGCATGCGGGAACGTGAGCTGACTGAGCTTTTGAACAGTTGAGCTGTGAGGGCCTCTCTTGGATTTCTCCTTCTCAGCACTAAACTAAACCCGAATCCAAACCAGGAAAAATGGAATCACTCTTTCATCTATTGAAAAAATCTACTATATTTATATTGTTTAAAAGATTATTCAAAACCCATATAACGACATTTTTGAATCATATAAAATTTAAAAAAAAATATTTTTCAAAATCAAATATTTCATGTGGATTTTATATGAAATCTCTGCTCATGGAAGCGCTAAGGAGTGTACTACAAGTATGTATTGCCCTTTATAAGGAACTTAACTTTTTTTTTTTATAACACCTTTGTAACACCTCATTACTTATTTTATGAATTATCTCAATGAAATATTATGGTATGAATATGAAGTAAACAGATACTAGCCTTAGGTGATTCTTCTACATCTTCATTATAACATTCTTTAAAGTAGAAATATTTTGTATTTAATATACTTATATTTCTCAACCGCAATATGTAAAACCAGTATGAATAAATATTAAATTTTGATTGATATTTATTGTTATTTTTTTTTTTTTTTTTTAAGCTTTTAATGTTCAGTCACGAAAGCTCCTTAGCACGTAAGCAACTTAACTCTACATACTAACCTTCGCATAGTCAAAATAAAAATACGGACTATAAACGATTACATGAAAATCCTGACGCACTCATAATCGGCGTTGCCACAACGAAAATACAAGAAAACATACAAAGAAGGCTGAAAAAGAGCTGGATTAGAGACCTCCTAGGTTAAAATTGCGTGTTATGAGGGTCTTCCACGCAATGTATATATTCACTTATCAGATTCGCTGATTGCCTATATTATAATAGGCAGGTTTGAATAAATAAATAAAGTTTTAAAAAATAAATAAATAAACAACTTGGAATAAAATGCTCAATATTTTTCTCATCTATTAACCATAGTTTTCAATTTTACTTTTTTAATATAATAAAATATTTTATTTTATTTCCTAATATGCGGTATTGCGAAAAAAAGCACACCTTAAGAAATACATTATTTCAAGGAAAAACACGTAGACTAGATATAAAAATATCTTGGTTCATCACAAACCACACATTACACTCTGGCATGTTCCGACTGTAAAAGAACATACACTTAACTACTATAAACGATTTCAAAAAGCTGGAAAGCAGCTGGGTGAGAAATCTGCTCAAATATATATATATTTCTCTGTGATAGGGGGAGGTACTGTTGAGTGCAACTCTCCCTTACGTCTATAAGGCCTGTATTATAACACTCGGAGCAAATTCACTTATTGTTACAATAATAACATTTATTGTATAATAAAATATTTCTTCTTAAATTTGTTCAAGTAGTCCGCTGTCACTTTACTTCAGCTAGGCCAACCCCTTACCTTCTGGTTTTATGAACAACTACTTCCGTTATTTCCCCTGGTACATCTCTCTCATCTGTTCTGTCTAAGTGGCTCTTTAAGTCTTCCTAGTTTAGGAACTCTGAATATATCAGGCTCGGAGATCATAAAGTTCCGCGTCCTCACGAGTATTCCATACATCTTCCTTCAAAAATATTTCTGATATTCTTCTGGTCGAAGAAACATATTATTTTCATAAGCTTTTGATTGAGCGTCTGCGATGTATAAATCTTCGTTTTCTCCCTCATGTCAATAAGGCATGTATCGATTCACGTCCAGCAAATTCACTTATTGATACGTTTATAAATTATATATATATATATATATATATATATATATATATATATATATATATATATATATATATATATAAATCAATTCATGTGTGTGTGTCCTTTAAAAGATTTGAGGTAAGAGATAATGCTCCATGTGAAGAGGTATTTTTTCCACATATATTCAGGGAAGGATTATAGGACTATTAGTATATTGATTGGATACATAGGTGACGAGTTATGGACCAAAATGTAAAAATCGTGAATTAATAAAAATTGCTTCAACAAATCAGTGTATTTCTAACAGCTGAGTCATTCCCATGTTTCTTTATCGTAAAAGAACGAGTAACCAGATGATTAAAAATAACAACGGAAGACCACATTATATTGGGTTGTTTCACATGAAATGTCCGATTTTATAATATTTGAAATACATAGAGGATTTTGCGAGTCTCTGTTGTTTACTTCCAAAGTTCACATATCATAATCAAGCAGTTACTAATCCTCTACTTTTCTTTTATAAACATTAGCTTCCCAATCAATTACACACTGTTAAGTATACCTTCAAATATGAACATGGAAACACGCAATTTTCGTGTAATATTTTTTTATGAGTTTAAACTAGGTCGTTCGGCAGCTGAGGCTGCTAGAAACATCTGTAAGGCGTTTGGGGAAGGGAGTGTAAATGAACGAACCATTCGCCGTTGGTTTGCTAAGTTTTCGGCTGGGGATACCAACTTGGAAAACCAGCCCCGAGGAAGACCTCCAACTGTAATTAGAGAGGTGAGACCATTACCTCTACAACCTACTGCAATGAAATTGGCCAAATGCACGAAAAATTATTGAAAAAACAACCTGGATTGGTAAATCGGAAGGGTCCTATACTCCTACATGACAACGCTAGACCCCACGTTTCAAAACTTACCATGCACAAATTGAAAGAGCTGGGGTACGAAGTTCTTCCGCACCCACCATATTCTCCCGACTTGTCTCCAACAGATTATCACCTTTTCAAGAATTTAGACAACTTCTGCAGAGGAAAAATTTTTGCAAATGATGCTGAAATCAAAAGTGCGTTTTCAGATTTTGTTTCACTTCAAAGCTCAGAGTTTTTCAAATCCGGAAAAAAAAGTTGTTGTCACGTTGGGAAAAATGTAGTGTAGAAAAAGAAGGTAAATACTTGGAATAAAATTATATTGTTTTCATATTGTATTTTTACTAAAATCCCTTTACCTTGAAAACGGACATTTCATGTGAAACAACCCAATATATATATATATATATATATATATATATATAGAAGAAGGGCAGGAAAATTGTTTATCACACCGGAAAGGGATAAATAAAATCATGCGCTGCAGGGCGGAGTCGCGGGGGAGAGCCGGGATTGGCCTTTCCTCGGACTTCAATAAGTTGTTTAACCGTAACGACGGAGGCTAGCGACTAACGGCCGTTTGGGGGCCCCCCCCCCCCCCCCCCCGTGGTATTATCACCCCCCCCAAGTGAGCGAAACGAGGGAAAGGGGAGACGAGCCGGTAGAGTATGCGAGCCGAAGGTTTGACGCGCAAGGCGGAGACTCGGTATAGCGGCGTTAGAGAGGGACCGACTTCGGGATGGTGTTGAGGCCTGTGCGAGCATCTTTCCCGTCCGTCAATACATCTTTGGAAGGAGATTTATGGTCCACAACCGGACCATAGGACCGTTTGACAGTGGACTCTGGTAAGTTAAAGGAATCTTCTCTTCCGTTCAAGAGTTTACGCGATGGAAAGGAAGTTTCCTCAGCCAATACAATCTCGAGATAGTGTACAGCCTGGGAAAAGAGAACGTGGTTGCGGATTGGTTATCGCGCGCACGAATGGATCAAATGCCGTGTGAGGGGGACTAACCGGGACCGTCGGGGGATATACGACAGTTTCTTAGGGAGTGGACACCGGAGGGAGAAGGTGAGGATGAGACGCGCAGTGGTATAGAGGATCCCCCAAGAAGACGAAAGCTCCGCTGATGTAGAGTCCCTCAGACATGGAAGAAGTAGAGAGATAGTAAATGATAAGAGAGACCCAGATTCATCTGGGAAAAAACCAGACTGAGGGTCTCCCAAAGGCGGACTTTTCGAAATATGGGAAGAGCACGGGTCGTCACCATTTGGCCACGGAGCCTGGGATTAGAAGGAGAAGTCAATGGTGAGACTACTGCGCGGGATGACTACGGCGGGAAGGACATATCACCTCTATATCGGGCATGCCACTATAGGGGACAGGGGTTACGAGGCGTGGAAAGGAGGAAAGATAGGGGTTCTGTACCTGTAACGCTTTTTAGTAGGTTGCCTGAGGTCGGTCAGAGGTGTGCCGAGGACTCGAGGAGTCAGAAGGCAGGTTTCCACCCTGTCCTCCCACAGGTGAAGACGAAACCCCCCTCACCGTGGGACACCAGGAGTAACTCTCCAAGGCATTGAACAGGAGTCGGTAGTTTTCTCGGACCCCGGGGCATCTGAGAGCAGGGACGCCATTCCACCCACCTCCTCGCGAGGTCATTGAGTCCGTGCGAGGTCCCCCTAAAACTACGGAAATAACGACACCGGGCATCCCCCAGGCCCGTGCGGTACAGGAAGAGACACCTACGGTTAGGCGTTACCCCTTCTAATTTGGACCCTCCAAGTGGAATACGTTTATAGTAGGCGGGGGTCACTGGTGGTACCAGTGCGGGTTATACTATACCTTCGACGTATTCAGCCGAAATAGGCGCCGTAGCTCATCTCGTGTCAGCCCAAAATCGCGTGGAGAGCGGTATTGCGGTGCGTCTTAGAGCGTTGGTTCAGAATCATTACGGGATCCCGGAATCGTATCACGTCGCGACGGAGGTCTATGATATTCGTGAGCAACGCAGTCTGGGTCCATGGGGAACGGGGGTGGCGGAGGGCCAAGAGAAATTATGATATTAAGTGGACATATCACCATAACCCCAGAGGCCCACAGAGGTCCACATAAGGCACGAGGGGTGGACTTGAGAGGGCTTCATAAGGACCCTTACGCCGGGTTGCGCACCTGGGGCTCGAAACTATAACTCAGTTAGCGAAGTGACGCGTACGAAGTCCGGACCATTCGCCGATAGGATGGAAAGGGGCCGGTTTTGTTGGGGTTATTAACGGTCTATACATCACACAGCTCGCCCAACGGGTACCCCGCCCTCCCCCCTTTCGCCGTGGAGATGCGATCTTTGGCTTCTACGGGAGCGAGCGACGCGGGACTTTCCGTGAACAACCGTAGTAGGGGATGGAAATGTACAATGGTAAATTAATATACCAACCGTCCGGTTGGGGCATGACGGTAAGTTACTATGGGGAAGGAGCGTGAGCGCATACTCAAAGAAAAGAGGTACAAAGGGGTTGAGAGGGAAACGTAAAGGTATGGGATGGTAGCGGGGAAAATCAAGATCGGTATGGTCCGTCTCAATTAGAAGAACAAGGAGTACGAACCGAGGGAAAGAGTTTTGTAGGTATGAAGGGCCGACATTCCGGGTCAATTTGCATTAGAGAGCACAACGTCGAGTGACGCTGGAGTCGGTATCGTCAAAGAGCCGCGGAAGCGCGAGAAATGTGCATAGTGGTTGAACATTGAGCAATTCCTAGTGAGGGAACAGGTTTATCGCCCTGATGCTGTGAGTGGCTCCCCGTTTGCCCAGCAACGGAAGAATAATTTTACTTTTTGTAATTTTTTTTTTGTTGTTTGTTTGTTGTACGAAAAATGTTTTTTTTAAAATTTTGAGAAAATTTTGTTCCTGTGTTACCATTAATTTTATTGGCTAGATAGGGAGTTAGCTGAGTGTAAGACATAAATAATAACTTATAGGATAAGAACCTTAGTAGGATAAGTAATACCATCTCTGTAAACAAACCTAATGTATATATATCTGTTCAGAGGCTATAATAAAGTTAGTTATTGTTCTATACTTGTGCCGTTCACTCTGTCACCTCAAACCCCCACCTTTTTTTAGTGTTAGCGTTCAGTCTAATCATAACTTATATATATATATATATATATATATATATATATATATAAATCAATGCTCGTGGTAAATAAAAAACTGAATGCGATAAAAACTTGTTACCATTAGAATAAATTAATGTGGTTTCATTTTAGTTTTTTCAAGTTTATCCGTCAATTAACAGTAAAGTTGAAAGAGAAAAAAATTGAGAAATTATATTTGGCTGATAATCAAGAACCCTCACGCACCTACTGTCTGTGTTTCAGAAAACAAAGGATATCTATATTTTAAAAAAATAAATATTTTTGCTGCGATACTTATAGTTCGGATCAATGGCGGGATCGACCCGAGACCAAACAATGAAACCCTTTGTAGAGTTGCAGAGACAATTGCTCTTTCATTAGAAGCTCCTCGCTGAATGAATAATGAACTAGCCTGAGAATGGAAGTGTGGAGGGTGTTGGGAGTGCCATGGCTCCCGGGTCTTCCATGGGATACTCACTCTAGGCTAGATATTATATGAGGACGTGCAAAGCCCACCCTCTCTCCCTTTGAACGTACAAAGGAATTGAACAGGAGGATTTTATTGTATAATAACAAGTGAGTTTATGAACAGGTCAATAAAAGATATGGTTGGTGCCGAACATAAAATAGTTTGAATATTTACATGAGATATGTTGAGATCCAAGGTATAACTTTTACAGTGATATTTTAGTATGCGGTAAAGGGACTAGTGACCTCGCTTGGGTAAAATAAAATTTAACACTAAGAATTTTATATGGTAAAATTTATCTATTTGTTACACTGGACATGTTTTATAGACTTCTTTACTGCATTCAAACGAAGTTCTGTTTTATAATAGCATCAATAAAAAAGCATTATAATTTATTATGTATAATTATCATATAATTCAAGATAAATATGTGGTTCTCTCATATAAAATGTCCACTGTTAAAACAGGAAGTAAATAAAAAATTATGATACAAAACAAATATATTTCATTCAAAATATTTACCATAGTTTAACACACTTCTGCCTACAACTAGCACAGTTTTCAAAGCCAAATATGAAAATATTTGAGCCCCATGATGAAAGGAAGTTAGAAAAGCAATTTCCAATGTCTGAATCAATCGTAAACGTTTTTTCTCGCACAAAGTTGTTTTCTGAAAAAAGTTATAGCCTGTACGGTATAGATCATGATGATATGAAGATATCATGTGAATTATGATAAGAATCACTTTTTAACTATATGTATTAAAAAAAGGAGTAGGGCGTTATCATGCAACAGGATAAGTCCTTTGTACAGGATGTAGTTTAATCAAAATTAAATTTATCCTTTCAATTTTAGGACAATGATATGTTGAATTGAAAGTTTACTCCCTTTCGATAAAAAGAGAAAAATCGGTCATGACAGAATAGAAACCGCTAAACAGAAAACACCTGAAGAATATTTTGGAAACCAACAAGTGTTCCTTTCATTATAAATTCCTCAAAAGCTTGAATGATATTCCTTACCATATTTGTTGGGCAGCGGAATCATCTTCCCCAAACACTGAGATTTAAAAATCGGACATAGTAATATATACATGTATATATACTTCAAATCTATATTAAAATAATTTTTATTTTCTATTTGGGTAGCTGATCAAACATTATGGATATCTCGTTATAGGTAACAGTGTAGGCCTTTGAATATTAAAAATTTTTCAAATTAAAAAGAGATATGTAATTTCAAAGTAGAATTATAGAGAATGTGTCGCAGAAAATATTTAAGCCATGTGAAAGAATTGTTACAGGTGACTAAAACGTGATTGGGCACAATTATTCAAGCTTCGCAGTCAATGAAAATAACTTTGGGGCATCATTACCAGTCGGAGTAATTTGTGACGCGGAGGGAGAATGTTTAGGAGGTCTTATTCTTGTGCAGCATTTGTTTTAAATAATTTAATCAATCAATAATATTTTATTATTATTTTCTTCTCAATGGCTATACCATCTTCCTATATTTGTATTGATATTATTATTCCTTCCAATTATTTGTACATAGATGGATAAGTATAAAATAAGCCCTATTACTCAAGTTAGCGAGCCAGATTGTGATTTTTAAGAAAAGTAAAAGGGTTTTCAATTTAAAAACAACAACAAAAAAAACTTTAATTAAATAGAATAATGGCAGAATACTACAATGACATAGATTAATGTTTCTTATTTCATACTGGTATTCAGCTACGATAGAATATATAATGCATTTGGATTACAACCAAATTACCATCAATCATTAATATTAAAAAAATAATATCGAAAGGGCTAGCAACTCCCTTAGCGCAGGAACATACAGATGGGCACACAATTAGGGTATAGCCTCTGTATAGTAAATCCTGGCACACATAGGTCCTTAGCTGTCAAAGTTTTCGGCGAAGTGTTTAAAACCCCCTGGAAAAAGCTTTCAAATAAAACAAAAACTAAAGGTTAGATGGAGGAAATAAAAGGGTGTGAAGTGCTAACCCGAGAGAGGTAGATGCGGAACTACGAGGCTGGAGTGTGGATGGATTAGGATGTAGCACAGGAACAAAGGATTGGCCCTAACACTTAGGTACCTACACATATGTAAACAGTCAGGATAAGTTCATAACGTAAATTATGCGTTGTACAATAACTGGAAAAACTGTAATGTAAATCCAAGGTTTCATATTTTAAAATGATAAGATCATTGGAAAAAAAAAATACTTCGTAAAAAATACAATCGTTTCCCAAAAATTATCATACCCTTCATCCTTTCTACATTTACAATATGCTTCAGTTCAGGCCAGCAGTAAGCACACAACATCCCATCTTTCTGACCAACAAATTCTATTTTATAGAACTGATATTCTTATTACCTTATTAGGTATTATTTCCAGCGAAACACCTCTATTTTTAGAACCACATTTATATCCAAGGAGAAGCTTAGCTTCCATTTCATGAACATTTTTCTTACTCTGAATTTAACATTAAGATACATTAAGAGTTTTTCCCTTTCACTAAGCATCATACCGTAGTAATTTATTTCTTAATTCACTTGTGGGGTTTCCTCTTATTTTCATCTCTATATCTTTAAGTTAGTATAAATGTATAAATTATTTTTTATTTGATTTTGTTATTTTAACATTAAACCTACCACGACATGTCAAATGATACTTTTCAGATTTTTTGGTAGAAGTTATTGATTACAACATTCATTTCTTTAATTTTTAACTTTACAACGTTTATTAAAAAATATATTAAAAAAGTTGTTTCAAGGCCCATTCCTCTCTTATTATATTTTTTAACCAAGAAGTTGTGGCATTGGGTTGTCACACATGAAATGACGTTTTTAGAACCAGGATTAAAATAAAAATTTGAGATCAAATCTAACATATTTTTTATTCAAAGTATTTACCATAATTTTCGATACACTTCTGCCAACGGCTTACCAAGTTTTCTATCCCAGATTTCATAAACTTTGAGTCACCTGATGAAAGGAATTTAGAAAATGCATTTTTAATATCTAAATCATTGGTAAGCAATTTTCCTCGCAAAAAGTTATCCAAACTCCAAAAAAGTGGTAGTTTGTAGGGGAAAGATAGATCAGGGGAATATGGGGGGGGGGGGGTGTGATAAGACTTCATAGCCCAACCCCTTTAATTTATTCACTGTCTGTATTAAACCATGAGGTCGGGCGATATCATGAAAAAGGATAAGTCCTTTCTTGTTTACCAGTACCGGCTGTTGCTTGATCAAATTTTGATGCATTTGGTCAATTACTTGGCAGTATGATGTTGAATCAATTGTTTTTCCCGTCCACGGGGCAGATTATCTAATGTCATATCTCCTGAGGAAAATTTTGTAAACCAACGATGGATGGTTCTTTCATTAGCCTTTCCTTCACCAAACGCATGATAAATATTTCTTGCTAACTGGGTAGCAAAATGACCCAGTTTGTACTCATAAAAAAAAAAAAAATCGTTCGAAAATTGCTTGTTTCCATGGCCACGGTTAAAATTATACTAAAATCTGTACGCCTACTTGGGGAAAAAACAAACATAATTTTCTATAGATAGTAAATATTTTGCGAGGAATCAACAGGCAACGCTTTAATCCTCTATAAAGAAAAATCGGACATTTCATGTGTGACAACCCAATTGAAATATGTACAAATGAAATGTCGGTAGGTTTAGTGTTAACGTTTCTCTGATCAGATGTAATTATGTTTATTTTCGTAATTATTTGTTATTCTGGACTTTATCCCAGAATAAAATTGTTTTTATATTGTATTCTATTCTAATTACAGACTATACCCTAAACACCACTACTTAAAATGGAATCGGTTACTTGATAGACAGAATTCCTGTGCATAGATCATACATCAATAGCGGGAGTTATTGTGTCACCAGGGACAATATTAATTATTTAATGACCTCTCAAGCTATTTGTAACAAAACTGTATAACCAATGTCCTAAGTACCAATATTAGAAAAAATATGAAAAATGAAATGAGCTTAAAAAGATTCATGTAATTTAAAAAGAAGTGGATAAACTATATTTTACAAAGTAGACATGTCCGCGGTAGGAAACACACTTAAACACTGGCACTGGAAGACGATAATACATACATAATCCATCCATGAGGTACGATGCATATGATCAATAAGTACAGAGGCTGCCGGTAACATATCCATTAGGAGAGGCCTCTGTGACTGACGGATGAAGGAAAACCATTAGCGCTCTGCCCCTGAAGGAGATTGTGATCCGCCGCTCTCTGATCGAAGACCCCGAGCACTGATTGCGATTGCTGCGGCTTTGTTCCCGTCCGAGGAAGGTCTTTTGTGGCCCAATAATTGATAAGCATTCGCTGGATCCAGCAAATGGAACTTTGGAATATTTCTTCTTTGATGCCTGAGGAAACAATACCAGCAAGAGGAAGGTTGCTATCGACAGTTAGAGCTCGAGTAAATATAAGAGCACTAAAATAATTAAATCAACTCCAAAACGGGAAGTGTGTATTAGTCGATTAACCAACGAATCGTCAAAGATAACCTCCCATCCCAACTGAGTGTGAATCACGAGCTAGAAAAGGAAAGTGGGTAATTTTGACAATTATATGTATACTAGTATGATTATTATATATATATATATATATATATATATATATATATATATATATATATATATATATATATATATATATATATATAAGCTAATTATTTTGATCACTTAATCAGTAAACGCTTGTTAATAAAAAAAGCATCTAGGATAGATAATAGATCAAATAATATTTTATTCTTTCATTATTTTTTAAAACCCTATTACTTTCCTCGGGGCTATCAATGGAATTCATAACGATCAAATTAAGGAAAGTTTGAATATTAGTAAGTTGCACACAGCGGTATCTGATCTGTTTTAAATTACATTATCTTATCATGATATACAGTGAGTAATTCGTAAAAGGAGTTTTCCTTTAAATGTGGGTTCAATGTGTAAGTAGAAACTGCACTGTGTGCTAAATTTGAATCCTATCGAAAAATATAGAGAATATTTTTTTTGTTCCTTCACTAAGTAGTGCTATGTCCAGGCTTCCCGTGGAACCTGGATCAGCATTAATCTAAATTTAGGGATGCCAGTCAGGACTTGATTAGCTGACAAATTATAAATAAGTATTTTTTAAATAATTAATTAATTAAATTTATATAGTTTCTTCTCCACAAGGTTAGCGTGAGGCCAATAATTAAGATTGTTAATTATAAAGAAGGAGAATCAAAATATACTAATTAGATGATTGACATGCAAATGGTAAATGAATTTAACGGTTAAATCAAAAACAACGTATAATCAATTAAAGGGTGACATATAAAATTACAACTAGAAGAAAGCATCATTTGTTAATCTAGTATCTTAAATATAACATAACAAACTTAACCTAGACCTATCTTTAATACGAGGGAGATGCTAAGTTGTGTGCGGAAGTCATCGGTGAGATGTCATATGGAGATCTAAGTCTACTTGACTACATCGTGGTAAGGGCGGCAACCGCCAGACTGGCTCACAGGGAGACAAGGCCAAATCCAAGACGTCGAAATATTTTTCCGGTCCTTTTTGAAGTATAGGCTCCACCTCCCTGGAACAAGTACACGCCCACCGACTTCCCAGTTTTTTTTCCCCAAATATTACCAGTTGAGGGACAAGCAGGTAGAGAAACTGTCCTTTGTTGTATGACCCAGCTGTGTCTTTCCTGCCAAGGGCTGTGAAATGGTAGCTTATTGCGTATCACGCGAATATTATGTTTGTTAATTTAAAACCTAAAAGTTTGATATATAGCAGTCGAATTTTTTAAAAGTTTTATTAATATTGCTGAAATATAGGATATTTAGAACGTCGCAACAATTGCTGCTTTATCCGCATGAAAAATATAGATGGAAAATCACAATACCAATGAAAAATCGAAATATCTGCTCACTCAGTCATGATGTCATGTTTAGAGAAGATTTTTAATCCAGCATCTTTTCTTTTAATTTTCTCAAGAGCATTATTTTAAGAGGAACTTTGGATTATTTGTTGAAGTCAATAATATAATATACATTAAGGAAACCTAGAATTCATACTGAAGGTTTCGAAGGCAGAATTGGGTTTCATTGAATATCTAATCGGTACTTGCAAAAAGTAACTTAGTTGGATTACATATTTTCAATTATTAAACTATAAAATGTGTTATATTATTATATTTTATCCTAAGATATGAATTCAAAGAGCACCTTTTGAAAAAGTAATGAAGCGTCTTAAGCCACGAGGAATCCTGCCCTAAATTTTTAAAAGAAGAGATAGTAAAGTCTGTTTACAACCGTCGGATAAAGCCTTCTCCTCCTCTAAACGAAACATAAGAAAAAAAAAAATAAAACCCTTTTCCGTTTTTATAGCTTTGAAAGAAAAAAATGGCGGGTAGAAATATATTTTTCATTTCAGTGGTGGTTTCAAGATTATTGCCAACTTACCTAGTCTTTTATTTATTTATTCATTTATTATTATTATTTTTTTTATATGCGCCTTAGAAATACGACGTTAACATGAATGAGCAAAAAAGCTAAGAGATAGGCCTCTGAAGACATCAATCACGAGTTGAATATAGAAGATATCTATAGCATACATTTTATATATATGTATGATACAGATCGTAAAAGACTGCTCCTTTCATTGGCAGGTCGACGAACCCCCCTGGCAGGAGACTTATGGTAAAAGAAGGCATCGAACGAGAATAAGAAAACCTCTTTAGAAGTTGGCCCAACTCCTGGGGACGGGGTCAGGAAGCGGAAAACGAGTTTTTAACACAGTCAGCAAAATCTTCAACTGAGGAGGGGACCTTATTAGCAGAGAAGATATACTACTACAGGTGCATTGTTTGTAATATGATACTGTACTCATGTGAATAATATTCCACCAAAGAAAAAAAAAAAAAAAAAAAAAAAAAAGAAAGAAAGAAGTAAATCGAATAACTGTGGAAATATCAAGAATCTTCATGTATACTGTAAATATTTTTTGACATGCCAGACACTTAAGAATTTGTATTTGTTTGTATATACGACGTGTACTTAAAAATAATAAGAGGAAGTAGAGAGAGTGGAAGAAGGCACTGAGTCCAGACATATAATTTAATAATTTAAAGTTATTATGCCGAAGTTTTGTCCTATAGTGTGAACCTTCATTAGAGCTTGAAAGATACAACAATAAATAATTTTAAAGAGATTATAACATACAAAATGTATAAAAATAAAAAAAAAATTAGTTCAAAAAATAATTAAGATAAAATAGACTAATGGACAGAGTGACCTGAAATAGATAAATAAAATATACCAGATAGATTAACCACTTTTAAAAAATAAAGTTTTACAGTCATATATTCTTCTTTTTACTTCTAACCCCGATAAAGTCCTATTCTGTAAGCCGAAACTTCGGCACAACAAAAATAATTAAATTGTGTTCCCTTAAATGCACACTCAAACTATTTACTTATTCTTAATAACAATATCATCCCAGACTTTATAATATAATAATATATATATATATATATATATATATATATATATATATATATATATATATATATATATATATATACACACACATAAATTTGTTTGTTTAATTATGAATATAACCGATATAAATTACAATATATCCTAGGCTATAGTGAAGTACTTGATAAATCAAAATCGTCGAAGTTTTATTGTTTTCTTCGCAAAATACTATTTGCGCCAAAAAAAGACAGTTTATGATCTTATTAAAAAGTAAATCTGACATTTTAATTTATATCACAATTTGTTACAACGTATTTGGACATATCGCCTTTTTCACGACAGCAACCGATATGTCAATTGAAAAAAAAAAAAATTGAATTATACATATTTAAAAAAAAAAAAAAAAAGTTGTAACGTTCTCTTATCTGTTCCGCATACAATACAGATTTTACAGTGTAACATAGGTGCATTTCATTAAATTTTCTGTGGATTTACGTGAATGCATATGTAGTTCAGTATTTTGCTTTTTTAATACAGTTTATGATCTTTATATTTAATTTAATTATTTGTCAGATATTGTGTGCATCTGACCGATACAAGCGATATTACACACCTAACCCTCCGGCAAAAGCGAATCGATCTGTCAGATTCAGGACTGCTCTTTTACTACCATATTTGTTTTGTTTTTTTTGTTTTGTTTTTTATTTTCATAAAGAAATTTAAAACATAAAATCTTCGTTTTTATTGTATGGAATCAGCGAATATAAAATGTATTATATGGATTTAATTACCATTATACTGATGCCTTTCGTTTTTTTTTCTCTTACTTTCGAAATAGTATATTATTACAACTTAAAACACTTTATGGTCAACAGAATCATAGAAAAGAAATAAACCAAATATGCAAATTCACGCAGAAACCGCTGAAAACGGCGTGGTTCGATACCCTGCCAGTATGAATGTGTATTTGAATGAATCCCTTATATTATACATTTCTTATATATATTTATATATATTATTTTAACGTCCACAATACGATATTATAAAGGTTTAAGGAAATTATATTTTATTATTTTTTTAAAATATACCTGATGTATTTCTTTAAACGTCTGTAAGTGCAATAATCAGTCACTTATATAATCAGTTTATATATAAACAAATATATATAAAATATACCTTACGTCCTCAATTAATTTCCTTTAAATTGGTACATAAAAAACGATACTCTACGTAGTAACTTTTCCAAAAATGGATTAATTAATAAGAAAAACTTTACAAAACCAAAAATACTAATACGCGAAATAGGCAAGGTTGTTATACTCCTTAATACTCCCTAATAGGCAAAGTATGCTTATGAAAAATGCCACCCTCAATAACTAGCCATGCCTGAAGTTTATACTAAATTCGTATTACCTAATATCAAAAGATATATAGGGTGAGTACGTCTTAGCGTAAAAAAAAAGAAATGGGTGAAACTAGGTTAAAAATTTAGAAAAATCCCGCAAACTTCACCTTTATATTCCAATAAGGTGTTGCAGATATATGTAAATCAAAGACTTTTTGTAAAAAACCACGTTTTTTTACCATAAAAGCTGTAATATCTCCATTTCGTTTAAATATTTTTCAAACTTTGACCACATATTCGGATTTAGCATTAAATTTCCTGTAAGAGCAGAGTACAGGTAACCTTGAATTTTACAAACTTGGTATCTAAAGAGCAGCTTGATCTTCACCTTATTTATGCAAGTTACAATGTCTTATATTACTTCAACGCTCACCGTTTTTCGAGAAAACTATCCACAAAACGTAAAATCTCACAAAAACTTGAAACATTAATCAGCTTTTGAATGATATGTTAAAAGTAATGATTCTGTTTCGATTTTATGGAGAAATTTACTTTTAAAGCCGAAAAAAGATGGTGTTCTCATTTGGCATACAAATCAATTACTTGTGTAAACAAAACATTATGACAATCCCTTAATGGAAATGTGCATTTGAAACATAATAAACTCTTCATTGGAATTTAAAAAAAAAAGAAAAAAAATTATTGTTTAATAGAAAATTAAGGAAAACTCTCAATAAGGGACGCCAGATCAAAGGATTTTATGTTATTAAATTTATTTATTTTCTATTATTATTTTGGATTTTTTTTTTAGATTTTCAATCTAACATAAGGTTTAAAACCCAATAGGAAGAACTACCTTCCCCTGTAAAATGATACTCATTTAGTCATAAAATTCACTGCAAAAAGTAGTATTCATCAACACAATCTGCATTTAGAAGCTATCGGCACACCATGTCTTTTCGGTTTTAAAAGTAAATTTCTCCATGAAATCGAAACAGAATCATTACATTTAACATACCATTCGAAGGCTGATTAAAGTTGCAAGTTTTTGTGAGATTTGCGGATAGTTTTTTTCGATAAAAAGCGAGCGTTGAAGTAATATAAGGCATTGTAACTTCCCTAAATAGGTGAAGATCTCTCTTTAGGCCCAAAGTTTCTAAAATTTGTCGTTTCGATCATCTGGGGCTTCAGCCCCTAAGCCTCTCCCTTGGTTGCGCCAGTCGTTCTTTAGGTCACAAGTTTGTTAAGTTCAAGGTTACATGTACTCTGCTCTTATTGAAAATTTAATGCTAAAACCGAAAATGTGGTCAAAGTTTGAAAAATATTTAAACAAAATGGATATATTACAGCTTTTATGGTAAAAATGTGGTTTCCTACGAAAAGTCTTTGATTTATCATATATCTGAAACGGATTGGAATAGTTTGCAGCATTTTTCTGGATTTCTGATCTAGATTCACCCATTTTTTTTTTTTTTTTTTTTTTTTTTTTTACACTGAGAGGTACTCACACTGTATATATGGTTGCCAGGATCTAAACCGAAAAATTTTCTTTTTAGATTTTAGTTAATAATAGCTTATTAACTGTTAATGTAACCGGAGCTACATATATGCTATATATATATATATATATATATATATATATATATATATATATATATATATATATATATATATATATATATATGAATCATAATTTAACTATTAATCTGAAAAAAAAAATTCAGATAAAATTTCTCGAGATATTTCATTATATATATAAATGTATTTTTAGTTATATACACCTATATTTTTTTAACATACATATTTATTTTCGAAATAAATATTATTTTCAAAACTTAGCAAAATACTCTGCAACATAATTAGGTACAAAAGTAGTAAAATTATTCCAAATGGTATTCAAAATATCACATGAAACTTGAATAACGGCTTAAATAATGGCGTGATTTGATACATTGCCAGAGAGGTCGGACTGTTATGCGGTCAATGTAGCACAGGCTGTTGAAGGGGCTCACCGTAATTCTGTGACACTGAAAAATTAGCATGAAAATTCATTTCATTGTATATTCAGGTTTTAATTGTTTTATAAAATATTTAAAAAAACAACTGTAAGATTACTGTTACAGAAAGCAATTATTTTAAAAAAATACTTTTTAAATGTTTTATAAGAAAATAATTTGTTTAACATTGGTCCTTTATCTAAAAATTGTTTACTTTAAAAATTATTTTTAACATTTAAAAATAAAAGACAACTCTAATTTAAATTAATTCATTATTAATCATGTTGAACCATAGTTTAGCTTTCCTATAGTGGGAACAAAGTATAATTCCTTGTGTTGAATGAAAATGGTTCAAAGGGATTAAGTCTAGAAACAGCGGCCTTTCTAAAATAGAGAACTAAATATTGTTTATAATTATGAAATAATTAATTGTTGTTGATTAATATATTTTTTATTTTGAAGAGAAAAGATTTGCCCAGTCGGGATTCGAACCCGAGTCCCCACTTTTCTAGCGTGGTGCCTTATCCACTAGGCCACCGAGCTCGTATCCGAACCAGGGAAATCTTTTCTCTTCACTGATCCATACCCCCGGGCACTCGCAGTTGCGATGTACAAATCGGGGATGAATGTTCATTGAACATTACTGTTAACTAGATCTTGTTGACATACGTCATATATATATTATAATTATGAAATAATTAATTGTTGTTGATTAATATATTTTTTATTTTGAAGAGAAAAGATTTGCCCAGTCGGGATTCGAACCCGAGTCCCCACTTTTCTAGCGTGGTGCCTTATCCACTAGGCCACCGAGCTCGTATCCGAACCAGGGAAATCAACAACAATTAATTATTTCATAATTATAATATATATATGTCAACAAGATCTAGTTAACAGTAATGTTCAATGAACATTCATCCCCGATTTGTACATCGCAACTGCGAGTGCCCGGGGGTATGGATCAGTGAAGAGAAAAGATTTCCCTGGTTCGGATACGAGCCCGGTGGCCTAGTGGATAAGGCACCACGCTAGAAAAGTGGGGACTCGGGTTCGAATCCCGACTGGGCAAATCTTTTCTCTTCAAAATAATAAATATTGTTTAGTACTTGAACATCCTTTGCGACTATTATTCATAATTATTGGTAACTGAAAAGTCCCTCATAAATTAAAACGGCAGGGTCCCCGAAACGGTTTGCAAATCTGTATTTATGTTGGAGATCTGGCAATGGCCAGATCTTTTTAACTCATGCCCTGAGTGACTGAACCTAATCGGCCTCACTCTGCCTCCATTGACACTAGTGACGTAGCTAAAAGGAAAGCGATTGGATCTCTGGGTGCTGGCTAGCCCCTGTATGAGTGGAGGGAAAGTCTTGTTTCCGGGATCGCTATACTAAATGTATATATAGTAAATACAGTATGATTGTATTTTTTATGTATTATTTTTTCTGATTTTAATATGTTATTATTTTTATTTTAATTTATTTCGTTGTTGTAAGGAAAGCGATTGGATATTGATACAATAAAAATAAAAGGTTTAGACCTTATACATTTCTCAATACCTTTTACACTAAGTCATAACATTGCAATAGATAATATTCTATAAACAAAAGGGATTGGACCTTATAATTTAAGTTTATACAAAATAAAAGGATTATAACTTGTGTACTAAGTTTAGGGTTTGTACTCTGGGAAAATAAAATAAGGGTCTTTGAATTACTTTCTTCTATTACAAATATACTTTTAAATTCAAAATTACTCAATTAAAATAATAATATTTAAATCAAAATAAAATAATTCAAACACTCCTTTACAATAATTACAATTAATAATAATTTCAAAATAAAATACATACTTTTTCAATGATCAATCAAAATAATATTTCAAGACAAAATAATAGTATCCTTTATGATAGTGATTTCAAGATATTAATTACAAAATAAATCGGACAGAATATTACTGTGAAATAAAATAATAATTTGAATGATATTTTACATTATTAACATTGAATATATAATATTTTACAACAAAATACAAAAGTCCGACTTTATTAAAATAACTACAGCATTGTGTCAATTTAATACAGGCTAATTTTTGCTTGGGTATTTTTTAAATATTCTACATCTCCTAATTGTCGTTGAATATCCAAAGGGTCTTCTCTATTTTTATTTAATTTTTCAGTCCTTGTTTCTTTTTCGTCATTTATTTTGGATCTAATTAATTTATGTAATAACTGTTGGTCCTTGTGATATTTTAATACGTATTGTTCCGTCAGGTCGGTGTTTTCGTCTGACTCTAATCTGGAGGTTCCGAAAGTAATTTCATTGGGCGTTAATTTTAATTTATTATTTAAGGTATTATTGTACGCTATTACCGCTAATCTTAATTTCTGCTGCATGGAACATTTATCTTTTTCTTTTCCTATTATTCTCAATAATTCGTTTAGGGTAGAGTGGACTCTGTTCAATAATCCCAAAGAGTTTGAGTTCAGCTAGCCACTCACTAGTATAATGCCCCTGTATGAGTGGAGGGAAAGTCTTGTTTCCGGGATCGCTATACTAAATGTATATATAGTAAATACAGTATGATTGTATTTTTTATGTATTATTTTTTCTGATTTTAATATGTTATTATTTTTATTTTAATTTATTTCGTTGTTGTACATATTTTATGAAAGGATTAATAACAATCAATATTCATTATTGCCTCTAAATAAGGCACATCGTAGTTCGTTCCCTCAGTCATCTGAAATTTGAATTTCTTCAATTAGATAAAGTTTCATATCGTAGCAAATAACCACAATCTAAAATATATGTTTCCAATCAATGGTTAGTAATACTGAAAACAAGCCATAAGTTTAGAATAAAACTATTAAAAATTAAGACTATATAAATAAAATATTATATATACAACGATATATTCGTAATATATATATAGGTTATATTGGAAACCCAAAGCGCTGGCATTAAGGATAATAAACAAATAGAACTGCCGCGACACGCTTCCATCCCCTTCGGGCGCCAGAAATAACCCTATAAAAGAGATTTTACAAGCTCCATCTGGCCTCGGTAGACACTCTGCTGCAGTCACGCGTAGGACGTACAGGTGTCCATCATTTTTGTTCATTTTTGTATTAAGCTTTAAATTGTGTTTTTTCTTGATATAATGTATGTACTTCTCAATAAAATCTTCCCGCGAACCTTTTATTTAGCTATATATATAGATAGATAGATAGATATATGTATATATATATATATATATATATATATATATATATATAGATAGATAGATAGATAGATAGATATATGTATGTGTGTGTGTGTGTGTCTATATACGGTGTGATTCCTTAGATTGTAAAATTTAATAAAATAAGACCAAAAGTAAATACTAAATAAAAAGTTTTATTCAAATGATTTAACAGTTTGCAATTGCACACATTAAATATTATTACATGTTTTAGTAATAATACAATTTACACTACATAGTGAACTTAGCTAAAATGGATTTTATTTGGAATATATTTTCTAACAGTGGGAAAAATAATAAAAACCTACAAAATAAGAAAAAAACAAAAACAAATACATAATAAAAATATACTAAACTAAAATGCATAATTGATTAACTTTTTGTACGTTAGAGTTGATTAACCTTTCGGATAATTAACTACTAAATTATTTTTGTTTTAATAAATTTAATCTCAAGCTGAAACAATAACTTTTGGATGTCTTATTAGCTAAATATTATTCTAGTAGTATGTGGTTTGTACGTTTGTGTATGTATCTTCTTAAGGATTGCTTGTTATAACTGCCTATTGTTTGAATTATTGGATTTCCTGAATTTTTTGTAGATTTGAAAAAGTTCCGGGTCTGTGTGTGAATAAAATGTTTAATTGTTTGAAAACCTAATTCGAGCATCATGTCGGTTATTTTTTTATATCCGGGGTAGTCATTTATTATTCTCATGCATCGGTTTTGTACCCTTTCAATTTTTGTCACAGGTGTAGCTCCATACGGGAGAGGCAGAAGTCAGTAATGGTCTTATGACTGTTTTATACAGGATGATTTTGTTTTTGATCGACAGTGGGGATTTTATTCTGAAATATGGGGCCATAATACTTATAAGATTTTGGCTTTGTCGCATGTGAATGTCAATGTTTTATCTAGTTTCAGACCAAGGTAGGTAACAGTTTGAGTCCAAGGGATTTGTATATTATTTCGATAGATATGTATCGGTATGCTGGGCCTTCTTTTTGTAAAAATTATTGCTGATGTTTTTTTGTTCGATTATTTTTACTTTCAATTTTTTATAAAATTTATTAAATCTGGAATATAATTATTTTAATCTGTTTTCTATTATATCTATCCTGTAGGAAGTAGTGTGAATCGCCGTGTCATCTGCAGACCAACAGTAAAGAAAATACCGCTGACTTCCAATATTTCTCTTCCAATTCGTTGGAGATATATGATAATTCAAAGATTTTTTAAGAAAGCCTTTTTCTTTATTTTTGAAGGGTTTATTTTATTTTTTAAATACAGATTTTCATCAAGCGATTATCATGTTTTATTTACCCAATTACCTGAATTCTATGCCAAATGAAAACACATGGTTTTTACAGGTTTAAAAGAGAACTTTTCATGAAGTTGACATACAATTATTAACTTGAACATACCATTGAAAAGCTGGTTAAAATTTCAAGTTTTCGTGATGTTTGCACTTTTGCGGACTGTTTTTTTTTTTTTTCAAAAAATGGTGAGCGTTGAAGTATTATAAAAAATTGTAACTTTCCTGAATAAGTTCAAGATCCAGCTGTTTTAAGGTCTCTAATTTCTAAAATCCATGTCAAAGGTTACACGTACTGCTTTCTTTTAGGAAATTTAATGCTGAATGCGAAAATGTGGTCATAACTTGAAAAATATTTGTGTATAGAGCTTTTATGGCGAAAAAAAAAATCCAAAAAACGTGGTTTTCTAAAAATAATCTTTGAATTATCATATGCGAGTATCTGCAACGGACTGGAATAGAAAGATGAAGTTAGCAGTATTTTTCTTCACTTTTGGTCTAGTTTTACTCAAATTTTTGTTTTCGAAATAGCAATTATTTTTTTTTTTACTATAATTTTTGTATTTTGTGACTTATATTTATCTTCATATCATATTAACAGTATTCTTATATTTAGAATTATAAAGAAAATTGTGAGAGTAGACAACTTGCCGCCTTAAGAAAAGATTTGTTTAAAAAAATTTGAACCTATACCACTACAACCGATAAAGGCATTTATCGGTTAAATATAGGCGTTTATGACCTTAGTAGTTTTACGCCTATAAACAATAACAAACAAACAAACGATAAAGGGTCTAGTGTTTATTACTTCGCTAAGGAGGAACGATCTTGCTCAACCCCCTGGATTTGACCCCATAAAGGGCACCCACTTCAAAGAGGCTGCAGGTGCCATAGAAGGATCTCTGGACCTCGAAGTCGTTCTAGTAACAGGTTATAAATTTGTCTGCATTGATCCAAACCTAATCGATCCCGTGAGACAAGTGCCACCTAATGCCACCTAACTTACTGGCCCCCTCCCAATTAATTAAACTAATAATTCCTAATTAATCTTAATCATTTTTTAATTTCAATATGTAACATCTAATTTTTAAATATTTTACAAAACACACGAAATATCTAGGATAAATATAATAAATTTCAAGCATAGTTCATGTAGAAAAAAAATTTAAAGGGTTATTTTATTATTTATTATTTTATTCTTTTATTTATATTTGTAATAGGGAATTAAAATTAACATAAAAAATGCAGGATCTTTGAGGGGATTTCGGGAGGTAAACATAAGATACTAACTTGCCAAGCCTTATTAACGGATTACAGAGACAGGAAGTCAAACAGTGGCGGTGAACTTAAAATATACAACCGGAAGGGGAAAACAAGATCCTCTTCACCGATTGAATTATGGCGGGACTTGGCTCGTACAACTTTCACTCCCCTCTCTCTTCTAGCCCAACTTTGGGGGACTTTTCACTTTCCAGGCGTGAATTACTGGAGCCTGTCACTGTACACACTACTTATCACTTGCTAACTGCTGGCATCAATTAGTCACTAAGTGATGATCTCTAGCTGTTAATAGTATCTGACAATTAGTTCTTTTTTTTTTTTTCTCCGGCATTTGCCTGGGACCATTTCTTGCTCCAAGCTTTCTGGAAACCAGGCCCAGCAGACGTGATAGAGTGAGAAAAGTGCCTTGTATTCCTTGTGAAACCATTAGGAACTTGCTAACATTAGATAATAATAATAAATTATAAGACTTTTACTGTAATTCTGAGCAATACCTACCTATCCTGATAATAATCGCATGTTCTAGAATCGTGTTTGTTGGACAGTTCCACCGAAGAGAAGGGGCGTTGCTACTACTCTTGTTCGTAAAATAATTAATTCCTTTTTTTTTTTTTTTTTTTTTTTTTTTAAATAATTATTGAAAAGTGCTTTTCAAGATAAAGTGACATTAAAATATTTAGTTTAATTATACCCTTATTAACGTACTTAATTTGTTATTTTTAATGAGTGCTTCCAAATAAGTGTAAATTTATGTACCTACACAAGCGAACGGAAAAACGACTGGTTCACATAGGTATTGATTCGGACGATGAATTTAACATTACTGAAAAAAATGAAGAAACTTTTGAGGGAAACTTTTTTAATTTATTTTCTTGTTTTCCCTCTTACAGTAATCCAATAAGAGCAGCGTGAATTTAAATATTAGTACATACTTCATTCATGTAACATATTATCTGACATGTTATATGTAAAATTTAGAAAATTTAAATATTTAATTTTTTAAGATTTGAATAGATACAATAGACAATATCAGAAGAAAAAGGTGAAAATTTCCTTAAGTAACATAACTAATTAAACACAAAACAAATAAAAATATTATTTATTTCGGTCTCCACGTCGTTGGTCGTCTTCTTCACTTCTACGAGCAGTTCTAAATCACTTTCAATAGTAAACTTTTTCTTCTCCTTGAGATATTTTTTAAGATCCTTCTCTGGGAATGGCCAATCGTCACCTTTTAATAGTATGCATTTTATAAACTGTGCTCTCTTGTTGTCAAATATAGGGAAGTCGTATAGAACTTGATGAATAGTCTGGTATGTTTATACATAAATGGATTTATTTTTCTTGTCTGTGGATATTAAATGTTTAATGGCTTTTTTGAGGTTCAGTCAATAAAGTGCCAACTACATTATACATTAAGTTTAGAGACTATATTGTTTACATAACCATGACTTTACCTGTATTTTAATATTTTAAGTTTAATTACCTGCAATCTAATATAGTTGTATTATAACCTATTTTGTTAATAGTGGGGCATTGTATATTACATATTGTATAAAACATTATTCATTGTCGTTATAATGTAGTTGTTACTTAATCGACCGAACCTCGAGAATTCTATGAGACATATATTAATACAAAAAAATAAATTATTTATAATATATATATATATATATATATACATCCATTCATCGGCCAATAAATTTCTTTAAATAATATATAAAACTTCTTATTTTTCAGCTATTGTAATTTTTAAATGTTATTATTTTGTATTTTTTTTCGAATTTCGTCCTTAAAACAGAAAAATAGTAATTTTATACTGGGAGGATAAAATGTTCCTATGCTACTGCCTGTGTTCTGCAAAAAAGTGTGACTGCCAGAGAGCTAAAGCTCATTACATCACTCCATACTTACAACTAGCACCAGGTTGGAAAAAAAAAAAACTTAGAGGCCTGAGGGCGAATACTATCCTCAGTCACCTCTTCCTGTCCTAAAATTACAGTTTCTTGTTAGTCGAGGAAGCCCCTCTTCCGCCTCCTATTCAGCCCCCTAGAGATGGTCTTTTGTTGAAGATGATTGATGGTATTCAATGGCTGTGGCGTTTTGTACTGATAATTTATCGTGGAATTATTTGTAGTAGAATTGTATGGACTCTTTTTCAGTTGAGAACTCTTAACAGAAATATATATTGTGAATGTCATTGTGTTATTGCAATTATGTTGAAGGAAGGTTGGTTACAATTAATTTAGTTATTATGGAAATTCTGATGCAAGTGAAAATATGAATGATAAGTTATGCTGTTAATCACACTATCATGAGGACATTATTCAGCTTTTAAGTTGATTTGAGGAGTTATACTTGTTATCCTATATTTAATAGGTTTATTAGAAAGTTTTTTAATATAAATTTACTATAAAGATTTCGTATACAACTTTTTATTTTTATTTTTTTCTTCATGGAACGGCCCTTGGGACCACGCGAATATCATGAGAGCAGCACTTGTTCTTTGCTCTTCGCCTGCTTCTTCCTTTTCCACATGTTTTTCATGAACTCTGAATGTTTGAGCTTTCTCTCCTCAGTCCATGCGTGACCCCTCCCGGGATGTTTCCTCTCCACAAGACCCCTCACCCCTGCCAATGTCTTCCTGTACTCGTCCCTATCGAGGCAGTCCTGGTCTTCCAGACCTATCTGGTTCAGATCACGTCTCAGTTGCTTAAGATACCCAGTCGAGACTTTATAACCACGGATCTTCTCGAAGATCTGCTTGTTCAACCTTTCGGGGCTCATTCTCACCATGTGCCCATAAAACCTTAACCTCCTTATTTTGATGTCCGACTCCAGATCTGTTGTATCCTTGTAAATTTCTTTGTTTGATTTTAACCTGTAACCCTCTGGTGTTCTTCTGGGCCCATGTATTCTTCTCAGGATTCTCCTCTCAATTTTCAGGAGCTTTTCTAGACTGGGGAGGCAGGAGGTCTCGTATACAACTTTATAATAATAATAAACTAAAAAGTTTTAAAGATTTTAAACTTATTATAAAAGACTGAGCATGGTTAATATAGAAATCGAAAGTTTGAGCAGGATTAAATATAGAGATCGAAAGAGTGGGTGCTTTTATTGCTAGAGTGAATTTTAGATTAGAGATAAACGAGTCGGAAGATATGAGGGCGAAGGAATTATACGGTGATATATAAAAGCGAGGATAAATTACAGGCTTCGGTGGCTAGTGAATAGCCACCTCTGACAATTTCTAACATAAAGTGTAGAAAACTAATAGTTAAATATTTCGATCTGGCACCTTTACATCATAGGATACACCTCATCGAGATTTGGTGATTGTTGGAACCCACACTAACCAACTGCAGTTATCTAGAATTTTGAGGAATTTATGGAGCGAAAAATAATACCTCTTAAATGCCCCATTTTACAAAACAAGAATAAATCACTACTCAGATAAAAAAAAAAAAAAAAAAAATACAGATTTAATATAATATCTAATACTCAGACGGATTTTATAATAAAATAAAAACCTTCCCCATAGTTGAGTGATGCGCAGTAATTCATAGACTGAGTGAAAATAAAATTTTCTCTATTAATAAATATACTAAGAAATTTTCTGAATTAAACGTTTGAAAATTTAACAAAATGATTTTATTAAATCCTGAGATTTAAACTTGTGAGCGATCGTTGAGGGCACTGAACTTCACTGGAATGACGAAACTTCTGAAGAGAAACTGCACAGCCAACTTTCCTTTAAAAGACGCAAAACACTTCACTTAGCAAGAAATATTCAAACTTTCATTCCTTGCACAATGAAACTCAGAAGCACATTTTAACAAATGCAGACACTTTTTAAAATGAGAAGTGACTTTTAAATTTTTTTATGAGCCTTAATTGAAAGATATCTTATATTCTTGTCCTTTGTGCAATTTAAATAAGGATGAAAATTCTTTCCATATAATAGCAAGATGCCCAATATTAAAATACTATAAATTTAAATAATTATGTAAGGATGAGGCAAATGAATGAGAGGCCATCGATTTTTTTAATGGGCTAGCAAGACAAAAATATATTTCTTTATGAAATATGCTTTAAAATATAGTCAATAGTTTGTTACTCAATTTAATTTTTACTATTGAGGTTAAAGTAAAGTTATTTGATTTGTAACGTTGTTTATAAAATTGTATATATGTTTCTGTAAAGATTACGTTTAAATGTAATTTAAAGTACCGTTGTATATAATTATTATCACAGTTTGTAAAAATATACAGTAATGTTTTATTTACTCTGTAACTTATATATTAGTTTATGCTTATAATGAATGCTGTTACTGTATACGTAACGATAGCGAATATAGTTTCTCACATTTACATATTATAGAGTATATGAGCGAAATAAGACTCCTGACAGACGGATTGATCCATGTCAAGCGTGTGTGATAAAAAATAAATGATTTAATGAATACCATCTTTAACATATTTATTTATATATTTTTTCCTGTACTTTAACAAGATATGAGATAGTTATTATCCTGATTATTCCATTGACAAATTGACTTTATGATAAAGAATGGAAAGATACTGGAGAGTAACGATTAACTAGGGAATTCATAAATGGATAATTAAATTACCTAAATTATAATAAGTAAATTCAAATTTTGGGTAATGTCATTTTATCGAAAAGATTTATTCTGCAATAATCATATTATTTTGTTTTCCTAAATTAAATCTATTAATTTTGTGATTCGCTTCGACAACTTATAAAATGTTCACTCAGAAAATATGAATGAATGGATTTCAATTGGTAAGAGGTTCCGAATATATATTCCTATATTAATAAAAGAACAATAAGAATCTTCTGAAGTCACATTCCTACCTTATTATTGCTGTAAATATAAATTCCTGCTTACAATAAATATTAGTCGATTTCTTACAGAATATTTATGGAATGACTTTTCGAAATTGTAAAATATTAAAGCTACGATTCTTGTTCTGTATCAATTTACTGATATCGATGCTTGTGGGTTTACTAACGATTATTTATGTTAGCACATTGATAGTAGTTTATAAGTATGGAGAGCTCTCTGATAGTGGTTGATTATTGATATCGCTAGAGCGAGCCAGTCACGATATCAGTCTTTATGATATCAACATGTTCAGATATTCAAATGAAGGTGACCGGAGGTTGGCTAAATGATCAGAGGAATAAATCGCTATTATTACAGACTAAAGCAGCATATCAATAAATTTATCAAAAAAGTTTATCTAAAAATTCGGACCTAAACCGTTAGTAATTCAATTTTAATGTAATTGAATAACAGCTTGTATTATGAATGACAGTAGTTTAATTACAGTTAATTAAAATGTAATTGTAATTCAATTTTTACTTAAAACCTCGTAGTAAGACAGCTATCAAATGAGTGGTTAGAACGAAAGCTATTTTTTTTTTTTTTTAATTAGCATAAAAATAAAGTAACATTTTTTTTTTTGTTTAAAAACTATTTATTGGTATTTAAAACTGTATACACATAAGTACAATAAGAAAATTCGAGGAATTTATTACAATGACTTTTCAATAACATGTGAAGAATCACTCACTAGGAGCACTTAAATAAAAATAAAACAAAATTATGTAAGGAGGTCTCTCTGTCATCTTCTCTTCAGAGGCCTCGGTGCATTATCGGAAATAGAATCGGCAGCAAGTTGAGATGTTAGTGGATTAGAATGGTTATGGAGTTTACTGTGAAAGGATAGGTATCTATGGCTAAATCAGTAACATATGGAACCTTATGATCTTTATGGATAAGTTTATTTGTGACAAAGTAAGGAGCGTTAAGGATTTTTCGAAGGATTTTGGATTGCAAGGATTGGATACGAGATGAAATAGATGGTTTGGTGAAGTCTAAAAGCTGACCTCTAGATGTCCAAATAGGTCTGATAACTGCCATGTAAATGATTATTTTGTAATTAATTGGTAGGTTTGAATGACTGTCTGGTAAATGTTGAAGAAGTCGAAAACGACGAAACTAACATTAGATTTAGGAAGTTATAAATATATAAGTACTGTTTTTCAACCAGTTCCTACCCTGCGATCAGCAAACTGCC
Source organism: Euschistus heros (assembly GCA_003667255.2). NCBI lineage: Eukaryota > Metazoa > Arthropoda > Insecta > Hemiptera > Pentatomidae > Euschistus > Euschistus heros. The sequence goes on along the minus strand of RCWM02000288.1, from coordinate 606,696 downwards.
AAAAACCCATGGCAGAAGTGAAGTAAAATACACAAACTGATAATAATATAATATAAATGCAGTATATTTATAAAATTATGTTGTTGGAAAATAAATATGTCATTGTTTTAACACATAAATACGGAATTGGAGAGAGACCACATAGAATTTATCTGCCAAATATCTGGGAAACTTTATGTAATGCAGTTATGAGATGATATTGCTGAGTTTTATATTCTGGGCGGCTATTGCAGTCTAATCCAGGGCTGGTGGGCATAGCTTCCATTGTCCTCGTCCACCAGGAACTACTACGAGTGCTTTATCCACTCCATCCATCATCCTGGGTATTGCTCTCTAAGCTCTTGAATTTTCCTATAAATCAGATTTCAAGCCCTTTTTTTGATTAATCTATATAGGCTATATAGTTTATTAGCAAGAAATTTTTGATTAGTATGATAAATAAATAAGTAATAAATATTTGATTCGGGGAGGAGATGTTTGGAAGCAACGATGTTATCCTCTTCAAGAATTAAACATTGTTAAGTTAACACTAGTAAATCGATTAAATTATGATTAAAATGTTTTTTGTTTTCAATGAAAGGAAAGGTTCAATGAAAGGAAAGGTATCTGGTTTTTTTTTTTTTTTTTTTTTTTTTTTTTTTTTTTTTTTTTTTTTTATAACGGCTCTACAACCCGGTGACAGGTCTTGGCCTCCTCCAACCGTTTCCTCCAATCGGGCCAAATCTGCAACATATGGAACATTAATATCTTTATGGATAAGTTTGTTTGTAACATAAAGGGACAATGAGGATTTTACTAAGAATTTTAGATTTTAAGGATTGGATATGAGAAGCATTGGAAGGTTCCGTGGAGAAACAAAGCTCAACTCCGTATGTCCAAATTGGTCTAATTACTGTCATGTAAATAAATCTTTTGTAATATACAGGGGGCTTTGAACGCTTGTCTAGTAAATGTAGTTGTCGGAAACGACGTTGGTTAAAATGTAATTTGATAAAATGCTTATACATATCCCAGTTATTTGATGGTGCTACGTGCATGTGCAGTAGTTTCGAGCTCTACACGAGTCATTTAGTATTTAGTTACCTATTTATGAACCCCAGAAATCTGTGAGAGATTATTTACCTCTCCGAAGTTCATCGCTTAAATTGACAAGACATCTAGAATATTATTAAAAAAAAATGTTTAAACGAAACTTTTGAATCAGGTGTTTCCTATTATCATATCAAGGAGTCAATAGATACTAACTACCAATGGTGTTCCAATTGAGAAATCTGTTTTTCTTTGCCATAATTATTAGAGGTAAAAACTTTTATTAGCTTAGTTTTTCTTACTGAAGTAAAATACTTACTAAAACAGCTAAAAACTGATGAACCGCACCTAAAGGGTTAGCCTATTGTGCAAGCAGCTACTGACACGAAATATGACGTCAGGGAGACGACAGGCTCAAAGAAGACCACTTTGATCAGCGGAGCCTTTAATACTAACCAGCTGAACGCTCGTTACCAACCGCTTTGAAATCCCTCCATCCAATGTCCAAATTTACATTCACTTTCATTTAGTTGATAATGCACTTAAATTAGTGTTTAATGTGAATGATTTTGTATTCAATGCGCTGACAATTACCTTTCACAGTTATTGGAATGAAGTGTACAAATTGATTTGAACATTTACTGATCAGTAAATTATGATTGGTTTAGCAATTTCTCCTAATTATCTATTGCTTGCATTGTTTTGTTGATATTGAAATGCAGATGAGAGAATATCAAAACATTTTTTATTTTATGTCTAATGGGCTTTTCCAACCGTGAGACAACAATTAAAGCGTGGAAAAGGTTATTTAATAACTCGAGAAAGTTATAATTTTTTAAAAATATGTCCACTTGATTCATTTTAACAATTTATTTAATTTTAGTGTGAACTAATCACTTTTGTTAAAATAAGGTTTAATCATTTTTTTTTTTAGAAGACATTTTTTTTACTGTTTAAGTTTGGAGTTCTGCATTTTGTCAGTTTCTCCAATTTTAACGTTTCGTTAGTGAGGTAGGGAAATTTCCGTCTTGGCATTTATTGGAAAGAAGCCAATAAGCCAATACAATAAGCCTGCTCTTCTTAATAACACAGAGGATATCAGGCTATCCGTACAATTCAGTTAATTCGGCATTGCTGAATCTCCATCTGTGCTCTTCCTTAACGACTCCAAAGATCTTTCTCAGGACTCTTCTCTCCCAAACCAGTAGAGCTCTTCTGTTTTCCTTGGTTAGATTCCACGTTTCACTGCCATACATTGCTACTGGCCTAACTATTGTAGTTTTGTATAGAATAATTTACAAAATATAATAATAAATGGGCAAAGTAAACACACTTTTCTATGTAATGGTTAAAAATTGGTAACGATTCCAGTCCAATTTGCTTACTAACATGAATATATTTAATGATTTTTTTTTAAATCATTGAAATTTACAGCTGTACGTCATAAACATCCAAAAATAATCAAGTAAATAAATGTATCAATGACAAGAATTTTACGTAGAGAGAATATATTCGTCAGTAAAACTTAAACGATACTAATATTACAATAAAGTACTAAAATCGGAAATGCATGGTTTTCTCTAAAAATAAAATAAAAATTGATACTTGCTCTAGACTAAACAAGGAATGGTAATTTAAAATATAAACAGGTATCCCTGAGTACCGTCCCTTCCATCATGCCTATTCCTATTAATCCTTTTGGTAAATGAACCTTTAATGTTTTTTATTAAAAAATGTATTTAAATTGTTTAAGGAAATTCCTAATTAAAGTCTTGGAGGACTATGCCTCCTAAATAAACTCTCTAAAAAAATACGGGCCCTTTTAAGTTTTTTTCATATATCTTGGGCCCGTAATACTTCTGTAGGAAGTGACAAATAAACAAATTTTAACTCTTAAAATTTGTTTTTCTAGAATATAAATTATTTGATAAAACATCAATAAATAAATAAAAAATATACGACAAAATTAAAATTAGAATAAGAGGAAAAAAATATGAAATATATATATATATATATATATATATATATTTGTCGCATTACTTATTGCTAACTTAAAATGTTTTCTAAATAAAATATCTGCACCAACACTTCCGACACCGAGTAAACTCTAACTAGAGTTTGGAAGATTGCAATTACATTCTTAATATAAGATCTTAAGGATATAAATGATCATTTTAAAGCAAAAGAATAAAAGCAAATATTCATATTATTTGGCACTCACATTATTCTCGTCGAAAACCCTGAAGACCAGCGACGCAAACTTAGTTGGGTCGCCTTGCGGGAAAAATTGCCTGTAAATCTTGATGAAGCCCTGGAAAGAGAATAATTGATTAATAGTTGTACAGAAGGTTATATTTATTTTTCTAAAATGTAAGTTACTGGAAGTAGAAGTAACTGGAAACATAATTCACAAATTGCTTTAAGTAAGAAATTAAAAATGCATATGTATTATTTGTCTTAGAAAAATCTACAAAAAATCGACTTTTCCAATGTGGAATAATAATGATAAAGTTTAGAGAGCTCAAATCACAATTTTTTTTATCTGACTTATTTTAGCTTGAAGAAGTTTTTCTACTAACAGGGTGCTGGCCTGATAGAGAGGATTGGAAGAAGCAGGCTACGATGGTATGGACACTGCCAGCGGATGTCAGAACGTGGGTGGCTGAAGAAGATTCTGCTGTGGGAACAACCAGGAAGACGGAGGAGAGGAAGACCCCGAACCCGGTGGAGGGACTGTGTGGAGGAGGAAATGGCTGGCAGGGGACTTGAGGAGGATGACTGGTGGGATAGAGAGAAGTGGAGGGACGCTCTGACTTAACCAGGCAACCCTTTGAGGGATAAAACCTGCAAAAGTAAAAAGTAAAGTATATCCATTGTTGAAATTAAGCCTATTTGCTATTTAGGCTGATGAAAGGCCAAGGTCACAAATTCGTTTATAGTTATGTGGTTTGTTTAGTTTAATTAAATTTAATATTTTTTTAATCTAACAAATATATATTTTATATGTAGATTAATTTTTTTTCTTTTCGTGAATATCGGGTATCGCTGTTGCGTAACCAGGCAGCAAACAAACGTTATTTCAGTTGTTTCTATTAATTAATAGAAAAAAAATGATGAATTGTTGATAGCATAGGTTAACGATTTTTGCAATATTTTACAATTGATCGTCAGTGAGGCAAAGGTAGGTTACACGTTTCGATTATTTCTGTAGACGTGAAACTCTTCGAACTTGATGCTACTTTCTAGAAGTTTTCATCAAGATCGTATCTTCATGGGTGTGAATAATAGACAGATTGAAAACCGCTACATTTTTCGCTCCTTCCTTTACATTTTCGTTCTTTTGATTCATTTTCCTTTCGGTATGGTACTTTAATCTTTAGCATATAAATAACATAATAAAAAAAATATATTTATTAATGTTGCAATACATTTTTTTTTTCTGGAATAATATTAATTTTAACTGTCATTTTTTTCTCAAACAAACTAAAATATGAAATTGTATAAACATTAGAATAAATTTTAAACTTCGAGCTTCAGTCAAAGAAAAATATAATATAAAATTCAGTTTTCTTTACTTTTTTTTTTTTTTTTTTTTTACGGAATCTCAATAATTTTTAAATTTTGTTATTGATAAGCTTCTCGTTCTTTTACGAGAAATGTCATAGTAATTGTGAATAAATACTGTCCAAAATCGTATAAAAGAAATGAAATACACATAAAATGTAAGGGAAAATCTGATAAAATACATAATCTATTTCCATCTTTTTGGAACATTATTTAATTTTTTTTTCCGAACCTCCAACTATCTTTTCCATAAATCCAACAGCATTTAACATAATCTTGACTATTAATGAAAAAAATAAAATAAAATTATAAGGTGAAATTTTGGCTACAAAATTTATTTGCAAACGATATTTTGCTGCGTAACCCCTCTCTCCATAATAGCTCTGAGGGCGAACATAAGTTCCTCCAGTCGGCAATATTGTAGCTAATGATGCGATACAGATTAAAGCCATTAGCAAGTTGCAGATGTTTGCCGCTCTGTTGGATATCTAGATGGCGGTTAATTTACCCCAAACTCTGACAAATATAATCTCGATTTAGTAGAGACCGAGTTGTAACGTTGTTGTAGTTGATATATAATGTATTAGTAGACAAATAGTTATCAAAATGGAAGTTGAGAGATGAAACAATAAGTAGTCTTGAACAGAACCACATCATTATATTTAGTAATGATAGCCAGCATAAATTAAATAGTGGTAAGTTTGATTGTATATTAACGCTATAAGTGTAAAACAAAATAAACTATTCCATCTAGGCGTGAACAGTAGAGATCTAACAAAGAGAGAATTTAACTTTGAGAATGTCAAAAAACCTAAGGATATCGGTACAATTTTAACTGAAAATAAAAGATGAATGACGAAATAAAGGCGAGAATTGAGAATGTAAAGAAACGCTACTGGTCCCTTAGGTAAGTTTTTCTAGCTCGAGGGGTACATTGGAAACTATAAATAATGGTATATAAGATATATAAGTCCTTCGTCTAGTACGATGATGAGGCATGATCACCATCTAGCATAAGTGACGATTGAGTACATGGAAAAGAGCTTTTTTTCACTCTCAATTCACTGATACTGTTGTGTATGAGATATAATGAACTCTTCTGTCTAAGTTCTAGAAGGTTTAAAATACGTTTTGGTCGATGTCAATGAACATGTTCGCAATGAATATGCGGTAATTTTTTAGTTCAGCGCTTCGTTAGAAGGAGTTAGAAGGTAAACATACTAAAAAGTCCCCGCCGCTGGGGGTTAGCATTCAGTGAGGGAGAAGGGAAAGGTTCAAATTATAAGTTTTTTTTTATTATACCACGGAAATGGTCAAGAAAAATATGTTTTAATTAAAAACTAAAGATAATTACATTTTCTACAAAATTGTTTTTATACATAAGGTTTCCAATTATCACACTCGCAGAAACCCTGATGAAGACTTGCAATGTTAGACAAAACGTCGGCAATAAAAATTGAAATTTAATTTTAACTGTTATGTTCTTGACTGCATCAAAACCTAAACTCGCAAGTTCGGACTATAACGGAGAATATAATACACAACGTTTACTTTTATATGACTTTAAGGCGTTGTTTTCCCCATGATATGGGTGAAATGAAATGTAGATAATATAATAGTCCTCTAAGTCATAATCTTTACTTCTAGATTAGATAATTGTTATTTAAGATAGATTAGTTTTTAATAATTTTTAAGTAAGCCAGTTTATAAATATTAGGTTGATTAATTTTTTTACAATTCCGCAAAGTGCAAAATAATAATTTTTACCGAGATTAAACGAACAAAAAGGATATCAACAATAAAAAATTATGTTCTGAATGACAAAAACATTTCTTGTGAAACTTTTAGTTAACATATGTCTCAAATGTGCGTGGTATCTAGAGATAGAAGGCGTAGAAATAAATTGCATCACTTGAAGTGTTACAACTTGGAAAAACAAATGAGTTTTAGCTAAATTTACTTCTCAATTTATAAATAATTTAATTTAATTGACACTCATGATTGCTGCTAATTCAAATAAGATTAAGGGAATTTGAAAGAATCTTTGGTTCAAAACGAGTCTATTCTATTGCTAGTTGCACTATGGAGGATTTCCACTGAAAGATCTAAGGGTACTTTATGACAAAAGTTCCTTCTCATCTTCAATTGTTCTTTTCACAACAGGACTCCTCAAAGCCAGTGACTTTGGTTTGTATGGTCGGGATGAATCACAGCAGGTTTAACGAGATCTCTGGAGCAACGAAAGGTGTATTTTAGCGAAATAATGAGGAGGTTTGTAATATTAAGGAAAACGTAATATCAATTATAAGTCATATTAGGAAATTTTCATATATTTTCGTTTTGTTTTTTATAACGTTATTTATTGTATATATTCAAAATTGATTTTAATATAAATTACCATTAATTTTTTTATATTTTATAAACTACCGAATATGCTAGATACATGTAATATGCCTAGATGAATAGTGCATGTACAAATATTTAAAACACGCCTTTCTTTCAGGGTTACTATAAGAGGGAAAACAAAAAAAAAATGCTATTATCTATGTATGAAAAGTTTCTCGGTTCTAATGAACTAAGGATATACTGCTCAATTATGTACCGCAAGGAATCTAATCAGGACAGTTACTTAGTAGGAGGTGGAATTAATAGTTTAATCTGGCTAAGGTTGGACGCTGGGAGCAAGGGGCTTCAATATTGGTTCTGGGGCTGTTAAACGGGGATTAGTGATAGACTGGGAAGATACCTTCTATATCTTCTCTAGTCTGGCCGCTAAAGACGGAGCTCTTTAAGGAAGATTTGTTAAAATATTCCGTTTATTGTCCTGTAAATAAATAACAATAGTTATTTTTAACAAAATATAGCTTCAATCGTTGTAGACATAAATTTCGAAATATTGGTAAGGTTGTATTTTATTAAGACGATGTCCGAATGGGAAAAAAATATTATTGTTCAGAAGTTGCATATTGTTTATATTTCTTTTTCTAGATGTTTCAAATTATTTAGATTTTAATACTTAACAATTCTGCACGCAAATTCTTCATCCAATGAACTAGATTGTATTTTTAAAAATCAAAGTGACATAATCCTTCAATTATAATAATATTGTAAATAAAATATACATGATTTTTAAACACTTCCTACCTACTGTCCAGAAACATACACTCAATACTTAAAACGATGCTTAAAGGAAAAGGAATAAATAGTTATACCATAAAAGGATACTTATTACTTTAATTACATATTTAAGTAAAGGACAAATATGTAGATTTTGATGGCAAAATTAGACAGTAAATGTGCTATATTAAAAGTATCTTTAATTTGTGTTTATCTTTACATTTTTATAAATGAACCAAGGTTAATATAGTTCCATGGTTTGCCTTTATTCAGATTTTTGCTATAAAAGTAATTACAAACTGTAATGAATTATTTATAGAGTTCATGTTTATGTTTTGCTTTTAAACATGTTGAATCAACACTTGAACCAAGGGTCAGGAGTGGAATTGAAACTCATTTCTGAGAACATTATACGATTCATTGAGCACTTAGCCAAGTCTCACTTGAAAAGGCAGGACCATTGGTCGAGGTATTTACTAATTGGAGCAGCTTTTCAACTTATAACTGGGCTTCCACGAGGGCTTGTTTTCAGCCTTTTAAGGGATCAGGGGCAATTTTGGGGCGAGTGGACCGAAACCCTAATTTCCAAGGTAGAAAATATTTTTGTTTATCTGAGCATCCGTTAATTTATTAAAATATAACAATATTTATTGCTATATCGAAATGATGGAAAAAACAAAACAAGGCCGCGTAAGGCTCAGTTGCAAGTAAGGTCGCTTGGATGACAATAGTCATCCACTAAGTTTTCTGGTATTTTAGCAACAGGCATCTTTTTTAATCCCTTTAATTTTCAAAAATACTTTACAAATGATAAGAGATACAAATTATTTAATCAAAATAATGAAATATAAAGAAAGTGCATAGATCATTATCAACACACACAAAGTTGAAAATAATAATTACAGGGAAGGTCGCAGGGATGACAAAGGACAATTAGCCAAGGAATGGTCTTTATTATTGAGCAAATGGCATCATTATCCAAGGTGAATGAGTCGGTATAAGAGCGAGTTGGGTCTGAATGTCATGGGTTCGAATCCCTGGGATCTAATCTATGGTACCTTCGATCCACCTGGGAGGGTTAAAATTATTTGGCGGACCTAAGAATGAATCTTGACCTTCCCATCCAGACTAGAACAGGTCGGTAATCTGTAGGAATACTGTTTTTGCGAAACATGTGAAACTTTAAAATTATGTGAAACTATAGAAGTTAGTTAGGAATGAAAAGCACAATCGCGACTATGCACCGGTTTTTTTACCTTCAACACGACAACGATGCCTTTTTTGAAAAGTCTTTATATTAATTGTGTCTGAAACCTGTACCTACGAGATCAAAAAAACAACTCCGAAATCGGACCATTTCTTGCGAGTTTTTGGCCTTGGTAAAAATTGTAGAAATAGGTTAACTTGCGGTTAGTCCCACTCCTCAGCGAAAACACGTTTGACGGGCTCTCTTGGCTAAGACTCCGAAACTATTAGTGCGATCCAAAATTACTTTTTTTCATATAAAAGATAGTTAAATTTACTATTACACTCCATATATGGATTTTAAGCAACTTAAAATACCCATGCCAGAACACTAAAAACCGCTAACTGTTGTGAAATACAAATTTTTTCAGCACATTTTCGTTCTTAATCTGCACATATTTGTTCGATACAAAATTTATTTTTTTCATCCAGAAGCTGGTTAAATTTATTATTAGATTGTGAAGTTTATATACAAAGTTTTGATCAAGTACCTTGAAAATCATGCCAGCACGCTAAAAATCCCCTAATTTTTTGAAATTCAAAATGTTTTGGCACTTTTTTTGCTATAACTCCGAAAATATTTTTCCGATCCTAAATTTCGTCTTTATAACTGAAAGCTGGTTAAATTTACAATTAGATTCTATACAGGGTGTCCCAGACATAGTGTAAAAAAAAAATGGGTAATACTGCAAACTAAACGGGGTAGAATGGCGCAAAAACGAGTGTCCTATCTCAATTTTTTGAGGAGATAGAATTTTTTTCGTTTTTATTTTTAAAATCTTACTTTTTTCCAAAAAATTACAGTTTTCTCTACTTTGCTTTAGCGTAGAAACTAAAACGATGATATTTTCTTGATCAGCATTAAATTTTCTAAAAGATGAAATAGGTCTAGTTAATTTAAATTCACTTTTAAATATTTAAAAAAAAAGTACGTTTATGTAACATTAGGTAATCAGCAAGAATTTGGTTAACCCCCCCTTAACTCCCTATAAATAAGTTTTTTTTTGGGGGGGGGGGGGGGAGGGAGGGCTTGCCACCTTCACAACTCTTTATCCATCATGCATATGGACAAGTGATAAAAAACTAATACATTTATTCAATCTAGTAGGTATGTGGAGCAATCAAGTATTTATTCTCTAGCGTGTTTTTCATCAGAAAAACGTCTGTTAGACTCAAAAGGTGAAGTGCAATTGTATCATGAGTTACACCAATAAAAAGCTTACTAAATTTTGCAGTTTTCGAGAAATTTGACGGCTTCTAGGGTTCTCCAGTGAGGAGTGAGGAATTTTCAAAAAATATTAAAAATTTAAGTTTTAATAAATGTTTTGTGTTTTGCGCGTTAAAAGGCCCCTTAAAAGTGAATTTAAATTAACTAGACCTATTTTATCTTTTAGAAAATTTAATGCTGATTAAGAAAATATCATCGTTTTAGTTTCTACGCTGAAACAAAGTAGAGAAAACTTTAATTTTTCAGAAAAAAGTAAGATTTTAAAAATAAAAACAAAAAAAAAAAAATATCTCCTCAAAAAATTGAGATAGGACACTCGTTTTTACGCCATTCTACCCCGTTTAGTTTGCAGTATTACCCTTCTTTTTTTTTTTTACACTATGTCTGGGACACCCTGTATATATAATTTATTCTAAACCCGGAAAACACCCACGCCAGCCCGCTGAACATATAATGTTTATAAAAAATATACAATATAATATAATTTTACCAAAACATACAAAGTTAGCGTGCTAGCATGGGTGTTTAATGGGCGAATTAAAAAAAATGAAAAGTAAATTTAAGATGAAAATGAGTAATTTCATCGGACTAATAGTTATAGCCAAGAGAGCACGGCAAACTTGCTTTCGTAGAGATGTGGGACTGACCGCAAGTTGGCCAATTTCTTCAATTTTTCCCTTAATATTAACCGTAAATGGTCTGATTTTGGAGTTGTTTTTTTTTTTTTCATTTTGTAGGTACTGGTTCCAGCTACAATTAAAATAAGGATATTTTTCGAAAAACGTGTTGTTGTGCTATAATTAAAAACCCAGTATCGATCGTAGATTCGTGATTTTGGGTATGAAGCCGACGGATGCCGAACTTCAGGTTCGGCAGTTTTTCTTCGCCAAACCCTTACTGAGAGCCAACCAAAGCATGGAGGGTAAAAGGATAGGTTGTATGACTGTCATTGATTTCCTATAGGGCTATCAGAACTTTAAAATTATTTTGTATTTTTAGAAATTTTTATTGAGGTAGATTCAATTGCTTTATTTGTCTGCAAACACTGATCAAGGATATAGTTAGCTATTTTATTAAAATTTGAGAACTTTTTGGTCGTTAACAAGATAATTAATTATAAAACAGAATTTTAATTACGGCATCAGGTAGCTGCCTTTTATTCTACAACTAGTACAATTAAATTGCTCTTTAATTAAGAACGACATAGTTTGATTTGATTAGTTTAACTGCAGGATTGATTCGTCCCAACAAAGAGGAAATTAATGAAATGGTCCAGTTCTAATCAATATGGCTCTCGTACTAGAATTATAAGATACGTGCACTGAAATATTACATGTTTTGTCTTTACTTGTAAAATCATATACATTTATAATAATAAAAGAGCTGCAATCCTCAATGTTTTTAATCATAATAATTAAAATAATAAATTGTTCAACCATTTAATTTTAAGGAGGTAATTACCTAATAGTTAGCAGAACTATGAAAATTTAAATATCTGATTATTTCTGTGTCGAAAATCGTCTTGCTTTAAAACGGGTCGTTATTTTTAAATTTGAACAGTATAATTTTACTGTAACACTGTGCTCCAATTTAATACTATGACTGTTTTAAAATAATTGTACGAAATTATAAATTTAGTAATAACGTATTGCCTACAGATTTTTCTATTCTTTTTGTTAAAATAAATAAAGTTTTCTTATACAAATAGAAATAACACAAGCTAAAATTTTCAGGATTTGTCCCTCATTGACTATCTCAAATAGCGGACCGAAGATGAGCTCCAAGTATTTTTTTGATTTCGATTAAAATATTAAGCATAGAAAGCTATTCTAAATACGTCTTTCAATCAATTGATTGAAATTCACAACTGTACAAAAATAAATGAAGTAAATGTTTTAAAAACGTTTACAATAACATGCCAAAATGTGAACAGAACTACGCGTCAGTAAAACATCAATAAAAACATCTACACAAGAAGATCCCTAGGTCATCTTCTTTTCAGACGCCTCGGAGGATTATCAGGAATTGAGTGAGATGCAGGTTGAGAAACTAGAGGATTTGAGTGGTTATGGAGCTTACTATGAAGGGATCGGTATTTGGTTAAAAGCTAAATCAGCAACATATGCAACATTAAGACCTTTATTGATAAGTTTATTAGTGACAAAGTAAGGAGCATTGAGGATTGTTCGAAGTATTTTGGATTATAAGGATTGGATACATAACGTGAAAAAATAAATTAAAAATAATCATGGCTACTTATTATACCAATGATTAATTACAAAATTCACCATTGAAACTACATTAATTTCAGTTGAAAATCTTCAACATGTTTTAGTAGATCAAAACTTTTTTTTTTTTTTTTTCTTGCTCATACTTAGGACATAAATTAATACAAAAACGATTTTTATATAATACCAGATAGTTTCAGTAACAAAGTAATAAGAAAATGTTACATTTGCGTGAAAAAACAACAACAAAAAAACACCTAGAACAAAATTTACTTAATATCGCATTTTCCGCTCTGAAAAACACAAGGAAAAGCTTCATTCTTAATAAACAACAGCTTTGACCACAAATCTAAGAAAAATGTTTACTTCTCATTATATGGTTTTTAACGGTTTTGTTAAACAGAATATTTATGTTTTTTAACTAATATAAATTATAAAAATTAATCCGATTACTTAAAAAAATTAAATTAAAATTTAACTCATATGGTTTATACTAACATACCTTATCGAATGTGATATCTGTGAGAAAATTGTTAAAGCGCACGAAAAGTATGCATTATAATCGATTAATGCAAGTATTAAATCGTTATATCAGTACTGACATGACACTAATAAATCGTTAGCAAATACTTTCCGAGTAAATAAAACAACCTTCTTAAATGAAATATATTATATATATATATATATATATATATATATATGCTATATATATATATATATATATAGCGACTTGTAAGCTACAGAAAGACATAGATAGCATTAACCTTTGGGCAGTGGAGAATAAATTAAGTCTAAATCCAGAAAAAACAAAGGCTATTCTCATTGGGTCAAAACCTCACCTAAAAGCTCTTCCCTACTATCCACTGCTTTTCTTAAAAAACCGTCCAATTCATTTCCAAAATTCCATTAAAAATCTGGGAATAACTTTCGATAAACATCTTGCATGGAATAGCCATATCTCTCAAATCACGAGAAAATCTATTTTTATTCTTAAGCAACTTTCACATTACCGTGATTCATTACCATTTTTTTTTTTTTTAAGAACTTTTATTGAGTAAATATTACAATCTGCCACAAATGTGGGCAATAAGTAATATAGATGGCATATGATTACATTCACACATTATGTACAAAAAGAGAGAAAAAAAAAAATTAATAGAAAAAAAAATTATATATACAAAATAAAATAAATAAAAAGATAACAGAAAGAACTTCCTATACATGAACAATATACAAATAAATAAAATGAAATACTAAAATAAGAAAAAATAAAACATTGAGTAAGAAAAAATAAATAAATAGTAATAATAAAAAATAAAACAAAATTAAATTATATGTTAAAAACACAATCGTACTTTATTTACAATACACACTCATCCTAGGGATCCCCAGCCAGACCCCTCCCTCCAATTATGGAGGGACAAGCCAGGCATAGAGAGGTCCCAGCTCTTCTCTCTCAGCTGCGTCACTGGTGTAAAAAAACCAGTGGAGGCTGAGTGAGAGCGCTATAGTACATTCACGCCGGACATGAGTGGAGAAGCTGGCCATTGCCAGCACTCCATAATAAATAAATTTTACAAAAGATCTCGGGGCCAATGCCGTTTTAGTCTGCGAGGTGGGTTATCAGGATGGGTGGAGCTAGATAAAGATTGAGCCAGAGGGTTAGGATGAAAGGAAAGGTTGCGATGGAATTTCGAAAATTTAAGAGGTATGAGGTCGAGGACGTGTGGTATATTGAGATCGCTGTGTAGGATTTTGTTGGAAACATAGTAAGGAGCATTTACTATAGTTCGGAGGATTTTGGATTGGAAGGATTGAATGCGATTGATATTCGACTTTTTTGCTGTCCCCCACAGCTCAAGTCCATAAGTCCAAATGGGTTTGATGATGGTTTTGTAAATAAAAAGTTTGTTTTCAATGGAAAGATGAGATGTCCTATTTAGTAGTCTATACAGTTGGCTAAAGCGTCTGTTAAGTTCTTGCCTTTTGAGTCGAGTGTGTGGGTTCCATGTAAGTCTTTTGTCTAGGTAGAAACCAAGATACCGAACTGTGTCAGCTTTAGGTAGCGGGATACCATTGAAGTAGATAGGAGGACTGGATTTACGGCGGAGGGTAAAGGTTATGTTGGTGCATTTAGATTCATTTACTTTGATCCGCCAGTCATTGCACCAGTCTTCAATCAGGGATAAGTGGGTTTGGAGATTATGGGATGCTATTAAGGGATCTGGAGGGGATGAAAGGATAGCAGTGTCATCAGCGAATGTTGCAAGGAAAGTATCAGGAGTAGTAGGGATATCTGCAGCATAGAGGATATATAGGACTGGACCGAGCACGCTACCCTGTGGAACACCGGCCTCTATTGTGTAGCAGTTAGAGTACTCCGTTCCGCAGCGAACTCGAAAGGAACGGTTAGAGAGGTAGGATCGGAGAACTAGGAATAGTGATTGAGGTAAATGGGTTTTAAGTTTGAAAAGCAAACCGGCATGCCATACCCGGTCAAAAGCTTGCGCTATGTCCAGAAATGCGCCGGAGCAATATTGTTTGCTTTCAAGTGCGGAGGATATGTGGTCAACAACTCTAAGGCCTTGTTGGACTGTAGAGTGGCTAGTGCGGAATCCAAACTGGTGAGAGGGAATATTTTGTGATTCGAGGATGGGTAGGATACGTTTAAGAAGGAGCCTTTCAAAAATTTTTGATAGGATTGGGAGAAGGCTAATTGGTCTATAAGATGAAGGGTTGTTGGGAGGTTTGCCCGGTTTTAGGAAAAGGATAATAATGGAGTGCTTCCATAGCAAAGGAAAATGGGTTGTCCGGAGGATGCAATTGTATAGGTAGGTGAGGAATATGATGGCTTTATGAGGAAGTTGCCTGAGGATCTGTGAGCTAAGGAGATCGTATCCAGGGGATTTACCAGGTTTTAATTTTTTTATAAGGAATTTGACCTCAGAGGGGTTAATTGCTTTGGGAGGTAAGGATAGGGGAATTGGTGAATCAAGGAATTCTTGGACCGTTGATGTGTGGGTGGAGTTAGATTCAGGATGGGGAACAAATATGCTGGAAAGGTGCTGGGCGAATTCTTCGGATCTGTTCTCGTCAGAAGCCGCCCAGGATCCATCTTCACGTCGGAGGGGATGGGAGGTGGGTTGATATTTTAGGAGTTTTTTAGTGGTGGTCCAGAGGGAGTTATCTGAAGAAGAGAGTGATGAAAGATAGGAATTGTAGGATTCGGATCTGGAGGTAGCCATATTTTTTTTAAGGAGTTTGGTGAGGTAATTATAGGATTTCCGATCATCTGGATGCCTGGTTCTTTGCCAAATGGCTCTGGCATGGCGTTTGGATTGGATAAGGTCCAGTAGATCTTGGGATAAAGGATTTTTCTTTCGACCTTTGGGAGGGGAACGAGGTAAGGATGCAGCCCAGGCTGCTTGTTGGATAATGTTTGTGAAGGAATTGGTAGCATTGTCAAGGTCTTTGGGGTTTTTTAGGGATACCCTGAGGTCTATAGAGTCGGATATAAATTGACGGAAGAGGTTCCAGTCTACAGGCCCTCTTATAAATGATGGGGGAGGAGGTTTCAGAATTGGGGTAACGGATAGGGTAAGAATTAAAGGACTATGATCGGAGGAAAGTTCATTCAGGCGTTCTATGGAGTAATGGAGAGGTCCTAAGCCTGAATGAATGAAGAAGTCAAGAAGGTCGGGGTTTCGGTTAGGGTCTGTGGGCCAATAGGTAGGAATACCGGGAGAAATAAAGGATCTTTGGGAACTAAGTGCAGATTGCAATGCTCGCCCACGGGAGTTGGTAGTTCTTGAACCCCATTGCTGGTGCTTAGCATTGAAGTCAGCTCCTAGGAGAAATCGGTGACCTAAGGAATTAAAAAATGAGTTGAACTGGGATGTGGAAATAGGTTTATTTGGGGGCAGTAAGCTGCTGCAATCGAGACGGGAAAGGAAAAGGTTTTGATAACAACTGCTGTGGATTGTAGGAATTCATTTGAAGGTAAAGGGAGTACGTGGTGAGAGAGGGAATGGTGAATGATGACAGCAGTTCCGGCATGGGCTCTACCGTCAGGGTGGTCTGTTCGGTAAGTTTGGTATTGTGATATACTGAATCGTTGTTTACTGGTCAGTCGGGTTTCTGTGATTAATGCTACATCAACTTCTTTGTCTAGCAGTAAGGATGTTAGTTCGTTAGTGTGGTTTCGAATACCATTCGCATTCCAAAGGAGAATGGATAAGGGTTTTGTGGGAGGCATTTAAGGATTTTTTTGAAGAGGGATTAAAAGAGGGATAACATTTGTTAGGAGTGATATAAGTGGATTAATAAGAGTTTTCAACTCTGACAGGAATGAGGTAAATAAGGATGTGAGATCTGAGGTAGTTGGGGGAGGAGGAATATGTGGGATCTGATGAGGGGTGTAAGGATTAGGTTGGGCTAGTGGTACTGGAATATGTTGAGTGGTCTGTTGGTACTGTGGTTGTTGAGGTTGGGGTTCATGAAATTGGGTCTGTTGAGGAGGAGGCGGCATGGCCCCATTTCCATTCTGATATGTTTTTTCCACCCAGCATTTCTGCAAACGATACAGATGAGGTAGCAAGTTTCGAAGGCTG
Organism: Euschistus heros; assembly: GCA_003667255.2. NCBI lineage: Eukaryota > Metazoa > Arthropoda > Insecta > Hemiptera > Pentatomidae > Euschistus > Euschistus heros. Next base: position 589,675 of record RCWM02000288.1, on the reverse strand, counting down.
TCTTCCTCTGCTCTGCGAGATTTCTTCGGTCTGTGGTCGATTTGGTTGAAACCTGTTCCGAAGGTTTTTATATGTCTGGCAACCTTTGTAGTTGGCCGGGTGTCCTTGTTGACAGAGGGCGCAGACTGCTGGGACCTCTCGGGATTTGGTGCATTCATTTGATTTATGCGTTTGCCCACATTTTACACATCTCGGTATGTGATGGCAATACGTTTTTGTATGGCCGTATGCCTGACAGTTGTGACATTGGACTATGTCCCGCTTGGGGTAAGGTTTTTCTATTTGGACTCTGGTGTAATAGATATTTGAGACTTCATAAATCTGTTCGACACCTGGTGTTGGTTCAAGATCTACAAAAAATAAAGGTAATGTAGTCTTGCCGCTTGCCCCGGGATGTGCCCTGTTATCTTTAACAACATTAGTAACCTGCCGAACTTTATATCCCATGGCTGTCAATTCTTCTTTAATAGTCTCTGTAGGTGTTGTGGGATGGAGGTTTCTAATAACTACTCTCAGTGAACGCTCTTCCCTAAGCTGGTAGGTGTGAAAATCAGCCTTCGTTTCCGATAAGTATTTTTCTATACGGCGGTATGAATCAGGGGAATCCGGCATGATTTAGTGTCCTTTGTTCTGCTTACACAAGAATATTTTCCGGTGCCGATTATATTATTTAGTTGACTGCATAAAAGTGAGAAGTTTCCAACATTTCTGACGAAGATAGGAGGAGGTCGTGCAGGTTGGGATGTAGGATTTGATTCCATGGTTTCTACAGCTGTGTTGGTTAATATTTGGTATGGATTTGGAGTGAAGAAGGGGGACTCTTCTGTCATCCCTTGTGTTGAAGTTCCCGGTTGAGATTCTATAGAGGGCGGAGTGATGGGCGGAGTATTCCTCTTATTAGACCTACGTGAATTTTGCTTTGCAGGTGGACTCATTTTAACTGTCTCTAAGGAGCGGCTTCTCTTGGAGTTGGTTTTTGATGACATAACCATGTGGAAATATCTCATTAGTCTCACTCAGTGTTAAGGGGAGGAAATAATAATAAATAACGAAAAAAATAATAATAATAAAATAAAAAATAGTTCGTAGCTTTGTCTATGAGATTGTCTATGAGACGTAACCCCACCCTTTTGTGTTAAAAGGCAAGGGCCCACTGACAGTGACAGTGACCGTCAATAGGTATTAGCCCCCACTCTGCTGTCCCTTATCAGACGGCCACATGGGTCTTCATAGCTACGTAAATCACTGTTAATTCAATAAATAATTATTGTACTCACAGGGAAATTATTCAGGTTTGACCACTGTTATTAACTGTTAGTCCTGAGCACTTTTCTAAGTATAAAAACTAATGAAAAACTCACTAATAAGAAAATTATTACAGAGCGATATGAGCATGAACTGGTAAAGATGGCGCAAGCGCATAAACTCCATTACCATTAAGTACTCGAAAACTTTTAGTATCATCACTTATTTTTCCTAACTTTGACTATGGATGCGTAGTATATGGAGGACTGTCTGATGAGCTCGAGATGAGATGTAAAAGAGTAATGAACTGTTTTATTAGATTTATTTTCGGGATCTCCAGACGTTCTCACATATCTCACAGGTATTCTGAAATTGGGTGGCTGTACCCCGGTTTTCGACGTCAATACTTCCTGGGTGCTCTCATATTTCAAACCTTGAAAACCAAAAAACCCACCTATATCCATGACCTCCTTACTCTGCGCTCCTCCATTCACCTCTTAAATACTAGAACCCAACCCATCAACCTATACACTCCGGCGCATCGAACTGCATCCTTCGAGAAATCCTTTATTATCCGTGCTTCCTCGTTATGGAATTCATTGCCCATCACAATTCGAAAAATATCCACTCTTACTTCCTTTAAACATCATTTATTCCTTTACCTCCTGGATCTTCAATCTTCCGAGCTAATGTAAAACGTGAACATTTATGTAATATACATTATAATAGTATACATAAGATGTATCATTTTACAAGATGTCACAGTTATCTTGTAACATATAATTTAATTCTTTATCAATTTTTATTATTATCTATTGTTATTATTTATTATAATTAATTATCAAAGCCAGATGATTGTCCTATGTACTGTAATCATATGTTATTCTTAGGGGACAAGTAGTCCCAGAATAAAGTTCATTCTCTTCTTCTCTTCTATATATATATATATATATATATATATATTTTTTTTTTTTCCTCTTATGGTAACCCCATAAGAGGAGAATTTATTTAGCATATTTACATGCGCCATGCCTGTTTTTAGGCATACTAAACGTATTACCAAGTTCATTGGTTTAAATTTTTATTAATTCAATTTGATCTTATTGTCTCTTGTGTACAATCAGATAAACAAAATAAAACAAAAAACAAACAAAAACAAACAATTAAATAATAAGAAACCTAAAGAAAGTAACGTTAATACAATTTTCTACAAAATAATAGTTCCATAAATAATAAAAATAAAATAATAAAAATAAATAAATAAAAAAAAAATAATAAAAATAAACTAAAGCACAAGATTCTGCCTACTAAAGCATCATTATACTGCCTTCCTACATTCATCAGTCAATTTGTTAAAGTCTATTTGTTTAATAAATTTTACAAAATCAGATTTAAATTCGGTCATAAGTCTCTGTTCTGTTTCTGGCCAATTTCCGTGTTTTAGTATAATGTTCTGTATCAGTCCTGCCCTAATGTTGTCAAGTCCTTTACAGTCATATATTAAATGTCGGAAATTATGAACCTGTCCATCATGAGGACACCTGTCATTGTTTAGTATGTTGAAGCGTTTCAAGTATTGTTTGGTTTGTCCGTGTTCTGAAAGTATTTGGGTCAGCTTGTAGTCGGTGCTTAGTATACGTCTTTAATTTTGCCGTGTGATATTGGGAACGAATCGATGAAGGCTAGGAGATTTTTCAGAAGCGGTCCACTTATTGTTCCATTTAATTATAGAGTCCTTTCTTATATCTCCTTTTATAAAAGAGATAGGGACCTTATCAAATGATACTGGAAGGTCACTGTAAGCCGCTAACTTTGCCAAAGCGTCAGCTCTCTCGTTGCCTTCTACTCCTGAATGACCCTTAATCCAAACAAACAACATTGATTATTTTCTTGTGTTGGCTATAGAGTTTAATCAAGTTTATTCTAGTTTCCTCAGTAAGTCTGTCATGAATATTTGAGTTTTGAATTGAGTGTATTACGTTCATATTGTCCGTATAAATAGTAATGTGTATATAGTTCTAGTATATAGTTCTCAAGTAAGTATTCGGTGGCCTTAAGTACTGCTAACTTCTCCGCTTGGTTATTAGAACACTCCTTTCCTAACCTGTATTGAGACTCTATGAGCCTATCATTTATATCTTCAAGTAACCAAGCAAACCTCACGTTATCGTCATTCTTGCTGCCATCAGTAAATATAACTGTCCGAGTTTGACTATCTGTTTGTTTGTTTGCCAACATCTGTGCTTGTATTGCTGGATGAATCCAATATTTACAATTGTATGGGAGGTCAATTCTTTCTTGAATAATGTTATTATAGTCAGTAAGTCGTTTTTTATAATTATTTATATATATATATATATATATATATATATATATATATATATATATATATATATATATAATTATTTATTGACATTACTTCAAATAAATATAGTAATTGTGTGGAAAAAAGATTACAGTAACTTCAACTTCAACAAAAGTTCTACAATAGAAGGTCTCTAGTAGAACTTTATTTCAGACTTCGAGGAGTCTAAACATTGGTTCAATTAAATTATTTTTCTTATTTTGGCTTTGACATCACTAAGCCCGATCCCTAATCCTTTCGTTAGATTTGTAGAAAACCATAACTTTGGAATTGGATGGCGATCAATCCTAAGTATCTAGAAACTTAAAGAAAGGATCTTAATAGCTTGTAAAAAATATTCCAGAGAGCTGTTTTGTAAAATTCATAAAAAGTTTTCTCAGAAAGCTGTTGGAACTCATTATAAAAAACGAGGAGGGCGTTCTCATTATTAAAAGAAACGTCTTAAAGAATAAAACAAAAATCCAAGTTCTTCTCCGCCTCTGTTGTTAGTATCTACTATAGTTAAACCAGATAACGTATTTATATAAAATTAAGAAATCGTTCATAAAGGTAACATGTTAGGAAGAATAAATTCTGAATGGTAGAGAACATTTCCTTACTAAATCAATATTTTTTTCAGGGGACCGTAAATTATTAATAACAAGTTAAAATGATAATACTTCAAATAAATATTTAAAAAATATAGAGGGACGGATGATTACAGGTTATGTTTATATAAAAGTATTATATTCTGCCTGTATAACCCTACATGTGAGATAAGACATTGGTTAGAACTTATGGAAGAATAAACTTGTATAAAAGATACGATAAAAGCCTGTAGGTGGTGGAACACACTAGATTTGACAGGAAATACCCCATCTTTTTGGATCAGGGAAATACACCTAGAATCCTACGGTTATAAATCAGAGCTCTCTGACATTCAGCAAATCAGCATCGCCCCGTAATCCTGAAGCCTCATCTTTGGGGTTTGGGTTCGTTCGTCTGTACAATCTACTTTCCCCGGCTCAGGTGGGTATGGACTCAGATGAGTCCTTCCGACTTGATTCCTAAAAATCTCTGATACGGTTGGATAATTTCTTTATATTGATGGTTAAAACCATTTTTATAGATGTATATATTTCCTTACTGTCATGAAATGGTTAGGAAATATAATATATTTCAGTTTAACAGTTTTTGAAATCAATAACCTCTCTGTTTCTCACTTTATACCATTTAATCATACTGTTTCTCTATTTACCGAATTTTTTTTTTTTCAAAATTCGTTAACTGATAAATAAAGTCTGAATAAAAGTTAATAATTTTTTTTTTTTTAATCAAAAGTTAATGTTTTGAGTTGTAAAGTTTATTTTTGTTTTAATTTCATTTAAGTACTATAAATAAATTTTTGATTTTTTTTTTATATTATACTAAATTGCTTTCGCATACGGCTCAGTGACAGATGGTTATATTGAAAAAAAAAAAAACCTGCACCACTTACAACCCATGAAGGGTCTCGGTTCAGTACTAAGGTAGGCTGTGCTGTTTCTGAGCCAACGGTTGTGAAATGAGGTGATTTGGTCAGAATTCATGCTCAACCGCAAGGTTTTTCCCTAATTAAGAGTACAACTTTTTAAAAGACTGGGTGTGCCCCAGGAGGGTCTTCCCGACCTCGCATTCGATCCACGGCTAAACTGACAGAATATAACTCGAACTCAGGCCCGGAAGCATGGTAGTCAAGCGCCTTACACACAGAGCTACCGCGCCTCTTTATAATACATATTGAGCCGTCCTGAAATTAATGTAGGATTTAATGTTTCATTAAATCACATATTTAAATAATAAACTGTTAACGTTCCTCTTCGATTAACATATTATTAATAAAGAGGATTAATGATAAAATGAATTATCCTCTGTAGCATGTCCCTTTTCGGATATAATCCATTTTGTACTATGAAGTCAAAATTCCCCTAACTTTGTTGAATAATTTTAAACTCTATCATTAGTGGATTATTGAAGTCTGAGGAGAAGGCCGTGTGAGCGAGTGCACCATTCAAAAGTGGTTTAAAAACTTCAGAAGGGAGATTTCAGCCTTGAAGAAGAGGATGGCCATGAAAGGACTCCGTCCCTATAAGAAGATGTGCCCAGAACAAGCGTTGAAGAATCCTGAAGTCAGTAAATCGACTGTCACTAACCACTTTAAAGCAATCGGTTAAAAAACCTGTGACTTGGGTATCTCGTCTAATTAACCCCTAAAAAATCATTGATAGCATGTATGCACCATATTTCTTTGCCGAAACATAAACGAAACTTTTCTTGATAGAATTGTCACTTGTGGCGAAAAGTGTATCCTTTAAAACAATTTTAACGTTCTGGAAAGAGAAGCAGAACAACATTTTCGAATTCCCAACTCATCAAAACATAGTAATGGTTACTGTCTGGTGATGGGCTTATCCACTATAGCTACTTAAATTCTGGCAAACCAATCAACGACGAAATGTATTGTTCTCAAATTGATGCTATACAGGGTGAGTACCTGTTAGTGTAAAAAAAAAAAAAAAAATTGGGTGAAACTAGATAAAAAATGTAGCAAAATGCCTTACTTAGATCTGACCTTTCTATTCCAATCCGTTGCAGATATATGAAAAATCAATTTGAGGAAACCACGGTTTTTCCCATAAAAGCTGTAATATCTCCATTTTGTTTAAATATTTTTCAAATTTTGATCATATTTTCGGATTAATCATTAAATTTTCTATTAAGAGAGAAGAGTACCTGTAGTTTCACCCAATTTTTTTTATAGTAAGAGATAATCACCCTGTATACAAGAAATTGACATTAATGAAGCCATCTTTGGTGATATGGAAAGGCCCATCTTGTTAAGTGACAATGTTAATTCCCACTCCTCACGTTTGCCAATATCAGATCTCTCGTCAACCAAATACCATTTTATAAATATTTGAACCACTTTTAAAGAGAGGAAAAATTTAACACTCAAAATCGATGACAAATGCGTTTTTAAAATTTTTTTAATACCAGACTCCATCATTGAGTGCAATGGGGAGTGATTATAAAACCACAAAGCTTCATTAATTGCCGGACGATCCATTAACAAACAAATATTAAAAAAAAGGAAACATGTAAATAGATCTGCATTGGTTAATCCAGATTGTTGTCTAAATTGTAATACATTTTTTTTTTTCGTAAATTTCGGTTTCAATAATGTCTAGATGAATGAGAAATTAATTTAGTATGGGTATTTACACTTATTACCTATTTTTTTTTTCTCATGATAACATTAATCTCTCTTACTATATTTGAATTTTGAATTACAATAGTCGAATTTTTTTTTTCATACTTGCAATGTTTTGAAAGGAGTAAGTAAAGGAGTTTCGTTTAGTCGATGAATAATATCACCTTATTCATTTTGATAGGATAAGCGGGCTAATAACAAACAAGCAAACAGCAGAAACGACCAGCAAGCTCACGAAGGAAGGCAATTTATTGTTCAATGCTTAATTACTGAGATAGGGTCGACAGGGGACCGACCACTTTTAATGCAATATGGTGGCGTGTCCGTCCCTAGAGTGCCTCATGAATAAATACTTTAAAAAATATTAATCCGCACTCAGCCTTGGTCAAAATTTAATAATGATAATCCAACCCCTGCTCTGACCTGATTTTTTGACTTTGAATATTTTATTCTCTACAGTTCTAAATCAGAATTGAAAAATCAGTTAAGCAATAATATTTACCCTTATATATTACATCCATATAAAAATTATTTAAGAATCCACGCAAAAAAAAGTATTCTGTTGAATCAATATTTTTCAGTTATTGTCTTACTGTTTTTCAGTTATGTTTTAGAGTAGAACCTACCTAATGAAACTTTTGTTTTTATCAGCAAAAGATAAAGAACAGGACATTGCAGATTAAACATACGTAAGCCACTAAAGGACACTACTTTCAGATCTTCCAGGATTATTGAAGGCCGAACAAATACCGCCATTGTTGTCATTTTGAAAATTGAATAATCATTTTAGTTTTTTAAAAGGACAATCTTTTTTTCCGCCTAATCCTTTGGATTTTGATCCTTGTATAACGTATTTGCTTGAAAGTTGGAGATAGTCTTAGGGATAGTTCGTGGCGGGATTAAGATATGGCTACTGCATTACGCCCAAATGCTGTTGGCTAATACCCAAAACTCAGATTAACCGGATCCTATTCGGATTGACCTCATGAATATTCAAAAATAAAAGAAGGAGTGAAAAACTGCAAGTGATATTTGAAGATTTTTAGCCGAGAAATCATCATGAATAAAAAAAATACTTTTTATCCTGAACAAAAAAGTAATAACAGAAACTTATATTTCTTTTTCTGAACAATAAAGACGAGCCCAGGAAGCATTTATAACCGTATGACTCAGAATCTAGCATTTGCAGACGACGTTCTGTTCGATAACTGCTTGAATAGACAACTCCCTCTAGGAAAATTCGAGCCGTGTGACAGAATGTCAAGAGGATTTGGTCTCTATCTAAACGAAAAAAATAGAAGTGTTTAGTGGCGTCTAAGGAACGAAATAGGTTGGAAAACTCGAAAGTGGCAAGATATCACTTTGAAAGCATCAAAAAGTTCAGGTACCTGGGCAGCGCAATAAGTGGATGAAGAAACCAGAGAAAGAATAAGGACCTCCCTAAAAATTTTAAAATATCAACGAGACCGTTCTTGGACCGAACGTACTGTATAAGAACGAAACCGGGACACTTACTGTAATGAAGGCATTCTATGGTATGGTGGATTAGAAGCAACCAGCAACTACGAGAACTATACAAAGTTAAATAAGATGGCTAGGTCATGTTCAAAGAATGAGCTTCCACATAATGCCAAAAACTGATGAATGGAAATCCCAACAGAGGGAAGAAAGATAGGGGAAGGCCCAGATTTTAGAGAAAATATTGAAGCAGACCTGAAGATCCTTGGTGTGAGGTACTGGAAGAGAGCCACTGGTGACCGAAATAAATGGAGGGGAATCGTAGAAGAGGTCAAGGTTCCGCAAGGACAGTAGTAGATCCAAATTTGTTGTTGTTATTGTTATTAACAAGGTCTTTCTATTTGAGCTAAATTGATTGTGAAAGATCTTATAAAGAGCCAAAAAAAAAACCTACATAACAAACTAATATCATATATGAAATTCTTTAATTATTTATTATATATATTTTGGTTGATTATTTTATAGAACCATATTAAAACCATTCCAGAATTGAAACAAGTATCGAAATCTTTGTTCATTAAATATTGTTCAGAAAATAAAATATTATTACTGTCCGGCAAGTAAAGCTCTTCGAATACCGCGATCTCTGGTAATGGGCTAAGTTTTAGCAAGTTGGAATCATTCTCTAAGAGATGGAACAACAAGTACTAATTGAAGCAGCGACTTGCAGAGCTGAGAGCGGTGGGGGTGGTGGGGAGGGGAAAGGTTAATATTACCTAACCACTACTTACTCCTCCTTGTTAGTTACCACCAGCTTAGGGAAACCTCCTCTATGTTCCACAGTCTATCGGATCTACCTCCAAGCTCTCAATATTACAACGCTGAGCTTCAACAGATATTTGACAATATAATGACAAAGCTCTTGGTTTCTTCCCTTATTCTCCCTCATTTTAACTATACCTGGTTGGCAAATAGTAGGTTGACAGCGGAGAGTAAGCTAAGAACACTAAAGAACATTTCCATCAGGTTTATATTTCGGGTTCAAAAATTCCCAAATATCACATCAGTTTACAAAATTAAAACAGTTTTATCCTGTTTCCTCTATCTCACCATTAATGCTCGCAATCCTATAGGTCAAATCCTCGGTTTCCTCTCGCACTACAAGAACTCGCTCCTCAGACCTGAATACTTCTTCTCATAAGAGTGCATAGGTTTGATGACCAATCCCTAAACTTGACCATTCCCCTATTTTCCGGTCAACTTCCTTTAGCAATTCTCCACCTTGTAACATCCGTAATGTTCCATCTCTGTCCACATTTAAGTCCCCTTTGATTCAATGTCTCCTTTATCTCCAGAATGACACCGATTAACAAAAATCGTATCCATTTTATCAATGAATGCAGTAGATGTACATACTTTTTTATTTCACGGAAATTAGTGTAAGTTAAAATACTTTTTGTGTCTGGAAGTGAGTGCCCTGTTTAATTGAAGGTAGGTTCAAGTCAAACAACATATTTGAAAATTTAATGTATATCGGATAGTTTTGAACTATCCTTATACATTAATTTGGATAACTTTAAACTTCATGTGGTTAGTTATTTCTCCAGACAGAAGCAAAATGCGTTATTATGGGACGTTGGGAACAAAATTTGTTTTTTGTCAATTTGTTTTTTGCAGAAATTGCTGAATTTCCATTGAAATGTGGCTTAATTTTGCTGATTATACTTTTAACTCTATTGCATTTGTTGTAATAATGTTTGGAGAAAGTCAACGAGTTTTCTAATTCTAAGCCTAAATAATTGATTGACTGTGCCCAAAGGATTGTGGTTCTAGGAAAACTCTATTAAAGATAAATGACTATACGGTATTCATGTGTGGGGAATAGTCTTAACTCTAAAAACTACTCTTCTTGATAGTATACTTGATCATTGGTTTTAACTTTAGAAAACCTAAAACCACCATAATAAATTATATATTGGAATAAGACAAACATATTGGCCTGATCGGTAACTTTTTTGATATAAGATAGAAGAGAAAAGAAAAATTTTACTTAAACTTCTATAGGCCTTTATTTTAAATTCCAAGAGTATTCCAGTTCCCGAAAAAAGGATTTTCGAGTTTCAAGAGTTTGAAACTCCCTGAAGAAGAGAACTTTCAAGATTATGAACGCATTAATTAGCTCTTAATATAATCAACTGTCAAAAACATTTTGCATTAATTGGACAGCTCATGACCATTCTGAAGTTTTTTCTTTGTTATATGCTAAGTTTTATTATCTTTTTTAACTTCTAACGACGGTTGTTCAATATTGTAAAAGAGTAAATAACTAACTTAAGCAACAAAAATAGTCTTATTCACTATTTTGCATTAGCTGAATGGCCCGGCTCTGTAGTGGAGGAACATAATTGTTGCACATAATTATTGTGCAATGGAAGCAATTTGAAATTAATTGGTCTGCTAGTTTTCAGCCGTGGCCAGTCAGACCTAGACAAATAAATTAAAGCTGTTTTAATCATGTCTTATAACGAGCTGATGTGAAATATTTAGTTTTATGGGCGAATGATATTTTTAAAGTCATGTGAAAAGTTACCAGTTACAGATAATCATAATCCGAACTAAGCATTGTATCAAATGTTATATCGATGAATATCAGAACAATAAAGGCTAAACTATTAATAAAATATTACTACAGAGAAATGCTATACTAACGATAATATGAAATAAGAAATTAGATTTAGAGCAGTATAAGAAGAAGGAGAAGAAGAAAATAAACTTTGTTCTGGTACAACATGTCCCCTAAGAATAACATATAAGTGCAATACATAGGGCAATCGTCTGGCTATGACAATTGATTAATAATTACATCATGAGCAACAAAATAAATGTGAAATCTTGTAAAAGGGTACAACTTACATATACTATTACTAAACCTATAACAAAAATATTTATATTTGCTCGGAAATTGAAATTGAAAATTAAGGAGGTAAATAAAAAATGACGTTTAAAGGAAGTTAGAGAGGAGCATTTTGAAATTGAGATGGGCAACGTATTCCATATAAAGGAACAGCGAATAATAAAGGATTTTGGAAGGATGAAGCTCGATGCGCAGGAGTGTACAGGTAGATGGATTGGGTTTTAGAATTTAAGAGGTGGATGGAGGAGAGCATTGTAAGGAGGTTATGAATATAGGTGGGTTTTAATGTTTTCAAGGATTGAAATAGGTCTTGATCCGGCTTTCAGTGATTGAACATCAGTTCCGGCACTCTCTCAAACTGTTCTGAGCGGTTCATCATTATTTCAGTACACACTTTTAACACATATTTTAACTATTTGTCTCGGTCCAAACGTTGTCTCTATTTACTGAAATATAAATAACTTGAGAAAAGATCACAACTGCTAAAAAACAGTATTCAAAATTATTTTTTTTATTAAAATTTGTGCACGAAGAAACTTTAAACATTTTAACATATCTATTTCAAATAATTTCTGATCTTTTTTTTTTGGGGGGGGGAGGGCCTTCTAAGGACCACGGGCTCGTAGCTACTTTTCAGTGAGGATCTTCCTCTTTCTCTTCCAGAATTCTTTCATTATCTGGCTATGAGCAAGCTTTATCTCCTTTGTCCATTTGGTCCCTGTGGTCTTCTTACTGGTAAGGGACACTGGGAAAACACCCTGTCGGATAGCTTGTCGGATCTGAAGTCGGTCTTGTGTTTTATGCTGTGGGATCCCTAGTTTTTCCAGATCTGACTTCACCGATGTTATCCACTTGTTCTTGGAAGCCTGCTACCTCTACCTGCCACAGTAAATATCTTGTTTGTTAATCTTTTGGAATTCATGCGTGTCAGGTTTCCATAAAATACCAGTCCTTATGCATGTCAGGATATCCTCCTGATGTTTATACAGCTCATCATTGTGCCGTATCCTGTAGGTGCCATTCTTCCTTGACTGGTCCTAGTATTCTCCTCAGAATTTTCCTCTCCTTAATCTCTAGCTTCCTGAGTGGACCCTTTCTGGTCATTTCTAAATTTCTTATCTATTTTTAATTCTTTCAAAAATCGAATACATAATATTTATTATACATTAAATTAACGTTCCTGCGTTAACTTAATCTGCAATTTAATCAATTGACATACATAATTCGTAAATTAGAATAGAAATTCTTCATTGCTTACAATTTTTAAATTTTTTTATAATCATAGGTATGTTTAAAAACAAGAAAAGTGACACAAGAGAGTAGTTAATTTAAACCTAATTTTGATGATATTTAGAAAACTATTTATAAATTATGAATATATATTTATAAATATTGCACAAAAGTAATTCCAATATCAGTTTCCAAATTTTTTTGCATTACAAATTTATGTGGGATATTTTCATTCAAACGGATGAAAAAATATTTTTCAGAAAACGGCCGAATGAGTGACATTTACTTGACTCTCGCATAATATGGATACCACAGAAGCATTTTCGTAATGTACCAGAATAAAATTATATAACTTAGAACAACTAGTTTTTCCTAATTTTTCAATTTTTGCTATATAAGTTTATTGACACTTCATTTTTCTTAAGCAACACAATTTTTACAAACATTGTAAAAATTGTTGATATTCAACAGTGAATTAATAATTAAAGATGTCTAGCCTTAGTTTCAAGAACGCGTGTTTGCATATGACTGTGGATGGATTAACGATTTAATACATAATTTTCATTTTATAAATAATCGATAAGCTCTTATTGGTATTCGGTATAAAATATCTTATTCAAAATGAATTTATCCACACTTAGTGTATAAATATTCCTTAAAAACAAATGCAACAAAACAAAAAAACAATATTTAAGAAAAATGTCTCCTTACTCCTATAGTCACTTTAAATTTAACGTTATTAAGCCGAACGTAAATAATATACAAAACCAGAATCCGTTCCGTTATTAATTATTCATTAGTTATTAGGAGATGTACTTGTTAAACAAATTACAGGAAATTGTAAATTATACAGAACATATGAACATATGAGAATCACAAATAACGACCACAGTACGCCATGCTCACCGATCTTTATCTCCTTAAGTCAAACAATATATTTTTTTACAAACAATATTAGTTTTCATCGCAACTGCTTGACACGTAGGAAGAGAGTAAAAACAAGATAATGGACATCGCCTATGGGAACTTAGGAATGCCATACGGACTTTAAATATTGCATATGAAGCTTAAGAGACATTTTTGAGTTATTTTTTCATTTCGACAGAGTTGAATGCATTGCAGTAGCAGGTCAGTCAGACATGCAAAGAATAGAGAGAATAACATGATATTCCATTTAACTTTACTTTTTTTAAAAGGGCGAATATGTATAACGTATAGCTAGCGAATTTAATGATGGTGCATGTGCTTGAGGAGATAGAAGATAAGAGGGATAGATGATGAGAGAGAGAGAGAGAGAGAGAGAGAGAGAGAGAGAGAGAGAGAGAGAGAGAGAGAGAGAGAGAGAGAGAGAGAGAGAGAGAGAGAGAGAGAGAGAGAGAGAGAGAGAGAGAGAATGATTTGATTAGGTGTGAGCGAGGCCACATTTTTATTAAACAGATAACCATTGAGTAATTCGAATGGAAAGGAATCAACTTTATCGAAAGATACTGAAATATGATTTTGGCTTTCTCCACCTCTGTCTCCTCATCTTAGAGTATATTAAAAACAGTTCTGATTGATCTACTAATGTGTTATTAGTAGATTTAGGGTAGTTCTTAAATTAGGTAATAAATAATAAATTAATGATTATTTTTTAAATTCATATAATTTGTTAATATTCAATAATTCTTATTTCTTCTTCTTCTTCCACTAACTCCATTTTGCCGTTTAAGATTTCTTGATGATTAGTCGGTTTTTCATTTCCTACCGAAATCAAATTTAAAATATTAATATTGATGGGTTATTTGTTGACTGAGAAGTTATTAAAGATGTAGGTTGTTGGGGTATGCAGTTATAGATGCACAGCAATTAAAATAAATTTTAATTATATATTGCCGACGTTTCGACTTGTGTTACAAGCCTTCATGAGAGCTAGAAGAAAAAGAAAACAAACAAAAAGATAAGACAAAATTACAGAAAGTATAAATAATGTATGAAAAGAATAACAATGAGAATAAAGAAAATTCGTAAGACAATAACAAAGGAAATATATAAAGAGAATGAAGACAATACATATAGACTATTACTATCTTTAACAAATCCATAAACCATATTATAGACCAGATAAAACCCCCGGTTTACACCTGTTTATATGCTGACGACTTATTGATATACATTTTATGTAATGATTTAAATTTTGGTCAAGCAATCATGCAAAACACAGTTGAAGAGCTTCAACATTGGGCTTTAAAAGCAGGTTTTAAATTTTCCACCAAGAAAAAGGTTTCATCTCACTTCTGTCGCAAAAATAAGTGCAACCAATCTTTCACAGTGAACATAAATAATCAAACAATTAAAAAACTTTCCTCATTCAAATATCTTGGTGTAATATTTGACAGTAAACTTACGTGGAAACCTCAAATCGACTATCTTCTATCAAAATTAAATAAAAAGCAAAACTTATTAAAAACATTATCATACACAACATTCGGCAGTGACAGGCTGACCATTTTAAAGATATATCGTACCGTGATTCGACCAGTTCTAGATTATGGAGCTCCACTTTACGGTAGTGCCCCCTTAAAATTAATAAACAAATTGAATTGTTTTCATAATTCAATGATCAGACTCGCGACAGGAGCATTCAGAACCAGCCCCACAGCAAGTCAGCTTTATGACGCTGATGAATGGTCTCTATCAATTCGAAGGACTTATGATTTCCTTCAATCTTCGATAAGACTAAAGGCCACTCCAGGATTCGAAATAATTGCTCCTATACTTCCTGATCTTTTTAGAATTATAACTCAAATAATGTCCTATAAAATAGAAATCTCTTTTCCTTACTCACTACCACCTTAATTCCTTCTAAATTTAATTTTACTCTTGTTAAATTATTAAAAAACAATTTATGTCAGACTTCGTCAATGTATATCTTTAAAGAGGCAATTTCCAGTTATGTAAATACGCAGCTTATATTTACGGACGGATCAAAAACTAATGAAGGTGTGAGTTGCTTAGTGATTATAGGGTCAGTAGTAATACGCTACTCATTACCATCTGTCTTTTATATTTTTTCGGCAGAATTGTATGCTATTAAACTAGCCCTAGAACATATAAAAACACTTGACATGGACCAAAAAGAATACTTAATTTGTTCTGACTCACTTTCGGCTCTCACAAGCATTAGCAACAAAAACCATAATGTTAAAAACTACATAATATCTGAAATAGCCAACTTAATTGAATCCATTTCGAAATTCAAAATTATTAACTTTATGTGGATTCCGGGACATTCAGGAATAGAAGGTAATGAACAAGCAGATTAAGCAGCCAAAGAAGCGTGTTCCCTCTTTCCATTACCCTCAATCCCTACCCGCATAACAGATCTAAAATTATTCTTAAAACGTCAGATCAATATAGTTTGGCATGAAAGAGGGCTTGGAACCGACAGCAACAACAAACTTAAAAAAATTAGACCATGGAAAGAAGAACCAGGACCAAGGAAAGAACAAGTCATCTTTACAAGACTAAGAATTGGACGCTCAAAATTAACCCACAGCTACTTATTGGAAGACACACAACCACCAAAATGCAACGAATGTCAGGTAAATCTGACTATAGAACACATTCTTATTGAATGCCAAAAATACAAAAAGCAAAGAGAAGATAACGGTCTGACGAATCAAGACACTGCAACATTACTAGAAAACAACTCGTATCTCCACAAACACATTATTCAATTTTTAAAACAAAAAAAACCTGTACAAGGAATTATAGTTCTGCACCTGAGTATGGTGCCTCTAACCAAATGTGGTGGTACATGGCACCAAAATGTAAATAAATAAATATAGACTATTGAATGAAAAATATAATTTAAAAAAATTATATTGAATGTGTTAATATAAAGAAAAACAGATATTACAATAAAAGGCAAGTTGTTCAGTTTATAAAATAATACAAAAATTTAATGAGTAAATACAAAGTTAATAAGTTAAAAAGGTTAAGTTAGTGAGTAAATATTAAAATATAAATAATAGTAGGAAGTGGATATCATAGTTGGCAATAAATATATAAAGTATAACAATAAGAAGTACATAGCAATAAAGGACCGATGAATATTGGGGCAAAAGTAGTAAAAAAATTATAATGTAAAAAAAAGGAAAAGAATAAGGAGGCAGATTTAAGGGAAGTTAACGTTAGCATAAACTGTACATAAAAATTAAATTAAAAAAATATATAAAAAGGGTTGATAATTAAAAAGATGAATAATAAGGAGATTATTGAATCGCAAGTAGAAACGTCAGCATTATATAATTAAAATCAATTTATAATTGCTGTGTGCCTATGACTGCATACCACAACAACCTACATCTTTAAAATATGAATATTCGAAATATTTTAGAACACCTAAAGAACTGCCCATTTAATTGAAGAATAAACGTAGAGATCAAAATTTATTTACTTAACTATCCAATTCCTCTTTTTATCTCTTCACACTCAGTTTGCAGGATATCCACATATATATTTGAGATGCCCTTGCATTTTGCCTCCTTAATTGAGAACCAACATGTTTGATTTCTTGTCTTATATTTAAAAAAAATTAATACACATAACCTGTGCATTAAGTGCTGATGTTCCGAAAATGTATGTTTTCAGGACTGAAGATGAATGTTTAACATTCGAAACTAGTATTATAATAAAACGATTCCAATAGAAGTGGCAATTAATTCATCAATCCTAACTGTATTGATCCTTCTATACCATCATTCAAACCTCCAGTGATTTAATTAAATTAACGTAGTTTAATTTGATTCAACACAATTTCGTCATTTTTTTTTCTTAATTTTATAGGAAAAAGGTCTCCTTGAAAGGACGGTGAAGGGAAGAGGCCCACCGTGGGCTGATACACCAAGCTGCGGTTTCCCGCCCTGTCCTTCACAGCCGCGGTATTCCACAGGCTGTATCCCTGTCACCTCAGATATATTGTAATTCAGACCGCTTCTGTAGATATCCCTGTCTTCTACAGTAAACCACATAGCTGTCTCATTTCTGGGGGTGTGGTTAATTAACATCGAAGTGGTCGTTGCACAGATTTACTTTGCCTCAGAAGCTATAAGTAAGTAAGTAGTAGAAGATAAGTATTAAATCATAAAAAGAATCTTATACTTGTAAAGAATTTTCTGTAAGTCACTTATAAAAGAAAAAAAAAACAACTAAAAACTTATATGGAAAGTATTTAAAACATTTTTAATACGAGGGTGAATCAAATATAAACGGTAATTTTCAAAATTATATTTATTGAATAATATTATTCAGAAACTATACCTTCAACATTTTTCAATGTAGTCTCCTGCATTATCTACACACTTCTGCCACCGATTTGGAAGCTTGAATATTCCCTGTTCATAAGAAGACTGAGGGCGAGTTTTTAACCATTCGCGCACGTGCTTTTCGACGTCTTCATTGTTTTCAAATCGTTTTCCTCCAAGTGATTCTTTCAGGGGCGCAAACAAAAAACTAGTCACAAGGGGACAGGTCTGGACTGTAAGGAGGGTGTTCGAGAGTTTCCCAGCTCATTTCTTCCAATTTATCCCTTGTCAACAATGCGGTGTGAGGCCTTGCGTTGTCATGGAGAAGGATGACATCTCTAATGGGCACACCTCGTCTTTTGTTCCGGTAAATGGTTTTTGCTGACTGTAGCACCTGGCAGTAGTAAGCCGCATTCACTGTTCGTTGATCGTGAAGAAAATCAATGAGTAGAACTCCCCTTGAGTCAAAAAAAAAAAATGTTGCAAGAACTTTTCCGGCTGAGAGACGAGTTTTGGCTTTCACTGGGCAGCCTTCATCCTTCCTTCGCCACTCCTTACTTGCCATTTTCGATTCGGGGGTGTAATGGTGGACCCACGTCTCATCACATGTGACGATGCGCCTCAAAAAATCTTCACCTTCTTCTTGAAATCGTTGCAGAAGTCTCCCAGCAATCTCCGACCTGACCTGTTTTTGATTTCCGGTCAACAACCTCGGAACCCAGCGAGCACTAATTTTTCTGAAGCCAAGGTGGTCTGTGATTGCAGACTGATCACTCCCATAGCTGATACCAATTTCCGACGAGATTTCTTGAACAGTTAACCGGCGATCACCTTCAATAAGCTGTCGAATCGCACTAATGTTGTCATCTGTAAGACTTGACCTTGGGCGTCGACCGTGACTTTCGTTTTCAACACGTTCTCGGCCATCCCTAAATTCTCTGGCCCACGTATACACTCGATTTTGAGACAGAGTAGTGTCCCCAAACTGTGCCTGCAAAGGAGTAAAAATTTCCGAAGGCTTAACACCTTCATTTGTTAAAAATTTTATGACGATGCGTTGCGCAACAGATGGATGTACCTCTCACTCGGTCATGGCTGTACTGAAGGCAGAACACAACGCTAGTGTGAGGCAAGCAGTTCCCCCCACTCCTATTAAGCAACACTCCAATCGCCCACAGCCGCATCACGTCCGAACGTGTTTGGTACAGTCAATAGCATAATTACCGTTTATATTTGATTCACCCTCGTACACTACGATTTAATGTTTTATATTTAATAATAACACACAAAATAAAACTTTATAAATTTAATTTTTTAAATTAATTTATAAATTTTCTTTTTATGATAACTGAGACAAATGGTTGTGAAATTCATCAATATAATATCATGGATGACTAAGATTAGTTAGCCTTATGAAAAGAATTATAAGGGGACTCGATAGTCGAACGAGTTGGTGCGAGGATCTCAGCACGCTCGGTACTGAAGGTCATGAGTTCGAATCCCACCTGGGCGGGTTAGAATTTATTTCGTGGTAGACTCACGAAATGAATCTTGACCTTCCCACCTAAGTTGGAATGCATAAGGGCGTTAAGTCCCAATAAACAACCAACAAAGAATTATAGGAGATAATAAGATCAAACAAGTTTTGATGAATGTAAATAAAAAAAATACAAATTCCTGTTTTTGTTTTTGTTTTCTTTTTTATTATGTATGGTTGTGAATTCACTACTATTATTTATTGACAATTATTGCGATGTAGTATAGAATTTGCTGGTAACAACGGTGAAACAAAAAAGTAAATTTCTCTCTGACTCGAAAAAAAAACAATAGAACATGGATACATCTATCTGTAATATACTATTTTTTCCAATTTACATTCTGGAATGAAAAGAACCAAATTACTTAAATAATCAATGATTATATGAAATTAATAAGGTTGAGAGAAAATAGATCCTAAAATGTAGGTCCAGCGTCAAATGTTATATATATAAAAAAGTTCCATTAAATTTCTGATCGGAAAACTGTTGTCGAATTTTCGATTCAAGCAACACCTACAGAGCTAGACCGTATCAAAAAGCCCCAAGACATGAACAAATGTAGGATAAGTGACTTTTTTTCTTCATTTAAATCAAAATAGCTCCTAAACGGTAGGTGCTACGACGAATTTATAGCAAACAATATTCTTCATTATACCTGGATAGGCAAAATTTAGGACTCCCACCTTAGCATCGTCCGATTAGCTATAGCAGCATTAAGTGACGTTAAACGAAATAAACAATATTTTCTATTAAATGTCTGATAAGGAAACTGTCGTCAAATGTTCAATCAAACACCAACAGAGCTACAGCGTGTCAAAATGAATGTGAAAAAAACATTACACCAAATAAGCATAGACCCTTCTATATATAGTATAGAAAAAATTTATATAAGTATAAACCAAAACACATATCCATATCCCAAAAATAAAGAACCGAGATAAGATGGATTGGAGGTTAATACAATGTGTGTATGAATAAAATTGTTTGGGGCCAAAGATCAAGGTCTTAAGAACCAAAAAAAAAAGAATATATATTCAAAGTGTTCTAAGAGAGGCAATAAAAAAAAAGAATCATTTCATTTCTAACGATGTGTTTAGTGTTAAAAAAAATAAGGACTATAACTTTAAGAAAGAGAGAAAAATACCAAGAGTCTAGCAAAGTTAACAAATGCTGTGGGCTTGACATCAATATTTGGCCAGATTAATTTAAAAACTGGCGATAGAATCAGAGAAAGGTTGAATTTTAATACACCTTTAATTTTCAGCCTTAGGACCTCTTTTTATATTTTGTAATTTTCCTGACTAAAACACCGTTTACAGATAAAAAATTCTTTTGCCGAATGTTCAAAGCATTAAAAGGGAGTGATAGGGAATAAAAGGAATGGTAGAAAGTGATAAAGAGAGCTGTATAAAGTAATGACGACTTACCTCTTCTGTTAGGAGCCCGTTGGGGCAATCCTTCAGGAAGCCTTTGTGCCTGAAACAGAGAGACAGATTAGAGAGACTCTCAAATAAAGGCTACTACTCATCCTTTATCTCTAATTCCAGTAATTCTACAATTTACTAAAAGGGACTGGCGATAGCTGTACTGTTTGTCCATTATTACTTTGTATATGTTGTTGACAATGTAACAGTACGGTGTTATTAATTGATCACCTACAATTTTATATTTTAAAGCAATCCTTAAATTAAAAGTATAAATAAATCTTAATTTTAATATATATATATATATATATATATATATATATATATATATATATATATATATATATATATATATATATATACATATATATAAACAGGGAGGACAAGGGCATGAAAATGGTACAGTGTGCCAACACTCATTCAACATTTTAGATCTCTACCCTTTTTAACGTTTCCTACTTTACCCCACATTAAGTTACATACAGCTATCAAATTAATTAAATTAATCAATGCAGTCTAACTAAAGATCTATTTTGAAATTTACCCAGCACACACCGTAGCTGTTGCAAAAAATAAAGAAATAAAAAAAATGTTTTTAATCCAGGCAACTTAATCAGAAAGCTGGTTAGGATCAATTTAAAGGTTTCTTCACAAGGAATATTTCTTTCCTCTCAATTCGGATTCCTGATACATCCAGTTAAGATGGTAATAAGGTTACTTATGTATTTATTTTTATAATTTCAAAGCAGTACTGGTAACTTCATTTGAACAAGTGGGAATAGTTATAATGAAAACGCTGACTATGATATAATAGTTGAGAAATGGTCAATTGCAGTCAGGTATAATTAACGCATCCAAGTTTTTTTTATTTAAAAACTGGCAATATTTATAAAATATATAAAACGGGCATCACTGATGTTCAGCTACAACGCAATATTCTACCTAAGCAAGGTTTGGAACTGGTTAGCAGATTTTTTAATTTTCATGATTAGTCACAATAAGATTTTATAAATTACTTTAGGTATACATTCCTTAAATATGATATTTTATAAGTAATTGTTTTTATGATACACAAATTGGTTTTTGTCAACAGCCCAAAGCTCTCTCGTATTGCTCTGCTCCAATGACGAAAGTTCATTTAATATTTCTATGGAGCTCCAGTAATAATCAACTCCAAAAATATTTAGCCATTTAAAAATTAAATTGTTAAATTAATAGAAATATGTGAAGATATCTAAAACTTAAATTATAGCTAAAAATACAAAAAGTTTCCCAATCCTTCGAAATCAATTAAGATAATATGTATCAGCCATATGAAACCTTTTCAACATAGGCTGTGTTTAGAAATAATGTAATATAATAATCAGTAGTGAAAAATACACTCCTCAAACATAAATGAGGAGTTGTCTTTCATAACTGAACTTGTCCATTTTCGGTCGAAATTTTCAAAAATTAATTATCTGATAAGGTCTTGCGACCTGCAAATACTACTATATACATTTTTCGTTTGTAGACACCTAACAAGGATTTCAAGAATATAATTGTTTTGAATTCTACAGCAAATGAAGGACTGGAGTAGGTTTTATCCTATTTTTTAAGTGGAAATGTTCATTTTTGGAAGAAAACTCCTCATATGTACCTGGATACAGAGTTCTATTTGTTGTTATTAATATTTAAAAATAACAATGCATTGCACACCCGCCGGAATGCTTCTTTCAAAAGCCAACATTGGTTGTTTTCTCAGGAAGAGTGGGCTGGCTCGTTATAGAGGACTCTAATAACTCCCCCCCTAAAATAACAAGCCATGTTGAATACCAAATAATCTCTTTGAAAACCAACCTACGCGTCTTCATTAATCGAACCTCAGCCTTTATTTTTAATTTTAATGACATTTTGATAGAGCTTTGATTATTTTTTAAGAAAGGGCTACCCAAACTGGGGGGTGAAGACTAGTTTAGGGTGGCGAGACTAGTCAAGAATAAAAAAAACAAAATGTCATTTAGTCTTCGATTTAAAATTCACAGTGCAGATTTTTTTAATTAAACATGACGATCAAAAATTCAAACTATTGACATAAATAATCCGTATGCATTTATTTGGCAAGTATACATCCATGCAAATTTTTTAAACTTTATATTGCAAACGTTTCTTGAATCAAATGTTTGCCGCTCTATATGGCAAAAAGGAGTGTCACAGAGAAAAACTATTCGACTATTTTTGCCTTTTTCTAACATCTACTCGAACAAACAAGCATTTTTAACACTTGTAGCAACAAAGACAAAGTATCAGAACAATCTTGATGTTGCTGATGATTTGCGTTGTACCCTGATTGAAACGCAACACAGAATTTATTACTACATCGGTTCATGGGTCAGGAGTCAATCCAAGTTTATCACATAGTTAACATTTAGAAGTGGCTAACTATTCTTCATTAATACAGAAAATTATATTAAAACATGTATGCTAACTACATCAAAATGTGGTCTGGGTAGCTCTCAGTATTTTTTTTCATTCAAGTTTTCAATTGTTTTGTTTTTGTTCGTCAATGTTAATACAAATACCACACTCACACACAAAAAAGGCTTATGTATATATAATCTTAGTAGGCATTTTTTTTAGCATGAGTAAGAAGATCCAAAAAGAAATCTGTAGCCCATATGAAGTGCCATTTTTTTCAATTGGTGCCTAATGGACAGTTAGGAATTTCTTGAATTTATGCTTATTTTCATTTTATATTGGATAGAAAAGTTGGAATTCTGCATCTTCTTATTGTAAGATCTTACATATTCTTTTAAACTTTCATTTACTGATGGTCCAGTTTTTTTACGGGAATTTAGGTTCACAGTCATTACATACTCACCCTTTTTTTTTAGAAAGGGTGTATTTTGTCATTAGGTTTAGGGAAATAAGATGGCAATGGTTTATATATTTTAATTTATAATAATAATAAATAAAAGGCTTAGCGAAGCCGAAGGTTAGATGCCGACACCACCAACTGTTCACCACACACCTCCCTCCAAACCAAACCCGACGGCTCAAAACTGATTACTTTTTTCGGAATTCGTTCATTACCAAGCCCAACTACTTAATATGCCCATTTTAACCATCAAGCTGCTATTAACTAAACTGTATTTACCATGTATAATTCTCTCAGTTCCGCATTGTGAAGCCTTCTATTTGGGCCAAGTATTCTACGCAGTACTTTATTTTCCAAAACCTCAAGGCGTTGTTCCTCCATTAACGTTAGCTGCCTGGTTTCACATCTGTAGAGAACTATTGATAGTATAATAGCCTTATATATCCTAATTGATAAATTATTTCTTCTTGAATTTCATTTTTCCTCGATTTGGCAGACACTAGATCATTGAACTGCTCAACGTGTTCAAACGTTATCCCGGAAATATCTACATCACCAAAGCTCTTACCGTTGCTTCTACTAACCACATATTTCGTTTTATCGAAATTAATTACTAGACTCGTTTAATCACCGGTTTTCATTAGCGGATTTTTATTATATTTAATAGTTTCCTCGTTTTCTCCTAAAAGTACCAAATCATCAGCATAACGAAGAACCGGAATTTCATCACCCATCTCTAATTTACTATTAAATGCGGGATTTAAATTTTCTTAATTCCTTTCCAACTTTGGTGGATAATAGGGCGTAATATGGGATCAAAATGTGTTTGTAATGAAATATTAATAATAATTTTTACACATTATTTTTTTTTTAATGATCTTGATCATGATTTTACTGTATCCGTTATTACTTGTTATTTTTTGAATGATTGGAATTTCTTTATGTTAATCTTTCTAGTTTTCTCTTAAAAAAATTCAATAAAAGTATTTTCTTTGCACTTTACACACTATTTACAGGTATCATGGATATAATGTCAGTTGTATTGTGACGATCAGGTATGACATAGTATCAAATATTATATATTCAGTTGAAATGGGACTTGGGATAGTCTATACAGTTTCTATAACCTTGGTAAAATCCCTGGCATCGGACCAAACTGAATTTGAATATTAATGCACAGGAATCCTGAGGGGAGAGTAAATTAAGTTTTATTGGAGCCAATGCTAGGTGTAATCCAGGATAGTGGTTTAAGGGATAACAACGTACAATATCAGGCCGTAACTGCATAGATTATGGATCAAATTTAATAAATTAATTCAAGCAAGAATTAGATGTGCTAACGTAATAATTTGGTATCAAAATATTGAACATCATATAAAGATATATGATATACAAAGGTATATCAGTGAGCATATCGATTTTTCTACTTAACTAGTTGATTAGAAAATGTGCATAGCCTAGAATTATTTGTCGTTGTATTAATTAACAAAACTTTATTCTTTACTTTACTAAGATATAAAAAATTGTAGCATTCGTTCAAGGATCTATCTAAAAAAATTGTGTCCTTCATGAAACTGGTAAAGAATCGGAACTATTAACAATAGAAACAGAAAAAAATCATTTAAAATAAAACAACGGTATAAAATAAATAGGGCAATGGTTTACAAGTAGATAACGGAATACGAGAAGACATTAGTGACAAACAGACCGTAAAGGAAATGTAGGGTAAAGCTGAAAAGCAACTGCTCTAGTGGAAGCTGGGCCAAGTTTGCTCACAGCGGAAATTCAGGGTTGGATAAAGTAGAATAATGGGAACAACGGAAACCCAGAGAGTTTGAAATTGGCGCCCTTATGAGCTTTATCTGGCAAAAATATTGCTACTTCTCTGTTTACTCGTCATCCTCTGTTACTCTACTCCATTGTGAAATAATTTGAATCATAATATTTCTTTTTAATTATGATTTTGTTCTTTTATTTTCTTCGGTATTCAATCCTATTTTCCTCGATTTAGAAGCGTAATAATAAAGAAAGAAAGAGATCGTCTTAATGTTAACTATGATTTACATCTAAGTATTTTTTTTTTCTTGCATTAGATATTTGTATGTGCAATTAACTAAGCAAGACTATTGTATCATAATTACGTATTTGTTTTTCTCAGGTATCATAGAAAAAATAAGGATATTTTTCATTAATAAATAAGAAATTAGAGGATTTCTTGAAAACAGAAATATTCTTTTAAAAAAAATTACTCACCAAAAGTAATAACTATAAATAAAATTTGTAGTAGTCATTCATAACTATAGTATATAACTTTTCTATAGTATTTTTTGTCTAAAGGGGATATGACGACCGAAGACCCGAAGATATATAAATCTATAGAGCAGAAATATAAGACGATTTAGGAAATTGCCCAAGACCTGGGCCCTGCTGAATCAGACCCCAGCAGCCAGATTTCTCAGTGCCGGGGACGACTCTCTTAAACGAGATACTCTCATCGTCCCGCCTCAGAGGCTCCTTTATAGCCGTCGTCGGAGGGAACCCTTTATTCGTTTGCATTATTCATTCTCGTCAGTGAATAAATCTGAGGCCGCTATCTTAACACGTTCAGGGACGGTTCCATATAATCATCGTTTGCCGCCTCTAAAGTAAGCTATTACAACGATAAAGTTAATTTCGTGTGTGTAGCTTGAATGTTTATTAAACGACTCTACTTACACCAAGGAACATTTAATATTACACAACAAATAAAGATTTGTAAATTGTCAAAGGCACTAAAGGATGCTGGTTTCAGATATGCCAGATTTTTGACGGCCGAAGGACATCTTTTGCCACTCCTTCCCAATAAATTGACTTTTATCATTATGAAAATGGATTTAATTGTGTTTATTTTTAAAAGGATAGTCTATCTTCCCATTTAATTTGAAAACATCTTGAATCGCAAATTTTAAAACTTTTCTCTCAATACTATTCTTATCCTCTCTAAAATAACAAAGATGATAGTGTGAACTAGTGATGGGTTGATAGTAAAATTTATCTTTTCTCAATACCAGCACTGATACCAAAAAATCAATTTTCGAATCTCGATATCGATACTACGGTTTATAATAAATTTGTATTTTAATAGGTAATACGTATGAGAGCTACAAAAGCGAAAAAAAAACATTAAAAAAATAATGATTGTTGCAGAAATAAATAACTAAACAATGAATATTATTTATTGCCTAAAGTATATTAAAATTTAACTTCAATCTAAAACAAAGATGTAAGCAGTTGGGGTGTAAAATCATGGAATTACAATTTAAATAAACATTTTAATTTAATATCAGACGTATTGGCCAAGACTTTATTCCTCCAATAGAGCCAGAAAAAATACAAAAAAAAATATATAAAAAAAAAATATGGTTTTTTAAAACATAATATGAACATAAATACAAAAAGGTTCCTACTTCTATACGAGTACAATTTCCTAACCTACTTGCAAAGATTATTTCTTTAACCATTACCCCCTTAACAAGAGTTCATCTAACAAGCTATCTCTTGTTAGATTAACTCTTATTTTCCTTGATTTGTTTCCAGTGTAGTTAATATTATTTCAAAAACAGGGGATTAAAAACAAGAGATTGATAAATATATCGTTCACTAAATATAAAGGGAAGACTGCAATTGGGCAATGATTAATAAAAACATTTATAAAATAAATAAATAAAAAGCCTATCTGTTTTGTTTTACATTTTTAATACCTAGCAAAGGTAAACTGGTGAAAAAAATATTATATTCCGAAATACTGCTGCTTACCAATTTTGTGTACCACAGAACCAAATATTTCATTTTATACGTTATAATTTATACTGAAATATTAAAAGAGACTATTAGATATCTGCACGTTTAAATTTATTTTAAAAAAAAATGTTACTTAGCACAAAGGGAAGGTTGGATGATTTTTTAAAAGCATAGTTATTACCAGTTGATTTTATAGTAATATTACGATTTACTAGATTTTAATTTATTCCTTATATAGTTAGAAACTGTTTATTTTCTATTTTTTTTTTACTTTCACAGCACATATTGAATAAATTGAATCATTGCCATCCACATTAAACACTGCCTTTAATGAGGCAGCTTGTAATATTTATTCATTGAAATATA
This sequence comes from Euschistus heros, assembly GCA_003667255.2. Taxonomy (NCBI): domain Eukaryota; kingdom Metazoa; phylum Arthropoda; class Insecta; order Hemiptera; family Pentatomidae; genus Euschistus; species Euschistus heros. The sequence goes on along the minus strand of RCWM02000288.1, from coordinate 561,981 downwards.
TAAATCAGGGTGAAAAAAAAAAAAAAAAAAAAAAAAAAAAAAAAAATCAAAGCCCATTATTGCCAACTTAAGATTGCAGTGCGGAAAAATTGCCTGTAACTGACATGTAACAATTGTCTTTTCAACGTGAAAGGACTATTAACATGTGTGTACCTTTTAAAATGTAATTACAATGGGCGCTTTTATATTAAGTAATTATCAGTGAATCATATTCATATTATCTCTTTTTATCAAGTTTGAATTCTTTATTGATAATATATTGGAGATAATATATATTGTAAGGAGATAAGCGATCATCGAGATAATTTACTTTGAATGCTGAAATGTCATACTATGGCAGGAAACGTATATTTACCATGGGTCACGGTACATTTGTTTTCCCTTGGTAATTACTGATTTTGAGCTATGAGATTCAATCATGAAAGTGGCCAACTGGAAGTTTTTTTTATGTATTTTCGGATCTGTTTTTTTTGTTTAATTTTAATTCTTCACCTGAAAGTTTCTCTTGGTTTGGGAACCACCCATATACAGATCACTGACTGATTGGTGCACTTAAAATTCTGATGTTTTAAAGGATTGTGGATATGATCAATTTTCTCCGACAATTAATTTTTTTATAAGAGAATAAGGCATTAGGCAAATAACAATATATTAATCGAGGTATTCTTAAATTAACTGCTAATCAAACTATTCATTTATTTCTATGATTTGTACCTTAATAAACTATATTACAACATGAAATTGTAATACTGACTAGTAACTATAATGAAGAACAATTTAGCAAATGAGAAATACAAGCATTTTTTCACATTTAGCCTAGGTTTTATTTTATCCTGAAAAAGTAAAGGAAAAAAAACCTCATACACTTAAAAACCTAAATGTGGATGCTATTACTTTGACAATACAAATAAAATCTGAAGATCAATATAACAAATTCTTGGCAGTAAATAAAGAGAGGAGTGAGTTAGTGTGGGCTGGCCAGCGGAGGGGGCTAAAGGGGTGGGGGTAGTAATCTCGTTAGGGGCTCCCTGCGCTTCACCTTCTTCCCCATCCAATATCCACATAATATAGCTCTACACCTTATATCCGTCCATTTTTCGTACATTTTGTCAATTATAATCCCCTGAGCTGTAAAACATTGTTGAGTAAATGACAAACATACTTGAATATATTTTTTTTTTGTTTGACCGATACAACAAAACACGCTATTGGTTGCTCACAAGTCGCTTTGAGCTGTCCTTTTAGATTCACGGAAGCGTTCTGAGACTATTATTTTGCTTAGATCTGGTTGCTTCCAGTTGATTGGTATCACATCTGTCATCAGATCCAAATCACATCTCGATATCTTAATAAATCAGTGGGCGAATTATGATTTTTAACAAATCTGTATTATATTTTATTTTAAAGATTTTTATTTTATTCCTAATTTTTAAAAAAATATACCTAGCATTCCTGGACCTTAAGGCTGCCTTCGACTCGGTCCCACGTCAATAAATATGGAATGTTCTTGCTGCAAAAGATGTTCCAAGAGACCTCATTTCGGCTATTAAGTCCATCTATACAAATTCAAATGAAGTGGTAAAGATTAATGGAATAGAATCTATTTCTTTTCCCATTGATAGAGGAGTTAAAGAGGGAGATAGCCTAAGTCCACTCTTATTTTTTGTATTCATGGATGTAATTCATAATATTTGTAAAAGGCGAACGGCTCGTGCAGTTATTGGTAAAAGAAATATGAAGAAAATACTCAGCCAGTCTCTCTTGTACGCAGATGATATTGTTCTCATTCGTGAAACAAGAAAAGCTGCAGTAGGCCCTACTGGAATGGCAAGGGGAAAGGAATTACTGTTAATGCCTCTATGTATGCTTTAATTACTGGAACATCTAATTTGTAAATAATTGGCCCGACAATTGTACTCTTAATTGTGCATTATTTTTATTCTTAGGGGACAATAAGTCCCAGAATAAAGTTTATTTTTTCATTTCATTTCAAGAGTAAGATACTGATCGTGTCCCGAGATGAGGAGGAAAGAGTGGAGGTAAAGTGTAACGGTGAGGTTGAGTTGAGAACTTTCTCTACTTGGGAACTAACATTAACAAACAAGGCAGGATAGATTAGAAAATTGGGAATAGGATTGCGAGAGCCAACCAAACCTATTATATTATATGCAACAGCATTGTTGGTCACCAAGACGTGGGGTAGGAAACCAAGCTCCATATTTACAAATCAATATACCTCCCTACTCTTACCTACGGGAGCGAGAGCTGGATCATGCTGGACAAGCAAATCAGCAGAATAATTGGAGCAGAAATGAAATACCTACATAGAGTTGCTGGAAAAACAAGAAGAGACTGCATTAAAAACTAGAGGATTGGAGAAGAATTAAAAATCCTCTCACTAAAAACCACCCTAGAGAAACGACAGCTCAAATGTTTCGGCCACGTATGTAGGATGAATGAGGACCGAGATCCTAGAAAAGTGATGGAAGTTCGACCCACTGGCAAGAGACCACGCGGAAGGCCTAGGATTTTATTTGAGGAGTATATCCAGAGGATAGGAAGGAGAACTCTCCATCTACTAAAGCAGCTCTGCAGGGACCGTGAGCTCTGGCAGCGTTGGGTTGGCCCCTACACGCTAGTTATGGTACAAGGAGGAAGAACAATTCTGTACCTCAGAACCAGAAGAGCGTAAGTCACCATAGGCTTTTTTTCCAGGAGAATAATATAAGTGGACTTATGTTTGTCTGGCTCAATCATAGGTAAGAACATTCATTCTTCCAGCCCTTAGAAAATAGTAAAGGTAATTTTTCAAGGAACATAAGTAGATTGTAGCTTAATGTAATATAAAATTCTGCAAACAATGGTGCAATAATCTGAATATTGTAAAATTTGGACTTTTAATAAACAGGTTGTCACTTTATAGAAGGTATTAAATAAGAGTTTTGTTAATATCATCTACATCCTTTTTTTTTTTTAAGTTTAATTACTGATTAGAAAATGTTTACTGAAAAGAAAATGTTTCCATTTCTAGATTCGAAAAAAATCAAAAAAAAACTGTAAGGATAAATCAAAAATAAAAGTTATTGTCAGTAAGGTTCACGATTTATTTTCAATTACGCTATTCGTAAGCATAAAAAAAATAGCCGACTAATCACCGACTACAAAAAAAGTCGATTAGTCTGCTTTTCCAAGACAGCCAATAATTAGGGCCACCTCTAATATATTTAAACTTGTACCACTACAACCTAAGGTGTAATTTTACTACCCCAGCAGTTAGGAAAGGAAGAAAATTGGCTGAAAAATCGTATGCGATCGCCATGCTTTTCCCTAATAAAGGGTGCATACTTAATGGTGTGGGTTTGCCTTAGAAGGGTTTTGAAATTGATCTTCAACGGAAATAAAAGAAACTAAATTTTTCGCTTTCAGCTGGATTTGAACTCGGGTTGGAAGTCAAGTTCCTTAATCACTGAGCTCCTCATAATATACAGGGTAAGTATCTCTTAGTGAATAAAAAATAATTGGGTGAAAGTAGATTGAACATATAGCAAAATGCCGCAGATCTCACCTTTCTATTCCAATCCGTTGCAGATATGTGATAAAACAAAGACTTTTTTGAGGAAACCACGTTTTTTTTCTATAAAAGCGGTAATATCTCCATTTTGCTAAAATATTGTTTAAATTTTGACCACATTTTCGGATTTAGCATAAATCTTCTATGATAGTTGAGTACCTGTAACCTTGAATTTTACAAACTTGGTATCTAAAGAACAGCTCGATCTTCACCTTTTTTAGGGAGGTTACAATGTCGTATAATACTTCAACGCTCACCGTTTTTTGAAAAAACTATCAACAAAACTTCAAATCTCACAAAAACTTGCAAATTTAATAAGTTTTCGAATGATATGTTTAACGTAATGATTTTGTTTCGATTTCATGGAGAAATTTACTTTTGAAACCGAAAAAACATGGTGTTCTCATTTGGCATACAAATCAGTTACTTGTTTAAATGAAAAATTATGACTATCCCTTAATGAAAATATGAATTTTAAACATAATAAACTCTTCTATGGATTAAAAAGCAAAGAAAAAATTATTGTTTAATAGAAAATAAAGAAAAATTGTCAATAAAGCGACACCAGATAAGAGGATCTTATGTTATTGTATTTATTTATTTATTACTATAATGTAGGATTTTATTCTATTAATTTTTCAATGTAAGGTTTAAAACTCAATGATAATGAACATAGACCTCAATTTTGTGGTTAGATTCTGATTGCATATTGTATTGAAGAATACAACTTTTTGAGGTGGATTTTGTGGGCAGATGAGACTGGTTTTACAGGGGAAGGCATTTCTACCTATACATGTATATGGTTGGTTTATATTTGTATAGCTTTCGAATAACGTGGAGGAGTACCATGGTGTTGAAAAATCATATTTTGCCGAACGTAGGTGGAATATCGTGATGAAGTTGTGGTAGGATATTTTGTATCAAATCTTAGTAATATCATCATTCAATCTGTTGGGCAATCTATGATTTTCGACTACAACACAAACACTATTCGACAGCAATACAAAGGTGAATAAACTAACGATACTCCACATGGAACGGTAGAAATGCCTTCCCCTGTAAAAACAGACTCATCTTTCCATAAAATTCATCTCAAAAAGTGGTATTGTTTAATCCATCTGCATTCAGAAGCTAATAGAGGTCTATGTTCATTATCATTGAGTTTTAAACCTTACATTGAAAAATTAATAGAATAAAATCCTACATTATAGTAATAAATAAATAAATACAATAACATAAGATCCTCTTATCTGGTGTCGCTTTATTAAAAGTTTTCCTTTCTTTTCTATTAAACAATATTTTTTTTCTTTGCTTTTTAATCCAATGAAGAGTTTATTATGTTTAAAATTCATATTTTCATTAAGGGATAGTCATAATTTTTCATTTACACAAGTAACTGATTTATATGCCAAATGACAACACCATGTTTTTTCGGTTTCAAAAGTAAATTTCTCCATGAAATCGAAACAAAATCATTACGTTAAACATATCATTCGAAAGCTTATTAAATTTTCAAGTTTTTGTGAGATTTAAAGTTTTGTGGATAGTTTTTTCAAAAAACGGTGAGCGTTGAAGTAATATACGACATTGTAACTTCCCTAAAAAAGGTGAAGATCTGTTCTTTAGATACCAAGTTTGTAAAATTCAGGGTTATAGGTACTCAACTATCATAGAAAATTTAATGCTCAATCCGAAAATGTGGTCAAAATGTGAATAATATTTTAGCAAAATGGAGATATTACCGCTTTTATAGAAAAAAACGTGGTTTCCTCAAAAAAGTCTTTGTTTTATCATATATCTGCAACGGATTGGAATAGAAAGGTAAGATCTGCGGCATTTTGCTACATGTTTGATGTAGTTTCACCAAATTTTTTTTTATACACTACGAGATACTCACCCTGTAATACAGGGTGTCCCGAATTTAAATGGCAAAACTTCAGGAACTTATAGGGGACCAAAAAACTAGGGCAAAAGTCCTTTAGAGATTTGCTCGTTTTCGCTTAGTTTTAGAGAAAATCGCAAGAAAAGAAACAAAACAAGTTTTCATTTTTATACTTATTTATTTACATTTATATGTATGTTATGTTCTTTTTAATGTAAATATTGCTCAAAATGTTGTCCTCTTGCACCAATGCAAGCATTAGATCTAGCACTCACTTGATAAATTGCAGCTAAACATTGTTCTGATGATATTTGGTGCACTGCATCTATGATCCGGTGTCTTAATTGCTCTCTTGAGTTGATTGACACCGAATAAACTTTCCGCTTCAAGGTTCTCCATACGAAGAAATCCATGGGTGTCATATTAGGTGATCTGGGTGGCCAAGGCACTACCCCTCCACGTCCAATCCATCGTTGTGAATAATTTATATCCAGCCAACCTCGAGCAACTCAGCTATTATGAGCTGGACATCCATCGAGTAGGAACCACATTTCAATCCACTGCTGTAAAGGAATGTCATCTAAATAATTAGAAAAGTCATTCTCCAAAAAAATGTGAAAATGTGATACCATTCAATCTTCCAGGTAAAAAATATGGTCCCACTAGTAATCCGTTCCAAATTCCAAGCCAAACGTTAATAGCAAATTCTGCTGAAACCTATTCTCTCTAATAGCTCTGGGATTTTCAAGAGCCCATACATGATAATTTCTTTGATTAACAATTCCTCCTCTTGTAAAGGTAGTTTCATCGGTCCATATAATTTTTAATGGAAATAAATTATCATCGCGAATTTTGTCAAGAAACCAGTTATTAAAATTCAATCTCTTGACATAATCTTGAGGTAATAAATTCTGAACTTTTTGAAGATGGTATGGGTAGCGATTATCACCTTTCAAAGTTTGCTTGCCGCGATATTGCTAATGCAGCAGATGCTCTTTGGATGCTATTCTCAGGATTGTTATCGAAGTGGCGTTGGACACAATTTCTTCTCCGATAATCTGCTCTTATGGCTGCCTGGAATTGGTCACCTTCATTACGTATTAAGAATGACCCAGTCTCTCATAGTCTATTAAAAGTTAACGAAAAGACTCGTCGATTAGGCACTCTTCTATTTGGAAATCGGCGCGCATACTCCCGCACCGCTTCTAAAGCATTACCATTATAGAAACCATACGAAAGGCTTGACGAACTTTGAAAGGTGATAATCGTTACCTGTAGTATTTTTTTTTTGTTTCTTTTTTTGGGATTTTCTCTAAAACTAAGCAAAAACGAGCAAATCTCTAAAGGACTTTTTGGTCTTAGTTTTTCGATCCCCTATAAGTTCCTGAAGTTTTGCCTGGAGTTTAAATTCGGGACACCCTGTATATATATATTGTTTACAAGTAAATTATAAAAGTAATCTAGTGACAGAAATCTAAAGAGATCGTATTTTTCAATAACATTTAAACTTAAAGTATTGTTGATTTACAATGCTTAATAATTACATTAGTACATTAGAAAAGGTAAACATATTTAATGACCTTTCTTATCATTAAGTTTGAAAATAAAAAAAATAGTTTAACTGACTCAAATAACCGCATAATCAAGGTTTGATAGGTCAGGGAATATGGTTAATGGATATTGAAAAATCAATTTACTAAACAAAAAATAAAAAAATTAACATTTTTAACGAACATTACAATTTTATTTTTCCCTATAATAGAAAAAAAAATTCTTTAGAATCAAGAGATAAGTGGATTGCTCTTGATGTTCTGTTCTTATTGGGTTGAAAGAACTTTTTTGTGATATTATAATATACAAAGGAAACCTTCTTCATCCTTTGTAAATACTTCTATTATTTTATCTTTTAACCCCTATTGAGCTCTGTAAACAAATACTTAAACTTTTCTTTCGTTTATTATCAGGCAAAACTTAATATGCACCTTTATTATTTTGATTACATTTATCAAAAAAAATAATTTATATTTTAGTACATTTAAAAGATCAGTTTTTTTCTCTCTCTAATCTTTTATCTACTATCCTTTTCCTTACTATACTAATTTTGTTCATAGACATTTAACTGTTTATACAAAATATTTCAATATGTATTGTTATCAATACAGAAATAAAAAATTAATAATATAGATGATGATAACTATGTCAGACATAATTATATAAATTTAATGTAAATTATTATGTAGAACAAATATTCATTTGTAATTTAATTTAGTTTAGATTTTAATTTTTGTTATCATTTGGACAAACCCAGTTTTTTGTATAGCCCTGAAGAAGACCTGCAATTCCGGGCGAAACGTCGTCACTCCTTAAAATATTTTTAACTTGGACGAATTTTTTCATACTCCTGAACGCATCCCAAACTATCTTCTTTATAAATTATATCTTACAGGCAATCATACTGTTTTTATTTCTATATGTACCTAATGCGGAAAATACAGTATTATCAAAATATTAAATCTGACTCATCTAACTAGTTGCCTATGTACTCTTCTCTGATTACGATGTATTACGAAATACGATTTTAATATTAATAGTTTGATTTTTAGGGATGAGATAATTAATAGGGATCCGAGGAAACCTAATCATATTATGACACTAGAGTGATTAAACTAAATAAAATAAGTTTTATTTATTTACTATGCCTAAATAATTCATAAATATGAAAATATTTAGGTGTGAATATCTCCTAAACGAATCGTTTACGGACATAGCTCTATAGGATTTTTTTTTTCTGGTTTTGAGATTCTTAGTTCAAATTTTCAGTTTGGCTACTTAACTCTGAAACATACTGTATAAAATTGGAGCTTTTAATTCTAAAATTAGAATTGAGAAAAACAGTAAATTTTAGAATAAAATATCCATAATATCAGTTTTTCCCAGTCAGATAGAACTTGATTTTTTTAAATTATGACCATAAAAACGATAGGACTTCTGAAACGACCTGTTAGTTCGGATCGGCATATTTATAGTAGTACATTTAATTCAATAAGAAAGAATAAATCTATATCATAATGTTGCCCTATTTCAAAATATATTCAGTTGATAGTTAATTATTATCAATTAGTAAATAATATTTTAATATCAATACATCTCAACCTATAAAAATAGAATTAATAGAGTGACAAAATGCCTTTAATTTATAGTCCATTTAATCCAAGTTAAACTAATAGATTCAATATTTTATGAATCATTAAGGCTGAATCGGCAGCAGTAACCGGACCCGGGCCTAGCCGGAGGGGGTAAACAATTAAAAACCCCCAATAATTCCGGGCCATTAATTTTGTTCTATAATAAGGGGGAGCAGCCCCTCTCTCTCTCAGATTTCCTTTTGTAATTACTTTAATTCCTCACAGCTAATTGGCCCAGTTACGAGATTTCCCTTTGGACAGTCGCAAAATAACGAGTAGCCATTGGAGATGAGATAGCAAACTTAGTAATTGGACGTTGCGGGAACTATCAAAGAGGAAAGATAACTCCAGAGGGATCTTTTATTTTACGAACCTTTGGTTTGTCGGAAAAAAACATGTTTGGAGCTCAGTTTAAGAATAATTCATTTTAAAGCCGATAATCTTCTGTCAAGCAGAATGACGGAAAAACAACTGTCCATTCAAATTAAAATATCACTATCCCTGCCGAATCCTAGGCGATTATATTTTTATTTTTACATTCTTCTATTTCATTAATTAAACCGAAATTTCAAAAATAAACACAAGGATGTATAAGGTGCGACCGCCCAATAAAATAATTATATAATTATAGTTATACATAATAATATAAATGGGGTTTTATTATCAATTCCAGGAAGCATAATGTTTTATCTCAGATAATAATATTCGAAACATATGTAAGAAGCAATCTTTGGATTACTTTCATTTGTTTAAAAATTAAAAGAGCTTTAAATAAAATTAAATTGAGAAGTTATTATCACATCTTAGAGATAAGAAGGCATTTTATTTTAAATTAATATATTGTACATTAAATCAATGATCCCAAAACCTCGTAAATTTAATATACCAAAGCTGTTTGTTTGTTGAGGCTTAGCTTTATATAGGATAATGACTATGCTATCCCTTTTGCTTTAGTTGTACAAATGGGATAATTAATAACAATCCGTGACTTCTACCAGCTATTCCTTTTATCAACTACTTCTATTTAATTTTTAAAAAATGGTGAAATTTGTTTTTGCTTCAGTTTGTACTATGTATCTAAGTGTATTTTCATGTTATATTAAATATAAATATTAATCTATTAATAAAAGTTTTTTGTTACAATTAGATGTATCCCTTCTGAATGTACAAAAAGATATCAGGGGACACTCAGGAGAAAACGGAAAAACCTCATTACCACTTCTCTTCGTGGATTTAGAACCTACTCCTGGGGTTGAAAAAATCTATGACGTCATATCTATTTATTATACAAAAGTCAAAATAGAGAAACCATATCCTAAACGAGACATTGTGCAATGCCATAACTGCCAAGCATACGGCCACACAAAACGTTATAGCCACCATGTTCCAAGATGCGTCAGGTGTGGACAAGCTCACAAATCCGAAGATTGTACTAAGTCCCGAGAAGTCCCTGCAGTGTGTGCCTTATGTCAACAGGAGCATCCAGCTAACTACAAAGGATGCCAAACATACAAAAACCTCCGTAACAAAGTCCATAGGTCGCAGCCACAGAATGAAGAAACTCATCAGACAAGAGGAAGACAGCCCTCAAAAATTGCTACCTCATCAGTATCATTTGCAGAAATGCTTGGAGGAAGAAGAGGTCAGAAAGAAACAGGGGCCATGCCGCAACCTCCTCAACAGCCATATTCCTATAACCCTCAACCTCAGCAACAGCACCAATCTCAACCCCAACAAAATATTCAATATGCTCCAGCTCCATTAATCCAACCCAATCCACATATCCATCATCAGATCTCCCATATTCCTCCTCCCCCTACTACCTCAGATCTCACATCCTTATTTAATTCCTTCCTTTCAGAGTTGAAAACTCTTATCACCCCTCTCATTTCACTCCTCACAAATGTTATACCTCACCTAATGCCTCTTCAAAAAATGTCTAATCCTTAAATACCTTCCACAAAACCCTTATCCATTCTCCTTTGGAATGCGAATGGTATTCGCAACCACACTGACGAACACATCCTTGCTACATTACAAAGAAATCGATGTAGCTTTAATTACAGAAACCAGACTGATTAGTAAACAACGTTTCAACATACCACATACCAAACATACCGAACAGACCACCCTGATGGTAGAGCCCATGCCGGAACTGCTGTTATCATCCACCATTCCCTCTCTCACCATGTATTTCCTTTACCAGCAAATGAATTCCTGCAACCCACAGCAGTTGTCATCAAAACCTTCTCCTTTCCCGTCACGATTGCAGCGGCCTACTGCCCCCCAAATAAACCCATTTCCACATCCCAGTTCCTCTCATTTCTTAATTCCTTAGGTCATCGCTTTCTCCTTGGTGCTGACTTCAATGCTAAGCACCAGCAATGGGGTTCAAGAACCACCAACTCCCGTGGGCGAGCATTACAGTCAGCACTCAATTCCCGAAGATCCAACTTTATTTCTCCCGGCACTCCAACCTATTGGCCCACGGATCCAAACCGAAACCCAGACCTTCTTGACTTCTTCATCCATTCAGGATTAGGACCTCTCCATCACTCCATAGAACGCCTGGATGACCTTTCCTCAGATCATAGTCCTTTAATTCTAACCCTTTCTGTCACTCCAATTACAAAACCTCCTTCCCCATCATTTATAAGAGGGCCAGTAGACTGGAACCTCTTCCGTCAAATAATATCCGACACTATAGACCTCAGAGTATCCCTAAAAACCTCCCAAGACCTTGACAATGCAACTTATTCCTTCACAAACATAATCCAGCAAGCAGCCTGGGCTGCATCCTCACCTCGTTCCCTTCCTAAAGTTCGAAAAGAAAATCCTTTACCTCTAGATCTACTGGACCTTATCCAATCTAAACGCCATGCCAGAGTCATTTGGCAAAGAACCAGGCATCCAGATGATCGGAAATCCTATAATTACCTAACCAAACTCCTTAAAAAAACTATGGCTACCTTCAGATCTAAAACCTACAATTCCCATCTTTCTTCACTATCATCTTCAGATAACTCCCTCTGGACAACCACTAAAAAAATCCTAAAATATCAACCTACCTCCCATCCCCTCCGACGCGAAGATGGTTCATGGGCGGCTTCTGACGAGAACAGATCCGAAGAATTCGCCCAGCACCTATCCAGCATATTTCTTCCCCATCCTGTTTCTAATCCCACCCACACAAGAATGGTTCATGAATTTCTTGATTCACCGATACCCCTCTCTTTACCTCCTAAAGCAATAAACCCCTCTGAGGTCAGATTCCTTCTAAAAAAATTGAAATCCCGAAAATCCCCTGGATATGATCTCCTCAGTTCACAGATCCTCAGGCAACTTCCTCATAAAGCAATCATATTCCTCACCTACCTATACAATTGCATCCTCCGGACAACCCATTTCCCTTTGCTATGGAAGCATTCCATTATTATCCTTTTCCTGAAACCGGGCAAACCTCCTAACAACCCTTCATCATATAGACCAATTAGCCTTCTCCCAATCCTTTCAAAAATGTTTGAAAAGCTCCTTCTTAAAAGAATCCTACCCATCCTTGAATCGCAAAATATTCCTTCACACCAGTTTGGATTCCGCTCCACCCATTCCACTATTCAACAAGGCCTGAGAGTTGTTGACCATATATCTTCAGCACTTGAAAGCAAGCAGTATTGCTCCGGCGCATTTCTGGACATAGCGCAAGCTTTTGACCGGGTATGGCATGACGGTTTGCTCTTCAAGCTCAAAGCCCAGCTACCGCAATCACTATTCCTAGTTCTTCGATCCTACCTCTCTAACCGTTCCTTTCGAGTTCGCTGCGGAATGGAATACTCTAACTGCTACCCAATAGGGGCAGGTGTTCCACAAGGTAGCGTTCTTGGTCCAGTCCTATATATCCTATATGCTGGAGATATCCCTACCACTCCTGATACTTTCCTTGCAACATTTGCTGATGACACTGCCATCCTTTCATCCCATTCAGATCCTTTAATAGCTTCCTACAATCTACAAAACCACTTATCCTTGATTGAAGACTGGTGCGATAATTGGCGGATCAAAGTTAATGAAACTAAATGCACCAACGTTACCTTTACCCTCCGCCGAAAATCCTGTCCTCCTATCAATTTCAATGGTATCCCACTACCTAAAGCGGACACAGTTCGGTATCTTGGTTTCTACTTAGACAAAAGACTTACGTGGAACCCTCATACTCGACTCAAAAGACAATAACTCAACAGACGCTTCAGCCAACTGTATAGACTATTAAATAGGACATCTCATCTTTCCGTTGAAAACAATTTTCTCATATACAAAACCATTATTAAACCTATTTGGACTTACGGACTTGAACTGTGGGGCACAACTAAAAAGTCGAATATCAAACGCATTCAATCCTTCCAATCCAAAGTCCTCCGAACTATAGTGAATGCTCCTTACTATGTATCCAATAAAACCCTCCACAATGATCTCAACATACCATACGTCCTCGACCTCATACCTCTTAAATTTTTAAAATTCCACCGCAACCTTTCTTTCCATCCTAACCCTCTGGCTCAATCACTATCCAGTTCAACACATCCTGATAACCCCTCTCGCAGATTAAAACGGCAGTGGCCCCGAGATCTATTGTAAAATGTATATATGTTGGAGTGCTGGCACTGGCCAGCTTCTCCACTCATGCCCTGAGTGACAGTACACTGCGCTCTCACTCAGCCTCCACTGGGTTTTCTTTAACACCAGTGACGCAGCTGAGAGAGTAGAGCTGGGACCACTCTGCGCCGGGCCTGTCCTTCCATGAGTGGAGAGGCAGGGTTGGTTGGGAGATCCTTAGGATGAGTGTGTCTTGTAAATAGGTATGAATGTAGTTTTAACTTTTAATTCAATTCAGCTTTATTTTTATTTTTTACTTTTATTCAATTTATTTTCATTTTATTTTATTATTATTATTTTATCTTATGTGTATATATCTATATTTTTTTTTTTTTTTTTTTTTTAATTTAAATATTTCACTTGTACGTATATTCTGTATTGTATATTGTTTATGTATACTAGCATAGCTCTTTTTTGTTCTATTTAATTTTTTTTTTTTTCATTTTATTTGTTATTTATTTATTTATTTTATTTTATCTTATTTTTTTTTTTTTTTTTATTTTTTTTTTTTTTTTTTTATTTTTTTTTTTTTTTTTTCTTATTGTACATATTGTGTGAACGTAATCATGAAGACATCTATATTACTTATTGCCCACACTTGTGGCAGATTGTAATAATTCCTCAATAAATGATTGATTTAAAAAAAAAAAAAAAAGATGTATCCCAATATTTATACAGTGTGTAATTTGAATTGTTTATCCCGTATTCACATGCATTTTAGTTGGATACTACTACAATATACTAGAAGACTATAATTTTTTATCACAGATTTTTGTCTGTATACATGTGCCAATTTTTGTCTGTATTTATGCCAAAAACATTAGTACAACAAAAATCAAGATAATTAAAAAATATATAAACTGGTAACTATACTATAGTTGTTTAATTATATTATAAATCAACAGCTTGATCTAGGATTTGATACCCACCTACGAGGGTTAAAATTTATTTTGAGGCGGAATAAACCTTGACCATTCTGATCTGACTAGAATAGACTAGTAACCAGTTAGAAACTCGTTCTTGCTCTCCTAGTTGAAGTACTTAAGGACGTTATGCCCCAACATATAATAACACCAGCTTAAAGCAGATCATAAGTCTGTATCACTGGTGAATAGTATGATAAGTGCAAATATCAAATTCAAGTAAAAACGCAATTGAGAATTTAGAATTTTTTCGACAATGAAAATGTGAAAATGAAATATTCACAAATGAATATTCATCTCTTTGATAACCCCAAGATTTAGCACTTTAGAAACAATAGAAAAAAATAAATAGAAAATCTGGCATTACCCATTAAATAAAATTCATATAATTGCACGTTTAGATACAGAGTTAAATCTGATAACCAACTCCTATCAGCTACTATAAAAAATAAATAAATAATAAGACATGTATTTTATTATGTTTTTTAATGATAATATATATAGTACATATTAATTGCAGTTTTATAGTCATCGAACGAAACAGTAGTAATTTTTTTTTCGGTAACAGTTTTTCATTAAACAAAGGGCAGCCTTGCCTTACTTGGGTTAGAAAGAAGGTAGTATCGATCACGAATTTCAAATTTGGATTCCTTCTTAGCTGAATAGCAAATTTAATGATGGTGTTAACTTCCCGCTGTCGAGGAATAGAGAAGATTTCAGGCCATTTGGAACCTTGCTTTGCAAGTCTATGAACCATTTCACTCACTAGCATTCCACAGCGGCCAGAAATCCACAAATAGGTGACTTTAAAAAAATAATTGATTATTATAAAATAATAATAATACGAGCCTAAAATTGTCAATCTTTCTTTCCATTTCATTATCAGGCTTAAGAGAATCAGAGTTTTTTAATATAGCTATTCACAGAAAAAAAACTAACATGAATAGATTTTGACAGTACCGTTCTGCTTATTTTTAGTGTAATAGTTTTACACAACTGTGCTTTCACTACAAGGGATATTATTGTAAAATATTGTAAGTTGGTAATTTTATTGATCAAATAATAGATTGAACTGGATAGAAGAACCAAGTAGTTTCGTAAACCAAAAGCGACTCATCGTTTGGCTGATTCAACACCAAAGACGATAATTGATTAAATGTCGCTTCTGAAGTGTTAGTAAAACCAGAAACAGGAAGAACCGCAGCTTCCTGCTAGACGAAAGAGGACATTACTGATGTAAATTGCTATGGGTACTAATGGAATTAACGAGGCTAACTGAGTGAACAGGCTGTTAATTACTCCTTAACAAATTGCTTTAGTTGCAATTGAATCACTAGCTTATTTCGGAAGTTCGATTCCAAAGAGGAAAGAATATTTTAAAATGACTAAATTGTAATCGATTGCGAATGAAGTTGATTTGCAATAAGTTGGTTAATTTCATTTGGCTTCTCGGTCCTTGGCTATATTCTTCTTTTCGTTAGCCTTTCTTACTGTCACATTGAGTTATTAACTGATCCAAATACCTTCTCAGCAAGACTCACTGCTGATGCAGTTACGCTATTAATGTCTCAGAATTAGAAACTGTATCTTTTACCTACTTAATACACATTCCCCAAATTGAAGATTGGTGCATGCATTGCAGAATTAAAGTAAATGAATAAAAGTGAATCCATTTGATCCTATAATAGCAAACAATGTCATGGATCCCTCACACAAGGACAGGAACTAACCAAAATGATCATGTGACTAGAAACTTTCTTCTTTCAGTTGACAACAGTTATATCGAATGTAAAACCATTAGAAACCCATTTAGACCAATAGAAATGAACATAGTGTAATATAAAAGCGAAAAAATATTAAACGCCTTCAACCCTGCATCTCTAAAGACATAACCATTTTAAATGTTTCATATATAACGTTACCAGCCAAATCTGAATTTATCTTCTGTCCTAAAAATTTATCAAAATCTACTCAATCTTAGATTATCTTTTCATTCAATCCCTATCCAGTTTTAAATATATCATAAAACTCCTTCAAGGTTAAAATTACAGTGGTAAGTTCTTATGTTGTATTCATAATTTTTTATTATAATAGAATATTACAAGGTTTTTATCTAGTAAATGATCCAATCTGACTCAACATAGGGCAATAATTAATATTGATATATCTATTTGTTGAATACAAAATAAATGAAAAAATGTAATAAAACATTTGACAATACAATATATAAAATGACTTATTACAAATACGGTAACAAGAGAAATACAATAAAACAATATTAATACTGCCTTACTATTTATAAATTATCTGCACTCAGCCTAATGATCCTTGAACCAAGCCTGTGTCTCCACTGTCAGTGAGGACAAGCCAATCGTTCTAAGGAATACCTCACCTGTGCCATAATCCATTGGAGGCGGAGTAAGAACTCTATCCCAGAATCGTAGAGAAGCTACTATTTACAAAACACTTCCATTTAAATCTGCAAGGGTGTTATCAGAATGTGTGGAACTGGATAATGATTGAGACTGAGAGGGAAGAGGATGAAAAGGGATAAACTATGGGAAAAGGGTGTTTGTTTATATTAGTATATGTTTATAAAGTATAAAAAAATTAACAATTTAAAAAAAGCATTGAGTTATAATAGAAAATTGATACTTTGTCAGTCAAAGTGGATATATACAATTCTGTAATATATATATCCTGACTTAAAACTGCTTCTAGATGTTTAAATACGGTGACGAAAGCATTGTGCTACTTCTTACAATAAACAATAAATTTTATCTCATTTCAAGTTTACGGATATCAATTTTTTGTATTCAATTTTATTAATTATAAAGAAGGTATTTACTTATATAATTGAATTTTTAAAATAAAATGTAATACGTTTTTGTAGGTCAATGAAAATATATATTGTTGAAATAAAACTTGTAGAGGATATTTCCCTGACACTAATAAAATACGTCTCAGCTCTGTGCAAAGGGTGTCCAGGAATGTAGGACCTGTTAGTTCAGGTATGCAATTACAAAGGTAAAAAAGAGGAAGGGGTGGTGGGAGGGTTACAGCACTTGAAACTATGTAAATGTTCATTTGCCCAAACAGTGCATGCATATTTATAAATTCCGTTCCTCTGAACTATATGTTGTTATAGTATTGATCCCTGAGTTTGTTTTACGGTAGACAATTCATACATTTAATTATGAAATACTTTGAAATTAAGTCAGAATTCTGCTGATCAGATCAAATCAATTTATCAATTTAGAACAAAATATAAAGTTACCTCATTAAATTATTTTCATTGACAAAATTACATAAAGATACATTTCACAATATGAGGCAATGGCCCCTTGGAAGAGCTGCGGACTGAGATAAGAAAATAGCCGTCCGTGGCGAAGTCCCGATCTCCCGCCCCAGTTGGCAGATAGGGGCGATATAGGGGAGGGTGAGGAGGGGAGGGGGTGGGGGCCTGCAGCAGATAGTAAGCCCCGAGCCAGTTATAGCAGCCACCGAACTGCTTGGATTATGGTTCATTTAGGCTATATAAAAATGATTTATCTCCTCAGTGGTTCATTGTAAAAAATATATATATATATATATATATATCACTACGAAAATTCCAATACGAAAAACTATAGTAAGGTTTATTGACCTACAATAACGTAGCATTGGGTTAGAAAGAATCCTTCATTTCTTAAGGAATAGTCGATATTGGTAGATATATATGAAATTGTAATAGTAAAATAAGAAACCAACATAAACATGAGACAATCCTTGAACATATCGCCGCCACTGTGTAAAACTTGAAACTTGAATCTGAAAATTAAAAAAACGCATAAATAGCTGATTTTGGTCTTCTAAGTGCCAATCAGATTCGAAATTTTACCACTTGTAGAAAACATCAGTAAACGAACGGACTGAAAAAAGAAGCGACTTTTCACATTCCTTATTTTTACATAGTGCCGACGCCATCGCACATGTATTTCTAAAGTGACACAACTCAATTACCTCCATTAAAAAAATATAAAATTCTCACAGTCTTGTATGAAATATCGAAATAGCGTAACTGTATTATCTTTTAATCCCAACCACAAGTGAGATGTATCAGGAAGGATTTAAAGGTAATTTGATACATTTTTGATAAGTTTCATAGAAGACTATTGAACTTAAAAAAGAAGATAAATAAAAAACAACTACATAGGTTTAAGTTGTGTCACTTTAGAAATACACGAGCGATATCTTTAAAAACGAAATTGAAAAAAAAAACAAAAAAAAAAGTTGATCTTCGGAAATGTGTTTTTCACATGTTTCGGGAACCAAGTTTTCTATTCTCAGGATTATTTTATTTTTAACTATTTATTGATACTTACAACTGTGCACAATATACATCAAGTAAATTTGAGGAAATGATTATAATGTCATGTAAATCAGTTGTGAAGAACAACTCACTAGTAGAACTTCAATAAAAGATCTAAACTAGAAGGTCTCTTGGCCATCTTCTTTTCAGAGGCCTCGGTGGATTATCAGGTATCGAATGTGAAGCAAGTTGGGAGATTAATGGATTGGTGTGGAAGTGCAGTTTACTATGAAAGGATTGGTTCGGGGCAAATCATCAACATATGGAATATTAAGGTCTTTATGGATAAGTTTATTTGCGACAAAGTAAGGAGCATTAAGGATTTTTCGAAGGATTTTGGATTATAATTGGATACGAGAGGAATCGGAGGGTTTAGTGGAGTCCAAAAGCTCGACTCCATACGTCCTAATGGGTCTGATCATTGTCATGTAAATGAGTCTCTTGTAATTTATTGGAAGCTTTGAACGTTTGTCTAGTAAATGTTGGAAGTCTATAATGACGGGCCATTTCTTGTTGTTTTAGTCTTTTCTGTGGATTCAAAGTGAGACGTTTGTCCAGATTTCTCAGGATTAAAATTTGTTATTTACAGTATTATCTTTGTCAACACATTTTAAAAGGTAAATAATATAATATAAGGTAAATAATGTCCTTTATAATTAAAAGAATATTCATGTCTTTTTATTAATCTATTTATTTGGTTTTTCTGTAATTACCACATGTAAATAAACATACCATTTATCAATTTCTCATTTTAGTAATTAATCATTTGCTTGAAATTGTAAATTAGAATTCAATTGTCTCGAGATCAATTTCTCATCTAAGAGTAGAAGATAGAACTAAGAGGACAGAAGCGTAGACTATTACATCGGGAATTGGTGTAGGAGGACGAAGGTAAACACTATCCATTCCTCAATTGAGCCCTGGCCATCTCTTTTATAGGAGGCCCATCGGTCCGGACATATTGCTTGAATATTGTCTCGTCGAGTATATTGTTTTGGGTAAGAGGAGGGCTGGGCATTGTAACAGTAATTTTGTTTTCTTACGCTCTTCGAATAGATTTGATCGGCAAGCATAAATTCTGTAAAAGTGATCACTTTTATTTTCTTAACACAAAAAAAAAAAAAAGATGAAAAATATTCGGTGTTAATGCTCTCAGTGAGAAAGCTAAAAGCACAATAATATTCTAATTTTATTAATTCTTGACAAGTAAAAACCAAATTGAGAAGAATGATTGATATATAGTTAAAAAAATTAATAATTAGGTCGATTTTTGTTATAATTTGTTTGATGAGATTTAATATCCTTCAGTTCTGCAACGAGGAGATCTGCTATCTAGGGCTCCAACTGAACAAACGTTTAACTTGGAATCCACAAACAAGACTAAATCGGCAGGAAACATTTACTCGACAACCATTGAAAATACCAAATATCTATCCTTTCATAGCAAACTCCATAACCACACTAATCCTCTAACCGCTCAACTTACATCTCACTCCATTCCCGATAATCCACCGAGGCGCCTATAAAGAAAATAGCCGAGAGACCTTCTTACATAGAAGGTGTAGAAGTTTAGTTGAAGTGCTACTAATGAGTAGTTCTTTTCAAATGTTTAAATGTTATTGTTATTGTTATGAAAACATTTACTAGATGTATATATATTGTTCAGTTGTAAATTTAAATAAAAGAAAAATAAATAAACGTTTTCTAACTAGGGAAGGAAAGATGGGTTCACCTATCTATTCTTTGTGTCCCACTAACATTTGCTATATCATTGTATAAAACAGTGAACAGTGATGAAATGTTTTTAAGGTAATGTTCCTCCTTAAAAACTTAATTTAATTAATGAATCTATAAACTAAAGTCTAGAATAGTTACATAAAATATAAAAAACTGTAGTTTTTCTCTATTTTATATGTATATATTTTATATGTATTTTGTATATATTTTTTCAGTCGTGGGATATCGTCTTCCAGACATTCATTACTTGCACGTAGCAATTTCTCCCACAAACATCCTGAAGGATGTGAGCAACTTATGTTACTATGAACCATGGTCTGCATGGTGCAGCAATATGCTCCCTATAGCTCTATTTCCAGTCCCTTCGGACTGATTCCAGTTCAAACTCTCCGGTTCAAGGACAGTGGCTAACCAGTTTAGATTCACGGATCATGGTTGTTCAAGTTCAGCAGGTCGACATTAACCTCATAAAAGACCGTCCGTGGATCGAACTACAGGGAGTCTGCTTTACTTTTTAGAAAGCTACTTCACGATAACCCATTAGACGTGGCCTTGCTGGGAGGATGGACATCTAAATGCTTATCTTCATCTTATTTTACGATGGACCTTATTTTAGATTTATGGAGCTCAGTCATTTCAAATAATTTATAAAAAAGTAATTCGTTAATGATTTATTTAAAGATTATGCTGATTGATTTTCATTAAAATAAATAAATAAATAAGAGCATTAAAAAAAAGTCAATTACTATTGATCCTTTTACTTTACACACACACACACATATATATATTCATTTAGAGAAGGGGAGAGAAACCGAAGAAAGACAATAAACAAACATGGCTAAAAATCAAAAAAACATCTTTCAATATTATATGTAGTTTTTACTTGTGACATGGACATTATAAATTGCTAGATTATATTTTTTAAAATAAAATATAAGTGAAAATTACAGAATACACACACACACACACACACACACACACACACACACACACACACACACACACACACACACACACACACACACACACACACACACACATATATATATACACTAACTTTTATTAACTATTACAATCTTTCTAAAATGTGGGAAATTATTAATATGGATGGCTAAATGATACCATTTACACAATTTGTACACGAAATAAAAAAGAAGAAAGAAAAAATATAGAAACAGACTTTAAAATATATAAATAAGGTAATGAACCATAGAATATATAAAGATAAACTTCAGTCTATAAGGCGAAATAAATAAATTTTAAAAAAATTAAAAGTTAAAATTAAATTATATTTTATTTACAATGTTAATTCATCCTATGGATCCCACAACCAGGCCTGTCCCTCCACTTATTGAGAGACAAGCAAGGTCGATCTTCGCTTCCCCTTAAAAACCGAGCACAAAAAATTTCAGTACCATATCTAATATTAATTTTTTTAGCAATGTATAAAAACAATAGATCAATGCCAAAAAAGATGTGAGCAACGAATTTTTTTAGGAAAACCATTCTGGTCTGATTGAGCCGTAATACTTATCAAAAACGAAAAAAGTGTACGATTTCGTTCCTTAAAACGAGACAACCAAATTAAGTACCTAGATAATTCAAAGCGCAGAAGTACTATACAATAGTTCAATGCCAAAAAGATGTCAAGTCCGGGCAACTAATTTTTTTAGGAAACTAGTATGGTTAATTGAGCGGCAGGGAATACTTATCAAAAACGAAAAAGTGTCGATTTTCGTTCCTTAAAAAAACGAGCAACCAAATTTCACAGTTACCTATATAATATAATAGGCAGAATGTATAAACAATAGATCAATGCCAAAAAGATGTGAGCACACAATTTTGTTAGGAAAAATATTAATGGTTGATTGAGCTTAATACTTATCCAAACAGCGAAAAAAGTGTCAGATTCACACACACAGAAACACACACACACACACACACACACACACACACACACACACAACACACACATATATAAATATACACTAACTATTACAATCTTTCTAAAATGTGGGAAATGAGTAATATGGATGGCTTAGTGATTCCATTTACACAATTTGTACACTAAATAAAACAGAAGAAAGAAAAAAATAGAAACAGACTTTAAAATATATAAATAAGGTAATGAACCATAAATATAAAAGATAAAAAGAAATAAAAAAATTTTAAAAAAATAAAATTTAAAATTAAATTATATTTTATTTACAATGTTAATTCATCCTATGGATCCCCCAACCAGGCCTGTCCCTCCACTTATTGAGAGACAAGCAAGGTCCCAAGAGATCCCAGCGCTTCTCTGTCACCTGCGACACTTGTTTAAGAAGCCCAGTGACAGAAAATAAAATATGTATATTTTTATTAAATACTTCAACGTTAAGGATATTATTTTTTATATTTCAATGACAGAATGTTTTTTCCTATTTAAATCAATATTTACTTTTGACGGAGTCTGGCACCAGGGGCTGCTTTATAAACTCCTTCCTTCCACATACTTCCTTATTATCCGCTCCTATCATAGTGATAGAAACTTTAAAGTTAATCATAACTTTTCCTATTCTTCCCTCTCTGTCCAAACTGCAGGTCCTCAAGGTAGTATCCTAGGTACCATCCTCAACACGGTGTATACAGCTGATATCCCGATCAATCCTAGCACCGTCCTCACCACGTATGCTGATGACACATGTGTGTTATCATTAAATAATGATACCTTCATTGCCTCACAAAAACTCCAATCTTATGTCCTCAATCTTCAAAATGGTTTCGAAATTGGAGAATTAAAATAAATCCAAGCAAATCCCACCATATAACCTTACCCTTCGCCGTAAACCAACGAATTATTATCCTACAGTATCCTTTAATAATATCCCACTGATCCCTGTCGAACAGATCCTCTATCTTGGACTCCAACTGGACAAACGTTTAACCTGGAATCCACATACGAAACTAAAACGGCAGGAAACTGCTCGTCGTTTTCGACTTCTTCAACATTTACTAGACAAACGTTCAAACCTTCCAATTTATTACAAAAGACTCATTTACATGACAGTTATCAGAACTATTTGGGCATACGGAGTTGAGCTTTGGGGCTCAACTAAACCTTCTAATTCTTCCCGTATCCAATCCTTACAATCCAAAATCTTCCGAAAAATCCTTAATGCTCCTTACTTTGTTACAAATAAACTTATCCATAAAGATCTTATATTGCTGATTTAGCCCTAACCAGATACCTATCCTTTCATAGTAAACTCCATAACCACACAAATCCACTAGTTTCTCAACTTGTTTCCTATTCTATTCCTGATAACCCTCCGAGGCGTCTGAAAAGAAGATGGCATCGAGATCTTCTAGTGTAAAATGTTTTTTTGAGGACTACTGATGAGTAGTTCTTTTCAAATTTCGCATGTTATTGTAATCATAATCAACTCATTTACTTGATGTATATATTTTTTACAGTTTGTACAAAATCAATATTTTTTTTTTGTATTTACTTGTTTTTCAAATCTGTGATAAATACAAATATCAAATGTTTAATAATGAATTCAATAATAAATATGTTTTCGAAAAGAAGATCAACATATTAATTGCACTAGTAAAAATAAAAACAATATATTCGGGAATATCACGTGACGTGGATTCTATTTAATTCATACATTAATATTTGAAATGATATTATCAATAATCTATGGAATCAAAATAGATTACCACAGTTAAACTTTAATACCTCTCTTCTTAAATATTAATAAAAAGAACTTAAAACGGCATGGCAAGATTAAATCTGAAAGGGTTGGAGAAAAATTATAGTGTGTTGTAGTTGAAAAGCTTTGGCGTTGAAGTTTTTACATTGCTGACGGGAAAAGAAACAGAAGTGGGATGAGCCACAACTCTTCAAGTGCTCGTTGAGCTTTTTTTACCTCGATTTAACTTTTTTGAATGAAAACAATAATATTCCAGCTCCTTCAAAAAAATAAGTATGTTATATTTTATAGAAATATTTTTGTTGTCAGATTCAAATTAACTAATTTTGAACCATCATCTCTCTCAGTTTAGGAAACGCTTTCCGGCTGATTTAATATATTATCCTTAAAAATAAGACTTGGTTACGTATAAGTACTAGGTGTATACTTAAATTTCTTTTCAGAAAATGTTTCTACCCCAGATATTCTTTAAAATGAAAATGATGTAGTACAATAATATAAAGCCTTTTTATGCTTTGCTTATTGCATAGTTTTTAATACTGTATCAACTAACGTTTGAATGAAAAAATTGTCTAATTATTATCAATACTTACTATTGATTTTGTTCATAATGTTTGTTCACACTGCTAATTTAAGGAAAGATAGGTCAGATAAAAATTTCTTATTATTATGCATATGCTATGAGATATCGTGCAAGATACTTCGAGAAGGTATCAAATTAGTTTCGGTAACTCTGATGAAGTAGAAAATAGGGTTAACGATTTATATGGTTCAAAACCCATACAACAAAGGAATTCTACAACAGGCTTCCAACTACGATGCACAGTGGTTTATATTACGATTGTTAAATATCATGCTAGTATAAAAATAAATCTCAATTTTTACCAGTAAAACTGCCATTGTAACTGACTCACCTGATAAGATGAATTCAAAATGTTATTTCATTATAATGCATATATCCCCGTCTCTGAATATAATAAACATTGATTCATAACGTTTAATGGAAATGTGTTGGTACTTATAGTGATGTGTGGTATATAAAGTAATCATATATATTAAAAAAAAAAAATTAATGAAATGATATGTAAATTTTGCGGATTTTAGTTCATCGTTTACTAAATAATATTAAATAATATATTTGTTTAACATTTTATAGTGTGATTATAATTAACAATAGTAAATGAATAATATAGTTAATGAAATTAGTCTTCACTTTTTTTTTTTTTTTTTTTTTTTTTTTTTTTGGGACCAAGATTTCCATTGAGGTCCTTAAAAAAATTCCTATACTGGCCTGGGTGGGAAGGTCAAGATTCATTTCGTGGGTCTACCACGAAATAAATTTCAACCCGCCCAGGTGGGATTCGAACCCACGACCTTCTAGTTATGAGTGCGCTGAGACCCTCGCCCCAACACACTCGGCCATTGAGACCACGTAGTCTTCACTTGACCCTTGCTTAGAGAAGTCGTGTCTTACAATCTTCTACCATACATATCTTTTTAATTTGCTCCTGATGAAGATTCTAGTAAGATTTGAATTATCTAGGAGCTATACATCTCCTGACATAATATAAAATAAATTTTATTTAATTGACCTAAAGCTTATTTTCGAACATAAAAATGTGATTGAAGCCATTTTTACTAAATATTCATATTTGTTATTTATTTTTATATTATTTTATTTTATTTATATATATTTTTGTGTATGAACCGGCTAAGAAAGGGCCACGCAGATATTTTATATAACTTTTTATGAGCCGCTCATTCCTTCTTCCCCTCATCCTTCTTATTCCTCATTCGTTCTGATTGAAGCAGTATTCTCTCTTCCGTCTATTCCCCACGCCCATGCCTTGTTATTTCATCTACAAGAATCCTGATGTTTTAAGTCGGTTCCTGAGTCTCCTTTTCAGGTTCTTTATCTTATCGAATATCTGCTCATTCAACTTCTTGGGATCTATCCTGTACATACAAGCTCAGTCGTCTTTTTCTCATAACTGTTTTGTCTTCCGTCCTTTCGTATATTTTTTGATTATATCACTGGCGGTAGCTTCCTTTTGATATTTTTATTTCATATAATTCATCTTAATACTGTCCCTTCTACCTCCAGGAGCTTTGCCAGGCTTAAGAGGTTTCTTTTATGAGGTTTCTTTCGCTCCGATTCACTCTTCAACTCTCAAGAATGCAGGTTCTTGAGTCGCTCCGATTCACGTAATAACTTCAACTGTCAAAAACCCATACTTTTTCCTCAGAGCAGTTAAATTTGTATGTCAACTGAGTTTTTATATTTATTCACAATTTTAAATGGTGGTTGAACAACACACTTTGTTGTTTTCCAGTCCCCAGAAAACTAAAGGGTTTCCTTTTTTTTTTAAAACTAAATCTTCCTTTCAGGTGTCTCCTGAGCTTCGAGAAAACCATCTTAGAGGGGTGATTTACCAGACATAGGATCGAAACAAAGGGTGATCTGGAAGATATAGGAAGATAAGAAAGAATAGCCACTTATAATTTATTTTATACAAATTTAATTTCACATTATTTATCAAATAAACATTATAATTATACACAATTTTAGTACTCTATTAAAAAAAAATTCAACCCTACTCATAAATAAATTATAAGGGATAATAAATAAATTAATGACATTTTCAACAGGTCCGTATCGAAATTATTTTTACAGTTGTTGCGTGTTGGAATTTGCGGTGGAGTTATTAACAATTTAATTACTTATCCTCGTTGAAGGGGATAACATTTCTGTTAATAGGAAAAAATAAAAGAGATACAGCTATATCAGAGCGTAATCAGGGAAGCCGTGGCTAAATTGGATATGCCATGGAGGGTTATGGGGTTCCCAGGTCGCTGTTCAACAAAATTATTGTGACCATCTGCCCTGTATAATTTTTTTTTTTTTTAATGCCCATTCCTTTTTCTAATAAAATGCAAATTTCTTTTAAGCATAAACTGCAACGACTGTCGTAGTCAGCTGTCATCAATTCCACGTCTCATTAATGTAATGGTTGTATTGCTAACCGTATACAATTTTAAAGAGTTGATTTAATTCCTGGTTCTATTGATGTTTACATGTTTACATCAATGACTATTCATTGATGTTTACAACTATATACATTATATACAACAAGTAAACTCAAAGGAAATGAATACAATGATTTGATAATGACATGTAAAGAACTACTCACTTGTAGCACTTCAATAAAAGTTCTAGAATAAAAGGTTTCGTTGGAATTTGTTTTTTAAATAGGATTATCTAGAATTAAGTGTCGGGGAAGTTTGGGAACAACTGGATTCAATTAGGTATCGAGTATGCTATGAAAGGATAATCATCTGGTTTGGGCCAAAAAAGCAACATATGGAACATTAAGATTTTTATGGATAAGTTTGTTTGCGACAAAAAAAGTAGCATTGAGAATTGTAAGGATCACATACGAGAAAAGTTTGACGGTTTAGTGGTAAATAGATAAAATCAGTAATTACAAATTTAACCGAATTAATTAGTTCTTGCTTTTATAAGAGTGATTCAATTCAATCCTACATGTAAGCTTAATCTTAAAAAAATAATAATAATAATAATAAAATAATAAAATAGAACGCAAAATCTAACAGGAAAAGGAAAATTGAAAATTGACTCGCGGTTGAAAGATTATATACGAATATATGCCATGATATACATCAAGATATAGTGGCGTCCGTTTAAATGGACCAGCATTCGAACCCATTCTAAACCCCTAACCTAAATTTCTTATACCGTAAATATAATTACCAGATCTTAAAGATAGATTATATTCCTGACCAAGAACTACATGTTGATTCAAATGGTGGAATATGTCCTATTGTAAAGTCAGAAGAGAAAATGTGATTAAAGATTGTGGATTAGCCATAGTCGGCTCAATCATAGCATATAACAAGATAAATCCCACTTAAGTGGTCTTGCTACTAGTACGAGTATCAATCAACTTATTCTTGAAGAAAGTCCGCTGTACGAACCCTATTTTCAGCGGAATAGAAAGAGACTGTCATCAGTGCTTGTATATGGTCAAATAAATATGGAAAAAGTTATGTATATGAGAAAACACAACTTCTTTAAAAACATATAACAAAATATGAAACTATGAGGTAAGCGTATTATGCAAACAGGACTCTGAAGAACTAAGAAGTTGGGTATCCATAAATGGTCAACCTTTTATTGAAAAAAATACTATAATTTAAATGTACTTATTTATGTGTACTCTTTATTTTTAATAATAACAGACCTGACTGCTACTATTTACTATCAATGTTAAGTGAGTCGGATTGGACACCTCTAAGGTAGGTAATTAGATTAATACAATTTCAATCGATTCTCATACCGTAGTACATGGACTGGGAGATATAGTGTTTGCAATATCAAGCAACCACTAATTGGCCTAAGCAGTAAAGCTTGTTAAATCGGTTCCCATCGGTCTAATCCTAGCTCTTAGTACGTATTATGACAAGAAACAGATCATATAATATGCTGAAAGACGTAAAATATAGCATAATAGGTCGTAAATGATTTTTTTCCTTATATTAATATTATTAGGCAGGTAGGATAGTTAATTCGCAGAAAAACTGAAGAGAGACTATCACAGATAAATGGATTACAGGGTGTTCAGGCTCTTCTTTTATGTTGAAGGAACATTTGGTAAGGCAAGTAACCACAAAGCAATTCGTAGCCCTATTAACCGTAGCTGCCGTGATTATGCTAATAAAGTAGCTAAGACATGTTTTAATGAATAAAATTATCCTTATTTCGAAGGAGAAAATTATAGCTTTTAAACAAGCGTAAACGTGTTCCTCTCTTAGAATATAAGCTGTTCCTCGACGTCTTTGGAATGTGTTTGAATGGAAAAAAAAATGTTATATTGATGATAATATTCATATATTAGTCCAATACACTAGTATCATTTCACTGTTTAGATATAGTAAGAAATAAATAATGTAACAGTACTACAAAACAAAGCCCTTTAGCAGGGTACGAATTCTAATTGTATATCACTTGAGGTACGCATGATGATATAGAAGGATCAATCCTAATTCTAAATGTATATCATTTTTGTAACAGGAACGGAAAATAAAACGTTATTCTTAAGATTTTTTTTTTTTTTTTTTTTTTTTTTTTTTTTTTTCTACTGAACTATAAAACAATTGGTAATTCATAACACTCTATTAAGAGCCTACCAATGAGGAATGTGGAAACTTTTTAAATTGAGGAATATCAATAATTGAATTTTAATGACTAACGACTCATACTTAGATTATATAATAACAAATATTTACTCACCACTGCCTTATTTCTTTTTCAGAAACTGCACCATGGAAAAATAAGAAACAAACATATTAATATTCAGGTATATTAACCATATTTTATATAAATAATTATTTATAATTCTATCTAATATCTAAGGATAGTAAAACTTTTACATAATTAATAGTAAACATAATTAAATAGCACCAAAATAAAAATAAATCAATATGAGAATTCAATTTTTCATTGAGGGCACATCAGGATAAATTTCTGATGAGAAAGAATTGAGAACCAAGTGCCACTCAATTGTCAAATTTCGAAGGCACTGCCGCTTCTATGTCGAAACGTAGAATGAAGTAATTAAATCAACCTTTAACAGTTCGAATAATAAAAGAAGTTTCTTGGAAGTAATCATGGAAATTAAAACTGTGCATTAAGAGCAGGAAGAAAATTATATAAAAGCTTTTTGTTTTTTTTATAGAAATTTATTGAGTAATTATTACAATCTGGCACAAATATGGGCAATAAGTAGTATAGATGGCATATGATTACATTCACACATTATGTACAAAGAGAGAAAAAAAAATATATATAAAAAATAAAATAAATTAAAAGATAACAGAAAGAATTTTCTATACATAAACATTATACATATAAATAAAATGAAATACTAAGATAATAAAATAAAACATTGAGTAAGTAAAAATAAATAAATAATAAAAATAAAAAAAAAGATAAATTAAATTAAGTTAAAACTACATTCATACTTGTTTATTTATTTACCAACCCTGGCCCGGCACATAGAGGTCCCAGCTCTTCTCTCTCAGCTGCGTCACTGGTGTTAAAGAAAACCCAGTGAAGGCTGGGTGAGATTGCAATGTACAGATTATATTAAATTAAAAAAAAAAAAATATGAAAGGTTCATTTTAATTTCAGTGTTTTCCAAGCAAATATTTTCAAAAACAAAAGTTGTCGTTTTAATAAAAAAATGGTGCTGTAGACATGTTTCATCAATATTTATTTGAGGTATCATTCAAGTCTGAAATGTTGAAAAACGCAATTTAAATTGAAAATACCTACCTAGTTACGGTTACATCTATTGCATAAATAATAGTAATTATATGTAAATTTTTAATAAATATATTTTTTTTATTATTATTATGACGATTATTCCCCTTGAGGAGAGCGATTGAACTTGAAGTCACTTTATTTTCGGTTATTCCTCCTTCATTCCTCCCACAGTCTCTTCATTCATTCGGAATGCTTCTTCTTCCGCTCTTCCGTCCACTTTTTTCCTCGTTGTCGTTGTGTTCTTTGTTCAAACGTCATATTGTTGATTTTTGTCCAGCATTCGTTACGATCTTCGAAATTTTCTATATTGCTCAGCTGCAGGTCCCTCTGTGTCTCCTTAAACCATTCTGTGCCGCATTTGCTTGTCGTTATAGTATTGAACAATTTCTTTACCAATCTGGAGCTTTCCATCCTGTAGATGTGAGCGTAAAATTTTTCTCGGCGTTTTCTTATTACATCTGTTATTATGCTGGTGTTTTGATAAAGTTCGTTCTGAGATTTTTTCATCTAAAGTCCAATTTTATTGATTGCACCGTATATTTTCATTAGATTTTTTTCGTTCTTGTTTTTCTATTTCCCTAATTTTAGAGTGCCCATCAATGACCATTGCTTCAGCTACGTAGGTGGCTTCCGGAAGAATCACTGTTTGATAGTGTCTCAGCGTTTCGTTTACTAATACATGTATACTTTTTTTAATTTTTTTTTATTCATAGTAGCAATGTGAGAAATAAAGAAGAATTTTTAATTCAAGTCAAGTTTAGCACTTTATAATTATTCTATCCGAAGACCACATTTATAGACACCTGTCAAATTGGATATTGTAAGTTCGCTAACTCATGTAAATTCAAAAAAACTTTCATTTAAAATGAATAAAAATAAATGAATTAAAAAAAAAAATTAAAAGAATTTCGACAAGATGATTAAAAAATAAATCATCTATGCTCGATTGAAGAAAAAACTCAGTAAGAAATAAAATAAATTATTTATAAATGAAGCAGCGTTAAGATAATAATAGGAACAAAAATTTAAATAAATATTTTTTAGATGCTTATGCAATTAATATTTGTTCTTCAATATTATTGTTATTAAAAAAAATATATTATTATACAGAAAACTGAAAGAAAAAAAAAAATACACTAAACAGGACCATTAAAATATCATAGTGGGCAATGAGGGCCAGACGCGTTCGGCCAGGATCTCTGAGCGCTCGGAACAGAAAGTTGTATTCGATTGAGATAATGTGAGTAAAGTAATTGTTTATTTATTTTATTTTAAGGTGCCGTGTACTGCGACATAACCAGAGGCAAATTATAGATTCTAGTTTACTTAATTTACATAAATGATACTTAAGATCCTGCAATCCCTGAGGAACTTTAGAACATCGGGTTGATTATTTTGGAGGAGTGTGCCTAGGTCCTTATCGAAGAGAGGTGTTCAAGCTGTGGGGTGTGGGGGTGCAGTTACTAAATATGTGCTCCACTGATAGAGGAACATGGCACCTTGAACCCGTGGGCTGTGATGTATCTTGAAGTAGGTGCTGATGTGTGAGTCTAGTGTGTCCGAGGCGCGCTTAGCAGCGGCCATGGTTGAGCATTAGGACTATCATGTCATCATGACTCTCTTTGGTGTGGTTTGATATATGGTTTTGGCAAAACTAAAATTATGCAGCCGCATTAAAATCAAATTAGAATAACACTCTATTTTCAATTGCTTAACTAATAGCCTATCGGGAATATCCAAGCAGGCTAGAACCAATAAATAATTCAACCATGTGACACCGACTCGAGGAGCCGGCTGTTGTAACGTATAGATCCCTACGGTACATCTTCTTATATGGGAGTTGCATTTGGCTGTGGTATATCATTTATAATATCAACATTTACCAAAATCATTCTTACGTCACAATCAGATTGAAGGTAAATCAAAACAAGTATTTTTGTCACTCCCAAGGATTTGACATCAATGTGCAACAAGATATAAAAATAGCAATAAAGAAGCTGGTCATGCAATATTCTAGTGTGACCTGATTTTCAACCAATTTTTATTAAAACAACTCTATATAACCATCGAGTTATATCAATCCTAAATTATATCCTAAAAAATAATAATTATTTCCAGACACATTGTTACTTGTGAACAACATTAATGTATAGTATATAAATACTGGTATATACTAAAAACGAATCTTATACTACACAAACAAATAGCATATAAATTATAAACAGATTCGTGCATAATTTTTTTTAGCAAATAAGCTGTTCCTTCTTCTTCTTTCCCCTCCTCCGTATATCATTCAATGTGGAAGATATTGTTTCAGTAAATAAATATTACAAGATGCCACACTCAAGAACTACAAGTAATACGGATGATAATGAATCCATTCATACTATGAGCAATTAAAATATGTAAATGTAAATATTGTTAGAAGTGACCATAGGGGCTGTGACAAAGGGAGCAAAAAGCTGCATTTGAAGCAACTGGAGGACTATTTGAAAATCTAATAAAATAATGGACTCCTTCGTTTCAGTATAACACAAGTAAAGGTATGGAGTTGGTACACCTCAAAGCTACAGAGAAGGATAGGATCAGAAATTAGTAAAAATCTTGGTAGATACCTTATCTGGTGTCTCTTGGACTTTTTTTTTGTATATGGAGTGACAAGAAAAAAAAAAGAAAAAAGTAAATATATAACTTTGAAAAACTCATGAAGTATAGAGATCACAATATTCTTTTATTTTTTATAAATATTATAGATTTTAAAAGATTTTTTTTTTTCAAAAAATGATTTAAAATATTTTAGAATTTCGGTTGATACTTTAGTAATTACAGAAATAGAAATAATATATAATAATTCGAAAAAAAATAATTGGAATGTAGCACCCCAAGTTGTGATATGAGTAACTAAACTTCACCTAAAGGTATATTTGTTGAAAAAAAAAACAGTTTAAATAAATCCCGATCCAATAATATTAATGTAACAATACAAATCAAGACACGATAGCTGCTAGATGAGGCGGGGGGGGGGGGGGAGGATAGGCGATAGGCGAGGAGCCTACTTGAGAGGCAAGTCCCAGGGGAGGCATAAAAAAACACTTGGCTAAAAGGGTTTTAT
Organism: Euschistus heros; assembly: GCA_003667255.2. Lineage (NCBI taxonomy): Eukaryota > Metazoa > Arthropoda > Insecta > Hemiptera > Pentatomidae > Euschistus > Euschistus heros. The sequence goes on along the minus strand of RCWM02000288.1, from coordinate 528,526 downwards.
ACTCCTTGTGACAAATTGCATTCAACAGGTGTCTTCCTTTTAACCTACGGATTGGCATCGTCAATGATCGGATGTTGAACAATCGAAACACATGTGTTCATATATAGAGTAGAGATGGGGGGTATTTAATGATATTTTTTAATAATATTGTATAAAATGTATTTAAGAGAGAGAACAAAAGGGCGTCGGATATATTGTGTAATTTACTAAATAAAAAATATTGTTAGGTATCGAAAGTGGAGATAGGTTTAATTTTTCCTTATTCCCGACGGCAGTATAAAATGAATTTAAGAAAATAAGTAGTCTGAGACTGGTATTGCAAAAATAAAATAAACATTATGATACAAGTATAGTTGACTGGTATGATGAATGGAGAAGAATATTATCAGGGATGGAGCCAAAGTAACCTGCAACGCAGGTCGAAACGTTGGCACGTATTAAAGAATTCCTTCTTGGACGTGGTGTTACTTTGACTGCATCCCCCATCATCTTCTTCTCCATAAAATAAACATTAAACAAAAGTATGAAATTAAGTCCTTCCCGCGACTGGTACGACGAGCGGTGAGAACAGGTCGACTAGGAAGTTTTCCCCCAAAATTTTATTTTTGCAATACCAGTTTTAGCTATATTAGGAGCCAAAACCTCCTGTAATTGAAAAATTTGATTTTTCAATAAACAGTAATTTTTCATTCATTTATTCATTCAATACCAGTTTTAGATTGCTTATTTTCTTGAAATGATTTTTCGTGATTTGCTGCGAAACGGATAAAAAAAATTCAGTGCAATAAAATCGATTCAAAATTTGATTTTCTATCGAAATCCGTCGTATAAATACCACATCCCATTGCAAATTCCAAAGCTAAGGTCGTTGGAGAAGAACTGGAGAAGATAGGAGAGCAGACTATAACCTGAAAAAAAACTTTACTTGACACAGTTAAGACCCTGAGTGTTTCGTTTCAAAATTTCAAAATCTGAGGGAAAAAAAGGGGGTGGCCTTCGAATATTGAACACCCTGTATATATAAAAAATAAAAAAAAAATAAAAAAAATGAATAAAACCAAATTTGTTTTAATAATGTATTGAACACAAAATGTGCTAAATGTAATGGCTTCCGAGTTATTTAATCAAATTTTCAAAGAACATGTGATTTTTAACCCTTTCCTTCCTCCCCCGCCCAAACTCGACGATATTTTAAAGAATTATTATTACCGCAAGATGGTGAATGATTTCCAGCAATCAGACCTTTTTAGTTCTTAAGTTCAAGGGTCGTTGCTAATTTCCCTGTACTATAAATTGTTTTGTATTTATCTAGGCAACGATTTGGTATTAATGAAGCCTGTTAATAATGCTAGCAAAACCAAGCGGAACAACTATTCGTACTGAACGCCTCTAAATATATCCTTAAATGATCAAACGAATACTTTTAAAAAATAATTCAATATCTATACCGACATAAATATTTTAAAAGATAATTCCAAATCTCACCACTTATTGACAGTAACAATTAGACAAAATACTTTAAATTCACTGGAAATCGATATAAAAGTTACCATTAAAAGGATTAAGGGACAGATTTGGAACAGAGAGGACGAACTAGCAGAAAGACTAAAGCTAAGGCTGTCTCGTGAATCAGAAACAGTGAAACAGCCTGCCGATAACATACAACTGTACACCCTATATCCTATAATTGGAAATGCATTTTATTTATATAACAAACATTTGGAATCAGAATTGCAAAAAACGATGCCTACATGATATTCCTTATATTCCACTAACTAAGACAAACTAAAAAGTAAACATTCCAAACTGCAACAATTCTAATCCGAACACGGGCAAAGCTACACATCACTGATACAAAAACCACACATTTCATCACAATCTTTATGTGCATACCCTTTTTTTGACAACAAAAGTGTATAATCATATAAGAAGACAACTGGCTGCTTCCAAAAAAGGATCTGTTAAAAAATACTTTATAGAGGTGAAAAGATTCATTTTAGATGCTTACCAAGGGCTTCATGAAGATTCAAAAAAGACCAATAAGGTAAAGCAAAAGAGTTGGATGTTTTTATGTTGTTTTATATATAAGAAATTTCTAATTTTATTTTGTTTTAATTACGACTTATACTATTTATTAAACAAACTTAATCATCGTCTCGAAAACAAATTTACTTATTTGATAAAACCAATTTCAAACTTGTAAATATCTTATAACTTAAAATAGATATATGTAATATAATGGAAGCAAGGTGTATGTGAAAAATATTTTTAAATACACGTCCTTTTTAGAGGTTCACGGAAAGAGGGGGGAAAAAAACAATAATTTCATAAAAAGTAAAATCCAATTGTCCAATATAATAATTGTAAAAAATGTATATTTCGAATCCAGATAGAAAGCAAGTTGTATTTGTCACATCATTAATTTTTACAATAATCAATAATCAATTCAGTCCAAGTAACCCTTTGAAGGGCATAGGGCCAGAAGAAATTCTTGCCAACTTTTCCTTGATTGTATTCCAACTATGTCTTGTAATGCAAGGCCTGCCAACTCTATTCCGACCTCCAGGATACCATTCCAGGGCTTCCTTTATCAAACTACTTTTTGCCCATTATGATTTCTGAACTTTATTTTATAGTCTTGAAAGCTCACTCAATTTACACTTTTAGACGATCTATGTGTATGTACGAGTATATTTACATGATATCATATATATACATATATAGATATATATGAATAATTTTTAGGATCTCCTAACTAGGTGGCTTTATCCAAGTTTGCGACGGAAATATATAATCAGTCCCTTCCTTATCTAAACCTAACAAAAAAATAATAATAACCTTCTTATATATACGATAATTTTTTCCTGCTTCTTCCATGTAACTCTGCAATACCAGATTTCAACCAATTTGTACAACCGTTCTCATAGAGCTGCTTAGTTTGTGAGATTCTTTACTGTTCGTGCTGCCTTGTGACAGAATTTCGTTGCCATCTGAATTCGAAATACTTTACACCTCCTATTTTTAAACACCCTTTATATCAAAATCACTTCAGTGTCGCTTCTTCCATAAATGTGAAAACACTTTTTAATTTTATTTTTCAGCATCCTTTAATGGAATATAGTTAAATACAATTGAACAGATACATTATCACATATATAAGTGTGTTTTTAATTTTAGGAAGATGTATAAATATGAAGATCAGTTTAATATTGTAATTTACTTTTTTATTTTAAAAGAAAAATGTGCCTCACAATAATGATTATTTTTTATTTTATTTTATTTTATTTTAATGAATAAATTATTTTATTAGTTATATTTTTTATTTTGAAAAAGTAGTGTAGTTTTGTTATATAATTGAAATATACTATAGTTATGAACCTGAAGTTTGACGTTTATATTAAATATGAAGGTTTTAGCAATGAATCTAATTCTTCGCAATAATCATAATTTATAATAGGGAATTAAGGTGATAGTTTAATTGACCAGAACACTAAAACTATTATTTACTGATTGAAGCTTAATATTTTCATTTCTTATAACTATTCCCCTTTTACTTCTAAGTAATCAGTAATGTAGCATCCATTATTAGAATGCACAAAAGCCATTCTAAAAATGTATCACCTCAATAAAAACATCCCTTATGGCCATTAGACGATTAAATACTGCAGCAACATTCCAACCCTTTCGGAAGACAAGGCCGACCGCTGAGGAAGTCATTTCCCTAAGAGCTTCCGAATATAAATTTTTTGAATGTTAGGCCTTCAGCGATGAAATTTCTTTATTATTGATGGGGCATGCTCATGTTTTCATCACAGTGTTAGCCTGTACTTAACAAAATATGGCTCAGAATAAATCTTCAGTAATGTTATGTTTTCAAGATCAGGTCTGCTTATTTCCCCTTTCCTAAGTGATCGATTTTATCCGGTTATTACCAGTGTTGGGTAAAAGCTATTTACAACTAATGATTTTGGGTCATTCTCAGATTACTTGCCATTTTCGAGAACCAAACTTTAAAAATTTTAGTTGATCAAAATGTATAAGATTTTTTAAAAATTAGTTTAAGATGTTAAAAATCAGTTTAAGATGTTAAGTCCTGATGAAAATTCATTTAGTGATTTAGCAGAATTAGAAATAAGTTCCTGCCTACAATTTTTTCCAAATTCAAAAAATGATTTTAGGGGGTTGCATTCTTTAAAAACCATAACTTTATTATCATCACAATTACTTGGTAACTTATACTTTAAGTGTCTCAGCCTTAAAAACCATTTTGTAACGGAGCTGACAGGATTTCGGTTACAGAGCTGAAATTTTAAGACAAGATTTAATGTAAATTCTTAAATAATGATCGAAATCCGGAACCTAGGGTTAATTTATGTTGTCCCTAACAACTGTTTTACATAAAAAAACAAAAAAAACAGCTGATTCATAAGTTGAAGGAAATTAATAAAAATCTAGCGTTACGGTGTTGACAAATCAAAATGTACGAACCTGGTTATCAAGGTTACAAGTCAAGGGCACGACGAAGGCTGTAGTACTGGAGATCCTCGATGGTGGCTCTCGTCTCCACTCTTGAAAAATCGAATTGGCGCTCAATATTTACCTGTGATAATAAAAACCCGGGAGGTTTCATTTTGGTTACGGTACTGACAAACAAACCTTGGGACACACGTTTTTTTTTCCTTAAATTCTTTTTTTAGGCCCTTGATTTCAAGATTATGATAAAGTCAAGGTTGAAACCTATTAAAGAAAGGCTTGTTTTTCAAGAAATGCCAAAAGTTTTAACCTGAAGTCGCTTCCCTTATTGAAAACATAATTTAGAAAATTGTCAACTAAGACGGTCCGGACATTTTCGATATATTTAAGTTCAGATAACTAACAAAATGGATAATTATGGAAACTTTGATTCTTTAGATAATTAGCGTTACAAACCTAGAGCATATTTAATGGCTTAGCTAAAAGAAATTCCAAAAATTAAAGGCGGTAAAGACTTGTGACCTCATATTGACAAGTAATCTGAGAATGACCGTTAAAAACTTGTTAATCACCCTGTACCATTAATCTGTGCAATTAGCTTTAGTTGCTAATTGTGATTGTTTATTTTTAGTAGTGATAATATTAGTTATCATGACGATTAACAACTAATTAGTTGAATCGTGATTAATGGTTGAAAACTAATTAATTATTATATATCAAACTACTGGATATTAATCAAAACAACTTGACTAAAGAAAGCCTGAATCTCTAAAGGTAATAGTCATTAAATATTTTTGTATTTATATATGTTTTTTATTTGATTCACAATTGTAAAATTTGTTATCTGCATGAATAAAATATTTTTCATTAATTTAACTTTTGATCTCTTGTTATTTAAACAATTTGGATGAAACTGGTAGTGTAAAAAATAAATAAAAATATAAGATTGATAAACGACAATCTAACAAGCAATCTCTTGGATATTTAAAAATTAATGTTATTTATTAACTTGCAGTTCAGAAAAAGGTTAATACACAAATGATTCTGCTGGGAGAGCAGTGCTGGGATCTCTTAGATGCTGGTCTGTCCCTTAATAAGGAAAGGGATATGCTTCATTCTGGGATCCCTATGGCTCAGTGTATATTTTGTAGATCCGAAATCAATCAAATGTTTCTATGATTTCGTAAAAGCAAAGACTATATATCAATGAGTAACACACCCTCACAATTTTCATCGACAACTGAGGAGACATTCATATCAAAATTAGAATAACATTTTATGTCAAACAGAAATAAAACTGAATGAATAGAGAGATGGTTGTAGTAAAAATACCTACCCGAAGAACCTAAACACGAGGTTTTGAACATTGGACCAGGGTAAAGGTTTTGGTACATAAAGCGGAAACCGCTTCTGGTTGAAAGTATTTTAGTTGTTTTATTTTTGGAATAGGAGTGATTTGGACAGCCATACACCGAATCGTGATTGGTAGTATAATATAAATTTGGAACAAGTTCTGACATTGAGTCAGTAATTTACTCGTAGTAACATATTACATTTACCCAATCCTTTATATCCGAAGTGTTGAAAATAGAATTTTTTTTTTTGTAATAATATCCACCACAGCCGATCTCTAAGTCTCAGAAAAATAATTTTGACACCATCCAAATCAATAAACGTTGTATTGAGTTGTATAATTTTAAATAGTAGTTTCACCTCATTTCTGTCACAAAAATAAGTGCAACTAAGCTTTCATAGACAATAAAAATACTCAAACTATCAAAACAAATTCATCATTCAAATATCTCGGAGTAATATTTGACATTAAACTTACGTGAAAACCTCCAATCAACTATATTTTATCAAAATTACATAAAAAGCAAAACTTTTTAAAAAAGTTATCACTCGTTTAAAAATATACCAAACCGCGATTTGACCAGTTCTAGACTATGGAGCTCCACTTTATGGCAGTGTCTCCTTAAGCCAACTAAACAAGTTTAGTTGTTTTCAAAATTCTCGCGAAGAGAGCATTTAGAACCAGCCCCACAGCAAGTCTGCTATATGACGCTGACGATTAGTCACTAACAATTCAAAGGACTTATAATTTCGTACAAGCATTGACAAGACTCAAGGCCACTTCATGATTTGAAATAATTACTCCTGCACACCCTAAAAACACCCTGATTTTCTCAGATTAATAACTCAAATAATATCCTACAAAATAGAAATCTCTTTTCCTTATTTACTTCCATTCTGGCAATTAAATTTTTCTAAATTTAATTCTATTTTGTTAATTTATTAAAAAACAATTTTTGTCAGACTTCGTCAATATATTTCTTTAAGGAAACAATTTCCAGTTATGAAAATACACAGCTAATATTTACTGATGGGTCAAGACCTGATGAAGGTGTTGGCTGTTCAATGGTTATAGGTTCAGAAGTCATAAGCGACTCATTTACTAGGTCTTTCTATTTACTAGGCAGAATGGTATGCGATTAAGTTAGCGTTAGAACACATCAAAACACTAGATATGGACTAAAAAGAATACTTAATTTACACTGACTCACCTTCGGCTCTCACAACCATTAGCAACAAAAACCATGACGTAAAAATCTACGTTATATCCAAAATACCCACTTTAATGGATTCCATTTCAAAATTAAAAATTAGATTTAAGTGGATTCCGGGTCATTCAGGTATAGAAGGTAATGTACAAGAGGATTTAGCAGCCAAAGAAGCGTGTTCTCTCTTCCCATGACACCTAATACCTGTTCCTTAACCAGATTTTAACTAACAAGATTATCATAAAAATATCTATTAAAGTAAAAATGTATTTAATAATATACTATTAACTTATTGAATTAAATTCAACTTAATTCATGACTATGTAATCAATAATTAATTTGAATATTAGTTATAATCGTAGTTATTATATTATAAATTAGTTATAGTTATTTGTTTTAATATATAATATAAAAATAATATTATAAATATAATGCAAAAAGCCACTGAAGGATATAGGTTTAGGAGGACCGAAAGACATTCTTGGCCACTCCTTCCTAACCAATTAGCTTTCGTCTTTTTGAAAATTGATTTAGTTGTTTTAATTTTTAAAACTAGAAATAATTAAATAATTAAAAATAAAACTATAGATGTACTTTTGGTTATATTATTATTAATATTAATATTGTGATTAATGTAAATAACAACTTAATATAGGTGGGAATAAAAAAAACGAAAGCAGATGTATTTAGAAAAATAAGATATAAACAAGAGACGAAACTGCTCAAGGGTAGCATAAGTGCAGTATAAAAAATAGTATTTAATATGATTATTTTACTCAATTGTGGTGGCTGAACGTGCCTTTAGTTTGGAATAAATCACACAAATTAAAAAAATAAGTAATTTTTAAAAACATATTTTGATAAGAAGCAAAATAGTTGTCGTTCGAGCATTACTTCTTAATTAATTTATAAAAAAAAAAAAACTTAGGCATTAGGTTAGAAATGCATACAAAGAATTTGGTAAAGTAATTTATTCAATTTGATCAAATTGGAAATATAACGTTCCTAAGGACAACATTCCACTTCCTACAATGTAAATTTGCTTCACAGAATAATATGGTTCAATATTTAGTTGAAAGGCTAATCCAATAAAAACCTAATTAACCTAGATCAATGAGTTCCCATTAATCATAAGAGACGTCAAAGAGGGCAGATCAAACGGACGATAGCATTTTCAATCAACACTGACCCAACAACAGATGATTAGTATATATCTATGACGTCATTGCAACTCATTTAATTTTTAATTCCGTTTTCGATTGTGTATAACGTATTATACTGAATATGTAAAAATCCAAACTATCACCAACTAGTTGGAGTATATCAAAATGTTAAACATTTACAAACAATGAACAAAAAGTTTTTTTACTGTAATATGAAACCCACAATACAACACTAAATACAATTTCTAATCCACAATCCAGTTCCACAATTCTCTCTAATTCGATAAAAATCGATGCTGGAGTCCTAGTAATGTCCAGGTCCCCTCTCTTGTTAGCGGCATAAGCGTTTTAACTCTGCCTACTTAAACTCACAAACCGCTGACACGACGGATCTCCTTGAACCCTGGCTAAACCCTCACATGGTGAGGAGTATGCAGGCTGGTTTTTCTTAACCTAAGTATAAATATGTATGAATATGAAATTTGATATAATATACATCAATCAACTATTTTATTGAAGGAGAATATATACACACACACACACACACACACACATATATATATATATATATATATATAATCTCCTTCAATATAATAGTTGATTGATGTATATTATATCATATTTCATATTCATACTAATATTTCATATTACTATAAATATGAAAGTCTTCTTATTATTTAATTATTCATTTTATTTTGTTATATTACTTTATCTTTGTAATTATTTTTTACATTATTCGTTTGTATTATAGTAATTATTATTTACCTTTTTGTATTATAATTTTATTTTTTGCTTGACAAATTGTAATGTATTGTTAAAATACATGTATTAAAAAAAAACAAAAAAAAAACAGTGCAGTCTCGATTGGTCATTAAATAATCAGAAAAAAACAAAACAAAAGAAACTTAATTATATGGCTATAATCTTACAATTTACAATTCTTTCACAGGATCATTTATGCACCGTTACAATTAAAAAAAAAAAAAGAAAGAGTGAAGTGCCTGCCTAAGAAGTTAAAAATAAAATATTGATATTTTTATTAAAACTTTAAACATAAAATTTTAACTAACTGATTTTTTTAATTAGTAAAAAAAATAACTAAGCTTCAACAAGCATGTAACATTGTTTGGGTACTAGATTATAGCATTTTGAAACATTTATCTGTGTATGTATCTTTCTTCTGTCTTTCTGTTGTTTTTGTCTATAACTTTCATTTTTATTTAGTTGTTTATGTCCCCATCTTCTTTAGACAAGCCGTAAGTCTAAAGATTAATAGGTCTTCACCTAATAAAGATTGAAAGTAATAGGTAAGTGACCTATTACCATTATTAAAACATTATTAAATAAAATCAAGTAGAAAAAAAAAAAAATCCCATTAGATGGGGCAATAAACACATTCAAAATCACTTTAACAATCCAAAATCGCAACAGACCCTAAAAACCTTTGTAAATTCAAAATTGCTTAGGAATTGTTTTAAATACTTCCTGCATTTCGTTATTTATTTGTTTAATAGTCCTAATAAGTTTCAATCTTCCTGGTTAAGGAATACAGAAATGAAAAGCAGCAAGCAAGAACGAAACTTTATCCGAAAATGAAAACATGGACTGCGTGGACTTTTTTTGGTATATTTTGAATTATTTTATAAAAGCGCCAATTTCACATTTTTTCCCTGATAATACATACATTTCGAAAAAAAACCTCTACATAACTTTAAAATAAAATACCTAGTTTCAGCACTTTAAAGAAGGAATCAATCAGCTTTTATTTAAAATTGCCTTTTTCTTTAAAACCTATAAGGTTTTTCCGTTAGTTAGGTAAAAATGACAAAAAAAAAAAATAATAACGTAAGGAAAAATCAGTTTTAATATCTTTAATGCAAAAATGGACGGACTGGGAAAATTTTAATGCAAAAACTAAAACTACGTTAACTTATAAAAATGAATTTATTTTTTAAATATATTACATTTTCATTGTAACCGATTATATCTTAGAGTGGGCAATATTCATTGACCGAAAGCAAAGCATAATTTGAAACCTTGAAGTATAATAACTCCATTGTTTATAAAAAAGCTGCTTACCCTAGGCGACTAACAAGGTTGCGCAACATATGTGCCAAGGTTTCTAGTTCGCGAAACCGAAACACCCATCCATATTCATAAAACCTTGGCCTTCTGAAAATAAATCCTATTTCATGGCTTTAAAATTGCAAATGAAGACCCATTTCTTCCGTTTCAGTGGCGGAATTGCCGACAAAACATTCTTCCACCGATTCTTTCGTCCTTAGATTTCCATAAGACAACTCAATGCTAATGTAATGGTCGCCTAACTCACTTTAATGATCAGCCAATGCTAATATCGAGATCGCTCTGGAGAAAGAAATAAACATATCTTACTCTGAAGCTAGAGCTGGCATTTGAATGCATCAGATCGTGTATTACACCATTATCTCCTTCCTGCGTATTCACAATTTTATTGAATCGCTCCCAGAAAGTTTGTATTCAAATTTAGTATCCGGACCAAGTGTCACATTTTTTTTTCAGAAAAATAATTACTTTTACCAATTATATAAGTCTTTAAAAATCTTATTGCGCACAGAGGAGTATTTGACCTCAAAATCTAAATTATTTCTTGATCTTTTGAATTGGAATGGCTTGAAAAGATATTTTTATGTCTATACCATTTATTTAATGTAATACTGTTAATGTTTATTTAATGAAACAAAAAAAAATAATAAAGACATTTTTTTTTTAAATAAAAGGTTATAATTTAATGAAACATTCATCCAAAATTATCGTGGATATCTAGTGGAACTTTTAAAACAATTTTTAAGTATTTGACGACTTCAACAAGAGCTTAAAAATGGATGAAAAGTTAGCAGACGACTATCTAATATTTCTTTGTTACATAATTACTTAAAATATTTTCTCATAAATTTGAGCCTAAGGTATATAGAATCTCAAAATAGGGCTGTATCAGACAGATCTTTAACCAGTTGTACAGTACGGGAGGGAAACTTGGCCATTCAATACGAAGAATGAAGAAGGCATTCTAAATGTATGGAAAACGAAAATGATAAGGAAAATATATGGCCCTACTAAAGATGATGTATGGAGGATTAGAAGCTATCCAAGCTCAGAGACCTGTATAAAGCTCCAGATTTAGTGGCAACTGTCAAGCAACGAAGAATAAGATGGCTAGGCCATGTTCAAAGAATGGGATCGCATAGGATGCCATTATGATGAATGGACATCCTGTCGGAAGAGAAAGAGAGAGAGGGAAAGAGAGATAGATAGATAGATAGATAAATAGATAGATAGATAGATAGATAGATAGATAGATAGATAAATAGATAGATAGATAGATAGAGAGAGAGAGAGAGAGAGAGAGTGAGAGAGTGAGAGAGTGTATGTGTGTGTGAGAGAGAGAGAGAGTGAGAGAGATTGATTGATTGATTGTTTTATTGTCTTAGGGCCTGTGGCCCTATCTTACAGACAAAAATATATATATGTCAGCTAAAAATGTTACAATATTTTTTTTTTTTATATACACAAAAACTAAACTATGACTAAATGTACAAAAACAAAATATATAAATTAACTTACAGATGAAATGAAAGCAAAAATAATTTTTAAAAAAAAACGAGATAAAAAAAAATAAATAAAAAAATAAAAAACATAAAATAAAAATAAAAAAAGGAACAACAAAACAAAAATAAAAATAAATAAATATTAACAAAACAAAAACAAGTAACTAAATAAGAAATAAATAAATAATAAAGAAGAGTTATTAGTATTGTTCGCAAGTCCCTGTGGAAGAGCGCCCGCCCAGTCCGCATCCAGAAGTTGACGAAGACAAGCCCTGCGGAAGAAGGAAGCCGACCTTACCGCTATCGGAAGCCGGTTGAGCTTTTTTGTTTTTGAACCCTGAAAACCTCGAAATGTATGCATTATCAGGAAAGAAATGTGAAATTGGCGCTTTTATAAAATAATTCAAAATATACCACAAAAAGTCCACGCAGTCCATGTTTTCATTTTCGGATAAAGTTTCGTTCTTGCTTGCTGCTTTTCATTTCTGTATTCCTTAACCAGGAAGATTGAAACTTATTAGGACTATTAAACAAATAAATAACGAAATGCAGGAAGTATTTAAAACAATTTCCAAGCAATTTTGAATTTACAAAGGTTTTTAGGGTCTGTTGCGATTTTTCTTTCCAACACACTGTTCCTCAACTCAAAAAAGTCATGCTGGATGTTAATGGGGAGTCCGAAGCTCCTTGCAAAAACCGAAAGGATTGGTACGTTGTCGTCTTTGAGAATTAATGACCAGATAATTCCCCGAACAGATAAATTAAGACTGCTAGGTGTAGTAGTAAATGGGTCATTATCATGGCATGACCATGCTAGTGATGTGGAAGGCCGGGTTTACAAAGTAATGCACTCCCTTTCGGGGTGGAAAAGGTTATAGTCATCTACAGCTATAAAAAAGAAAAATTTTGGCATTTGTACACAATGTATAGAACAAGTCCTATTGACCTTTCTAAAAAATACTAAGAATTTTTGAATAATTTTTAATGACAATACCTACTGGTTAGAACAACAAGTGCAGGATGCACCTCCAGATAGGATCAAGTAAATCATTTGTTTAAAAATATTACTAGCAATATAATATATATTACAATTAAGATACAATTAATTAATTATAGAAATTTAAAATGAAACTATTTTAAATACTGTGCTGAAACACAATCTAAATCTCATACATCACTTCCACTGATTGGCAGCAATCTTAATAGATAAAAATCATGTCATTCATACACCTAAGCAATCCGGAACCAAATATTTTAACAATTGAAATTCCAGTGATAAGGAGAAGTAAAATTTCATAAGAAAAAAAATGGGTAAATGATTGAACAAAAATAATATACAAACAAGCCCAATCAGGATAGGATGTGTTGATTATCATTGAAGTAAATGAGCATAAATTGAGTATCAAATGAAGATGAGGACAAGAACACTGGATATGTACTATGAGGATGCAAACAACAATCAACAAATAGTGAAGGTTATACCCCTCACACAAATCCAAAGAGGCAAACTTGAAATGGATCAGCCTCCGCCTCTCCTCCAGAACCCTCGAGAGGCCACCGTAAACCAGACAACCATAGTCAATGCAAGGGAATAATAAGGAAGAGACTAAAAGCTTACGGGTTGGCTGGGGAAGAAGGTCACGGATTCGGTGGAACAATTTGAGAGGACCTATGGAACGGCGGGAAATTTGGGCAATCTGAGATTTCCAAGAGAGGGTTTGATCAAAAACAATCCCAAGATTTTTTCCAGAGGAGTAGAAAGAGATAGGATGATTATTTAAGGTTAAAGGAGGGTATTGTGAGTGGGAATTAAGGAGGGAGCTAGAGCCTATTATAATGGCCTGAGTCTTCTTTTCATTGAGTTGTAATTTGTTTAAGGTAGCCCAGGCACTGATTCTGTCCAGGTCTTCCTGAATTTTAGCGAAAGCAGTGGATAGCTCTGAAGGGGAGAAGGAGAGGTAGACTTGGGAATCATCTGTATAGAGGTGGTAGGAACAGTGATAAATTGAATTAGGAAGATCATTAATGTAGGAATTGAAAAGGAGAGGAGAAATACTGGATCCCTGAGCAATACCTGAGGTAAGAGTGAGAAAAGATGATAGGGGTTGGTTTGGTATTTTAACTGCTTGGGAACGGTGAGAAAGAAAAGATTGAAACCAGCGGATGGAACTGTAGGAAAAGTTTAATTTTAATTTGGAGAATAGGATAGAGTGATCAAGGGAATCGAAGGCTTTAGAAAAGTCAAGGAGTACCAGGACGGTTAATTTTTTGTCATCTATTGCGGTAAATATGTCATTAGTGATTTTTAGGAGAGCAGACTGGGTGGAGTAGCCGGGACGAAAACCAGATTGAAGGGGGTCGAGGAGGTTGGATTCTTCAAGGAATTTGGAAATTTGAGATTGAACTAATCTTTGCAAGGGTTTAGAAAGATTAGACAAGATGGAAATAGGACGATAGTCGTTTGGGGATATGGGGTTTAATGTTTTATTTATTGGATGAATTAATGCTTTTTTCCAATGAGGTTGGGAAAACTGAATTTTGGAGGGAAAAGTTATAAATGAATAGGAGGACTGGTATGATTTCGGGTATACATAGTTTTATTAGTTTAGTGGGAATATCATCTGCACCCGTAGAATTGGAATGGGAATTCATTATGGAGGAAATAAGTTCAGAGGGGGAGATATCGGAAAAATAAAAAATAGAATCATTGAATGTAGGAGCTGTGGTTAAATAGGGGGAAGGATGAAGAGAAACAGGAGAAAAGGTGGAAACAAAAAATGAATTTAATTCATCGGGAGATACAGGATAGGTAGATGAGGATACAAGGGAATCACAAAGTGAAAGTTTACGGAGGATATGCCATTTCGATTTGGGATCTGGGGCAGAGGAGAGGGCTTCATGGTAATAATTGGCTTTTGCTCGACGAATCGAGGCTTGTGTTGAGTTACGGAGCATCTTGAACCTATGGTAGTCATCCGTCATCCTCGTGCGTCTGAAGCGTCTTCGGGCTGCTTCTCGGTTTCTTTGGAGCTGCTTTATTTCTGAAGTTATCCAAGGAGCAGGGCGACGACGAGCTGAGAAGGATTTGAGGGGTGCGTGGATATCAAGGATATTTAGGAGGTTAGTGGTGAGGATATTTACCATGGAATCAATCGAGGAGGAGGAGTAAATTTCAGCCCAGTTCTGTGCTTCAAGGTCTGGAAGGATCATCTCGCGGGTTAAGGATTCTATATTGCGGAATGAAATAGTTTTTGGAAGGAATGGAGGTGCTAGAGTATTGTATGATATTTGAATAAGATCATGAGAAGAAAGGAAAGGAACAGGTAACTGAGAAGAAGAGAGGAGGTTTTTTGCCGAATCAATGACAAATAGGTCAAGCCAAGTATCGGAGGAGGAAGTATGGTGGGTGGGAGAGAATGGAACGACGAAGAGATGAAGGGAAAAAAAGAGGTTTTCTAGGAACAATTTATCATGTGAATCAGAAAGGAAATTAGAATTCAGGTCCCCAGAAATAATGACATTAGTATAAAATAGGGAACAATTAGACTGAATAAACATTTGTTTATATTTTGTTCTGAAGGTCTTCTTAATTTATTAACTTTCTTTTCTTTTTGTTTTACTCTTTATTATTTTTTATATGATTGTCATTTAAATTTATAATTATTTATCGTATATAGTGGTATAGTATATTTTTATTTTATATCGGGCAGTGGCTAATCCCTTAGATAACCTACACAGCTGATGATTGTAACCCTCAATGCTGTTATCTTTACTTAGTATGCTTTCCACCATTGTCCTGATTATTGATTTCTCACTGAGGCTTCTTTATTTTTATCCATTCCCCATCCCAATCACAACATAATTATTTCTGAATATTGATAGATGCAGTTGACACATATACAAAATAGATAATGTTGAAATATTTTGCTTTCATCATCATCCTATCAAGGATCCATACCAATAACAAAGTTTTTTTAGTTTCATATTAGGACTTTAGCTAAACTTACTATGCTGATGAATCAAAGATGAATGCCTGATTTAAGATTGAGAAATATTACTATAAATGAAATATGTTGATGTAGTTATGCTTTCACCAAGTAAGTTCTCGAGGTGCGTTAATTTTCTTTTTCTCTCCTTTTATATTAACTATAACAGTTCCTTTGCTTGTCCATACATCCTTTAGACCGAAAACCTCCTTAGCTTGCTTGTATAAAATTCGACGTGTATGGGTTAAATCCTCGTGAAGCGATACTCCTGAATTTTTCAGTTTAGATTTGGAATAAAAGATTTTGTTTCTCATTTCTGTGCTTTTAAATTTCATTATGCTTGATTTTCGCTTCACGTTTGGACCACCCAATGTTTGTAATTCAAAATCTAGAGATAGTCCAGTAAAATAAGGCTCCAAAAGGCTGTTTTCAAGAAAAAAACTGCGGAACTTTTATTCTCAACGGTTCTTTATGTTTTTTGGGGTGCTGAATCCGAATCTGCTACCACGGCAACTATCGGCTTCATATTCAAAATCGCAAAAAACGTATTTTTGGTTTTTTTTATCTATAACACGATAACAAAGCTTTATTCGAAGATTAATCAAATATTAATTGTAGCTGGAACTAGTACCTACATAATGAAAAAACGAAATCCGAAATCGGACCGTTTTTCGCGAAGTTACGTTATTCAGAAAAAATGGAGAACTTGGCCAACTTGCCGTCAGTCCCACAGCACCGCGAAAACACGTTTGTCGTACTCTTTTGGCTATAACTCTGAAACCATTTGTCCGATGCAACATAACTTTTTTTCATCTTAGAACTGATTAAATTTACTATAAGAATCTATAAATGAAGTTTTAATCAAATACCGTAAAATGTACATGCCAGCCCGCTAATAAAAACGTACTGTTGTAAAATCCAAGTGTTTCTTTGGCACATTTGTCGCTCTAACTCCTCAAATATTTGTTCAATCCCAAATTTCTTTTTTCAATCTATAATATCCCATATAATATAATACCCCAGACGCCATTATAACTCTGAAAGTATTTGTCCGATTCAAAATGTTTTATTTTTTCAATCTGAAAGGTGGTTAAATTTACAATTAGATCCTATATATGACATTTTTATCAAAATTCTTGAAATACACAAGCTATCACACTGAAAATCACTTTTGTAAAATACATGTTTTTTTGGCACATTATTCGCTATAACTCCAAAACCATTTGTCCGATCCAAAATTTTTATCTAAAAGCTAGTTAAATTTACTATTAGATCCAATATATGTAACTTATAATTAACACCGTGAAATACCCACACCATTCTACTGAACATGTCATAATTTACATATTTTGCCAAAACATACACATTTAGCGTGCTAGCTTGGGTGGTTTACAGGATTTAATATAGTTTACATATATATCATCTGATAGCGAATGTTATCAGCTTTGAGATAGAAAAAAGAAATTTGGGATTGAACAAATATTTGAGGAGTTAGAGCGACAAATGTGCCAAAAAACACTTGGATTTTACAACAGTACGTTCCTTTTGTTGCTTTAGAAATACTTTTTTTTTTTTCATTTCGGCTCCTAGCAATTTTCAAAACATAGTATATAATACAATTTTTCGAGAGGTTTTGTCGCATACATAGCATATCATAGGATTGATTGTATCTATGGCTGCATTACATATCAGTGCATTTACAATAGTAGAAACCATAGTGTGCGAAAAAAAAGACTGTTTTATTCAACTTTGATAACTTTGCATATGTCAATAGTTTCACTTAATCCTTCATGACAACTTCATTTCATCTTAGATCAATTTTTGATACGACTTGCTTAGTTCGTTTTAATTTTGGCTTTCTGGAAATTGTACCTTCTCCAGTACTTCTTGTACTATATCTAATAACTTTTACCTGATTTCTTATACTGAGATATTTTAAGACCCTTTGCAACTATCCTCTAGACGTTAAAATATATTATTCGACGTAAAATCTAAACAAAAAAAAAAAGAATATATTCGGTTTAGGAATAAATCATTAAAAAAAAAAAAAAATACACACCAAATATGCACTTTTTTTTTATTGATATTCACAAATGTATACAATATATACAATAAGTGTAATGATTCCAATGACATGTCAATAACATAAGAAAAGGAATAACCCATTGTAAAGGAAATACCCATCGGCAGCACTTTATCAATGTTCTACGTTCGAAAATCACTAGGTCATATTGTTTTTAGACGGAGGGTTATTGGGAATAGATTAAGAAGCAAACTGGGAGATTAAATAGTAGATTAAAACGGTGAACCTTTTTTTAAATTTTTATTTTAGCTAACTTTCATGAGGAAACGAAAATTGTCCTTACCCAATTTATGAACTGATATAAAATTAATAAAATATTCTAATTTGAGAATATTTGAGACAATGAAGATTTAGAAGACGTTAAAGTATAAATGGAGGCGTTCCATTAGTAACAGCTCAAGATTTACCAGAACTAATCTGAGGGTGAAATAAATTGCCCAAGTTTCATTTTAGGCTCGGCTCTGAAGTCGTTTATCTCTCAATTACTCCCACTACATTAGGCTACGACATGCTTCTCTCCTCCATCTTCCCACCAATCTTTGTATAAATCTTACAGGATATCTTGAATTGTGGTAATTATTGTTGGATTTATCGCAAGAGGTGCAGGTTTTGGACGTAAAAAAAAATAGATTTAGCGTAGTTAAATTTGACAAAAAAGAGAACATTCTTATTTTTGTGAGAATTATAATTGTACAGCAATAATTAATTGATAATTTCGATAAAAGTTTTCCCGTTTTCATTCTACTCAATGGACTAAATGAAAATGTTTCGAAAAAAAAAAAAAAGAAGAAGGGACTAGTAGCAGTTGTATCAAATTGCTCTGTGGACCAGAGAGGAAATTAACTTTCCTCCTAAATGAAACTAGATTAAAAAAAACAAAAGAAAATGAGGGTTGAATATGACGTTCTTATGATACTGTTTTGTTCTATTGTATCAAAACAACCAGCGTGAAATAGGCCACTTATAACAAACAACTTATACATTAAAAAATGTAGAAATTTGTCCTATGTTATAATATAGTGTTATTCTAAACACATTAATTTTAATTTCAAATAAAAAATAAATAATAAACGACATATTATAAAATACCATTCAATTGTTTGTAGGAAAATATCTAAAATCTTGAGCTTATTGTTACACATTTGTTTGATATTCAAAATACTATAACTTAATTAAAAAGAAAAAAAAAATGCTTTACTTCTACAACCTTTAAAGGGCTTGGCTTCAGAACCTAGATAATGACGTGTATTTACTGGGCCAACGGTTGTGGAAGGAGAAGATTTAACCTGAATTTACGCTACAACCGCCAGGATTTTTCCCAAATACGGGTAACCACTTTTCTAGGAGATGGGTATGCCCAAGAAGGGTCTCCTGATCTCGAAGTCGATCCACAGCTGAAATAATTGAATATAAATTTTCTTCCTTCAGTCGGACGAGAAAGCAGGCCGAGTAGCATGGTAGTCAAGTGCCTTGTCCGCCTTTTCCATTCATAAGAAGACTAAATATTTTCAATTTTATCGATATTTCATACAATTACTAATATCAGTACTTCGTATTCAGCTAATTTTAATATAGAAGTTTTTATTTTATTTTAGCTCAGATTTTCATAGACATCTTTCCTTATCAATTAAATTAAAGATATATATAATAAAAACAATTATTATATTGTAAAAAGGATATTTCAGATCCAAGGAAACTTTAATTACCTAACTTGCACATTTGACTGCAGTTTTTATTTTACAGTGTGCTTGTAATGAGTTTTATTCAACAATTCCTCAAAAAAAATGTATGTTCAATCTGTGAAGTTGAATCAACTATATGTTGCTACTGAAAATACCTTTATTTGATTGACTTTGAAGTCTGTAAAGTAATAACAAAATATTTGTGTTTATTTTATGATAAGTTAATAATTGATCCATACTTATTCTTTTCTACGAAAAAAAAAAAAAAAAAAAAAAAAAAAAAAAAAAAAAAAAAAAAAAAAAAAAAAAAAAAAAAAAAAAAAAAAAAAAAAAAAAAAAAAAAAAAAACTATGCTAATAAACTAGGCAGGACAGAAACTAGATAAGAGATATCCAGTAGCGAGATCAGCCTGCTATCTGGTGGTAATGGCGAGCACCTGTTGACCCTACTAGGTTATGTGATAAATAAAGATGACACATTAAAATAAATTATCTTCACCTTCCAATGAATCTTAACTAACCAGAGCGGGGTTTTATGTCATTTAAATTTCATTCCCTTTTCCTAAGCTATTTTCCGAAATTTATTGCGGAACGTGGCCGCAATCCAGAACAATCGAGGATAAGATAAGGTCTGATTCCATTATCTTCTTTTTTATTACCACTATATACTGCAATAGAAATCCCGCTAAACCGTTCAGGTCGGGAATAGGATATCGTCAAGTGGGAAAACCGCTCAATCCGGATTTTAGAGATAAAACATAACGAGGCTATTTAAATAAATTCTTGAAAAGAGATTTATAATTTACTGTCTAGAATTTTAATAGGATTTTACCATTGGCACATCGAATAGATGATCATGAAACTTTTAACATACTGTCAAGATAGCTGCCGACCTTTATTACTAGCCCTGCAAATATATACAGGGCTCACAGATTCCATTCTTATAGAAATACTTTGCTTAAGATGGAATCAGATGAAGCACAATGAAGGGCCAGCATATCTAATCATTTCAAATCTTCTACTTTTCGTTTGATTTCTCAGACCCATTTCCCTCAGATCCTATCCCTATTTCCCTTCGATGTTATCATCGAGTCTCCTTTAAATGCCTACCCAAAAATATTGAGGGAATTAAGAGAGTCCAATTCTAGATTCGCTTGCTTCGGCAACTCTCTACGACAACCGTCACCCATTGAAAGTCATATTCTATACTTTTTTAACCTCATTTCAACCTGTTACTCTTTTAACTTTAACTTTGATACAACATAAGATTAGGGATCCTCTATGAAATTCAGCTGTTTGGACGTGAACTTCAGCAGTTATTTCAAGTTAGAAGAAATTCAGCGTAGATTTACCTAGACAAATTACACTCACGCGAAGAAAGATCATTTTAGTCAAAGTGCATTATTTTGAATTTTCCTTAAAATTATTTATACATTTGAGAAGGGCCTTAATTCTTTACATTTGTTATTGAAATTTAAGCATTCTCATTTTCCTAATACAACAATACTATATGCACTTCTTAAATTACGTATAACTTTTATATTCAATTATGTACCAATTACTAAATTAACCTTCATCCAAACACAATATGGATCCTTTCCAAAAGCAGAGTATACGAACTGAATTTCTGCGAAGCCAAATAGAGGGGAAAACTGGACATTAAATCAATGATTGAAAGCACGTAGGGAATACAATGCACATAATCCAACTCAATGCACATTTATCCATTTCAATAAAAATGACCATAAATTCAACAAAGACCTGCGAGTGAAACTAATATATCATGATGAAAATATAAAAATTAAATACTTACGAATTATAAGAAATAATAAATATAAAACCTATTTTGAGAAAATTTCTACGAAGATATGGATAATTTCTAGATTTTGTTGAAATTACTAGATAAATATTTCTAATAGTATAATTTTTAATTTGTTTTTTGCCGAAAAAAACCGACAAGTCATATGGAAAACCTTAGCTCTTCTTCCAGTGATTTATGAATCATGGCAGTTAATGCTAAACATGACAACACCACCTCCTAGAGTAAGGAGGCGATTAATTACATGTGGTTTGTTTTTTTTAACATGTTTTCTGCCCCAGCAATTTTTAGGATTTTGGTCTATGAAACTAATTTAATTTAAACATATTATATTGTTAAAAACTTTAATTATATTGTTATACTTCGATTTTATCATAGCTTTACAAACATTATAAGTAAAGAAGCTGTAGGGTTACTTGTAACTGGTATCCTGGGCAAGTGAACATCATCTCGTGGAGGACTATAAGCATGTTTGTACAAGGACCACTCCCTCCCCCTTATGTCATGTATACTTCATTTTCAATAATTAAATTTATTTTCATGCATATTCGTTTATTTGCTACATACTACTTAAGTGTCAATACTTTTAGAAAACTACTAGTCTTGGTAAGTACAGCTGCTATACCAAAAATAATAGAAATCGGAGAGGCCAAGGTCCAAACCATTGGTTGATTTGACATGGAATGACCCTATAACGTCTTAGTTTAATCACTGACTTGATTTCTTGTATTAAATTTTAAATATTAATTTCAAATTTCTGATGTTTTTAGAACTGATGATGAATGTTTAAAATTTCAATCTAGCCTGAAAATACCAATAAATTTGGCAAAAAAGACAAAAATATACCTCTTTGCAAAAGATGAGTTCAGGAAACCCTTTTAAAGTTCAGCCATTTAAAGATGTTTAGTTATATATACTGTTAAGATATTTACAACATAATGCTGCGGTGTCACTGAGTAATAACTAAAAATATTGTGAAAACCGAACCTCACAAAAATACCAAAAAGACCCACTTGAATAAGCTAGCGGAAAGTTCCCCTCGGAGGCAAAGAAGCAGAAGATCAAAGAAAGGAGACCGGGGGAGAGGTAAGGTAAGGGCGTGGGATCCTACCGCTCGGGGCGTCCTCTGGGTCTTTAAGCTGGAAATAGCCATTAGAGTTATACCTAGCGTTTATATTTAACACCCATATCCATACCATTAGCAGTAATTCTGTATAGGGGAAATTGCTAGTTATGGTCAGAGTTGAAGGAGATGTTCGAAAGGAAATTATGCTAAAACAATGTGTAAAATGGCATATTTGGTTGCATATTTAGATTTTCAGAAGTTTATCCTATTGAATGTAAAATTGACAAATTTACGTGATAGCCCAATGCCAAAGCTTCCTTTCAAATATATTTTTTATAAATTTTACAAACAGCTAAAATTACCAGTTACGGGCATGTTACACCGGTTATGGTCATAGCCAAGACTAGTTATAGCCATGTGACAAAATAATCTTAAAACAATTCTTTTTAATAATTTAAATATGAAAATCAATAAATGAAAAACTAGATCTATAAAAATAATTTTAATACTAATAATACAACAAAAAAATAAACTATATATTCAAAATCACAATCACCCACAGTTAAACTTAAAACCACATTTAAGTATTTAAATTTAAAAATGACATAATCAATCGAAGAAAATTCCATTTTTCCTTCTTTTTTAGCAGAAAGAAAGTTTGTACACAAAAGAAAATTGAAGCTGATACTGATAATAAATCATGTAGTCCTTCTATTTTTACCTTTAATTTGTAACTGGGAGCATTATCTTGAAGAAATGAAAATCTCCGTCAAAAAATATTGTAGTCATCCTTGGCTGCACCTTACCCTTAATTGAGGACAAATAGTTTTGGCAGTATACCCCAATAGACGTTTCAGTCAAGTGAACTTCAGAAAATATTATTCCTCTCTAAATTATGACGCCTTATTTTCGACTTTGTAGTTTGATTCCGTTGCTAATAAATTATTTTCCTTCTTCTATGTAGTTGTATTCCTTAACAGACCTGTCTTTTGAAATTCATTTTTTGTCAATGGAAATGGATTTATTTCCGATGGATGCGTATTGTGACTATTGAAAGCCATTCCTGAGCTTTGGCTACGCGACGATCACGGTGCATTCGGAATTTTTTTTTTCACGTATCTTATTTTACGTGAAGTTTCTATCGAGCCATTCATTCTTGATTCACGAATCTCCTTCTTGATTCATGTTACAGCAAGACGTCCTAACTCTTTCTTTGATCCCTTCTTTTCCTTGACCTTGTATTCAGCTTCACACATTTTCGCTATAGTTGTATGAACAATAGAATATTTATATATCTCTGTATCTGAGGCCAAGTTCAACATCTTTTTTTATGCTGGTAATTAAATCAACTGAATAAAATAGAATAGAAAAATAATTTTATACTGAGACTAAGTCTATTAAGAATAAAAAAAAAAAAGTACAAAAAAAAAAAATGTAATTAGTTACATCTGGCCAGAGACATAATACAATGAAAAAAAAAGGGGAAATAATAATATAACAATGACACTATGTTACAATATTATACAATATGATACTATGATACTGTATACAATATATACATAGATAAAAATTCCCGGCTTGCCCGTTAAAGGGTTAAAACGGGAAGCCGGGAATTTTTGAATTTTTTTTTTTTTTTTCCCCCTTTTGAATGGCGATAGCCACGCTAAACCCCACACATGTATCATGAAATTCAAGGTTAAATAAAGGATATTGGACGATAATGAGAAGAATAATGCGCCGGATATTACGTCATTTATTGAGAAAAAGGCTTTAAATATGTGTATCCTCCAGGAGACATTGCCTGTTAAAGGGTTAAATATATAAACAGGAAAATTCGTATTTAACAAGTAACAATCGACAAGTAATAAATGAATGCATATTTAAAAAGTAACTGGTAAAAAAATAAAGCATGGAATTATTTTTGCCTGGGATTGAATTATGGTTAATACTCTGAATAACATCTTCCCCCATTCGTTTATTTTTACATCAAACAAACCACGTTATCATTTTAATTTACAATATGTTGTTTGAAAATTATAATAAAAAGTAAATGTTTTAAATTCAATGGAAAAAAATTAACTGCGCACTTGTATTTTCCTAGAAGTGTATATTATGTTGCATGCACAAAATAGTCTTTATCACCGGCGATATTTTTGATAGAGACAATATCTGTGTAGAATTATTAACAAAAAAAAAAAAAAAAAAAAAAAAAAAAAAGAATCTTTGAAAAAAATTATTATAATACTTACTAAAATCTTAAGATGCTAATACTCTTAATATTTTTCAACTCCATGTAAAACAGTAATGGGAGGCTATTCTCAGTTGTTCTTCACTCAAGTTATGAGCGTCTATGTCCACTTAGCCCCAATTGGATTTTACCAGTTCCACGCTTGAACGATCACAGCAGGAATCCCTTTGTATCTGGCTTCCCCTTATAGTATCATTGTGTCCTAGTACTTGTGTTCGATATTTCATTTATTTTTATTTAAGGTACATAAAAAAATCATTTATGAACTATAATGTTACATATTATGTGAATGGATTTATTACCACCCCTGTTACCTATTTATTAAATGAAATAATTTTTATTAAAAAAAAAAAAAAAAAAATGTCAGGGCCATTCTCATGGCAGTGATTTTTCACTGCCCTGCCAGACTTAAGCTGGAACTAAAACTTCTTAATCAATATTTTTAATGAATTCGAATGTAAATCGATCCCTTAAAGTTGGTGCATACAGCCCAGTTTCGATGACTTCCACTTGTCCCTACCTATAAAGTGAGATTTCAAGGAAGTTATTTAAGTATCTATTTTTAGAAAACTTATGTATTTATTTTCTAGAGCATGAAAACATATATTGGAAAATAAGTTAACATGCTTTTAAACATTTTTAAACTATAAAAAGAAACCGAAAATTCCGTTTTATTTTTGTCCCTCAGTTTGGCCTCACGACCGTCACACTAAATAATTATTTCAATGTTCTTTACAAGAATAAGCTAGTGCTAATTATTGCTATCTTCAGAGTAATTCGTGAGGTTAGCTTCATAAGTTATGTGTTTGGAAGACATTTTTCAGTGTATTTTCTACGATTTTCATCAATCCAGGGTAAGTTTTCTTCCTCTTACCTTTCATTACTCACAACCGTCACGCTCTTTTGAAATGATTCGTATTTTTTAAAAGCTCCTAAACTCCATATTTGATTATTTTTAGATGTATACAACTGATTAGTCAAACTAGCCGTTTAGGTATGGTTCTGGCGATGCAATAAATATTAAATTACGGGATGTTCCTCACGACCGTCACACCTTCAAATTGTTAGAGTTACATACTAATGTACCTACACTTTTATATGGGTGAAACATCACTGAATTGAGGTCCTTTTTGGCAGGGTGCTTGGGGGGGGGGGGGGAATCGAACTTATAAACAATTCAACCGATTTTCGTCAAATTTTATATCGCAGTTACATACCTATATATCAACACTTTTATAAGGCAGAAACATCACTGATTTAATTTTAATTTTTTTGTTTTGGGGGGGGGGCAGATTATAAAATAACTAAACCTTAGTATTTCTTTTTAAGGCATAACTCCTATTTATCTTTTATTTTCTTCAACATGTTTCGGAGTACATGTTGATACCCATATGTTGAACCAACTGCCGTCAAAAGGCATTATGCCTGCAGGTATGCCTGAAAAGACAAGGTAGGGAAAAAAAAAAAAAAAAAAAAAAAAAAAAAAAAAAAAAGAAAAAAAAATAGAAAAAAAAAACAAGAAAAAAAAAAAATAAGAAAAAAAAATGGGAAAAAAAAGAAAAAAAAAGTTTCGAAGTACATTGCTCCATCTTCAGAATAACTGTGATTTCCCTCACATAGTTATGCCTTAAAAAGAAATATTAAAAATTAAATCTCATTCAATAAAATAGTTAAACAACTTAACTGTTTTTTTGTAAAATTCTTCCAGAATTGATACAATTTTTTATGTATCAATAATAAATTTTATTTATTTAGTTTTATCCATTTGAGGACATTAATAATTTTTTAATAAGAAAAAAAAATGTTTAAAGAAAGAGTAACAGTCAAGAGTATTTTTATGAAAAGCTCTATAAAATACTTCAAAACAGTGGTAAATAGAAAAAAAAAATGGCCCCACCTGGGAATTTAATAAATAGAAGGTATATTATAATAGAAAACTAAAAAATAATAAAAATTAAATCAACTTTAAAAATCTTTTTTTTTTTTTAATTTTAGCTGAGGCTATGAGAATGACCCGTCTAATTCACAGAATGTTTTTCAGTTCTCATACCATTTATAAATTTATGAGCCAAATTATTATTATAATTTTTTGGCATTGATGATAATTAATATTTTTCATTTTTTTATTTTTTTTATTTACCTTTTATATTTCGTATGAATGAAACTCAAATGACACTATTGTTCAATAATAATAGTTTAATAATACTGTCCAAAAAATCGTTTAAAAATATTAATAAATGAAGCATGTTAGAGAGTTTTCTTCGGAATTAAAGTTAAAATTTGTCATAGAGAATTGAGATCTGCATCTACATCTTTTGCCCCCTTCGGAAAGTATTATGAGATACGCTTGTTAATTGAGGATTATGTAGAATTCTTTGATATCATTAGTATTGTTTGAGCTAGTATTTATTAATATTCAAATGCTACTTGCTAATAATAAACTTATATTCTTTAATCTTGAAATTTCGTAAATGTATATTTCCTTGTGTCTATACAATATCTGACAAGTCTTTGTGCAGGGAATATCAAATAAGGTTTCAGAATGCCAATAGTAATAGCAGTAATATAGTGTAAAATATATTATATTAATGCAAATAATAATATAATACTTTTAATGATATATAATAATATCTTTTCAAATACTTCATGAGATCATATCCACTTTATTGGTGGAGAAACAGCGGTGTTATTATTCTATCCTTATTGGTCCCAGGTTGGATTTTCTCCAACTATAAACCCATTGTAATTAAAGTGTGAGTACACTACTGTGTTAATTGTATGTAATAGAATACAAGCATTCGTGACCTTCTTGTAATTAGCTAATTCCTAACTAAATTGCGTTTTATTGTTTTTATTCCATTGATTTAATAGTCTGACAACAGTATAAATAATTAAATAACAAGTACCTAACTATGTGAGAAGTATGATAGATAATCATTAATTTTTTATTTTCTATAGAGGAAATAATCCACTTGTTTTTTTTGTTTTTTTTTCACCAGTGACGCAGGTGAGAGAGCAGCACTGTGATTTTTTGGATCTGCCTTGTCCCTTCACAAGTGGAGGGACAAGTCTGGTCAAAGGATCCTTAGGATGTGTATATAATCCTCTATTTGTTCTTACTATTATTATTGTATTTTTTATAATATTAATTTTTTTGTAACTTATTTTACTGTATTTTCCACTATATTTGCTGTATAGTTTGAGGTTCTTTATTTACTTTCTTTATTTCCTTATTTATTGTATTAGATACCTATTACAAGGTTACTTTTTTTTCTCATTGTATATATTGTGTAAATGGGTCCATAAAATTATCCATATTACTTATTGTCCTTGTAATATGGCAGATTGTAATACTTTCTCAATAAAATATTATATACATAAATAAAATAAAATAATAGAGGAAATACGGGAACATTCAGTTTTAGAAATGATTTGTATCGCTATATGGTAAGTGACGGGTTACGGATCGCTTAAAAGGTTAATTAATTAACTATAAGGTTTCATCTAAGCAAATTTCAGTATTTTTAGACAAAAAACTCATACAAAGCTGTATTATGTACATCTCTATTTTATATATAATATCAAGTAAACCTATAGAGAAATGATGAAAATAACGTATTAAATAACTAAAATAATTAACTTTGAAATAGTAAAATTATGAGTGTATAATAGTTTATAATAAAGGGTTTTATGCCATTGAAATTTAACAATTTACGATTTGTGTCATATTAGAGTAACTTGAAAAAAAATAACTACCTGTTAGTAGCAATTATACGAAATCTATATCAAACAATTAAGTAACAATCCTAATTACTTCACTTCTCCTGAGTTCCAGAAGAATCTTCCACTTCGGCTAACGAGAGTACCTCAAAGCAACGTCTTAATCCTTCTTCTGTGCTCAGATAACACCTCTGATATCTCGAGGACCCTTCAACCAATACCTGCAGGTCCGTCGAAGACATCTTCCTGCAGTCTATAAATACTATTATTACTTAAATTTTAACCAGAACTTTTTATTTGATTTGTTACGGTGTATTGTAATAGTTCTGAAAACGAAAACAACAAAATAAATCCACCAAAACTCATACTTGCTTTTCTCTCAGAAAAGCGATACACTTCCGGCAAGGATATTAAATCACGTAGTAAAAGATCCATGATATAGTGGACTTTATAAACCTTTCAAGTATTATGCAAAATGCATTGAGCATAAAATTACTATCAAATACACGCCTCATTCAAATGGCACTAAAAAAGGGAAAACAATAAAAAAATAAAACAAAATAAAACTGGTATACACATTAAGAAAAAAAACAAAAAAACTAGAACATCTAACTATTAACTATCTTATCTTCTGGGCTACTGGTCTTCTCTTAACAAAACAACTACTTATCTATTACAAAATATAATCTGTTAATACATATTAAACAGAACTTTGGAGTTCAGAAAAACAACTAACACGCAAAATAACATATAAGTCCTTTCATCACTGATCTTTCGTAAGTTATCAACATAAATAATGTATTTTAGATGAAACATTACACAGTGCAATGAAGATTCTTTTTCTTAAAAAAATTATTTTCAACAAATAGAAAATATTTCAATTCTACAAATTTAATTCACGTCAATCCATTCTTCAGATTTCTTTCTAACTTCCTCTTGGGTACACATAGATTAAAAATACAACGGCTAAGAGATGTCCTGTTTTCCCAATCGAATTTAATTTATTAAGGTATTAACTTTTTAATAAGGTATTGTTAGTTTTTTTTTTTTATTAACTCAATTTCCGATTGTTACTCCGAAAATTCAATAAATCAAATAAAACACCAATTTTTGTTAGGATGCACTGGATCATAATATTATATTATATAAATATGTATATAGGTACATGAACTAATCTTTAAAAATCCAGTGTTTTCTTATATGTTTAATTTTATTTTTTATTTTTTTTAGAATCGTACATAACAGACAAAAGACTGCTTGTCGTCTCTGTCTACTCCAATATTTACTAGACAAGCGTTTAAAGCTCCCAATAAATTGCAAGAGTCATTACATGGCAGCAATTAAACCCATTTGGACATGAGGATTTGAGCTTAAGAGCTCCACTAAACCTTGAAATTCTTCTCCTTTTAAACCGTTACAATCCATAAACCTTCGTAGAAACCTCAATGCTCCTTATTATGTCACAAACAAACTTATCTAGGGGTCACCTGTGGTGTAGAGGTTAGCATAGCAACCTAATAAACCCAAGATCGCGGGTTCGCAGCCCGGCAGATGACCTTAGGATTTTTTAAAGTGAGTAAAAAATCCTTAGCTATGCCGTCCTTCGGAAGGGACGTAAAATGGGGGTCCCGAGCCTGTGCGATGTCAGGTACTCGTTAAAGATACCTATCCTAATTATACCTGGATAGGCAAAATTTAGGATTCTCACCGTAGCATCGTCCGATTTGCCATAGCAGCATAAAGTGACGTTAAACGTAATAAATAAATAACAAACCTATCCATAAAGATCTTAATGTTCCATATGTTGACGATTTGGCCCAAACCAGATAACTATCCTTTCATAGTAACTCCATGCATATTCCAATTCACAGTATCCCTACTTACCTCACACTCATTTCCTGATAATCCTCCGAGGCTTCTGAAAAGAAGATAGAGTTTCTAATGTAGAACTATGGAAGTGCTACAAGTGAGAAGCTATTGACTTGCCATTGTAATCATTTTCCTCAAATTTACTTGTTTTATATAATGTATACAGTTGTTAATAGTTACAATATAGTATAAATAGTTATATCATAATCAATAAATAAAGATATATATAACAGCGCATATTTCATTACCTTATGCATTTCGCCTTATCAACCATATCACAATCTATTGGAAGCCAAATATTGTATATTTATATATATATATTTTTATTATGTACTAAAGACACAGATAGATAATAAGCCGAGATAATAGTAACTAAAGGCTTAACTATAGGTAAATTCCTTAGGGAAGTGTACTCAGAGATAGCTGGATGGCTGGAGAACTCTGTAATTGTAGATCCAATTAGCCCTATCCGATTGATACTTGTGGAGATGTGAAGTGCTCTAGTCACGCCACTCCATAGGCACCTCGGCTTATTCACTACTAAATTTAACGAGATGCAATGACTGATAGCGATTTGATAATACCAATTATTTAGAGTTATTATATTTTTTTCATAACCTTCCAGTCTACATAGGTAAAGAAACGAGTCAACCATCTACCTCGAAGATGACCATAACCTAAATTAAGATAAAATACAATTACTGAAAGATCATCGCTTCCGACCTTCCGATATCGCTGATTAATAGTAAAGCCAAAAAAAACATACATCAACAAACTAAGAAAAATTATAACTGTGCTATCCACAGCTCGATCTGCATATTAGTTCAGAAACAGACCACTCATAACCTTCGTATAAGATTTAAGATATAAGTGATTAGTAACGTATAATTATTTTTTTTATTTTTAAGAATGTTAAGTGCTTATCTCCCTCGCAACATGAAGAGCCTCACCATTGAACATTATTCACTTTTAACCGCATGATTTTTCTGTAATTAAAGGATTAAAGTAAACTTAGGTGTAGATGTTAATTTAACATTTGTTATATAATACCTTTAAATGATTTATTCGATTACTAAAATATACTAAAACATATAGCATAATTCACGAAATGCCATTTCCGTGCCTTTCCATGATACTCATTCCTAAATCTAAAAAGAGAAGAATCTAGTAACTAAGTAATAACCTAAAATTAAGACATGACGAGATACATAATCGGCATCGGGACCTATCATGCAAAGTTTTTGTTAGACACACTCATTAGATTTCTTTAGCGTGGCATACATATGTGAATTAACATTACAAAAAAAAAAAAAAAAAAACTTGTACTACTAAAACCCATAAATGGTGTTTGGCTCTGTACTTTGGTAACAGAATACTGTTACAGTTATGGCTGTGAAATGTGGAAATATGGCCTTAATCACGCTCAACCGCCAAGTTTTCTCTCTAGTTAAGGGTGCTCACTTTGTAGAGGATAGGTGTGCTCCAGGACGGTCTAACAGCCTCGAAGTCGACCCACGGCTAAAATAACTGAATATAAATCTTCTGGCTTTATCTGTACTCGCACTTGGGACATAGAGTTTGGCAGTTTAATGCTTTACCCTCTGAGCCAAAGATTATTAATTTTGAAGTGGAATAATTTCATTAATTAATCATCGTTATTCGAAATTTTAAATAAATATTTAATTTCTCTTGGAAAAAACCACATCACTATTTTGAATAATTTATTTTTTAATACAAAGAGGCGGTCCCTTGATTTAACATATAATATGTTAAATAAAAAATTCGAAATAGATATGTGTTTTTTCGAAGAGAAATAAAAAATTAATCAAAGTATTCTACTTCAAAAGTAATAATCTTCTCCCACCTAGAACGGTAAAACCCAAAATTTTCCTTAAAAAACCATAATCGGTCGATTCGAACGTGTTCATTGGTAAAAGTAGTTTTGAATTTTATTTAAAAAACGAACCACTATCAGATCATGAAGAAGAAAAAACACATAAAAAACGAGAGAAAGTTTAAATAATGTGGTATTACGGAGCACCAAATAATAAGAAATAAACACCAAATAAAATAAAATGAATTTTAATAATAATGTAAAAAGACTACACACTGGAAATAAAATAATTTTATGGATTTTAAAAAAATAACTCAGTAGAGTAATTGATTATTTAGTTTAATAACTTGAAAAGCAGAAAACTGATTACAAAGAATGCTATCACTAGCAGTAATGTCTGGGCTGAAGAGACTTCCAACGTGATCCCAACTAATGGCGTTAATGAAGCAATATAGAGTTATTAACATTTGAATAAACCTAATTACACTTCAAATGAAATTAAGAGAGGAAATAAACGAACTGGAACTGAGAGGGCTAAATCTATCGGCTTCGGTCCGGCTATAATTCAATCAGGGATTTGTGAGGCAGGTGTCAAGATCAAAAGGCGACTATTAATCACAAACTACAAACCCGAGTCCACTAACATTAGAGGCTCTGCTCATGAAGATTTTTGTATAAACGTTTTAAGACTGTGGGTAGCACATTAGCAATAGAGCTTCTATAGCAATAGCTTGGCATGAGAGGACGATTTATAATAACTTAAACTCAAATCGACATTCTTTGCAGACAAAATACAATTAATCAAATCCTGATAAACATAATAGTTAATGATTACTGGTATTCCTTATTATCACTGCTGAGAATTATTATAAAAAGTTATTTCGCAATACAATCAAACTGCTTCCCTGCAGACAAATTTTTTTTTAAAAGTAATCTATTCATAGAAATTTATAACTCTATACGAAAAATAAAGTTAGTAAATGTTCATAATAACATTTCAATTGTTTGCTAAGCAACAACCAACTGGTAGCACTTCAATAGTAGTTCTATTTGATAAGGTCCCAAGACCATCTTATTTTCAGATGCCCCAGAGGAATATCGAGAATAGAACGAGAAGCGAGCTTGAGACTTGTAGATTTAAATGGTTATGGAGTTTACTATTGAAGGATAGGATATATCTGTTTTGGCTAAATCTGCAACTTAGGAAACACTATGGTTTTTTTTGGATAAGTATATTTTTAACAAAGTAAAGAGTATTGACACATTTTCTGGCAAGAAGTCAAATGTTTGCAAATTAATTGTAAAAATTAAATTAACTGATAACATCTGTTGATAGCCTTCCAGCAGCCACACAATTATACCAACAGTTTACTTATATTTCCTGTGAGAGGGGGAAGATTTGAAATACTAATTAGTAATTTTGCCGGATTAAAAAAAAAAAAAAAATTGCTCAAGTCTAGGTATCATGTATGACACTTTGCCAGAATAGGGGTTAAGAATTTTTCTAAGGGCTTTGAATAGTAAGGGTTGGATACGAGGTGAATCGGATGATTAGTGTGGAGCCCCAAAGCTCAACACTGTATGTCCAAATCATTCTAATTCCTGTCATATAAATATGTCCTTTGTAATAAATCGATATGTTAGAGCGTTTGTCTAGTACATAAATGTTAATGAAATCCGAGACGATAAGCAGTTTCTAGTCGTTTTAGTCTTGGATGTGAATTCAAAGTTAAATGTTCGTCCAGTTGGAGTTCCATGTAGCGGGTCTGTGCAACAGAGATCAGTTAAATATTACGAAAGGATACAGTAGAACAGTATGTCCTGGGTTTAAGGGTAAATTTATCATTATATTAATTTGAAATGGGGTTTATAGCCATGATGCCACAAGTTCTAGCAATGTTTTATAATCTTTAACCAATTCATCATTCTATGTATCTTAACAAGAGTCATAGTATGATTATTATGTTTTATCGGTCATAGAAAAGAAAATGGTTTGAATAAATTTATATACAAACGCAAAAATACCAACTCCAATACTATCATCACTTATACACCCAGACAATCGGCGTCTAAAGTGAAATGGTGGAACTTATTTTTACCTTGATAGTTCAAAAGAAGAAATAATAGTCGCAATGAAGCGCAGATTTTACATTAGAAAAAAAAATTGTAACATAAGTTAGCAAAATAAATAAGTAATTCCTGATGTGGTCATGCTCATACATATCTTCTTATCCACAAAGATTTTACAGAGTTATCAAGAATTATGTATGGATTTACAGATACATTATTATTTTCAATAAGAGAAAATGTTTGAGCCATATTACAAAACAAATTATCCTACAAATTTTTATACCGGCACTATAAAAGAATTCAATTGGAATAGGATGTAATTTTAAGAGCTAAATTCAATTCAAATGTATTTTATATCCTATAGGATGCTGAATAAATAGGGCGGGGATCTGTGTAGGTAATAAATACCCGTCTGCATATAGAGCTGTCGGTATAACAGTTTTATTGCACATAAATTTGGAAAAGGATATGAAGTTGTCAGTACCGTTTCACTTTAAGTTTACGTGACTGTATATATTCAGTAACGAAATTCATCTTCAATTACCATACCACTATACATCCTTCAATAAATATTTTTATTTATAAAAAAGCTATTTACAAAATAAGGTATACAGTTCCATTTTAAAGAAAGTAAAATAAAATAACCTATTGTACAATGAATAAGTGGAACCAATATTCGCATATAAGAGCCCTAAAAAAAAAAAAAGTTAGCTCTCGTGTAATTTTTTACTTGTAGCAATTAGATGTGTATATTTGTTCTCCTTCCTACGATTTTACACAGTTCTAGGTAACCTCTCATAATGAGTGGAGGGGTGAACATCGAACATAGGTCGGATGTTACTTATTGCCTACTAGATTTAAGAGTAAAATGAGAGGTAAACATTACAATATAAAAATGTTAATTCTTTATTTTCAAGCAGTAGTTGTAGAGAGATATACGAGATAAGCCCCCCAAAATATCAAAATACCTGGGACGTTTTGAAACATTAAAAACATTATGGTTTAAAATATAAAAAAATATATAAGTTTTTTATAATAGGTATTGTCTATTTTTAATGGCACACGTCAAAACTTTTCCCCTCCCATTCCTAGCCGTTTTGGCAAAAAGAGATTTTCTTTTCAGAAGGGTGGAGGAATTAAAAACCCATAATTAATTCAACCCAACGCCAGTCGGATTCGAACCTGGAATCTTTGGTTTGTTAGTTTGAAAAGGTAACGCAACAGAAAAAAAATGCGTTAGCTAAAACACTACTCATTTGCTAAATGCATTATCACTACGCTATTTTGCAAATTGACTAAATAATTTTTTTTCAATTAGAAAATCCTTATTTTTTTTATGGGGTATCTCCTAGGTTTAATTTTGTTTTTAGGACTTGAAAAGGCAATTCGTTTTTTTTTTTTTTTTAGAAATGAAATGCTTTAGTGATCTTAAAACTTTTATCTGCCCAACCTGTATTAGTAATACTTATTCTAGAGGTACAGAAATACGGTTTGTTGTCAAGTGTAATGTACATTCTTTTGCACGGTTAACGATTGTTGTGTCTTTATTATTATTTAGAATAAAGAGATGTTCTTATGTCACGCTGTTTTTATTTCCACCTCTTTTTCAAAACTTCATTTTTTTTTTTTTGCACAATTTTTTTTCTTTTGAATGTCCCTTAGTGAGAGAATTATTTTAAGACTGATAAAAATGAAAAAAATATTTTTTATTGCTTGACATTCCCAAGCGATTCATGGTTTTAAATGTTTGTACGTATAATTGATTGAGTAACTCAAGTAATCAATTTTTGTTACTAGACCTCTATCTTTGCCGACTTTTTAAAGAAATAGATGATATAGCAAGGAATAAAAAACAACTTAGACAGCACTACAAAAGTATAACACTCTTGGATATTCCTTAAGTAGCCCAAATACTGGAAACAACAACGCTAGTATCGGAAAAGCATTTTGACACCCCGAATAAAATCAAATACCTGAATCAGCAAGTGCCCATATGGTGAAATTTCTGGCAAAATGAAGCTTAACGAAACACTACACTAGACTATAATTCTAAAAGCCCCTTTACAAAATGGCCATAATATGACAGTAAACAGCATCGCCGTGAAAACATCAGAAAGTTGACCGTCAGATGTTTGCTCTTTTGGTCCGAACCTCCTTGTTTGTCCACATTGATTTCCAACCTCTCCTTCACCTCCAACCTCTCTCTCTTCTCTTTTGTCAAATAAAAGAAAGAGAAAAGGAAATAAAAAGGTCTAAGATGGAATCCAATTTCTTTAAACTTACTCTGTCCTTTCTCCTCAGCCCTTTGTTAAACCAATACGACCGACGCCTTTATTTTACAGATTTCTTCTCCTCAAAGGTTTGTGATAAAGTCCTCACAACTTTTTCCTCTAGACCAATGAATTTCTATCGCTTTTTTACCTCTAATATAATAGTATTTGTAACAATGAGAACAAATGAATTAATAATACAAAATAAAACTATTAATGCATTATTGCCGAAAAACGAAATATATACATTTAGTAGTTGATAACATTACGAGTATTATTTTTAAAATATAGATAAGTTTTTTTAAAATCTGCCATAAATGCGGGCAATAAGTAATAGATATGTTATATTAATATATTAATGATTACATTCACAAATCATGTACAGTAAAAAATAAATGAAAAAGAAGAAAGAAAAAAAGAGAACAGAAAATACACTATACATAAATAATATAAAATATACAATATACATATAAGTGAAATATATGAATAAATATATATGTGTGTATGAAATAAAGTAATGAAATAGAATAAACTGAAATAATATTAATAGTAAAAAAAAAACTAAATTAAAAACTAAAAATACAATCATACTTTCTTCACAATATATACACATCCACGGGATTCTCCACTAGACATTTTGGACAAGGCACAGAGAGGTCCCAGCTGTTATCTTTCAGCTGCGTCACTGGTGAAAAATCCCAGTGGAGGCTGAGTGAGAGCGCTCTAGTTCAGGCAGAGTTGGGCAGTACTTAATTACATTAGTATTTAAGTACACAAACAATTACAAGTACTTGTACTTGAAACAACAAGTACATTGTGTACTTGGTAGTTAAGTACTTGGCAGTTCGCAAATACTTTTACCAAATACTGTATATGTACTTGTGGCTTTCAAGTACAATTACCATACATGTACTTGAAAAAAGTAATTGTGACGGCAAATACCAATGAGCACTTGTATCTGTAGTTGCAAGGCTGCAAGTACAACTACTCAGTTTTAAAACAACCGGATTTCTTAAACTTTGATAATGGAGTTACATACATATATACCAACAGTATTAGTGTGGAACATAACAGAAATAATTATGTAGGGGGGGGGGGGGGGGACTAAATCGGACATAGATATTTTTTCGTAAAATTCGATATTGGAGTTACATACATATATATATAGCAACACTATTAGTGTGGAACATAACTGAATTAATTTTTGGGGTGGGAGGGGGGGGGGGGGGGGGCTGAATCGGACATAAAAAGTTTTCCATAAAATTTGATATTGGAGTTACATACATATATACCAACACTATTAGTGTGGAACATAACAGAATTAATTTTAGGGGGGGGGGGGGGGGGGGCTAAATCGGACATAGATATTTTTTCGTAAAATTCGATATTGGAGTTACATACATATATATATAGCAACACTATTAGTGTGGAACATAACTGAATTAATTTTTTGGGGGGGGGGGGGGGGGGGGGGGCTGAATCGGACATAAATATTTTTTCGTACAATTCGATATTGGAGTTACATACATATATATAGCAACACTATTGGTGTGGAACATAACTGAATTAATTTTTGGGGGAGGGAGGGGGGGGGGGGCTGAATCGGATATAAATATTTTTTCGTAAAATTCGATATTGAAGTTACATACATATATACCAACACTATTAGTGTCGAACATCACAGAAATAATTATGTAGGGGGGGGGGGGGGGGGGGGACTGCATCGGACATAAAAAGTTTTCCATAAAATTTGATATTGGAGTTACATACCAACACTATTAGTGTGGAACATAACTGAATTAATTTTTGGGGGGGAGGGGGGGGGGCTGAATCGGATATAAATATTTTTTTGTAAAATTCGAAATTAGAGTTACATATATACCATATATTTCATACATACCAACACTATTAGCGTGGAACATGATATAATTAAATTTTTTGGGGGGGGAAGGGGGGGGGAAGGGGGGGGGGGGGGCTAAATCGGACATAAGTATTTTTCGTAAAATTCGATATTGGAGTTACATACATATATACCCAACACTATTAGTGTGGAAAATAACAGAATTAATTATTTAGGTGGGGGAGGGGGGGGGGGGGTTTAATCGGACATAAAGATTGTTTCGTAAAATTTGATATTGGAGTTACATACATATATACCAACATTATTAGTGTGGAAAATAACAGAATTAATTTTTGGAGGGGGGGGGGGGGGCGCATAATCGGACATAAAACTTTTTTCGTAAAATTTGATATTGGAATTACATACATATATAGCAACACTATTATTGTGGAACATAAAAGAATTAATTTTTTTGGGGGGGGGGGGGGGGGGGGGGGGGGCTAAATCGGACATAAGTATTTTTTTCGTAAAATTCGATATTGGAGTTACATACATATATACCAACACTATTATTGTGGAACATAACAGAATTAATTTTTTAGGGGTGGAGGGGGGGGGGGGGGCTGAATCGGACATAAATATTTTTTCGTAAAATTCGATATTGGAGTTACATACATATATACCAACACTATTAGTGTGGAAATAACAGAATTAATTTTGGGGGGGGGGGGGGGGGGGGCTGAATCGGACATAAAACTTTTTTCGTAAACTTTGATATTGGAATTACATACATATATAGCAACACTATTAGTGTGGAACATAACAGAATTAATTTTTGGGGGGGAGGGGGGGGGGCTAAATCGAACATAAGTATTTTTCGTAAAATTCGATATTGGAGTTACATACATATATACCAACACTATTAGTGTGGAACATAACAGAATTTATTTTTGAGGGGGGGGGGGGGGAGGCAGGGAGGGGCTGAATCAGACATAAAACTTTTTTCGTAAAATTCGATATTGAAATTTCATACATATATACCAACACTATTAGTGTGGAACATAACAGAATTAATTTTTTGGGGGTGGAGGGGGGGGGGGGGGGGAATCGGACATAAATAACTTTTTTTAGTTTTTTATGTATTTCTGTATTTCGTAGTGTTGGTATATATGTATGTAACTCCAATATCGAATTTTATGGAAAACTTTTTATGTCCGATTCAGTCCCCCCCCCTCCCCCCTACTAATTATTTCTGTGATGTTCCACACTAATAGTGTTGGTATATATGTATGTAACTCCAATATCAAATTTTATGGAAAACTTTTTATGTCCGATTCAGTCCCCTCCCCCCCTACATAATTATTTCTGTGATGTTCCACACTAATAGTGTTGGTATATATGTATGTAACTCCAATATCAAATTTTATGGAAAACTTTTTATGTCCGATTCAGTCCCCCCCTCCCCCTACTAATTATTTCTGTGATGTTCCACACTAATAGTGTTGGTATATATGTATGTAACTCCAATATCAAATTTTATGGAAAACTTTTTATGTCCGATTCAGTCCCCCACCCCCTACATAATTATTTCTGTGATGTTCCACACTAATAGTGTTGGTATATATGTATGTAACTCCAATATCGAATTTTATGGAAAACTTTTTATGTCCGATTCTGCCCCCCCCCCCCCCCCCCTCTAAAAAATAATGATGTCATGTTCTACACTAATAGTGTTGGTATATATGTATGTAACTCCAATATCAAATTTTATGGAAAACTTTTTATGTCCGATTCAGTCCCCCCCCCCCCCCTATTAATTATTTCTGTGATGTTCCACACTAATATTGTTGGTATATATGTATGTAACTCCAATATCAAATTTTATGGAAAACTTTTTATGTCCGATTCTGCCCCCCCCCCCCCCCTCTAAAAATAATGATGTCATGTTCTACACTAATAGTGTTGGTATATATGTATGTAACTCCAATATCAAATTTTACGAAACAATTTTTATGTCCGATTCTGCCCCCCCCCCCCCCCTCTCCCCCCCCCAAAAAAATAATGATGTCATGTTCTACACTAATAGTGTTGGTATATATGTATGTAATTGCAAAATTAAATTTTACGAAAAACTTTTTATGTCTGATTCAGTCCCCCTCCTCCCCCTCATATAATTAATTCTGTGATGTTCTACACTAATAGTGTTGGTATATATGTATGTAACTCCAATATTAAGTTTTACGAAAATCGGGCGCGGTTTTTATATCCGTTTTACCCCACTTCCCCTAAAAAAAAAAATTCGAAATTGATTTAGTGATTTTTTAACCAATACTAAAAAGTGTGACCATATCACCTTTTTAAATTTTTCAGATATCAATTAAGTTGTTTCAAAGCAGAGTAACTGTAGTTTTGTGGCTGGGTAAGTACAATTACAAATACTAGATAGTATTCGCCGTCACAATTACTTTTTTTAAGTACTGTACTTGTACTTGGAAGCTTTTAAGTACAAGTACTTGTTAGTAAAAGTACTTGTGAACTGGCAAGTACAAGTACAGATGTACTTGTAGTTGCAAGTACTTTCCAATTACTGTAACTGTACTTGTGTAATTGTACTTTAAGTACTTTTTGCCCAACTCTGAGTTCAGGCACTCAGGGCACGAGTAAAAAAGCTGGTATTTACGAGAACTCCAACATAAATAAGTTTTCACAAAAGTTATCAGGGCCACTGCCGTTTTAATCTGCGAAGGTGGTTATCAGGATTTGTGGAACTGGAGAATGATTGTGCCAGAGGGTTGGGAAGGACGGAAAGGTTTCGATGGAATATCAATAATTTAAGGAGTTGAGGACGTATTATATATTGAGATCATTATGTATGGTTTTGTTGGAGGCATAGTAAGGGGCATTTACTATAGTTCGGATGACTTTGGATTCGAAGATTTGAATGCATTGAAGATTTTGCTGTCCCCCACAGTTCAGGTCCATAAATCCAAATAGGTTTAATGATGCTTTAGTATATGAGAGGATATGAAGTATATGGATTGTATATACCCTTCCTTCCGCAGAGATTACATCCTTGGTATACTCCTCTTCCAAGCTACTAACACACATCGCCCTCCTTTTGTCCATAACATCCTACAAATCAATTCCTCAATCCAATCACTACATACAAGATCCCGTCTCTCCGATCTCTACACCCCATCCTACAGAACGACTGCATTCCAACGTTCCTTTCTTGCCCGTTTCGATATTCTTTGGAATTCCCTTCCTCCCTCCATTCGCAACGCATCTTTCCTCGAAATTTTGAAAACACACCTCTTCCACCACCTCATCTCCCTCCAGACGAATGCTATTTAACCATATAGATGCTTTAAAACGAATGTCATACCAGCATATTAAATAAAAACTTTTACAATTCTTCTTATGATAATGTTTTCACTGTTACTCAAATATTTTTTTTCATTTTTTGTTTTTCTTTATCATATTTGTCTGTTCCCTCTCAACTAATGTTGTTTTTCTCCATACCTCACTAGGAGTAAATCCAGAAATTTCATGTTTTAATCAACTTTGTATATAATATTTTTTTCCTTTACCGAATGTATATATGGTTTTGTGTGTATATAAGCATTGTTTATTTATATTTTTTTTTCT
The DNA here is from genome assembly GCA_003667255.2 of Euschistus heros. NCBI lineage: Eukaryota > Metazoa > Arthropoda > Insecta > Hemiptera > Pentatomidae > Euschistus > Euschistus heros. Next base: position 486,608 of record RCWM02000288.1, on the reverse strand, counting down.
TTAAATTATTTTATTATTAACTTGTATTTACTCAAAATTATATTATTTCATCATTTTATTTGAAATATCTTGGCCAGATGTTATGTACTTTCTATAATTCATTTGTTGTTATTCTTAAGGGACTTTGTCCCAGAATAAAATTTATTTTCTATCTATCTATCTATCTGTATGAATAGGACATCTCATATTTCCGTTGAAAACAAAGGAAATATGAGACGTCCTATTCAGTAGTCTATACGATTGGCTGAAGCGTCTGTTAAATTCTTGTCTTTTCATTCAAGTATGAGGGTTCCATGTAAATCTTTTCCGGCATGTCATACCGTTTTGCTTGAGAAGTAATAACATTGTTTGATGTTTAAAATAGTTCTTATGTGACATAGATAAATTGGTAAATAATTAAATCGAATAATACTGGATCGATTTCTATTTCTTATTCACCAGATGCCAAAAAAAAAAAAAAATAAAATAAAAATTGTGAATATATTTTTTGGGGGGGGAATCAAAACTAGCACACAAAATCTAACATTTACTTTTATGAAAATTTTCCAAAATTAATAGGTATACTTACCTCTTTAGGTACATCTCTTTAGATTAATTAGATCTCATATTTGTTTAAATTTTGCTGAAATTTATATCAATTCTTTGCCTTTTTTAACTTAAAATAGATCTTTTGAGATTATATTATACAAACAGTTATAGAATAATTAAAATTAAAATAACGTCAAACATTCTGCTGTTTTTTGATCTTCTGCTTATGTCTAAAACATAAATTTACTAACTACGTAGTGAATGTTAACAAAAAAAGTACTACCTTTTTTAATGCAATACCATATATTTCTGATGACATAACTCGATCTAGTTAAAACTATATAGTAAAACAATTCATGAAATGGATTTTTAGAAAGCATTAATTCTCGCAGAGGTCTCAGGCATCTGTATATAATATATGTAAATATATTGTAAAATTTCATTGGTTCTATTGAATTTATTATTTATTTCAGCTTAGCCTAAGTGAGTAAGCCCTTTTTAAGAGAATCTAAAAGCATTACTACTATGTCCATATGGAAATATTTACTCTTTATTAGTTATTTTATATTTTAAGTTTATTCCGTAATTAGTATTTTTATAGTGATAGAAAAACACAGATCTAAGTACTTTTCTTATCTTTAACATGATCCACAAAAATTAAGCTCTATATTTCATAGGATTTATTTTAAATTTTAACCATAAAATCAAAATAAAAAAATTAAGATGTTTTCATAAGTAGCATGTATTCATTAACTTGTGCTCAAAAATATTTTCTCAATCCCGAAACTCCAAGCCTTTCATGACTGTCCAACAAATACCTCTCTGGTGAACGTGGCAGCAGCGTAAGATGAAGGATTAAAACCCCCGGATGAAGGATTAATCCTAAGGATTAAGCTTCTAATAACTTTGAGAAGCTAAAACCAGCTTCAGTGGATATAAGAAAAGAAATATCGCAACATGTTGCGCACCTTATTAGAAACGAAGCCGCCATTTCACAAAGTTATATGCCCTAATGAAAGTTGGTTTCTTTTTGAAAATTCAGAAATCGTAATGAAGTTTTATGTTGATTCTAATTTTAAATTATTCGTTCTTAACATTATTTATCCTTTTTCTGAAGAAAATTAAGAATTGTAAAATAGTTACTTAAAATTATAAAAATTATCTATTGCATTATGTATCGTTATTTTTAGACCTTTTACTATATGTAAAAATTGTTTAAAACATATTTATGGCCTGTGTGAATTATTTAGTGGATATTCAGGAATTTACTGAAGATATATAGATACAGAGTTACTTAAAGGAAATGTTTGATGGCTCAGCATATATTTGTGTTTTCGGTACAATATTATTTAGGAAAATACACTGATGTATCCGCAATTTATTTATATTCAATGAACTTTTTTTGTGATGATTTAATTTGGTTATTAATGATCACATATATAATAAATGAATAGACAATCAAGTGAATAAGATATGAATTAATATAGTAATAGATTTTAGAAAATTGTGATTGTAATGGAATGAGGTGTGATGAATACTCCATCATTATGTATTTCATTTATTTGTTCATATTACTTCTTCATTTATTTCTATTATATTGCTTGATATACTAGATTTGAAACTAAGGAATATAGCTATGCTGACAAAAGTATAAATTTCAATTGAATGTATTAGAAAATATATTTTTTTAATTATAACTAATGCCTACTAGATTGCTTTTATTGTTTATTTTAAATCATTCTAGCAGTATACTGTTCACTGTATGAATAGCCACGATACTGAGTATCTGAAAATGTCATAAGTATATAGTATGCAACATAATTTTATTTATATAGTCAGTTTAGAAACATATTTTGAATGAAATTTTATTTGACTCTATCAAGTTGAATTCATTCTATCAGGACTGTTATTCTAGCCTGGAAGTAAAATGTTACTAGCCACTTACGATATTCAGTTTACTAGAAAACTAGTTTCAAATTTATCATATCAAATCTGTATTTCCAATGGCTGAAATTTTAGTTTTTTAGCTTTTAAAGGTGAACATGTATGTATAACATTTTAATGTAGTTATCCAATAAACTGTACATCACAGAACTGACAATCAATTATTGGTTCCTAATTAGATTGATCCTGCTATTGTATCATGCCTACCTCAACTGATAGAGGTCATTAAGTGAATGCCCTTGCCATTCACCAAGTCATTCAGAAAAAAAACCAAAAAAAAAAAACCGTCTTCAACACTATGTCATAAGCTGGTTTTAAGGTAAGTTGCCCAGTACCCCCAACACAGGAGGTTCTTAAAACGTCCTAACAAAGACTTACATCCTGAAGAAGCTACTATATACCGATAGAAGATGACACTAGGGTGTCTACAGTGGGTGACCTTAGTCTTTAGGGTAGGGAGAATTCGTGTCCTCTATATAATGTGAACCTGGGTCAGAGGATTGTTTTCTAATAGTGGCCAACAGCGGTACAATCGCCGGGTGATGAGGCTGCCAAGTCCCTACGTGTTTTTATCCAAAGTGACAAATTATATTTTGTAAATATTTGGATTTTATTTTGATAATCAATGATTCAAAAATCATAGTAATGTAATGTATTTGGCTTACAGCCAAATTAAAAACAACACTCTTAATTATTATACAGAAATTTTTTTTAAGGGAATGTGGCACTCTTAACGCAAGTACCAACCAATAAGCATTTCTTTACGGGTGGTACTACCTGATTGCTAGAATAAGGGCAGGTAGTTTTAGGATAAGGAATATCGCTCAAAATTAATTTAGAAGTTAAATAATAAAGAGGGGAGACAGGATTTTTTAGCCCGAGCCTGAGAAATAGTATAAGGTCTTCAGATTTAGGGAGTGAAATAGCAGATGCTAGAGGAACGAGGAGCTGTCTAGAAAGAGAGCCATGACAGAAGAACATGAAGGACCAGGTTGAAGGATTTTACGATACAAACGTAGTACATATGGTAGTGCTATAAAAGCCTCCATACACGGACAAATCTCTAGGGAAAAGTTGCTATACACGCAACAGTTTTCCTCAAGGTTCCTTTTTGTAGCGACCGGCTGCGTCCAAACCGATGATGTGGAATGGTTTTTGCAGTTGTAGTCATTGGTCAAACCTTTAATTAAGAAAAAGTCCCACGTCAGGCTTGAACTTAAGTATGGTTTTTCGATAAGATTCTTTTGGTCTGTGCTAACTGCGGCGACCTCAAGTTTTTCAATACACACGTACGGATAAAGATTTGAAAAATGATGACTGCGCTCCTCCTCTATATCATTTTTCGATCAGTTACCAATCATGAATGATTAATAATGCCCTAAGAACAACTAATTAAAAAAGAATTGGTAAACACGATAACTTTTGAGAAAAGGAGCCTAATAAATCAGATAGATTAGACACCAATTGGTGGGGACTATTGTTCTACTAGGGACAAGATCTATCTAATTATTTGTAAAATATTTGATAAACACACAAGCTTTGTAGGAGCAGTGATTTATAGTTTTAAGCGTCATAAACAAACAGTTTTTAAAAAATGTGTCTTTCGCAGAACCATTCGTTTTATAAAACTTATGGTTTAAACTTTATATTTTTAACATATTGTATGTGATATTTTAATGCTACTTGAATTCATAAATTCCTAACGAATTTCATCAATAAAGAGTTTTTGTTATTTTGCTAATTTATTATAACTAAATAATAAAAAAAAACAATGTTAATACACCCAAAAATAAAACAATACCGGAATCGGCCGGGGAAGCGCAAGTAAGTCAGTGTTATGAATGGCACAGCGGGATAATACATTTGGTTTTCATAGCCACGGAACCACTTTAAAGTGAAGATATACGGGCTATGGTGGACGTCTTGGTGAATATATAACGAACCAGCTCAACCCCCACTTGTTATATTTTACAAGTCTTCCTTCCAAGAAAAGCCTATACACCACACCTCAACAAGTTTATGTCTGTTACAGAACCGCGGAAAGGAATTCAAAAAATAATTAACCAATCTATTTTTTGGAGTACTTAGTCTCGATCCTTTATGAATTCTTGGTTGATAACTTCCTATTCCTAATGATAAAAATATAAGTTTGAATCTCAGTAAATGTTAATAGTCAGTTGATAGAAAGCAGTTTTACCATTCATCATATGTTTCTTCATTACTATCAATAATAATTCAAAGATTTTCCCGTTTGGAGTTTCCTTTTCAGGCTGCGGATAGGTTCCTGGTTCGTTGCGGTAATGAAAAAAAGGGCTCTCGATGTTTCTTGAGGGCATATAAAAACGCATTATAATTTTTTTCATAAGGTTTGTCTTCGAAACCTCGAGACCGAGTTAAATTGGTTCTCCCTCTCCTTCCGCTGAAAACAATTCCTTGGCACATACCTATTCCGAGTTATCAACACCCGACACCCTCTCTTTATTTGCAATATCCTATATTGCAATTCCTCAATCCAATCACTAGATTCATGATCCCGTCCCGATCTCTATACTCCATTCCAATGCTCCTTTCTGTCCGATCTTCTATTCTCGGGAATTGCCTCCCCCATTCCCCTATATTCGCAACGCTTCTTCCTTTGGAACATTTAAAACACCATTTTTTTCACCATATTCCTTGTCTCCAAACTGAACCTTATTATAAGAATGTTTCACAATGTATGTAATCGTATAACGTAATCACAAAGTATGTCACACATAAAATATTAACCGAAATTTACAGTTTTCTTATGATGTTTTAATTTTTTGTAAAGATAATTTATGATTTTATATTTTATTTCTTTTTAATTATCATTGTTTTCTGTTATAATATTTACTCCAACGTTGTCTGTTTTTTTATTTTCTCTTTTTTTCCATTTCACTTTTTTTTTTTTATTTATTTAATTTATTTTTGTATTAGTTGTCACATAAATTAGTATGTTATATTGATTTAAATATCTCTCGGCCAGTAATGATTTTATTTTTTGTCATGTAATGCTATTCCTGAAGGACTTTGTTCCTGAATAAAGTTTTTTTTCTATTCTATTCTACTCCATATATATATATATATATATATATATATATATATATATATATATATATATATATATATATATATAAAATAGAGCTAGAGAATAAATTATTAAAATTAGAAAGATAATATAAAAATAAGAATGAGGTGAAATTAAATAAAAATATCGAAAATTGCACTTACAATATTTGAGTCTGAGACAAATAAAATAAATTATGAACTAAAAAAAAAATAAAAATCATTTCTAATCAATATAAACAGCTAAAAGTAATACAATTTATATAGAAATAGATAGAAAGGATAGCCTTTCGAATCTTAAGGTTTAAAATGTACTTTAGCTTCATGTGTTTTCATAATATGATGATTTATATACTATTTCATATTTTATCGATATAGCAAATAAATTGACTATAATATGTTTAAACTAAATACATTTATACTAAAATATGGATGAATAATAGCCATCTAGGCTGGATAAAAGCACTCTGTCAAATGTTATTTTTTCCTCAAGAAGGAAAAATGTTCCTGTATTTCAAAGCGGAAACTCGGGTGTATTTCTTACTTTATTTTCCGGGTCTTTATTGCCAGCCAGAATTTACGAGATGCTGTGCCACCTTTTATTCTTACATTAGACCTTTAGATGAGGCATAGAAGTGCCCTGATACTGATGTCAGGAAAAACTTACTTCCATCTGTCAGACATGAAGCCGAAGTTCGTATGTAGGGCTTGATAATTTACGAGATCTATTATAACAATAGTAAACAAACAATTTTAGAAAAGCTATAACGTATTATAGGTAAAGACATTATATCGTGATGCTTCTCACGTCAATAACTCTATTTAATAATAAAAATTCTAAAATCAATTTCTCTTTTCGCTTCAAGCATAAAATGTGATCTTGAATAGCACAGTATCTGAACAAGCCGCCAGAGTTTTTATATGGTAAGAGAAGAACTTATATAAAACAACAATGGCAAAAATGAATAATGCTGAATATATGAAGTCTAGTTTGAATTTTTAATTTAAGTCAATCCGATTGAACTGTTCCCATCATCACTGAACCATTTAAATTATTTCATGGAATTGAATTTATCCTCAGCAATATAAAGCTTTTAATATAAAAGCGAAATTAATATAAGCAAATTAATCCCCTAATGCACAACCACACATTAATATATTTTTTTATTCCAATGTTAAAAATGAAACACTTGATACCCGACAGCACATCCAAAGGAATTTTTTTAGAAAATGACAGGTTTATTTAAACAGCTGATTGTAGTGTAATGATTTAAAACGGGTATAAGATGTCATCATTAAGGGACAAGAACTTAAAGAAAAAACAAAACAAAAAAACTTGAATATCTTAGAACAATTGTTGGGAGGGTAAAATGCTTTGAGGGTTGATCAAATGAGGCATTTCGTAAAGAATTCTATGGATATATATATATATATATATATATATATATATATATATATATATATATATATATATATATATATATATATATATATATATATATATATATATATATATATATTAAGGGTGACACCGTTTCGCAGCAAATCGTGAAAAATCATTTTAAGAAAATAAGCAGTCTAAAACTGGTATTGCAAAAATAAAATAAACTTTGAAGAAAAATATGAAATTAAGGCCTTCCCGCAACTGGTACGACAAGCGGTGAGAACAGGTCGACTTGGAAGGTTTCCCCCAGAGGCTCAAATCGTCGACAAGCCATAGATGAAACTAATATAATTTATGTACTGGCTATGTTGGAAGTGTATCCTCATTGGAGCATCGATACATATCCAGGGAAACCCATTTAATGACAGAGTCTTCGCCTAAGTCTCTCAGAATCTTCGGCCTCATACGGTATTGTAGGCCCACACCGTTCCAATGCTTAATTGGGTATCCCTGGCTATGTCCCAAATGCTTCGATATGCTTCCATCATACCCAGTACATAAATGATATTAGTTTCATTACGGGATTGCCAACGATTTGAGCCTCTCGGGGGAAACCTTCCAAGTCGACCTGTTCTCACAGCTCGTACCAGTTGCGGGAAGGCCTTAATTTCATATTTTTGTTCAAAGTTTATTTTTTGCAATACCAGTTTTAAACTGCTTATTTTCTTAAAAAGATTTTTCGTGATTTGCGGCGAAACAGTGCCCCGGACAAAAAAAAAAAATCAACAGTATTAAATCGATTCAAAATTTGATTTTCTATCAAAATCCGCCGTAAAAAATACCACATCCCCTTGGGAATTCCAAAGTTAGGGTGACTGGAGAAGAACTGGAGAAGGTTGGAGAGCAGACTATAACCTGGAAAGAAACTTTATTTCACACAGCTAAGACCCTGAGAGTTTCGTTTCAAAATTTCAATAACAGTGGAAAAAAAAAAACGGGGTGGCCATCGAATTTTGAACACTCTGTATATGTGTGTGTGTGTGAGTTATAATTTAAAGCTGCATTGACTAAAATAAAGGAGTATATAGTAAATAACGTATTTGCAATATTTCATAGTATAATTACTTTCAATAATTGAATTCTAAAATAAATAGGAATAATTAATAACAAATATAGCTTATGCCACTCTGGTCTGCTTCAATTAAAACATCTACCGCCTCTTATTCATTTAGCACATCCTTCCGTCTACTATTTAGCAAATAAATGAAACTTGTTTTTTCCATATTCCATTACTAATTCAGCATTAGTCAAAAACATTAGAATCCTTGAAAAAGTTTATATTTAGTCAATTAATTTTATATTTATTTTTCCTTCCAAAATTTGTTATGTTCACCTAGTAATCATTTAATGTATAAAAAAAAAAAAAAAAATTAAAGTTCAAATATATATATCGCCAATGCAATATAACATTTAGTTCCCGAATACACACCTTCGCTCGTTGCCACTAAACAAAGTCGTGGTAATGGCTAAGCAAATATTAGCGAACTAAACCGAGTGTCCTCAGAAAGGCCTTTTTTGACAGCCAGTGTCCTTAAGACCAAATGCTGACCATTCTAGAAGTTATTTTACACAGTTTCTTAAAGATTTGTCGTTATACTTGAAAAGTTTGCAAAAATATTAAGCCATAATGGAGGATCCGTACTCAGGATAACGATCATTCTTTATAAATAGCGATTAGTACAATAACGATGATGTTATCGCTCTTAGGAAAAAAATCATTTTATTACTTCATTTGTTTACTATACTTTAGGCATATAATTATATTCTGAGGGAAAATATAAAAAATTGTAATTCAATAAAATACAATCTTCAAATCCTCATTATCATATCATTCATTATATTATGACTAATATTTTCAGAAAACATAAAAAAAAGTAACTATATTGCTTATTTTATTAAAATGAGACGGCTGAATTACATTTAAAAAAGGCAGAAATAAAGAATAATCGGTCCGGAAAGACGAATTGCGCAATAACATACAGAACTCGGAGGGTGTATATCGATACCAATGAATAAAACATATTTTTAAGCACAACGATTGGAAAGTAAAGTAAGTTTACGTGCAACAGAATGAATGAATTGATATTCCGAACAAATTGTAAAGGGAAAACAATAAGCACATTTAGGTATATATGGATTCAAAGGGGAAATTTACATTGATGAAATTTGTGTGTTCCTGAATTTATTGGCTTAATATGAGCTTAGTTAGAGATGATAGACAGTATTGAGTTATGTATTAAATTTATCTTCCAAATGTATAGAATTTGTGATGGAAACCGATATAACAATTAAACTAATTCTCTATTGCCAACATCGTTAATGTTGCTAATGTTGTTAATGTTGCTAAAATCTACTTATCGCTGCTTCAACAAAACCTTCTCTTTCGAATCTCGTCCATTCGAAAAGATGGATTTCTCTCTTTTCCTTGCTGGTTGATATATTGTTCTTCTGCTGCTCTCTCTTTTCTTTCTAAAATAGAATATTTTATTTGCTGATTTGGAAGCTAAATTTTTACTTTTGGTAGAAAACTTTTCACCCAAAAATAATCGAGTAAAATAACTATTTATGAAAAAGAAATCTGGAAATTGGACTTAACTGGTTTTGAAATTCCACATCTCAATCGACCAGCATAGTATGACTTTTATTATAGAATAAAATGCTTCTACGTGAATCCATCGCACAGTTAAGGTTTAGTGTCATCAACGACTCCAGGGTACGATCACGTTCACTCGCCTCTCCGTGTAACGACTGAAATAACTGAGAGAGTTTAGCCATCACCCCGTTGTACAGGTATTAAACTTCTCTCTTCTAACTGCAGTGCGGTCATTGAAAAAAGAAGTCGCTGGGTCAGTTAGTTAGGTTTTCAAGAGGATGTAGGTACCTGGAACGTGATCAATCGGATAAAGTACTTACTCAGCAGTGTAGGAATGGAATTACGCCCACATCGGTTCCATAAAAGAAGAGTTTCTACTGTTACTTTTCAGCTGATGGAATACTGATTAAAAGCTAGTCATTGACGACTAATTTTTGTTCTTCACAATGGTACTTGTATAGATTATTTATTATATACATCTCTGAGGTATGCCGTCAAGAATCAAAAGCAATTTCATTATTTTTCTTAAATTATAATTATTTCAATAACTTTTTTAGCTATTTTATCTTGTTTATACTCCTGGTTTAGTTTGGCTAACACTTTTATTTGACACGCACAAGCAGATGATTACAATATAACATTATTTTTAAACTTCCCACGGTTAAATTTGAAATTATAAACGAAAAACCTTCCATGCAATATTCGAATCAATTTATATCTAAAAATAATAAAAAAACGTAGTAAATGTCAGAAAAGTCTTTAAAAAAAAACTATAATCAAATTACGCAATACTAATTCATAAACTAAGAATTTTTCGTATATATTTGTAAATAATTTTGTATCGTTTAAACATATTGTTTTTCTATTTTAAAATTATAGATGTTTAAAATAACTCATTGTGATATGATTTTAATGAACTAGAAAAGACAATGTACAATGTTAATTTTATTTACTTAAATTAATTATCATTGATATTTATTATAACTCAAATAATAATAGTAAATAAGACGAATATATGACCTAATATTAACTGATTTCAATATACAGTGATTAAGACATGGAGTTTACATGAGACATGTTTATTGAAAAACAAACAAAATATGATTTTAAAGAAAATTAAGGATAAGTAAATTATTTAACACTTCTATTAGTATTAAGGTTTATTTGAAGATTAGTTTTGGATATTATATATCCATTATAAGTTTTAATATGGTGTTTTTTTTCCAAATTCGAATGAAACATGCCCGCAAAAACATTTGGTAAAACCACACCTGTGAAAACTATATGTGTCAGAAAGAAACAACAAGAGCCATCCAACATGCAATACTACAATAGGCGATAAATGTTAAAAATTAACAAGATGTTTTCGACTAAACAAAATAGTTTAGAAGTAAATTAATTTCTAATTGTATCAATGTTTCTATAATATTGTGGATAATTTAACTAGAAGACAATTAACTTACAAATAGCGGAGATAATAATATTTTTATAAATAGATTTAACAAAAAGATTGAATTACTAAATAGTATATAATTTAATACTTTACAGCTATGCAGCTAAAAAATTAAGATTTGTGTGTATCGGAGGATAAGATAAATCCCGAAACATTTAGCCTATAACATTAAAAAATAAACGAAAATTTTACAACAGAGAGAAGATTGACTAGGTTTTTATCTTATTATTTAAATTTATTTAAGCATAATTAAACTTGAAGTTAGAAGAAAGGATAGAGCATTATGCAATAATAACAAATAATAATATAAAATCATGTATCGAAAAAGTTCTTGTTAAGAGTAAGTACCGCTGAGTGCTGACGTCCCTCACGACTGACAATGTTGTAGGTGTGAAAGAAACATTAAAGATAAATTTAAAAAGTTTAGAATTTTCAATGCCATTTTTAATAATCCTTAAAAAATTTTTAAGACAATAAATAATGAGCCCACAGTACTATTAATATTAATAAAATTATAGCAATCACAAGGCGTAATATTATATAAACAATCTGAAACACCCACTAAACGTTTTTATGCAGGCGAAGAGACACATACAGCATTTTTTCTTCATCCATATTTTGTTATACAGGCGAGGATGTTCGAATAAGAAATAATAAAAACGTTACACGAATATAATTGTTTAATTTTAATACAAATAATTTACTTCTTTTTATTTTTCGCTGTCCCGTCAATGAGTCAAATTAAATTTCTTCCAGTTCTACACACTTCTGTAATCCTTCTCGCTGGTTAAAAATATAGTCCAGTATTAATAAGCTTTATATTTAGTATTACCGTGTAACACCCACTAAACATGTCATAATTATCATATTTTCCCTAAACATACACATTTAGGCACGATGTTTAATCTAAATTAATTATATTTGATGAAATGGTAAATTTATCCAGCTTTGAGATATTAACCAAAAAAAAAAAAAAAAAAAAAAAAAAAAAAAAAAAAAAAAAAAAAAAAAAAAAAAAAAAAAAAAAAAAAAAAAAAAAAAAAAATTGAGATCAGACAAATATTCGTAGATTTACAGTAAAAAATGTGCCAAAAAAACCTTGGATTTCACAAAAGTATTCAGCACTCAGGCATGTTTATTTTAAGGAACTCGATAAAAATATTTAGATTTAAATATATATACAAAATAAGTTTTAGGTCGGACGAATAATTTTGGAGTTATACTGAAAAATGTGCAAAAAAACGTGGATTTCACAAGAGTCCGTTTTTGTTTTTTTTAACGTGTTGGCTTGTGTATTTTAAGAGATATTATTTAAATTTCATATGTAATCGTCTGATAGTAAATCAGCTTTAAGTTGAAAAGAAATAATTTAGAATCGGACAAACAGTTTCGGAGTTATAGACTACATAGGACAACAAACATGTTTTTGTTGAGAACAAGAGACTGTTGGCCAATTTCTGCACAATTTCCTAAATCATACCTTTGCGAAAAATGGACCGATTTCGGAGTTGTTTTTTTTATTTCAGGCACTAATTCCAGCTACAATTAATGTTTAAAGGCTTTCTTAAAAAAAAAATCTTCGTTTTCGTGTTATAGGTAAGAAACCGAAAATAACCGGTATTTTGGGCTTTTTTTTTTTTTTGCGATTTTGGGTATGAAACCAACTTCAGATTCGAATTCAGCACCTCAAAAACATAAAGATCCATTGAGAATAAAAGTTCGGCGGTTTTTTCTTCGGCGAACCCTTACTTTACTGGTCTAATAACAAATTCCGTGGAAATTTCATTCCTAAAAGGAAAATAATGTTAAGGCGAAAATAAAAACAAAACAAAAACAGTTGAGACAGAATAACGGTCGGTAGGGATGGAATTAAACCACCAGAGAATTTATGCCTGTCCAGACTTGCAGGATTGCAATAGTCTCTCAGCCCAGTACTTATCTCCGCTCTCAGGAGCTCCAATTCACTAAAAGTTTACATTTTTCTTTCAACGCTAATTTCCCTGCTCTTCTTCTTCTTTTCTCTCTTTTTTTTTTAGGTGGTACTCCTTAATAAAGATTTCTCCCTTAATAAAAGGGGATTTATCATAGCTTTAGAGTTGAATAACTCGGTGACAGTCCTTTTAAAAAACCATTTCTCTCATAATAAGGATATATCACTCTTTTAAATGGAAATTTATTTATTTTCTTTCTTAATAGACTCTCCTTAGAAAAAAAAGTGGCTCTCAGTTTTGGTTTGTAAAAGAAATAAAAAAAATAATCTACAAAGAAATAATTTTGAATTATATGCCTTTTAATTTTTCACTCTCTCCCCAATGTTCAGACGATATCAACACTGAAGCCAAGCATATTTAAAGATCAGGAATAGTTAACCTCCTTATAGGTTCAATAGGCCAATTGCATTCTGCATTTAACCTATGTAACAGTTAAATATTGCCATTCTCTTCATATTATTATCCCAACCGACGTTCACTTTTGTTGTAGTTCACACGAAAGGTACCTTTATTTATTTCTTTGTTACCTGGACAAATCGTGCTAATGGAAAAAAAAATCTATACAGTCCCAACACGTATTTACGACATAATTCTTTCTATTACAAAAAGTCTTTACATGATATTGCTTCAAAAGTTGGAACTTTAAAAAGCCTAGAACGGGATCCGTCATGAGTTCAGAAACGTTAATAAAATTTAGGGCGATGATAATGTGAGAGAGCGCACTGTCCAAACGCTGTTTAAAATATTTGAGAGGAAAGAATTAGCCTTTAAGACAAAGAGGGTGACGATATGACCTCTCGCCTTGATGAAGACATTCGATAAATATTCAAAAATAATTTTCAATAACTCGTCGAGAAACTCTCCAAAAATCGGCAGTTCCAGACCTCCTCAAGGCAACGATAAAGTTAAAAAGCTCGAAACTGGAATTCCTCATTCAATAAACTATCAACAAAAATATCGATATAGAGGTTTTGTGAAAAAAATATTTATAACTTGGTTATGTGATTCTTCCTCATCCGCTTTACTTTTCATACTTCCTACCTAACTTAACTAGGTTAAAATTGTATAGGTTAGATGGTTGAAAAGTACGTAAAAGCATAATTGGACATCGAATTTTTAATTTTAATATATATAAGTTGGTATTCATGAAGGACAAAGACTATTAGGAAACTCTTGCGGATCGCATTATCAGTATTGACAAATAAAGACCTATGTTCATATTTTTATAAAAACAAAGGTTCATATTTTTACTAACCATATCAAAAAGAAAAGAATCGACACTTTGATTTAATAATAATTTTTATTTGAGAAAAATAATTTTATTGATACCTTCTGGTTGGATATTAATTTCTAACAATAAAAATACTCGACAGTGTTGCAAACCTCGTTTCTGCCACTCAACATTGTGCATTTAATTTTTTATTATTGCTAAACCTTCCTATAACTATGAAGATGATGAAGTAAACATTTAGTACAGATGGATTCAATAGTTTTAGCATTACAAACTCTGATGCAGAAAAGCGATATTTCCGTTCGATTTTTAAACTTCACAGGGATCCTATACGTCACACCACCTAATTATAGCTTTTTAAAAAAATAATATAATCGAATTTAGCACATTTTATTATCAATTTCTAGCTCTATATAACACCTTATCTTTGTAACCTCTCTTTAATTTAATTTTCCAACTTCACTGCACAACACATATTTATTACTTTTTTAGCAGCAATTTGATAGACAATGTATAGATTTTATTATAGCTGAACCTTCCTCGAACTATGAAGATTGAATAGCTAAAATTAGGTACAGATTGGATCAGTAGTTTTCGCGGTTAGTGATCACCAACGAAAGATGGCTTGTCCTTTTATATAATACTATAAACTATAGATAATACTGTTATAAGAAAAAATCATACATATTTAGAAATTAGACATTTCGTGGGACTTTAATAAATTTAATACATTACAATCAAAACTTTAACTTTTTTTATTTTTAATTTTAATTTTTTTATTTTATGATACCTGATAATCTTCTTAGGATCCTGTAAAGGAAATGATCTTTTAATTTTCACACCTAAATATGAGGCAGCACAGGGATCGATCCCGCCTAATCCGAGGAACCTAATCCCGTAAACCCCCTTTGGTCATCCGTCATCCGGCTATGAATGATCACGAAGCCGCCCTAAAGCGAAATTTAATGCAGTTAGTAGCGAATTTCCTAAGAAGCTCGCCGGTATCAGAACTGAATATTAAAACCAGTATTGATCTAACGGCCAATATAGTCGAGCATAAAGTTCGAGAAGTTATATCGAAAAGTAGGCAGCAAGAAAAAGAAGGGTCTCTAGGGCAATAAATAAAAAATAATCCTGAATTCTTCATACGAGGTTCAGATAGATTATGTTCTTCTTAAACCATAAAATATTGGAACGAAATAGTGGGCATCTATAAATAATGTCAGTTATTACCAAAATTAATCAACTACTTCAATAAATTGGCAAGATCAAAAAGAATGACTGGGCATGATGGGGAGCAATATTGAATACATTCTGTATTGAAAATCGTTAAATAAATATGAATATCACTTAATTTAACTAGTTTAATTTCATTTAAGCAACTTGTTCGATAGTGTTAATTATTTAATAGGCTAAGAAAGAACAACAACAATAATATATTTATTATTATAAATAAACAATAATAATACTTAATTTAAATTTTTTTTATTATTTTTTTTTCATTTATTGATATTTACAACTGTACAAAATAATATACAACAAGTAAATGTGTTGACAGTGAATACAATGGCATGGCAAGTCTACTTATTCAACAGTGTAACACTATAAAGCACTTCATTACAAAAACTTCAAAGAAGAAGAAAAGAAATTCTAAAATTATTACCTCCTCAAATGAACATAACTTTAGTATTAGGTGAACATGAATTGTAACCAATATATACTGGAGGTTGGTCTGCAAAATCTAACTCAAATGGTCTTGGAAAGTTACATCGACATATGGTTCTTAAACATAAGATTAAAAGCCACAGCACCTCATTGAACCGAACATTTTTTAGAAGAGGGTTACGCAGACATCTGTAGACATTTATGCTATCAACAAATTATCAGGCCTACCTCTAACCAAACCAAAAACAATATCGCGCTTCCTACACAAAATTCGGACCACATCCCAATATTACTTCAAGATCATCCTCAACACGGGAAAACTCCATGATAATTTATCCACATCGTAGTTCTATGATTAAAGATCATTAACTGGGATATTTACAAACAATGATGGGAGCAAAATATTTGTTTAAAAAAGAAGATTCAACCCAAACATGAACTTGGATGAAGCCATAAAACAATTTACAGAAAATATATCTAAAATGCATAAATCCGACTCCACAGAAAACCATTCCACAAAAAAGAAAAGAAATAGTTTTTTTTAAGCATGTTCCAAATTCCATTCCTATTAAAAATAAAAGAAAAATTTATGCTAGAATACATTGGATGCGAACTAAAAATACGAAATTCAAAAAAATATGGAACAACTTAAGAGAGTACGATCAAAACAGAATAGATAATTTCACATAGCACAATACAAAAATTATGTCACAAACCTGGATCCAAAATGACCACCCTATGGAAGGCTACGAAACGGCTATTAAACAAGCAAAAGGAAAAATTCCAAGCCTATTCAGAACAAATGGTGATTTTATCACTGTGATGTGGAGAAAGCTGAAGCCTCGCAGACCTATTTATGAAAAAAACATTTTCTATCCCAACAAGAGAAACAAGTCGTCAAGAAGAAACTCAGCATTTTATGAAATCGATGAATTTGTAGCATTACCACAAGCAACAGTACAACTTCCATTGAAATTATACAATCCGAAAGGGATTTTTGAGCATGTTACAAAACTTAAAACAAAGAAAAGTCCGGGTCATGATTTAATTCCAGTTTATTTGCCATTAAAATTACGAGAAAAGCCATAATTTTCATAACTTCAGTTTTGCAATAGGTGCTTGCGAAAGGTTATTTTCCTGATATTGGAAAAGAGGCTGAACTGGTAGGTTATCCACAAAACAGGAAAAACCGCTAAACAAATCATAGTTACATGAGCTATAAGCCTCTTACCAATCTTAGGAAAACCCTCTAGAATCAATTATAAAAGGGCGCCTAACTTCATTTTTTTCAGGAAATAAACATCTTCCAGATTTTCATATTGGATTTCAGGTCAGTCATTCCACAGCACACCCCACTTTCAAGACTAACAGAATTTATAGTAAACGGCTTCGAATGAAAAACACACACTTTGTCACATTTTTAGACTTTCAAACAAGCATTTGACAAGGTATGGCAGTTTGCTGATGACACGGCAGTTTTTTTCTCAACAGTCTATAACAACTAGCCAGAAGACGCTCAAAATCACCTCAACGAACTAGAAAAGTATCTTAAGAAATGGATGATTTAACCTAAATATACAAAATGCATAGCCAAAATTTTTACCATTAGACGACCAACAGACCCACCGAACTGGTTCTAAATGGTAAACAGACTGCAGGGGAATCCATCTAAGAGGCCAGTGAAATACCTTGTGATGTCATCTCGATCGTCGCCTTACCTGGAAAATCACCACATTAATCTTAACTTGTGAAGACCTACTGCAAGGCTTGGCAATGCTGGTACCGATAATAAACCATGAAATAATCGACTCTTAAAACCAGTACCACTATTTTAGTCTACACAAGGGTACTCAGGCCATACACCTCGGAGGATTATCAGAGATGAGGAGAAAGCAAGTTGGGGGACTAGTGGATTGGAGTGGTTATGGAGCTTACCATGGAAGGCTAGGTATCTGGTTTGGGCAAAATCAGAAACATAGGGAACATTAAGATCTTTATGGATAAGTTTATTGGTCACAAAGTAGGGAGCATTGAGGATTTTTCGAAGGTTTTTGGATTGTAAGGATTGGATACAAGATGAATTGGATGGTTTAGTAGAGCCCCAAAGCTCAATTCTGTACGTCCAAATAGGTCTAATCACAGTCATGTAAATGAGTCTTTTGTAATTAATTGGGAGCTTTGAACGTTTGTCTAGTAAATGTTGAAGTAGTCTGTAACGACGGGCAGTTTCTTGTCGTTTTAGTCTTGTTAATTTAAAAATGGATTCTAAAACATGTAATAATGTAAATATTGGTGAAACTAAACAGAAACTGGAAAATAGGATCAAAAATCATAGTACAGATATAAAAAATGTTAAATAACATAAATAAACTAGCATGCTATAAATAACAGTCATTCAGTTGATAACAAAAATATATATATATATATATATATATTATTTTTTGAAAATAATAGCAAGAGAAGAAACATTTTAGAATCTATTTTTATCACAAAAAAATATTCACCAGGCAGTAAATTTTTAAATAGACATTGCAAAAATAGGAGCACATTATGCATTATTAATTAACAAATTAAATATATACCGAATGAAATGAAATAAAATAGAGTGATGTAGAAGTAAAAAAAAGCAAAAAAAAAAAAGCACTTTAAATATAAACTGATAATAGCAGATATTAATATCCTATCCAACCTTAGCACCCACTACATAAATATACAAATCCATATACATCAGTCACATTACGGATGAGATGCAGGGGCAACACATTTGAAAGTAATTTAACACCTTAATAATCGGATAATAAGGTACCAAAATATAAATAATTTTTTGAATTAATATATAAATACAATAATAATAAGAAATAATTACAAATTTGGAAAATATAATAATAATAGTATGTTTAATGAGTAACCTCATATATTGTTTTTGCAGAAATGATTTTATGATATTGACCTTAACATTTTGTTTAAAACATTTTAATGGAAATGAAAAATATAGTTAAGGTAATTTGAATATATTATTTGCTTGTATATATTATATATAAATAAAAAAAACTAATTTTTGATAGTGTCATAATGCAGTTTTGATTTATTATAATATTATTTTATGTTCTTAGGGCTTGAAAATATGGCAATAGCCATGAAGCGTCATCCATATTATTAATAATATTTTTGATTAATAAAAACTACTTGTTTTTAGGAGATATCATTGGTTATTATCCTCATTGATATCTTCATTTCCTTGTATAATAGCAACATATCTAATAAACAAGAATTATACATTCGTAGTCATCAATTACAGTTTGATACAAAAGGAATCGATATCAATGAAATGTTCTACAAGAGATTAGTTGTAATATTAAAAATATATTTAAAGCTTTAGTCACTAGGCCTAGTTTTGATACAATGTGTGAAAATAGTTTCTTTAGTGCCTTCAGGTTATCAGTTCCTTTGTAGACATAACTAAAGTATCAGATTAATATTATTAGTGTATCGGGAAAATAAAGTTTTCTTTAAATTGCTCCTATATATAATAAACTGTTTATATTATATGCAATATTATTTTATATAGTCATAAAACCTTATTATCCTCTATTTGTTCATATCATTATAATTTCACTGATTAGAAATAATCCAGTCTTTAATAAAATCTCAACGCATGGTTTTCGTTTTAAAGTTTAAACTTATCAGATCATATGAGACGATGGTTGCGTGAGCGCACCGTTTAAACATTTAGAGAGGAAAACTTAAGCATTGAAAACGATGAGCGTTGTGGTAGGGATTCTTCCCCTGCTGACGATGTTTTGTGAGCTAAGGATGACGAAAATCCAACATCAAAAACATGCTTGAAAACTTAATACTGAAACTATTAGAAAAATTGCCTATTAAGAATTATTAAGAAAAATTGCCCGTCACGGCCATCCAAAAAGGAGATAAGAAATGCTGACATTTTATGCATTAAATGACCAGGTTGCCCTGCCTTCAAATGGAACATAGTTATAGGAACCTAGCTCATACGTGCTACTTTCCAGACCTCTTATCTACCAACGAATATTTGGCGTGATGATCAGTTTTGAAAACCTAAATATTTCCATTGATTAAAAGCCAGTAGCGTTATTTATTTTGTTTTCAAATTGAGCATCCATTCTGTTTTATACTAAACTGTTTTATTGATATGTTTAAAACTGATTTTGAAAATAGTTGGTAATGTTTTCCTATTATACGAAAAAAAAAAGTGTCATAATATTTCATTGTATTCTTATATAAATATTAAAGAAGTCCGTGTGACACTGTATCTAAAGCATTAGCAAAATCAATTGATATAATTTATATAGCTTTTTTACATGCAAAGCTTTTAGTGATGTCTGATTCGAGTTTTGCTAATGGGTATAACAGAGTAGAATATAAAATCTAGTCTGTTGGTTTGGAATGGCATTGTTATCCTGGCAAAAATAGTGAATGAAAATAATGATAACTTACGTGTCACCACTAATTTATACTTGTTATGCACGTTGAATGGATACCGTGAATGAGAACATGAAATTCCAATAATAAAACATAACAATTATCAGTTATTGTAGCAGTGCCTGGAAGGAAGCGGTGACAGGAGTAACCTATTGCACTCATTAAGAGTTGGAAAGTAAGTCGCTATAACGACCCTGTTCCCGGCTCTTGGAACTGCTTCCAGGCCCTAGGCGAGAAAAAAAGTATCTAATCTTTTCCCCAAGTTCCGCTGCTCCGACAAAGGCAGGATTAAAAACGGCTAAGGAGTATTTTTTTCCTTCGAAGACCCCTTTAGAGTAATCCTTCCGACGTTGAGTCTTCTTCAGAAAACGTCGATGACATTATACCAAACTTTATAATTGGATGTGTTCCCTGAACCAGTCCAAAAAGGTTATATTTTTTATTAAAAGACCCGTTTTTTTACGGCAAACAAACATAATAATTCTATACAATTTGTAAGAACGCTTTAAAAATAAAATGTTAGTTATTTTACTTCTTTTTTTCATATAAAAATGACTTATTAAAAAAACTAATTATAAAAATATTTTACTCACGTTGCGTTGCTATAGAAAATAAAACCAAGAAATGTTGTACTTACCTGCAAAGAAAAAATACAACATAAATGCAATAATAATAAAAAGAAAAATAATGATATATTTATATTTACGGTAAAAGTAAGCAACAATATTATATGAGATATAAAAAATATTGAGATTGGAATCAATTGATTAACAAAACAGTTAATAATAGAGCACTGTTCTTTGAGAGTTGTCCGCTACGTTAATTATATTAGAAAAGTAAAAATCATTTATTTAACAAAGAAACACGTAAGCATAAAGTACAAGACTCAAATATCCAGGATCTGTTAAGGAAGAAAATTACTTAAAGAAGTATCTAAAAATTAAATGACAGCGTTGGAATTATTTTTATATCTCAATCTATCAACTAAAATAAAACTATATGTTACCTAAATTGAAATATAAATAGAATTTTGTGGTAGTTGCTGAGTACCTTTTACAACAAATGTATTATTTTTTGTTTTCTTTAATGATCAAACACGTAAATCTTATCTTACGTAAACCAATATTAGACTAAAGAAAATAGAAATAGAGAAAACATATTTGAAACAGGCAGACTTTTCTCCAAAAGCTCTTCAATAATATAATTATGTAGATACAAACATTGATATACTCTAACATTTTGGGTTTATTTTAGCAAAAGGTTTTAGCAATAAAAATTTATTTAACAAAATTTTCAATGCACTAAACATTGAACGTTTTTTCCGATATACAGTCAGCCCATAAGAGGACAGAGAAAGCCACACAAAATCTATATGTATGTAAATGAAAGAGAGACCGGCATAGAAATGAGAAGTTTTCCAATAAGTCAATAATACACAAATAAAACAGGGGACTGCAGCAACCTCCGGTATACAGTGGCTGGGCTTCCATCTTTCATGAGGAAAATAGTTATTTCTTAATAAACCACAAAAAGAACAAAGCATTTACAGGAAATATACTCAAATACAGTTGTGCAAATTATGGATTCTTTGAATCTTGTAAATGTTCCTGGTATACTTATATTCGATTATTTAGCTTTTTAATACAATACTTTAAGTTTATATTAATACTATAAAAAATTAATATTGATGTGATTAGGATTGATGAATTAAATGCCACTTCTATTGAGATTATTTTATTTGAAAACTAGTTTCGAATGCTAAACATTCATCTTCAGTTCTAAAACATACAATAAAATTTTTCAACACATCAGTACTATGTTACATAAATTAAATATACTAAAGTTTTTTAAACTACTAACATAGTACTGATGTGTTGAAAATTTTA
The DNA here is from genome assembly GCA_003667255.2 of Euschistus heros. Taxonomy (NCBI): domain Eukaryota; kingdom Metazoa; phylum Arthropoda; class Insecta; order Hemiptera; family Pentatomidae; genus Euschistus; species Euschistus heros. The sequence goes on along the minus strand of RCWM02000288.1, from coordinate 464,328 downwards.
TTGTATGTTTTAGAACTGAAGATAAATGTTTAGCATTCGAAACTAGTTTTCAAATAAAATAATCTCAATAGAAGTGGCATTTAATTCATCAATCCTAATTGTATTGATCCTTCTATATCATCATGCGTACCTCAAGTAATATTGTGTGGTTTATTTGACTTTGAAACTAATGTTAATGCAGATAGTTGGGGCTCCTTAAGTGTATAATACTTTCCTTATATTAGCTTGTGTTTCTGATATTTGATATATCATATGAATACCGTCGTGTCAACGCTTGCAATAGTTACTGTTCAGCTCAAATATTCTTAAAAATAACCTTAAAATAAATATTAATACTATATAACCATTTTGCTCCTGGTTTGCAGTCTTCTATGAAGTAGTCACTCGCCTATTGTACTTTTGCCTACTTCTAAAAATGCATTTAGAAGGATTTTATTCATGAATTACATCGAAACACAACGGCCAGTAAGGAATCTTATAACATAACATATCCAGGGAAATTATTTTTTAATTAAAAACAAAATTCTATAGTTTTTATTTTACATACTTAAGCTTAATATAAAGAACTCGAAAATATTTGACGAATAACAAGGTTATAGTTTCATGAGTCAGTCATAAGTTAACTATATTTGTTAAAGAAATATAGAATAAAATAAAGGAAAAAACATTTATTTAAAAAAAACAAAAACAATTTAATAATCGGACTGAGAGATTAAGGATTTCGCGTGGGCAGACGAAGAGGATTCTGGTTATTTTGTACCCGATCAGGAACAATCCCAAGAGCTTTTTTTTTTTTTTTTTCCTAGCCCCATTTGGATTATTTCTTGAGTTGGATGCATTTTAGGAATTTATAGGGATGTTTGGCCTTTTTCTGTACTGGGTACTCTGTAAGGCCAACAGGAAGTTTGTGATGATATCTTGAGCTGTGGGATTCAAAAAGAGTATATTTAGGTGATGGGGCTCACCTAAATCATGTAGTAAGGGAAATTTAAAACTATTTACACTTACGACTTAAAAGAGAAAATGTCTTTGTGGTCACATTTCTGACCAGTGGCCAGTTCTGATTAGCCCGTTGGTATGTCTTGGTTACGGCCCGGTTGTTAGTTGCCAGCGGACCGGTGGTGGCGCTGGTGTCAAGGTTCTGAACAGGGGGTTCATCAGAAACTGAAGAGAGTCCAGAAACTTGACATGCTGGCGCTGGATGAATTCGGGGACCGTCGGGAGGTTGAAGATCTCTTGTAAGTTTTATGGCTTCTTTTTCTTCAAGGAAGTCGTTTTTACAATCCTCTTAAGCATTGAGTCCTGGAATCGCTGCAGATGCCGTCTAGTTCCGCCAGAAAGGCGGGTGAGAAGAGGGGCACCATACAGGAGTCCAGGCCTCAACATGCTTTTGTAGATGCACAACTTCAGTCACAGAAAAGTGCTGGAGAGGAAAGGAGGTGGTGGAGACTTTTCCTTACCTTGCGGCCCCGTAATAGTGAGCTGAGAATTACAGCCCTCTATCCAAAGTGACACCCAAGTAAACGATAGAGTTTGAGGGGGCAATAGTGGTTGCACCGACGGTATTCTATGGCAAACTTCGGCTTTGTATTTGCCCCAGTCTGCTAATTGATATATGAATTTTTCTGGGGCTGGTTCGTCCCTTCTTCCTTCTAATTCGTAAATTACTGGTCGGTGGTCTGAGGTGATGAATTCAGTCACCGTGCAACCAGTAATTCGATGAGGTTGTCTCGTCAGAAGGAGATAAATGGTAGATGTATATCCATTGGAGTAAGAGCGGTAGGTATGAGTGTCAGGGTGGACCACTGTGGAGGGGGTCTTGACTAACACCCTGCCCGCCACATCTGTCCGTGAATTGTGCCATAAACTATGCCGAGCTTTGAGGTCTCCGATCAACCAGTGGTTGGACTTTGTCCCGCAGGTTTGTAGGAGGTTTTTTAACTCCACAAGAGAGCCCTGTGGACGTCGATATACCCCTGTGATGAGGGTTGGCTGCCTCATCAACACTTGAACAGTTAAGTGGCTTATGCGTTTGTTCGTAATTGCCCGGGGTTCGGGCATCTTCTTCCAGGATATTCCATTGCGGACAGTGATTAGGACTCCTCCATGAGGGTCTTTAGAGCTATCCGTTGCCACGGTATACCCTTGCAGAAACGGTGGTGGTCCGAGCACTCTGGTGTCCAGGAGTACGGCCACGGTGTGCTGTTTCAGCACCAACAGTGCTCGAACTTCTTCTGCCTTCGGGCAAAGTCCGTTACAGTTGAAGTTCATGGCGGAGATGGAATTCATTGCTGGTTCTTTTTCGTCATGATTTGTACTAGGAGGGTCATCTGTTCCGCTAAGGTCTGGAGTGTAGCTTGCATCGCGACTGGCAAGGGAGGAGGGATGTCACCCCAATGGTGGTTGTATAATGAGGGGTTGGTGAAGGTGCTGGTAGTGGAGGGTATGATCCGGGTGATGGGAGAGGGGTGCCTTGTGGAAGGGTTACACCCTGTGGCCTCTCTCCCACCTGTCGAGCTCTCTCATTGGTCTGTTTGGCGGGAAAGCTGGTTGGCTGTTTTCTCGCGGCTGTACGTTTGGCCACCTGTTTCTCTAAAGTTTTCCTATAGGGGCACTTTTTTTTAGGTTCTTTAAACTCTTCTTCGTTATCAGACGGTGGTAAATCGACATTTTGGGCCACACTGAGGTTGTTTTTAGTATTAACTATTGTTTCAGGATTAACACCAACTACTCTACTTCCTTCAGACCTGGAAATTTGTTTCTTAGGGGCAGGTTGGAATCCTCCCGCAAGAGCACGCTTGTCAGTGTGCTGGTACGGTCCTGGGTCGGTGTCTTCGTCTCCCAACACCATGCTGGAAGACGCCATTTCATCACGTTTTCCACAACTTCAGTGCGGGATTATTTTTTTTCCAAGCCCCTATGGCTAACAAAAGTTTTGAATCATTCTTCATTATGATAATTCTGCTTCTTTTACTGCACCAAGGTGTATTTTAAGAGGGTTCTGAAGAGAGCAGTGGTTTGGATAAAATAGTATTATGAGTCACTATCTAGTGATGGGGCTCACTAGGGTTTTTGGGCAAAGGGGAATTAAAACTTTTAACTTAGGTCAAACTAAGTTGGTTGACATGTTTTTTGCCATGTTTGTGGTTTTCCTGTCGGAGTCAGTGTGTTAAATAAGGGGTTTGTCGAGTGTCGAAGGCTGTCAAAGAATTTAACGTGTCTCCGTGAAATAAAGTCTGTCACCTTTGGTAAGTCTAGGGTTGTATGCAGTACACCAGTTTTTGTCCTCTGTAATGTTGTACCCTGCACTATCCTTCTCAGTACTCCGTTCTGAAACTGTTGGAGTCTCTTTGCTGTTGTATGTGATATATTTGCCAGCATTGGAGCTCCATAAAGGAGAGCTGGTCTCAATATAGATTTATATATCATTAATTTTAGGCGGAGTGAACGGTTCGGTGACCTCAATAGGTGATTTAGTCGGTCTTCTTGGGATTAACTGCAATTTTCAATCCTTCCAATTTCTCTGTAATTTGATCACACACTGCCTCCGCCTGTCGTAAAGCCCTCGTGGCGTTTAATGAGCTACTATAGCTATATCATCGGCGTAAGCTGCCACAGTCGCTTTTTTGTATCTTGCTCTAACAGTTTCAGCCGCATAAACTGAAAATAGTACAGAGGAAAGCACAGACCCTTGAGGGACCCCACAAGGGAGTGAAAAATCTTCGGATAATACCTCGCGTACTCGCACTCTAATTGATCGCTGTTCTAGAAACGATTTTAGCAACGTATATAGCTGAAATACGTTTTCCTGCAGTGTCTTATATAGAAGCCTATGTGACACAGAGTACATACTACACCTTCTTCAGTAACCACATCCATTGTGTCACACTTTTAGTGTCCACAAACAAAGATGTTGTGGTATTTGCACTAAATACCACTACAAAAGTTTTTCTATTAGGTTCAATTGCCACAAAATATCTAAAAATTAAATTTAAAGAAAATATAACCTTAGATACCATGCAACGGTAACCATATAGTTTCAGTGCGGCATAGTTAGAATATTAAATTAAATATGCAGCATCAACTTTGAATTTTATGAGAAAGAAACCGGAGTTTATTACATAGACAATTTAATTTTATTTTCCATTGGGATGTTCCGGAAGAATATAAAATGTTATTGCTCATTGCCCTAATAAAATATTCTCTGAAGTGGTAGCAGACAGTAGCTATAAAAATTGGTCTGTAGAACTAGAAACCTCTTTTAGCTCCTTTACTTTCTTTAATTGACAAACCAATACGCCAAAAACAAGGTTTAAATGCAGTATTCAAATTTATAGGAGTAGTAAAACTAGGCGTTAAAAAAGAGCCTTGGTTTTTAGATGAGTTTAATCCAAGCAAATTTATCCACCGCTCCGCTCTCATAAAACTCCAAATTACTTCGGAAACGATTCTTCTTAGAGGCCCTCCCGGCTGAATATAAAACTACTATTAAACCATATAATGCCTAAAATAAACAGACAAAAGCGAAACTACTTTATAACAGATTCTGATAACAAATTGTGATATAATTTCCTCAATCGTTTTCTATTGGCTAACCACAAAAAATACTTAATTATTATTTTTATAATATATTTAATAATGCAAAAAATAAAAGTATCCATTTAAAAAAAAGGTTGATAAAAAAATAAATTTCTCAATAATTATTATCTGGTTCTTAATAAAAAGTAAATTTCGCAAAAAAAAAAAAAAGTACGAAAATAACGCACAATAACGCAAAAGGAAAAAAAAAATACTCTGAAAAGAAAAAAAACTTTTCGGTTTTGCCTTCGGCGTTATTAAGACTGTTTTGTCCAGAAATAATCTTTCTGATATTATTTGTTGACATTAGTAGTAGCATTAAACAGTTTGGGTAGTTTTTTTATTTTGGTACTGGATTTTCTTGTTATAAAATTTGAATTTTCACGATGAAAAACTTATAAAAAATAAAATTATCTACTCTACTATCGTATTCCATATACTTTTTTTTCACTTGATGTATACATAGTGGTACAGAATAATCTAACAATTAGGTTCGATGAATTATGATATTGGAATTATTTTTTATTTCAAAACTAGTTTCGAATATATATATACACACACACTAAGACTTTTATGATCACCACTTTTTTGATATATATATATATATATATATATATATATATATATATATATATATATATATATATATATATATATGTGTATATACATGGTGAGTATCTCTTAGTGTAAAAAATAAAATTGGGTGAAACTAGATCACCCATATAAAAATATAGCAAAATGCCGTAGACCTTACCTTTCTACTCCAATCCGTTGCAGATGTACGATAAATCCAAGACTTTTTTGAGGAAATCACGTTTTTTCCCATACAAGCTGTAATATCTCCACTTTGTTTAAATATTTTTCAAATTTTGACCACATTTTTGGATTTAGCATTAACTTTTCTATAATAGCTGAGTACCTGTAACCTTGAATTTTACGAACTTGGAATCTAAAGAACAGCTTGATCTTCACCTTATTTGGGGAAGTCACAATGTCTTATATTACTTCTTTTATCACCATTTTTCGCAAAAACAAAAATGCAAATCTCGCAAAAATTTCATCGGCTTTCGAATGATATTGTAAAAGTAATGGTTCTGTTTCAATTCCATGAAGAAATTTACTTTGTTAATTTACTTTGATTTATGGCATACAAATCAGTTACTTGTGTAAATAAAAAAAATATGACAATTCCTTAATGGAAATACGCATTTTAAACATAATAAACTCTTCATTGGAATAAAAAGAAAAGAAAAAAATTATTGTTAACTAGAAAATAAAGGAAAATTGTCAATAAAGCGACACTAGATCAAAGGATCTTATGTTATTACGTTAATTTATTTATTATTATTATTTAGGTTTTATTTGATTAGATTTTCAATGTAAGGTTTAAAACCCAAAGATAATGAAAATAGACCTCAATTTTGCCGATAGCTTCTGCATGCAGGTGATATTGAAGAATTTCACATTTTTAGTAAAAAATATAGGGTGGAAATTCGCTTGAAATGATTTGGGTGTCATCTTCCTATCTGGTTTCGAACTCAGGTTAAAAATCAAAATGTTTTTTGGATTTTCCAATTTTTTTAATGTTCATTGAATTTTGCATTTATATACATCAAAAGAATGCTGAGGCTCTCCTCTTTCCAGCGATACCAATCAATGAATTGCGTATAAAGTAATGGCCATTAAAGAAAAGTTACCAATAATCGGTTTAAAAATTTCATTTCTCTCGAAGAGAGTGAAAAAATCATATTTTTTGTTTTTATTGAATAAACGTTTTTCGATGTTTTTGAAGGTTCTAAATTAGAAGCTGATGTCAATGTTTGTGTGAAAAAATCTATAGAGGTAGTTTGCTTGAAAACTTAATAACTGTTTAGAATGTAATTAATCTAAGTCAAAATCTATGGAAACGCGGTATGTTTCCTTCAATTCGCCATAAAAAGTAAAAATCTTGGTGCAAGAATCATGTCGATATCATTTTTTAAACTCAGGATAAAAAATAAATTAATTTAATGTTATTTTATTTTTTATCTCGGCCAACCAAAGGGCCCATTGGTCGGAAGGGCAAAATACGTGTCTAATATTTTTTGTCTAGGAACCTTCTAAAAAATTGCCAACAAAATCTGCATGAGTATCCTCCCCTTGTCAGTTTAACAACTGAAAATATATTCACTATAAACAAATAATTATAGTGAAAAAAAATATGAGGACCGGTAAGAAATGTAATTGTGGGTGGGTTGGAATCACCAGCTAATTAAAATGTTCCCTGTCCAATTTAACCTAAGAAAAATTCCTGCAATGATTCAAAAAAATAAATAAAATAAAAATAAAAATAGGAAAAAATGTCTAAATATTCATATGCGGTTATTAATTCGTAATAATTAATAGATTCGTATAGATTTCACTAAAGTTAGTTGTAGCTATGTAAGTTTTTTGCCAAAGAATCTATTGGTATAATTAAAATTACAGATGATGGAAGGTAAGCTGAAGGATAAATAATTTTTTTTCTTAGGCACACTATCAATTTATTCTTGTGTTTTTTTAACCCTTTCAACAGCTCTTTTCTCTATTTTCACTACCGACTAACTGGAAAACGGTAGGTGGCACTTTTCACAGCACCACTTTAGGAAATAATTAAGAAGATTCCTGATAATTAAAAACTGTTATTTAAAAAAAAAAAAAAAACGTAAATAGTCCTGTAACATTTGCTAGACGAAAAGTCATGTTTTTTTTCCAAATGAAAAGAATAGATATGAAAAAAAAATTAGAATAAAAAAAATCTTTCTCTATCTCTCTAACTGCTTTTAATGTTACTGGTGAAAATTGCTACTGGTTGACTACTATCAAATTATAAAAACTCTAGTATACAACTGAACTAAGGAAATTTAAGAACAAAATAAGGGATGAGGGTTAGTCATACATAATCCCGGGTATTACAGGTAGATGAAATTTCCAATATTGTTTAATGTTTAAATTGATAAATGTTAAAATGTAAATTTATATATATATAGAAGAAGAAGAAAATGAACTTTATTCTGGGACTACTTGTCCCCTAAGAATAACATATGATTATAGTACATAGGACAATCGTCTGGCTTTGATAATTAATTATAATAAATAATAACAATAGATAATAATAAAAATTGATAAATAATTAAATTATATGTTACAAGATAACTGTGACATCTTGTAAAATGATACATCTTATGTATACTATTATAATGTATATTACATAAATATTCACGTTTTACATTAGCTCGAAAGATTGAAAATGAAGGAGGTAAAGGAATAAATGATGTTTAAAGGAAGTAAGAGTGGATCTTTTTCGAATTGTGATGGGCAATGAATTCCATAACGAGGAAGCACGGACAATAAAGGATTTCTCGAAGGATCCAGCTCGATGCGCCGGAGTGTATAGGTTGATGCGTTGGGTTCTAGTATTTAAGACGTGAATGGAGGAGCGCAGAGTAAGGAGGTCATGGATATAGGTGGGTTTTTTTGGTTTTCAAGGTTTGAAATATGAGAGCACCCAGGAAGTATTGACGTCGAAAACCGGGGTACAGCCACCCGATTTCAGAATACCTGTGAGATATGTGAGAACGTCTGGAGATCCCGAAAAAAAATCTAATAAAACAGTTCATTACTCTTTTACATCTCATCTCGAGCTCATCAGACAGTCCACCATATACTACGCATCCATAGTCAAAGTTAGGAAAAATGAGTGATGATACTAAAAGTTTTCGAGTACTTAATGATAATGAATCACGGTAATATGAAAGTTGCTTAAGAATTACCAGGTATGCAAGTTTAAAATGTCGTTTTAATTCCAATAGAATGCGCTCTTAGCCTATTGAAGGATTTGCTTATCTCTAAACGCTATTTTGTTTGTTAGTCATTTGTTTACAAAAGTCAGTTGTTTTTAAGTCGTTTACGTGGACGTATCATACCTTTCTTTGGTGTTAAAAATGTCTAATTTTAAGCCAAATAAAGAGCATTTGCGGCATGTCATGATTTTCTTATTTAATCAAAAGAAAAAGGCATCTGAATGTCATCGAATTCTTGTTGAGACTTATGGCGATGTTGCTCCAACCGTCAGGACATGTGAACGTTGGTTTCAAAGTTTCAAACGTGGTGATTTTGATGTTACTGATCAAAAACGAGAAAATCGACCAAAAAAGTTTGAGGACTTCGAATTGCAATCTTTATTAGACGAAGACAATACCCAAACCCAACAAATGATGGCAGAACAGTTGAATGTCACTAGGCAAGCCATTTCCGATCGCCTGAGAGCTATGGGAAAGATTCAAAAGGTTGGAAAATGGGTTCCACATGAATTGGACGAACGACAGATGGAAAAACGAAAAACTGTGTGCGAAATGCTGCTTTTACGCCACGAAAGAAAGGGTTTTTTTTTGCATCGAGTTGTAACTGGCGATGAAAAATGGATTTATTTTCAGAATCCCAAACGAAAAAAAATCATGGGTAACGCCAGGACAACGATCCACATCGAGTGCAAGACCGGATCGTTTTGGGAAGAAGACAATGCTGTGTGTGTGGTGGGATCAGAAGGGAGTAGTCTACTACGAGCTTCTCAAACCCGGCGAAACAGTCAATACCGAGCGCTACCGACAACAAATGATCAATTTGAGTCACGCATTGATCGAAAAACGCCCAGAATGGGCTCACAGGCACGCCAAAGTCATTCTTCAGCATGATAACGCTCCTGCACATTCAGCCAGATTGACTAAGGAAACGATTTCTTCGCTTGGTTGGGAACTCCTACCCCACCCGCCGTATTCACCTGACCTGGCGCCTTCTGATTATCACCTCTTCTCATCGATGGGACACTCATTGGCGGAGCAACACTTCAACAATTTCGAAAACGTACGAAAATGGCTCGATGAATGGATTTCAAATAAAGATAAGGCATTCTTTTGGAATGGTATCCATATATTGCCCGAGAGATGGACAAAATGTGTAGAAAGCGAGGGTCAGTACTTTGAATAAAATATATTATACTTTTTTTAAATTACTGTGTATATATTTTAAGAAATAAACGACATTTTAAACTTGCATACCTGGTAAAATAGATTTTTTCGTGATTTGAGAGATATGGCTATTCCATGCAAGATGTTTATCGAAAGTTATTCCCAGATTTTTAATGGAATTTTGGAAATGAATTGGACGGTTTTTTAGGAAAAGCAGTGGATAGTAGGGAAGAGCTTTTAGGTGAGGTTTTGACCCAATGAGAATAGCCTTTGTTTTTTCTGGATTTAGACTTAATTTATTCTCCACTGCCTAAAGGTCAATGCTATCTATGTCTTTCTGTAGCTTACAAGTCGCCTCTAGCATATTTGAAGGATGAAAGGATAAATATATTTGCAAGTCGTCAGCATAAAGATGATATTGGGAGTAGTGGATGCAATTGGGCAAGTCGTTAATATAAATAGAAAATAGGGTAGGTGAAAGAGAAGATCCCTGGGGTACTCCTCGCGAGAGTGGTAGTGAAGATGAGTGAGGTTTTCCAGGTATAATCACTGTTTGGGAACGGTTGGATAAAAAAGAATGAAGCCAGCTTAACGCACTATTAGATATTGAGAGGTTATGGAGTTTGGAGAGGAGGATTGTATGGTCAACAGAATCAAAAGCTTTTGAAAAATCAAAAAGGATCAGGATCGTAATATTCTGTTGGTCTAAGGAGTAGTAAAGGTCTTGAGTAATTTTTACCAAAGCAGACTGCGTGGAGTATCCGGATCAGAATCCTGATTGGAAAGGATAAGGGAGAGTTTTATAGTCAAGAAAGGAGGTGAGTTGGGTATGTGCTAATCTTGTTATTATGCTACTTTTATTGTTTTAATTGCCTGTGTGACATATATATGTGTGTAACACACAGGTATATATCTTAATATGTATTAGGGATGTGTCGGTTCTCGATTCCATCGATTTTCGAGAAAAGAAACGGTATCGAGAATCGATGATCCTAAGCAACCTTAGGGTTAGGTATTCCTAAGTTAAGAACCGATCGACACCGCTGACGTTTGCAATGTTTTAGTGATATATTTTTATACATCAACTATTCAAATGACCAAGCCTCTTTTGTGCAGAATTTTAAAAAAATCTCTTGCAACTGCAAGCTAAACCACAGTTTGTTGAAGTTAATTTGCTATTGGAAAACGAAGAAATAAGACTGCAATCTCTAATCAACGAAATAATGGCACGCAGACAATAATACCATTTTGTTATATATTTTTGTTATTCTTAAGAGATGATATATAAAACAATAAAGATTATTTTTCCTTTTATTACGTGTAAGTACTAGTATTCGAATCCTAATACATTTTAATTCCTTAATACTTTTAATATTTTCGACTCCTTCACCAATAAATGAAACCTTATGATAATTATCTTTGTAAATAAGAATTTGTGAATAGAATTACATTATTGTACATTGTCTGAATAATAATTAATAACATGTATTATATGCTATGGATAATAAATGCTAATAGCGGTTTACTAATTTATTTCTTAAATTATTATCTTTTTTTTTAATCTATTTGTTTTTCTATTTTAGATTATTTTTGGAATATATCTAAAATATATAAATTTTGGTACCGACATATCACTGATATATATCATTGTAAATTAATATTTACAAATCTATATAGATAAAAAGATTTATCATTTACACCAAGTAAATATGATTACAACGACCACAATAATATGTCATTCACTTGATGTATACAATTGATGACACAGAAGGATAAAGTTAGGATTGATGAATTAATTGCCACTTCTATCACAACTCTTTTTATTTTAAAACTAGTTTCAAACGCTAACATTCATCATCAGTTCTAAAAACATACAAAAAATCAAGGTTGGATACGAGACGCAATGTGTGGTTTCGTTGAGCCCCAGGTTCCAAACTCCTAATCTTCAAATAGGTCTAACTGTCGTATAAATTTTGAAGAAATAAAAAATGATGAGCAGTTTCTTGTCGTTTTAACCATGGTTAGGTTAAGTAGGTCATAAGTAGTATGACTCCTACGTCATACGATAATATGTCAGAGATCAATGGCACAATAATATAAAATACTAAATGTGAAAGAGTCTGATATTTTTGTCTGTAATTGAACCTTCATGTGAGGAAGATTTTGTTTTTTCCTTTTCAGTTCTGAATTGATGTTACTTCATCCTTGCAAAAAGAGCCCATTCTCCTCCTATTATCTTGATTAACCCTTGTTTGTCTTTTTAGTATTGAATTCATATATAAATTAACTCTTTTTCCTTCTTACTTTATATCGCCATTAAATAGGCAAATTTAATTTATATCATTAAAAATAGAAAGCTGTTTGCAAATTTAATATTCATAGGCAGCTACTACCACCAGCACATAGAAACGGTAATTATAATAGAATAAATTAACCTGAGGTGAAGTAACTTAATTACTATTTCGACATGCTGTAGACGAAAATTTGTTAATTGGTTCTCTCTTTGCTGCTTACATCATCATTTTTAATTCCTGAGCCTCAGTTATTACATTACCTATAGAGTTCAGTAACCCCCCTCCCTTCTACCTATTACATAATTTATATCCCGAAATAAACCGCAGTCTGGTGGGCCTTCTGGGGTTTAATCTGGCTACAATCCTATTACTTCTGATTAGACCCTGATCCTTCTATTTGCCTTTAATGAGAAAGTTCTTCACGTTCCCACTATCACAGTCAAATATTGAAAAATAGCAAATTGCGTCGAATTGCGAGGTTTTTTAAATTTCGGATGTGAAATAAATTTCGTTGATTTAACTTCCACTAATCTCGAAACAATAAATTTCAAAATGCTTGTCGTATATTTCCCTTTGAGTCTTGAGTATTTCTTCACTAAATCAAACAACTTTACCTTTAAAAGAAAGATCATAGTACATATCTTAAAGCAAAAAACGAGCGCTTATAATTAAAATAATGTCAGCGTAGTAGCATTCAGGCAAAGAATCTACAATGCAACAAGAGCCTTCAAATTGTTTACCAAAAAAATCAAATTTAACATATTTTTAAATACAGTGGAATCCTGATTAACGAACCCAGATCAACAGGTTCATCTCCTGACAAAAATATATAATAAAAATAAATAAATAAATAATAAAAAATAAATAAATAAAGTAAAATAAAAATAAAATTTTATCTCGTTTACCGTATTTATAATACCAACAGATTACTCAACGAATTCCAAACTATCTCGATTTACATCAGATACTTTTATAGTACTCACCCACAATTTTCAAAATTGCTGAAATCTACTAAGACAGCTTGCCAATCCAGATTGACAATGATTCGGATTACACTGGTCTTGGATATTATTTTTGGTGAACCTTAGTCATTACATTTACACCTTAGTCATTACATATTGAGGATTTAAATTTTTCTTAACCAGATCATCATTTTGGTATCTGAACATTACACTCCACAATCCAACAATTTCATCGTGTGGTGGACGTTGTCTTCTCCACTTTCCCAATACTTCAAGGAAGTTTTTCTCGACGTGGAACAATCTTTTAACTGAATCTGGCAGTAAATCAGTAGAAATCTAATCAAATAACCTTTACCCTTTATTGTAAACAAACGAATTTCAGTCCTACAGTATCCTTTAATAATATTTCTCTGATCCCCCGTTGTACAGATTCGCTTACTTGGAACCCACATACCAAGCTTAAAAGAAAAGAAACTGCTTGTCATTTTCAACTACTCCAACAATTACTAGGCAATTGCTCAAAGCTTGAAATAAATAACAAAAGACCTATTTACAGGACAAGGTAATTAATTAGACCCATTTAGGCATATGGAGCTAAGCTTGGGGTTGCACAAGACGTTTCAATTCTTCTCGTATCCAATCCGTACAAGACGAAAATTTTCTTAAATCCTTAATGACCCTTACATTACCTGCGAATTCAATGTCACAAAAAGACGTATGTATGAAGATCTTAACACTCCATATGTTGTTGATTTGGCCCCAACTAGACACCTATCATTTCATACTAAACTTCATACCCACTCAAATCCACTGGTCTCTCAAATTACCTCATACTCCATCCTATATATCAGTAAATAAATAGTTTTAAAAATGCTAAACCTTCTCTCACGATAATCAAACTAGGAATACATTATAGTTTTATAAATGTTTTACTGTAAATGATAATTCAAACTGAAAAGGCATTTTCAATAAATTAATTAATTAACCTGAATGAATTAAGTAATTAAACTAAATAGCGTGTCTCCTGCAAGATTATTTAATTGTAACTTATTGCAGACAATCCAGAGAGGTCTCAGTATAATACCAGCTGGTATGCCGAACATGTAGTAAACTCTTTCAACATTTGACCGTGGTAATTACAAACTAAGGGTCACCTGTGGTGTAGTGGTTAGCATAGCAACCTACTAAACCCAAGATCGCGGGTTCGCAGCTCGGCAGATGACCTTAGGAATTTTTAAAGGGAGTAAAAAATCCTTAGCTATGCCGTCCTTCGGAAGGGACGTTAATGGGGGTCCCGAGCCTGTACGATGTCAGGTACTCGTTAAAGATCCCTATCCTAATTATACCTGGATAGGCAAAATTTAGGACTCCCACCGTAGCATCGTCCGATTAGCCATAGCAGCATAAAGTGACGTTAAACGAAATAAACAAACAATTACAAACTAATATAGGACGACATATAATGTAATTCAAATACTCGTTTTACACCATATAGTCCACATGAAAGGTATAAACGTTAGTATAGAGAAAGAATATTTGACTTCTCTAGTTTACAAATAGAATTTTTTGATTATAACCTTGTTAGCAAGAACCCAACATTGTGAAATCTGATTTCAGTACGGCCACGGTAATGCCAATTTTTAACTTTAGTTGAATTAATTTTGCCTTAAAATGATAAAGTAAGTATATATTTATTTATTTTTTTAGAAAGGATGTATTTCTGGATATAATGGCTAGGAATATAAAATAATAGTTATTTATTTGACTAGTGGGCAAACTTTTATAGAGTGTTACTTTTACTCACTCGAGGCGAGGTTTGCACGTGCGAGCGAGCGAACTAAAGGGAGTGCTGCAAATGGCCGAGTTTAAGTAAAATACTTTACCCTTAAGTTAAATATCTATTTTTTTTCTCCAACCACTATTCACTTAACATTAACTAAACTATTTTTTTTATTAACTATAATAAGTACATAAATTACTTATTTTTTCTAAATATTTGTTGTGATGTTAACATTATTGGCATTAGTTATAAGAGGATGGTTTGAGGAGGAGTGCAATATTAGGTCTGAATTAGAACTGTTGGAAGCGTTAGGGAGGTAAAGAATAGCTGAGTTGTTTTGAATTTGTCCTAGTAAAATCAACTGTTTTTTCAGCCAGTAGCGGATAACATCGCACATTAAACAGCTGATTTTGATTGAGTACTGATGTCACTATTAATTGTTTTGTTTTTTTGTTTTTTTTTATTTATTTTAATTTTATATCAGAACTTCTTGAAGACAAAGACTAAATTATAATTTAGAAAATCTAGACCCTCACCACTCTTTAGGTTAAAAGCGAAAATACAAAAATAAATAAATAAATAAAAACTTTAAATATATGAAAATGTTAACTTTTATTGAATATATTTGATATTATCAAATTCCAGTTTCAAAGAAAGGTTACACCACAAAATGTGCTCTAGACTAGATACATAGAATTGTACACAATGAACATCATTATTAACAATGATTGCATCCGATAAGGATCTACGAAAATTAAGGTTACCTTAAGAGAAATCAGAACAGCCATTGTTGTAATGGGCATATTGCGTGCTCAGAGCATCTCGGCAACATCTAGTCGTCCTTAATTAAGACTCCTATCTTTCAAAACACTTTAAGATGTGACAGAGAACTAGAAATGGCGGTAGTACTCAATTATTTATTTATTTTTTTTTAAAATTTTATTCTTGCTTTCAAAACAGTATATGAGGAAATGCGCTGTTAGATTAACATTAGTACAGCGAGTCTAATTAAAGACCCATTCATTATTAGAAACATCATGGACATTAATTCAATGTGAATATTTAATTTTTTATACTCTATAAGGAATAAATTATAATGAAATAAATGTTTGTTGTATTACAATAAAATTTAGAAACCTATCTACGATTATATCATCTTATTGTCTTTTATATGTTTTTTAGTACTCAGATACTGAGTTTCGTAAATCTTTTTTAATGATATATATTGCAAAAAATCTTCAGAAATTTACGGACACCTGTGAGGTGCACGCGACTACTACAATATTATTTTTGTTCAAGAATTCAGCATGGCTTCACTAGAGAATTTATATTCATTGTAGAATTAATATTTACTTTTTTAAACCATTATAACCAAAAATGAAATACATTTTAAGTTGTTTTTATCGAACAAATTTAAAACCACCCTACAGGTGCCACGCGAAAACTCTTGTCTGTATTGGGCACTCGGCTAACGGAAGGTTAAAGAAGTAACTATGGAAATGACTATAATGCCTACCACAGCCCATGGATGTGAAACATGGACTACTGATACTAGGACAATCGAGGTGCTAAGTACACAATGAGGAGCATGAAGAGATATGTGGTGAGGATTAAAATAAAGAAAAAAGAACACCTTGCTGAAGGAAATAACTTGCATGATGAATAATCCTATATTGGTCCTTACAACAAAATGGAAATGGTACGTCAACTTAATCAGAGCAAAAGGAGATAATAATTTGAAAAATGTATTGCAAGGAGTTCCAAGATAATTTGGAAGACCAAGAAGAAGGTAAAAATGTGAGATGAAAAAGTGTGTGATGGAGCAACCTGATCTCAAGAAGCAGATGAAAGGGTCGAATGGAGAAGTATGGGAAGGGTTTTTTTTTTTTTTTTTTTTTTTTTTTTTAATAAAGTATGCTACTCCAATGACCAATAAGACTTCAAATTAGACTACATAATATATAAAGACTATATAATTATACTCGTATAAGACAATACAAATTTACGAATGACAACCAATGTACAAATTTACTTTGATTTTAAACTGATTTCGTAAAAAGTAATTTATACTATTTACATAACTGTATGTCCAAACAAAAACTTCTTTTATTAGGAATGTATTAGAGTGAAATAGTTGAAGCTTTCTGAGACGAAACTCTAGTAAGCGAATTCATAATAATTGTCTCGAAAGCTGTAGCTGAACGATAGTTTTCCTTTAAATTATTTTAAATGTAAAGACATATACATTGACAATATGCAATACTCTAATGACAGAATCGGGTTGTATAAATCTAAATTAATGAAAATCCGATTCCTTAGCTAATGGAAGTCTGAGACAAACACCAAGTGATAAACTGGGAACAACTGTAGTTAATAAAAGTGCAGAGGCGTAGATATAACCCCGCAAGCAGTTAACAGAGATTGAAACAAATAAATTCTCAATTTAATAAGTCTACATCTTTGTCTTCTGACTTCTTATTTAAAACAATCGCTTAACAATTTATAAATGTTCAGAGTTACTTCTATTCATTTCAAATTTCATCCATTAGGCATTACCCTACTTTTTCACATAATGAAGATAAAGTTTCACAATCTTAATCATTAACAGAGAATGGGATACTACCTCAATTTATTATCCTTTGTCACATGAATTGGTACAGAAGTTTATTTTC
Organism: Euschistus heros; assembly: GCA_003667255.2. Lineage (NCBI taxonomy): Eukaryota > Metazoa > Arthropoda > Insecta > Hemiptera > Pentatomidae > Euschistus > Euschistus heros. Next base: position 447,057 of record RCWM02000288.1, on the reverse strand, counting down.
CAGATAGTTAATACGAAAATTAAATCCTCGTTTTAATTTTAATGTTAATTTAAGCTAAATTTTCAATTGTCACTCTAGATCTTTAAATATGCGCATTTAAGTAGATGAAAGCAAAATAAACAATAGAAACTACTTCATTGTGTGAGGTTCTATGTAGCCAACTATAAGAAGTGGAACAATTTAGGAGCTATAATTTGAAGAAGAATAAAAAAGATGAATCATTAAACCAAAAAGATGAAAGCGTTGCTAAAACATAAAAAAGGATATTATCGATATCACAGCAAAATAAATAGTGAATTTCTGAATAAATAGTGAATGATTTCTCTAATATAGCTACATTAAATGATCAGCATGAATCATCCAATAAATGTCAAGGAAAATGAAAATAAGGGCAGGTTCATGAGAGAATTTCCGTCATAATACAAATTCGAGAAACATGTTTGGTTGGCTGATCAGTTCCTACGGAAGTCAAGACCCAATCGGTTGCTGGAAGGAGTTGGCCCATGAATCGAATTGGCTGTGAAGGAGGAAATAGCCGCACCTGACTGGAACAGATGGGAAATTACGCTTCCGTTCCTTATGGAAAGTGGGAGCTCTGAGTTTGGCCTACTTGTAGAAGATTCGGTCACATCCATATCCGCTGAATGCAGCAATATCCGCCATATCTAACTCTGGAATCTTCAAAACTCTTGAATTGTGATCCATTGATACGTTGAAAGAGAGATGGCTGCAGGAAGATCTACAACTTTATCTACTATTTTACTTTTTGTAGTGTTATTTATAAAGATTTTAATTTGACCATCATACCATCTGGACATTATGAAACAGTAAGGCAATGTATGGATATCAATTTGAAGTTGACATTGATTTTTAAATTTAAATTTAAAATTTGTCTATAAATTTAATTTCTTAAAATTGTTTAATACTAATAAAAACTTTTATCTGAATGATTTATTTCTAACAAACATTTTATAAAACTATTTTTAAGTCGTATTGTTATTTTTTTTTTTTTTAATAAATAAATGTAAATGAAAGAAATAAATATTTTCTTTAATACAGGAGTTATGAAGATATTTGATTGTAGATATTTGAATACTGTTAAAGTCTGAAGATGGGACCGTGATCCCGAAACATGTTACATGTTTTTACTATATATCTTGAGGAGTAATTGCTTTATAAAATACATGATATTATCTATAAATAAATATATTCTAAAAATGATATAACTTTTAGTGAAATCATGTGTTATTTCCCCTTGATTTTTATAATCGTCATTTACCTGAATGCGATGAGAGATATCAGAGCTATAAAAAAATAGTATCGGTTACCCATCAACCTCATTATCTTTTTGAAGCCAGTTTTTGACGTTTTAGTAAACTCTGGATTAAACCTCTATCACTTCTTTGATAAGAAAAATGTTCAGACATAGACATTAAGTAGATATTTTGAAATATTAAGGCATGATTAAAACGATCTTAACTTATGTCTACGGCAATAAATAAAAAAGCAAATAATAATAATAATTTTATTTGTGTATATATATATATATATATATATATATATATATATATATATATATATATATATATATATATACATATACATATATGCATATATATTTTCAGATAAATATAGTTTAAAATATTTTTTTTTTACAAATTACATAATAGTGTTTTTACTGGTATCATATTCATTTAAATGTTCAGATTTTTACAGTTATGATTATTTTTTTTTACTATTATTTTCTACACAAAAAGCAATTTTTAAAATTAAATTACGGCAATCTAACTTAAATAAACAATTTTAAGATAATAATATATGTTTAGTTCTTTTATGAGTATAATATTTTAGTTAGTTTTTGTCATAAATTCCTATTTCTTTAATAACAATACTTCTGAGGCTATAAATTCTTAAAAATATGGTTTAGTTTGATTTGGAAATAATGGCTGATTTATAGGAATTTTCTTCGAGCATAGATATTTTTGTAAAGGGAGGGTAGTTGTTTCTGATCAGAGATAAACAATGAAACTAAGAAATTGGATTCTTTCCAGTTTCCTGCAATTGCTTTGTTGTACTGCTAGAGACAAGTGAATAGTATATTTATAATATTGATAATATTGGTATTTTCGTCGCAAGGGGGAAAAACAAAAAACTATATTCGGCAGGCAATTAAAAAAGAAATTTTTGGAAGGAATTATTCAATAGATTTCATTTACAGTGTTCAAAGGGCATTTACAATGGGAAAAAAAAAAATGTATCTATATCTAATAATACTTTGATTCTATTTATTTCAATGATCATAGTCACAATAAGAACAAAATCTGGATAGTACACAAATATTGTTGAGTGAAATATAGCATTGATATTTGACATTATACCCTCGGTAAAGAACTATAGAGAGAAAGATGATTGGGGTTCATAAGGTCTGCAAAATTACCGAGAGCGCAAGATGGTTCAAAGGACCCCAAAACAAAGGGCCTGCCTGATACGCCCTCACAACTACAACTCGAGCCCTTTTATTGCAGTGCCTACCTTGCTTTTATAATCAGAGACAGTGAATTCTATCAATACTCACGGTGAAACTGCATCGAGATGAAGCCATCGAGACTGAATAAATAACATACATGTTTTGCGTATTTTATCACATAAATTTATTATATATTCATTTCACATGTAATAAATTTATTATCATATTAATAATTTAATGTTATTATAATATTTAAAAATTACTCTAAGGAAAACAGTTTATTACAAACCACACAAAAGATATTGTGACATAAAGTCATAAAAATAAAAGAAAAAAAAAAGGTCAAATCTGCATTTTATTAAACACTATCTGATCCGGTAATAGTTTTTTTCATAATACAGCAAACGCTTATAAAGCAACAGTTCATTAAAAGTTCTATATTAGAAGGTGCCAATGTCATCTTCTTTTCAGAGATCTGGGAGAGTTGCCGGGAATAGATACTAGTGGATGGTTATGGAGTTGGCTGTAAAAAAAAAAAAGATATGGCTTGGATTGATAGATTTAACTACAAAGGTTAAGTTAATTTTTAGCTCTTAAAACATCATATTATTTAGATGGAAGAAAGGATGCATAAAGAGATAAAATTATAATCCAGCCGGCCGAAAATCAGTATCACAAAATGCTGAGGTGGGAAAAAGCTATCGAACAGTCAATTAGAATAGTGGCGGATTCAAGTTTTGATCATAATTTTAATTTTGCGACGGCATAGTTCAGTGGCTACAAGTTATTAGACCAACTGTGAATGTGAGATGCCAGATATGTATGCTTGTTATAATAACTAAATTGAATAACCCAATGAGAAATATGTAAGATGATCTTTATTTTTTTGTTTCTTATTATTATAAATTTCAACATTCGACAAAAAATTAGTTATAATTCCCGATAACTTTTTTAACATGATCGGTTATTCAAGTTATGTTGTAAATACGTTTTAAATAATAGCCGTCAATAACTGCCACTATGGAAAATATTGATTTTTTTTCTCCTGCAAATCTCAACAAAGAAGCAATAGATTTAAAAAAAAAAAAAAAAAAAAAAAAAAAAAAAAAAAAAAAAAAAAAAACTCTAAAAAGGGATAATATAAATATTACTTCGTTACTTAATAGCAAAAATTATTTTAGGGCCAATTGGAATAAGAATTCTTAGAGACGAGACCTTTTTGACCTTATGGAGAGCCACTAATGGACCAGTTTAATTAGAATTTTTGGAAAGTTATTTGGTAAATCAAGATAATTTTCTGTCAAACAAAAGGATATTAAACACGAATCAAGAGAATCTTGTAACATAAATATCTTGAATAGATTGCTTCTATATGGTATCGAAGAAAAAAAGCAAGCCACTTTTGAGCGAGTCGATAGCCCTACTTCTTTCTGCCAGACCATCTTATCAAAAAGGTCGCCAGAGACTCCTGCATATGGAGGAGAGTGATGGAAGTTGTCAGTCTTCAGATGATTAATAAGGAAGCGTGTTGTAATTTGCCTTTTTTTTTCATCTTCATTTTTTCTTGTAAATCGTAAATAAATTATTCATATATCGTGATTGTTTCTCAGTTTATTTATTTATTAACCCAAAATATTTAAAACTGTGTCAATATGATTGTTGTTTAAAAGTTGTTAGAAACTAAAAGATTGGTAAAGTAATAAAGTTAATTTCTTTGCGCTGCAAAACCCAGATTAAATTGATGACATTAGTTTTATTTTCAAGTTTTATGTTATTAAATTTTTTAAAAAAACGGGTTCCTAGATTTTCTTATACTATTTTTCCGAGATCAGCAGCCTAGAATTAATAAGAAAAAAACTAAATAAAAGATTTTTGGCCTTTTAGACCTGTTATGACAGGTATCATGGTATCAACAGATATATAATAACAGGTAAAATAAAAGGTATAATAACAGGTATCGTGCGAAGGTATAACGACATGTCATAGCAACCGCATGATACTCACTTAGAAGGAACTAAGATCTACCAGGCCGTCCTAATCCTATAAGACGGTCCTGTAAGAGGAGACTCTACCCTACTCACATATCCTGGACACCACTCTCTAAGGGACGTTTTGTCACGTCTGATGGGATGGGCAGGATTAGCTTCAGACCTCGGATTAAATTATGATTCCAGTTGCTAAAAATAGCAATTCAGTTTTAATTTTTTATTTTAAGATTAAGGGTTTTATAGTTTTAAGTATCATTGTCATTAGAAACTCTTGTAATAAACTATTATTATTGTGAAAATCCGCCGGTGTGAGGATGTAATTTTATACTCACAATAAAAACAATAATATTTGTCCTTTATATTTTCTCACTTAAAGCTTTGAAACAACCTTCGCTTTTATATTGAAACCCTAGTTTAAAAGTTAAACTTTTTCATAGCGGTTTCGGAAAAAAAATACCCTTTCAAAATATATTCAAAACATTCTTCAGAGTTCGGTGAAAGGTTTCAGTAACATTTGCGATTCCGTAAATAATAAATGCAACCTAGAAACTTTGGAATACTTATTTTTAAAATAGAATTTATATTTTGTGTACATAATCTGATAGTAATTGCTATTTGCTTTGAAATTTTTTATTTCTTGAATGATTATAGAACATTTGGTTTGTTTTTTTTAGCTCTCATGTGGATCGCTTTTTGTAACAGAAATTCATTTAACAACGTATCGGTATGGAGAATCGATTTTTTGTTACTGGAACCGATACCGAAAATCAAAACATACCGAAAAGTACAGACACATCACTAATTGAAATAAATATTTTTATTGGTTTATTAATTATTATCCATTAGATTTTTTTCCATCCATATTTTCTCTATTTTTTATATAACATTTCCGTTTATTTATTTAAACTATGCATTTATGTAATAGAAAAGTAAATGAAAAAAATTTAGTGACAAAGTAGCTTCCTTGTTTAAAGACTTCAATAACGATTGTATTATTGAATGAACAGTAAACATCTTTTATCCTGAGGTTTCCAATTTATCGCTGTTTAGGAACAAACATTCAAGGGGACAGACATTATTGGTGAATGAAAAAGTTCAACAGTATAATGATTTGAGGGCTTTTTATTCGAATATTCTAGGTTTGCCAATTAAAAAAGCCTGAATGGCTAGAGGAATTCAATTAAATTTTATTAAAAGTTCCAGGTTATTTTTGGATATCTCTTGATTGAAGAAGCGGTTTTAAGCCAGGACCTGATGGCGTTGCCTTAATATTGGCGGCCACCGGGGCTAGGGATTAATTTAGAGGTCGATAGGAGTTATGAAGTTGAGAGACCAACCGGCTAACAGTTCTGTCAATCGCTAAACTTATTTAATTTAATCACTAACTCTCTATCAGCAATTCAATGGTTATTTTAACTCAACTCTCAATCAAATAATATTTAAATGTTGCCTAACTGGAGAGTATTGTTGCAACATAATATAATATAATGAATATATATATATATATATATATATATATATATATATATATATATATATATATATATATATAATTACACAAATACATCAATCACATACCGTGGCCCATATTGAAATTTATGCACCTTGCAGAGAGAAATTTTTTTTTCATAGTTGTGCTTAATTTTCTTTTTCGCTAGCTGTTTCCTTTGCACATAGCACCATCGGACCTAAAAATAACTTTTGTCAGCAAATATTACAGTTGTGCAAAATTCAAGATCCTTCAGTAAATATTCATTTGCAAATAGCATCCTAAATTTTTAAATTTTGATGCTGATATAAGGTTTCTTTCTAGCTACGCGTCCATGAAATTAATTTTTTTTAAAGAGCATGCTACATCGTTCCTGCACTTACGACAGTAGTCTTGCCTAAGCAGTTAGATATTGCTGTGGCAATATCCGGTGCATTCAAACGAGATTTTGTTTTAATTTCCCTGACGATCCAATTCTCATCTCTATCCGTTGAAATGTTTCTAGTGCTTTTTTTTTTTTTTTTTTTTTTTTTTTTTTTTTTTTTTTTTTTTTTTTTTTTTTTTTTTTTTTTTTTTTTTTTTTTTTTTTTTTTTTTTTTTTTTTTTTTTTTTTTTTTTTGGCAATGTGCGCTTTTTTCTTGGATCTGTTCAACAGCTTTTTTAAAAATAATATCAGCACAGGTCAAAGAAAAAAAAATACCAGAATGAAATGAAGAGGTTTTACCAAGGTGTGAACAATGCCCGAAAACCCTTCAAACCCAAGGTTAGTAGCAAGGATACTGAATGTAAATTAACTTTACAGTTTATCGTTATTCATCAACTTCCTGCTATAAAGTGCCTCTCAATGTGACTTCTTCTTATAGAACAGATTCGCTAACAACTACTCCATTTTTACATATTTGTTACTTACAATTAGTAGCAACATACAATAAATATGAAATTAACTACCAACTTATTCAACTACTTCTAAAATATCTAACCGAACGCTCCAAGATATCTATGCCTATACGTCTAGATATGCTGTTTGGCTAGGGGTCTATAATTTTTTGGTGTAACGTATTTTTCATATTCATTTTGACACCCTCTAGCTCTGTTGATGTTCTCTCAACTTTGTTTATTTCTAATAACCATTGATTTCATATAGTTATTAATTTTAAAAAAGTACAAGTATACATTTTTTTTTTTTTTTTTTTTTTTTACGAAACACGAAAGTTCAGAGTCGGTACTGTGAAAACTATTTTCATAATATGTATTAGATAAATTATATGAAAAGTTTTTAATTTTTTTATTATATAAAAATAAAGAAGGACCCGGCGAGATGATATACTGCTCAAAATCATCATAATTATATTTTTTTAAATCTGCAGCTCAAAATATGATAATCACATGGTTCTATCACTAAAAAAAAAAATTTTTTAAGTGAATAGAAAAAACAAGCAATTAATTATTTAAAACTCAGTTCTTTTTAATTAAAAAAAAAAATGCATTTTAAATCACCGAGTAAACAGGCCCTAGAGATTATTTATATGAAAAATTATGTCAGATTTTGATTTTTTTTTTTGTTAAATATAATTTGAATTATTAAAAATGCATTTACGTTGGAACACAGCAAACAAGGTATGACATCTACATAACTTCATTCCAGCCTTACGGACCTACATTAAATCAAACTCATGGACTAACTTTTACACTACACAAGGAATCACAGGACATGTGGCAGATAATAATTATTTTTATCGATTTCAAATAAGAGATTCTTTCCAATGTCCTTGTGATTTCACTCAAGAACTAAATGTGCACCACCTCATATATGAATGCAGACTACTCACTGACTACAGAACTATACTACAGAAAAAAACAGTACAGAAACTAGGACATGGCCCGGTGGATGGTCAATGTTTGATGAACAATTTATTTGAAAAATTCAAAACATTTCTTAAAAATTCAATCATAAAAATAGAGGATATAAGTATGAAATACCTTTAAACCACTGAATGTTTATAAATTTTTCTCTACATAACTGTGTTGCTTGATTTGGTTAAATTTTGAATTATTTATGTTATATAACTTCTTGTTCTTTATTTTATCTCATTTTTCTTGTTTATTTTTATATTAACCATTCAACACATGTACTATCTATATGTATATGTAGAATAATAATCAAATCAAAAAATAATAATTACATGTACATTGTATACTTTGTACAAGTATGGTGTGTACAGAAAAAATATAAAATCCCTTCCAACAGGGTTACTGCTGGAAGGAAATCACTTTAAAAAAAAACTAAAGCATCTACCAAAATTAAACTTGTTCTTTTAAACTTTTTGAGAAGATTCAACATTTTGAGAACATGTGTTTGTGAAGCTTTGTGTTTCGTCAGTTTTTAAATGGTTCCAAATCCTCTGTGTAAAGTGTCTATAGAATGAGACATTGGATATATTATGTAATTTACTTAATAACTCTAAAAAATATGTTGCAATTGGATTTTAATATTTATTTAATTGAATAAATAGGGTAAGAGACTAATTAGAGGTATATAGTTTAATCATGACATTTGAGGCAAAATAAAATATTTCGCCTCAAAACGGTAATTTAAAAATTTTAGGTGAGTCAATAAAATATACTATGGATTGCTGTTTATTTAACATTTAATATTAATAATTGATACGATTACATCCATAATATACATATAAATGACTAATCTTACTACTACACTGTATGCAATGTATGACGTAATATGGATAATGGATTAAATGGCATATAAACTAAGCCCATATCTTCAAGAAGTATAACCCTAACACGCTATGTAAGCCTTTAGAAACTGTTACCGCGTTAATATACTACCAAAACCATAAAATTTAATTAACATGTTATTAAATGTGTTATCGCGATCCATCAAAAAGGCTTTGTTTACTAAAATACCTTTTAATAAATAGCAAGTAAACGCTTCAATAATAAAGACATCTTTAGGACTGAAGAATTCAAAATATCATTACTCAAGCCTAAAGTACAATTATCTGCAAAATAAAAGCGACTTCAATATATTGATGCGTTACTAGTTCTTTACATGCCATTTTAATAAGTTTCCTCAAAATTTCTTGTTCTATATAATGTATAAAGTTTTAAATATCAATAAATAGAATTATTTTAAATATTTTATATTATTTTATTTAAATTTCTGTAACTAATATTTTTTTTATTCATTTATTTTTTTGACAATGTCAAATATCACAAGCGTACTTAAAATTGGAAACGATAGTGAAAAGATATTCTAATTTAGTTGCTATCTGATTTGTTTTAGTTTTAAAACAAATGTGGAAAACAAAATACTATTAAATCCCTTCCTAGTAAGTTCTGTAAATTAAAAACATTTTATTTTTATAGTATTAATTTTTTCTTGTTATATTTCTTATTATCAACCTCATTTGAATAATATAAATGCGTATTATATTAATGGGTCATGTGCCTGAATCCACTGAATGGGCTAAGGATTATGCCAACACTATTCCTCTAACAGCTTCTTTTAAAAAAAATGCTTATCATCCGTTCTACTTTGATCTGAAATTCTGTGCTCATTTCCATTAGTAATGCTTAATTTCTGATCTCCTTCAATCGACACTTATTACTTCACTTCCTTCACTTTCGTTCTTCAGAAAAAGAATATATATGAAAGATTTTTAATTATTTTTATTTTTTAATGGTTTGTTTATAATTGTTATTCTTATATTCTATATTTTCTTTTTTTTACTTTTACTGATATTTATCAGTAATAAATGTAATTAGAAACATTTACTATTAACGATATATCTATGGAGAAAATTTGTTAAGAAATATTATTTATTTTCAATTTTTATGTAATATTTTATTTATTAAGATGATTTCAAAGTTGGACGCTGCACAGTGGGACGAATGGCCTATCTAGGAGGAAAAAAGTCATAATGAAAATGAATTCAAAGTCAGAATGGAAAGAAGTCAGAATGAAACTATTGTGATAGGTGTATAGCTAAGTAGTTTATGGAACATCAATGGTTCTTTCGTTTTTTGGAGGTGGATTTCAAGGTAAAAAGAACGATCAAAGTAGTACTACTAAACTCGACAGGTCAAATTTTGTTAAAACTATTGATTCTTTCAATCTAAATTTGTGTATCATCCTATTGATATTTTTTCATTATTCTTTTATAATTAGTGAATATAGACGATCGTTATACCAGTAAGCCATGCTCAAAATATTTTTTTTATAATTTGACCTATAATATAATTTTTTGAAAAGAGCCACAAACTAAAGTATTTTTTAAACTGAAATGATCTATTACTAAAAAGTACCCCAAAGTACCTCTTTGAAATTCATGGTACAGGTGCCTTAGAAAGTGTATGAAATAATCATGAAACATTTAGCTGCTTTTATCTGCTTTCTTGTCTGAAAACGAATTTTCAATTCCGCGAAAGGAGTTATTTCGTACTCGGCAAAACCGTAAGGGCATTGGTTTAATATATATTACTTTATTTGAAACACTTAAATTAGAGGGTATTATTTAGCTGCAACTGAAGAGATATTTAAATTTGGTAATTACGAAAATTAAAACGAAATAATAAGAAACTAAAAAAAACGTAAAGTCATATTACATTTTAGTGACTCCAAACATCAAGGAGATTGAGAAAATTACTTTTATAAGAAAAAAAATAGTTTCAGATACATTTATTAAGTTTTAATACTCAAAATTACATAAGAATTAATGTATGTAAGCATGTTTTTTATTTTTTTGTTTATTTTTTTGTGACACTGCGATAGTACCTATTTAAATGGAGTCTAAAGCATAACTGAGTAAATAGTTTTGTTGAGTAGGATAACAGGTCAGTTAAAATATCACAGAAAGGTTTGAAAACAGTATCACTTCATAATGTGAATTGGATTAGTACACCGGAAACATCTCATTTATGACATACCAGCTTGACGTGTTTTTTCATTCATTACTTTTTTAAGATAATTAAAAATAATTACTGCAAAATAGTAACAATAAATAATTAACAATTATATATTCGTTAGAAACGATTTAATTCATTATTTTTATTCAATGAATATGATACATATAGAATAAGCAGTGAAAAATTAAACCTAATTGAAAAAAAAATATATATATTGAACCATGGATAATGAGGACCTACTGTGTAGTATTTTCCTAATTGTTGTGACTTTAGTGGTTTTATTTTACCTTATTTAAACTCTATTGTTTATGTATATCAGGTTTCCAGGTCTGTTTAAGTCATTCAGACTTTTTTCCTCCTAGATTGGTCATTCGTCCCACTGTGCGCTGGTTGAGGTGTTATGCTCCTAAGCATTCTGTATTGTAAAAGTGGCATCGCGCATTCATGAATATGACGGATTCAGCTGGTATGAATTCAGAAAAACGTCGTGTCTAAATAGGTATTTTACGCTAACGAAATGAACCTTCTTACAAATTTTTCTATTAAGTCAAAAAAGTGTTCATGAAGAGTCAAAGACTCCCGTAGTCTAAGCCAGTAGTGTTCTTTTTTTTTTTGCTGCACTCTCCAATTTATGATCCCCTGTATTTTCTGCGCATTTGTAGCCACACAATCCACTCACCGCTAGCAAGGACTACGTACTTTTCTGCATCAAAAAATCGTTTCTACCTCTAATTAGATTCTCAAAATTATATTCCTAAAGGATCTTATCAATCTAAACTTAAATAATTTTGTAACCTACTCCAATATTTTGATTTCTAATGTTTTAACTCATCTTGTTGCTTTCGAAGGTAGAACTTCTAAAAATAGTGACGGATCTTTACGTTAGATCCGCTTTTCTTTATTATTCAGTTTGTAATAGAAAAACATTATTCGCAGCTGATATCTATTAGTATAAAATATTAATATTATTACTATTATTTATTTCCCTTTCGCTTATTTTGGTTTTAAATAAACTTGTAATATTTTATTTTTGTTATTATAACTGAAGGAAGGAACCACTTTCTTCTAAAGAATCTATCTATCTACTTAACTATATAGAGTAGATACATAGTTATTTATAAATATAATAATTATATGTTTAGTAAGGCTCTTGAGGTTCAGACAATAAATAAAAACAACTATTTTAGCGACGTTTCGAGACTATATTGTTCTCATAATCATGCCCTGCATCTTACAATCAGTATATTCATACACATACATTCGTCCTAGTATACTTCGCACTCGGCAATTTTCTATTGGATTTCTGAAGTTTCTTCATCTTTGTGATCCGTGGGTGTAATACTAGGACATTCCTACTAAGATGCAGGGCATGATTATGAGAACAATATAGTCTCGAAACGTCGCCAAAATAGTTATTTATTTTTGTTTACAGAACCTCAAGAACCTTACTAAGCATATGATAGTAACAGTCCAGAAATTCATCCATATAATAATCATATTTATAAATAAAAATCATAAAATTAAATAAAGTTTGTGCAACAGTGCCCTCTTCTGAAATAGCATGTTGTTGTTGTTTTTTCCTCAAAATTTAGGTATTGTATTTTCTAGATAGAAGGTATGAAATGATCGAAATAAAAAAATAATAATATATCTCGATTTCAAATTGTAAGAGAAGGAATTGAAAATTGATCGTACTATGCACTGATTATACTCGTAGCTATGAGACCCACCATAGTCGCAATGAAGCTTTACGGTTTAGTTGGGGCAGTTGAGCAAGTACTGGATTAGTGAGAGGATTTGAGTCGGTGATGAGATTACCTCGGTCCCCGAACCCTGGTCATTCCCTCCTAAATGAATTTCCTTGTTACAATGATGCACTAATCAGCATCAACAGCTAAGGCTTTTCTACTGTAGCCATCGGTGAAATTAGTTGAATTCCTAATACACAACATAACACCAATTTGAAGAAAACGAAACAGTGTTTTAGTAACTCTAGGGGGGACAAGGTGCGCTAATTCGTTTCCCAACAACACTCAGTCTCTGATGGATCATATTGGCAATTTATTTATTTTATTTATTATTATTTTTTTTTTTTTTTGAGGTTTCTCATCAAAAAATATTTGACGAAAGTATTTTGTCTTCCCGACTAATGGGCACTAGAAGCCGAAAAAATAATGACACAGTATTAAACTAATGTATTTTATTTATATCTCGAGTTTTGAAATGATATCAATAGATTATTTCAACAAAGATTTTTTTTTTTTTTTTAATTTTTTTTTAAGTGCAAATTTAAGGGAAAATGCTAAATACAGCTTTAAATATTTTGTCGTCGATTTTAGTTAAGGTTAATTAAAATCTAAAAAAAATTATTAGATCTTCAAGCAAACTACCTTTATATATTTGTTCACACAAAAAATTGCGTCAAATTCTAATTTACCACTCTCATGAACATTGAATAATGTTTATTCAATAAAAACAAAAAATATTATTTTTTACCCTCTTCAAGGGGGGTGTAATTTTTGAAACCAATTAATGGTAACTTTTCTTCGATCCAATTCTTTGTTACACTCTGCTCAAATTTAGCTTGATTGGCATCGCTCGAAAGGGATCTTTCTTTTGGTATGTGTAAATGCAAAATTCGATGATCAAAAGGAGAAGAAAACCATATTTGAATAGTTAAAAAATCCGTAATACATTTTGATTTTAACTTGAATTTGAAACCAGATATAAAGGTGAAACAAAAAAACATTTCAATCATACTACCACCCTTTGTTTTTTTGAAAATTAATTTTTAAAAATTTGAAATTAATTAACGTTTAAAGTTCTAACTGTAATTCGAAATTTTATAAAAAAAAAAAAAAAAAAAAAGCTTTAGAAATTTTAAAGGTTACGATTTTTTATTTTTATATTTGGATGAAATTTCGTATTGAAGAATTCTTTTGAAAATTTGTAATCTGACATATTTTATTATATAAAGGTAGGTTGCTTAAAGATCTAATAATTTTTTTATATAATTTAATAAACTTAAGCCAAAAATCTATGAAGCTGCATATTCCCTTAAATATGCACTCAAAAACAAAAAATCTGCTGCAAAAATGATGTCGATATTATTTTTTAAACTCGAGATATAAAATAAATTAGTTTAATACTAATTCATTATTTCTCGGCTTCTAGGGTCAATAAGTCGGATCGGCAAAATACTTGGTATTTCATTTTCTGAGTTCAAGATATCGTCGATAAGGAATATCGATATTTCACCAACTCTTTATCTTCCACTGTTTAATTATCTAGCAGGCCTAATAATCATTATATTGTTTCGGTTATGCTTATTTTATATTATATGGATAAACTAAGTAAGTACCGCATTATAATCTTGTCGAATATAAGCTTAACCGTTGATATACTGAAAGTATTTTCCAAAGCACTAAGTAATAATGCCACATGTACCCAAAAATAAGATTAGTTTTAATTTATCAATAATAGACACACTTAACAGCTAAAATTTCCGACCATTTAAGAAAAGACATTAAGTCTTAGCAGCCTTAAATCCTGGAAAATACGACATCCTCATTTGCAGAGAGCTCTTATTTCATAACCCTTTAGGATTATCCTCTTAAACGTCTCTTTATCAAATAATATTTTATTAGCTCAGTCGTTGCAATTAATTGGACTCAGTGGCAGCGCCGGGTGTTTCCTTTGATGGATAATTTATGAGTTCTTCCGCATCAAATTGAGGCAATACTCCTTTAGTTTTTAAATCTTCACTAAGCCTTCAATTAAATGATGAATGGAGTTATTTTAAGCTTGGTGTATGTGTGGAATTTGATATATTAATGAATTGTTTTACAAAGGTGAGGCCAATAATTTATTATATTTGATATCGTTACTTATTATTATTTACTTTACTTTTATTTTAAGTTGCTAAAACCCGGAATAGATAACTATCTTCACATTTAATTTTTTTCATTTGACCAGAATTGCTTTTTCTCTTTACTGACACTCTGCTTTAGAAACCAGCTGCTTTTATGTCAAGCCACCTAAGTTATGGTCTTCCAACACTTTTCTCAGAAAGAGCACTTTAATAAGAATGAAATTTTTTTCCTAACCTGCTATATTTTTATCCCAGGCAAGCCTTCCAGGTCAACTTGTATCGACAGACATCTGCCTCCTTTATTAATATCCCTTCAATGCCTTCCTTCGCTGGACATTCCTTTGATGGATCTAACGAGAGAAAATTTCTTTTATCCACTTTAGATTTTAGGATATATATGCCAACTTCACCCACTATTCTTCATTTTAATTGGATTTGATACCGGTACCACTCCTTTGGTTTTTGAGCCAAAGAAATCTTAACATACAATTTTTAAATTCTCGGAAAAAATACTACCTTTAAAATAATGAGCTATCGATTTAAAATAAAACATAATCTGATGGTATACTATCTGCCCTTTATGCGAAATTGGAGGTAAAACGGATAGTCATTACAGTTCTAAGAATTTCTTCTTTGCCAACGAGAAGGATAAGTAGAAGCATTGCCGAGATGCAGAATGGTTTGGCTCATGTAGACCAGAATCGTACATTTTTTCACGAAAAACTACTTACATTCTTTACAGTTTTTTTTCCAGTTTTAGTTGGAGTTCAGGCAACGGCTAGCTTCTCCACTCAAGCCATGAATGATTGCGCACTATTGCACTATTCTAGGATCACTTTGTGCCTGGTTTCTCCGTCTATAACTGCAGGTGTGGGTTTGGTAGGAGGATCTCTAGGATTAGTGTGTATTGTAATATACAATTGTGTTTTTAATATTTAATTTTATTTTTACTAATATTTTGTATTTATTTTTTTGTTTTATTATTGTTATTTTTATTAATATTTTTCACATTATTATTATTGACTTAATTTAAACTTTTTAATTTAATTTAATTTTGGAGTGATTTTGACCAGTTCCTTTGGATGCTTTCTTTTGCTCCTAAGACTTCCTAAGACCAGCGAATAGTTTTATCTTTTTCTCTCCTCTCATAGGTTTTCGACTGGATTTAATTTTGGGTTTTGTGGACCAAAATTTCAACATACCAAATTTAGATCGATCCAGTACACATATATTTTCACATTATATATTGTATATTGTATACTTATTGTTTAGTTCTTTATATTATTTATGTTCTGTATAGCTCAGCATCGCCTGTCATTGCGCTTACGTATTTTTCTTTCTGCCATGCATCTGTGTTTTCAAAATGTATATGACCCTATAATACTAGTTGAAGTCACAGGAATATTTGTTGTTTATGGAAACATTGATATAAATAGTACGAACAAAAATATAGTGATGCGGGTTGGAATTAAGAGTTAGGCTCATGTCATGGAGTTAGTAACAACCAAGTATTTATAAACTGAGCCTTAACCTTAACTTTAACTTTTTAAAACATTAAAACATTTTATGTTTCCGTTTAAAATATTGAATATACAATCACTAAAAAAAAGACACACAGATCAATTTCTTCACGTCAAAATTTATTGAGTTTAAGAGAATTTCTTTTTTCTTATCCTTTATTTATTTGTATTTATTTACAACTGATTTATTTTACTTAATATTCCCCCTTTAAAAAAAAAAAAAAACGTTTAAGAAAATTCTTCTTTAGATGCTCAACAACCATCGTATATAATTATTAATAAAAGTTATATATATATATATATATATATATATATATATATTTTTTTTTTTCTCTCTCTCTTTTCCTCTTATGGTAACCCCATAAGAGGAGAATTTATTTAGCGTATTTACATGCGCCATGCCTGTTTTTAGGCATACTACACGTATTACCAAGTTCATTGGTTTACATTTTGATTAATTCAATTTGGTCTTATTGTCTCTTGTGTACAATCAGATAAACAAAATAAAACAAAAAACAAAAAAAATCAAACAAAATGAAACAATTAAATAATAAGAAACCTAAAGAAAGTAACGTTAATAAAATTTTCTACAAAATAATAATTCCATAAATAATAAAAATAAATAAAAAATAAACTAAAGCACAACAAGATGCTGCCTACTAAAGCATCATTATACTGCCTTCCTACATTCATCACTCAGTTTGCTAAAGTCTATATGTTTAATAAATTGTACAAAATCAGATTTAAATTTGGTCATAAGTCTCTGTTCTGTTTCTGGCCAATTTCCGTGTTTTAGTACAATGTTCTGTATCAGTCCTGCCTTAATGTTGTCAAGTCCTTTACAGTCATATATTAAATGTCGGAAATTATGAACCTGTTCATCATGAGGACACCTGTCATTGTTTAGTATGTTGAAGCGTTTCAAGTATTGTTTGGTTTGTCCGTGTTCTGAAAGTATTTGGGTCAGCTTGTAGTCGGTGCTTAGTATACGTCTATAATTTTGCGGTGTGATATTGGGAACGAATCGATGAAGGCTAGGAGATTTTTCAGAAGCGGTCCACTTATTGTTCCATTTAATTATAGAGCCCTTTCTTATATCTCCTTTTATTAAAGAGATAGGGACCTTATCAAATGATACTGGAAGGTCACTGTAAGCCGCTAACTTTGCCAAAGCGTCAGCTCTCTCATTGCCTTCTACTCCTGAATGACCCTTAATCCAAACAACATTGATTATTTTCTTGTGTTGGCTATAGAGTTTAGTCAAGTTTATTCTAGTTTCCTCAGTAAGTCTGTCATGAATATTTGAATTTTGAATTGAGTGTATTACGTTCATATTGTCCGTATAAATAGTTATGTGTGTGTTGGTATGTGTTAAGTTCTCAAGTAAGTATTAGGTGGCCTTAAGTACTGCTAACTTCTCCGCTTGGTTATTAGAACACTCCTTTCCTAACCTGTATTGAGACTCTATGAGCCTATCATTTATATCTTCAAGTAACCAAGCACACCCTACGTGATCGTCATTCTTGCTGCCATCTGTAAATATAACTGTCCGAGTTTGACTATCTGTTTGTTTGTTTGCCAACATTTGTGCTTGTATTGCTGGATGAATCCAATATTTACAATTGTATGGGAGGTCAATTCTTTCTTGAATAATGTTATTATAGTCAGTAAGTCGTTTTTTTTTGTTAAATAGTTCTGTTACTTCATGTATTTTTAAGTCAATTGGAAGAATACCTGCTAAGACGCAAGCAGCTTCATAAGATATTGTATGGAATGCTTTCGAGATTTTTATTGCTATAAGCCTTTGAATTCTACGGAGTTTTGCAAGATTCGATTTCAGTCGAACGCCCTTATGCCAAACGTGTGCCGCGTAAAGAAGTTTAGGCAAAATAGCTCCGTTATACATCGTCTTGAGGACCTCTGATTTGAGACCCCAAGAGATCCTAGCTGTCAGTGTTAGTCTGTTAGTGGTTTGCAAAGCCTGGTTGTAAACATTGTCTATGTGTCGTTTCCAGTTCATTTTTCGATCGATCGTAAATATTTTAATGTGTCACGTTGGTTTATTTGTAATGAATTTAATCGTATATTTAGTTTTGGTATTGTCCGTTTTCGAGAGAATATTATATATTCTGTCTTTTGTGAGTTAAAGTTCAGTTTATTAAGAGAAGCCCACCTTGTTAGTCTAGATAAAACAAGATTAGTAGAAGCTTCGAGTTCGTCTATGTTCCGACGTTTTACTAGTACCAGGACGTCATCGACATAAACGATTAATTTAGTGTCGATTGGCAATTCAATTAGAAAAATTGTATTAATTAATATATTCCACAGGATTGGTGATAAACTAGATCCTTGAGGAGTCCCCATACTCAACCTTTTATCAATGGTAAATGAATTAGTTTGTATAACCAATCGCCTTTTTTCAAAATAATTTTGTATGGTCAGATAAAGATTTTTTGGACAATTGTATGTCTTAAGATTTGTTAAAATCGCTGTCCACCAAGCGTTGTCGAATGCACCTTTAATATCCAAACTTACAACTAGCAAATGTCTTTTTTGGTCTAAAGTCGTACTGATTTGTTCTGTTAAAGCATGCAAGGTCATCTGTTCCTGTCTGCGGTCGAAAAGCGAACTGATTTTTACTAAGTATTTCGTTTGTCGATAAAAAGTGCATTAATCGATTTTTAACAATTCTTTCCAATATTTTTCCCAACGCAGGTAACATACTTAGTGGTCTTATTGAGCCAGGATCTTTTTTGGGAATTAATACCAGTTAGCCATTTTCCAAATTAGTGGGAATTCTCTCCTACTGAAAAAACTTTTATATATTTCACAAATAAAACGAGGGAAAATTTCAGATACGTTTTGGACTGTAACTGGAGAAATCTTATCCAAACCTGGTGATTTATGTGGAGGTATGTTTTTGATAATTTCTAGTATTTCTCCGTCTTCAAGTGGTAAATCATCATTTGTGTCAGGAGGGGTGACTATATTATGCCTCATACATTTTTGTTCTACTGTGTCACTGTCAGTATTATCGTCTTGAATTACTTTATTGAGTATGTAAGTAAGTGTTTCTTTTGAATTGTTTGTATATTCACCATTGTCAGCTAAAATTGTTTGTAATGTCGTCCTATTTTTTAATTTTTTTGAAGCCCATTTGTAGGGCCAATTCCAGGCTGATGAATTTGCAGCGAATGATTTCCACGATTCCACCTTTGATTTTTTTAGTAAGTGAAGGTAAACGCGTTTTAAATCTAAATGATCAATTTTTCTCATGTCTCTTAACTGTATGTCATTAGCTGTTCGCTGATATAATCTCCGGAGTCTGTTTGTCTTTTTGCGCAATTTGGTTAATTCATCGTTCCACCAGGGGACTGTCTTATGCGATGTGTTAAAATGTCGTTTTCCACGAGTTTTTTTAAAAGTCATATTGCTGGCTTTAATTAAAGCGGTTGTTAATTTTTTGGCAATGGTTTCTGTTTGTATTTCCGGTAAGAGTGTTATTATTTTTTGTTCTAACTCTTCTAATTCTAACTCCTCTTCATTAAACATTAAAAATTGTTTTCATAATTGGACATATAAGTTAATTTTAAATTTATCCCAATCTGCTTTGTCAGTGATATAAAGGGAGTGGACCGATTGGTTATTCGACACCTGGCTACTGCTATTTATTAGTATTTCGTAAGTTATACAATTATGGTCCGAAAAGTTGGTTTCATTGGAAATTTGCCAATTGTTTATTTTAAAACTTCTCAACATATTAGTATTGGCAAGAGTTAGATCAATATTGCTTTTTCCCATGTTATTTTCGAAGGTAGTCAAATCTGATTCCAGATTTAATAGAATAAGGTCTTTAGAAACAATATAAGCCTCTAAAAGTTTTCCCCTTTCATTCGTTCGTTTGTCAAACCAAAATTTTGACCGACTATTCGAATCCATTCCAATAATAAGTTTTTCCCCATTAAATTTAAACAAAATATTTTCCAATTTTTGTAAATCAATATTTATGTCTCGATTTAGGTCTAAATAAGTACTAATTATCAAGCATTACTAAACCCAAGATCGCGGGTTCGTAGCCCGGCAGATGACCTTAGGATTTTTTAAAGGGAGTAAAAAATCCTTAGCTATGCCGTCCTTCGGAAGGGACGTAAAATGGGGGTCCCGAGTCTGTGCGATGTCAGGTACTCGTTAAAAATCCCTATCCTAATTATACCTGGATAGGCAAAATTTAGGACTCCCACCGTAGCATCGTCCGATTAGCCATAGCAGCATAAAGTGACGTTAAACGAAATAAACAAACAATCATCAAGCATTTTAATGTACCATATGATATTTCAACAACTACCAGGTCAGCATTTGAATATTGTGTAATTAAACAGCCTTCTAAATCTTTGTTTAAAATTACAACACCAGGTCTAGGTTTTCGATCATATGTTTGATAAATGCGATAATTATTATAACCTATAATTCTGTTATCACGTGTGTATGGTTCTTGTATTAAAATAATATCAATATTTGTCTTAGATGTATAAAACTGTATAAAGTCTGTTGTGTATTTCGAATGACGAGCAATGATCTGTAATAATTTCAA
Source organism: Euschistus heros (assembly GCA_003667255.2). NCBI lineage: Eukaryota > Metazoa > Arthropoda > Insecta > Hemiptera > Pentatomidae > Euschistus > Euschistus heros. Next base: position 426,208 of record RCWM02000288.1, on the reverse strand, counting down.
CTGTCTCATTCAAATGTCAAAAATAAATGTTTTAAAAGAGTAATAGAAATAAAAATTATGTTGTATGTCAGTAAATATATAATGAAAAACATCAAATGTACTCACGCTAATGGTATAGTGAAGTCAGTATTTGATACCAGTTTTTGCACTTCAGTAATGTAGGAAGGGCAGTTTCTATCATACACAGAGTGGTCTGTTCTTCTTAGCATTTTGATTCACGGATTCTTGTTATAATTTTCACAATTTATGCACTTGAGATGTTCTGAGGTGCAGTCACTTGATGGATGTTTATCCCCACATCTTGAGCATGCTGCTTCTCCCCGGCAGTCTCTAGCGTTGTGGTGGAACTTCAAACATTTGCTGCATCTCCTCACCCTGAAATAGTCTTCTACGTGGACCTTTTGATAACCCAAACTAATTCGGTTGTAAAGAAGAAGTTCCCTGGTCGCTCCATCTACCTCTAGGATGGCATGCCTTGATTCATTTCTTTTCGAGGTCAATATTAATACCGGGCGAACCTGCTCTCTATTTATTCCTACATTTTGGGCCACCAAATAATCCTCTATATTGAATAGGGTTATTTCTGGTTCGATTTCTTTTATTATAACTCTCGGTTTTCTTTTAGTTAGTTTTTTAAAAGAAATCTTTTCAGAGTTTTTCACAGCTCTTTCTATAGTTTCTAGAGCGCATGAGGTATCTGTTTGTAATATAAGAGAACCTGTTTTGGTTGTGTTCAGCTTTTTAAACGGTAAACCTAATTCTCTTGGATTAACGATTTTTTTGAATTCTGATAATATTTCCGATTTGTCAGTGGATTCTTTTGGGAAAATAAGCGCTTTATAACCTGGGTTTTTTTTTTTTTTTGTGCACTGAATTTCTAGTGATGTCAGAAAATGTGGGTTGTTAGAGAGGTTAGGTTGACCACGAGGCCTGTCTGTATTTGTTTCTTGATTAATATTATCCTTCCATGGATGCGATTGCAGTAACAGTCCTTCCTATTCTTCAAATCTTTCCTTAATGTCGGGAACAATAGCATAACTCTTAAAAGATCCAGCACTGATAACAACGTATCCGCCTGCTCGGCCATCTTGTTGGATATATATATATATATATATACACACACACACACACACAATATATATATATATATATATATATATATATATATATATACATATATATTAAATCTTGTGGTGGTCATATCATCACACCACAAAGAATCGTGAAGAAAAAGATAGAAGATACGTTACCTTCCTAGACACATGTGTTTTATAAAATATTAACTAATTTATTCTGAATTTAATAATTGTATTCGTTTATTAAAAATAACCAGTAATTTACAGTTTCATTAGAGTTATTCTGAGTATACTAAATTGGTGACCCCGAAATGGATGCGATAAAAAAACAAATCACTGCTTTAGAAAATGAAATCTCTCAGCTTAAGAGCGACTCACAACCGGAGCATCAGCAAACACCCACTGTAAGTCATGTTTCTATTAAATTTCCACCCTTTTGGAAAGCTGAAGCAGATCTGTGGTTCGCACAAATAGAAGCACAGTTTGAAATAGCAAAAATTACAAATGAAATAACAAAATTTAATCACCTAGTAGCAAATCTGGATAGTGAAACTATAAAGTCAGTTGCCGACATTCTACGATCCACAGATCCCCCAGCCGATTATATTCCGCTTAAAAAAACCATTATTAAACGTTGTACTGAAAGCAATGATCAAAAAACTCGTAAGTTACTATCAAGGTTAGAATTAGGAGACAAAAAACCCTCACAACTACTGAGGGACATGAAAGCTTTGAAAACTTCGTCAATGTCAAAAGAAATAATCAAGCACCTGTGGATACAGAGACTTCCAGTAGCCACCCAAGCAATTTTACAGGCGACAGACGGGAACTTAGATAAGTTAAGCGACATTGCAGACAACATAGCCGATATTAATAACCCGTCGTCCCTCTGCACTATCACGGACAAAAATCGACAAGTTGATTCGGACCTCAGAAAGGAAGTAGAGGCATTGAGAGGTGAGGTAAGAAAAATTTCTTCACAATTTAGAAGCAGAACACGAGCACAACAGCGGTCAGGCTTCTCACAGCGCGCATATTACAGCCCCAGCCCTAAGGAGTGCTGGTATCACCAAAAATTTGGCAAAGAAGCTAAAAGATGCCAACCACCATGCTCTTTCAGTTCAAAAAAACTAGTTCTGAGGCAGGCAACGGCGGCGTGCACCTGCCACACGAAGACTTTTCTTAACTGACCGAAATACTAAAGTCCCATTTTTAGTTGACACAGGAGCAGATGTATCTATAATTCCTCCAAGATCTGGGGATAGGAAAACAACGCCCTCAAAATTCTTGCACGCAGCGAACAACTCGCGCATAGCTGTTTACGGGCAACGCAAACTTAAATTGGACTTTGGACTTTCAAAGTTATTTCATTTCTCATTTCTCATAGCTGACGTCTCCAAACCTATAATCGGATCCGACTTCATCACACATTTTAATCTTTTGGTTGATTTACCCGGAAAAAAATCATCGATAGGAACTCATTTCTTCCTCTACGTACATCCGTTTTCCAATGCGACATCGAACCAACAGGCAGAATCAGCATAATTGATCCAATCGACCCTATAAAAGCGCTACTTAAAACATACGGTTTAGACTCTCCACCCACTTTGCGAAAAGTCACAAAAGTGAAGCACTCAACACAACATCGCATCGAAACTAAAGGAAATCCCGTGAGTTGTAGACCTAGAAGATTAGCACCTGACAAACTGTTGCTGGCCAAAAACGTATTTGAAACCATGGAATCTTTAGGTCTATGTCGCCCTTCTAGCAGTTGATGGGCTAGTCCCTTACATATGGTGAAGAAAAAGAACGGGGAATGGCGACCATGTGGGGATTATAGATTATTGAACTCGGTTACCATACCCGATAGATACCCACTTCCCAATATCCAGGACACGTCTAATTTTTTACACAACAAAAAATTTTTTTCTTCCATCGACTTAGTACGAGCTTACCAACAGATTCCAGTAGCACCTGAACATGTCGAAAAAAACCGCCATAACAACCCCATTTGGTTTATATGAATTTCTTTTTATGCCATTTGGATTGAGAAACGCGGGTCAGACCTTTCAACGCTTTATTCATAAAATCCTTCACAATCTTCCATTTTGCTTCATATACTTAGACGACATCCTCATAGCTTCAGACAACCTAAACGAACACATGCAAAACCTAGAAACAGTCTTCCAACGCCTAAAAGAATGTGGCATCACGTTAAACTTATCAAAATGCGTTTTTTGCAAACCGTCGGTATCATTTCTGGGCCATGAGATTTCGGAATTTGGCATTAGACCAATTGAGAATAAAATAAAATCAATCAAGGAGTTTCCGCGCCCCAATACAATCTCACAACTCCGCAGATTTTTGGGTATGCTTAACTTCTATAGAAGGTTTATTCCACATGCTGCACATAGCCAGGCACCGTTAAATGCCATAACGGGGGCAAAACACTCCGTTATTACCTGGACAACCGAATTGGATACCGCTTTCCAGGAAAGTAAACAAGCTTTGGAACGAGTGGCGCTTTTACATCACCCAAACCCTTTGGGCACGCTACAACTGTACACGGACGCTTCTGATGTAGCAATAGGCGGGGTTTTGCAGCAAATAGTTAACGGCGTTATACAACCACTCGGGTTTTTCTCCAGAAAGTTGACCCCTACAGAGGTTTTATATTCCACATACGATAGAGAGTTACTCGCCATATACTGCGCCATAAAACATTTCAAGCACATGTTGGAAGGGCAAAGTTTTGCGTGTTTTACAGATCACAAACCTCTTACTTACGCACTGCGACGGACATCAGATACAGCTAGTCCCAGACAAACACGACAGCTCTCTTATATCTCGGAATTTACGTGCGACATACGACACATATCAGGGACCAAAAACATTGTGGCTGATACCTTGTCCAGGATAGAGTCCATCTCACAACGCATCCCTACATCTGAAGAACTCGCTGCAGCACAGCAGAACGACAACGAATTAAACTATCTCATACAAAGCTCGAAAACACCTGGCCTGACACCAGTGCAGTTAGATACATCATCAATCCTGTATTGCAAGGTATACAATGGCAAACATCTTCCTTATGTACCACAACGATTCCGGCAAATAATTTGCGAACACTTACATAATTTTTCCCACCCAGGTCGGACGTCAACCTTAAAACTCATTAAGGAGCGTTATTTCTGGCCAGACATATCTAAGTACACTACAGCTTTCGTCAAGCAGTGTATTAAGTGCCAAAAGGCCAAAATAAATCAACATGAGAAGACACCTTTGATGCCATTAAAAACACCCGATCAACGCTTTGCCTGCGTCCACCTCGACATCGTTGGACCACTGCCTTTGGCTAAAGGTAACAGGTTCCTCCTTACCTGCATGGATCGATACACCCGTTGGCCGGAAGCCATTCCTTTACCTGACCAAACTGCGGAAACAGTCACAGCAGCCTTTTGTCACAGCACTGGATTTCTCGTTTTGGCACACCCACTCAAATTATAACCGACCAAGGACGAAATTTTGAATCGAACCTCTTTCAGGCGTTGTCACACAGAATGGGTGCTAAAATACAGCACACTACGGCTTACCACCCTCAGAGCAACGGGCTCCTCGAGAGATGGCATAGATCCCTCAAGACGGCTCTTACATGCCGACTCCAAAAAACCAGCAGGCCTTGGACAGAGCATCTGCCGGCCGTTCTTCTGGGTCTGCGCTCATGCGTGAAGGAGGACTTACAATCCAGTCCAGCCGAATTAGTATACGGCACCAAGCTACGATTGCCTGGGGATCTGTTTTTAGACAAAACCGGCCCAGAGATTCCTCAGTCAACTTTTGCAGCCAACCTCGCTGACATATTGAGGCAAAGCAAGCCTTCCTCGCCAGTCTGGCACTGCCAGCCAAAAATTTATAATCACCCCAATCTGCACACCAGTAGTTTTGTTTTTCTCAGAGACGATGCTTGCCGACCTCCCCTAACACCAGCCTACACCGGACCACATAAAGTCATTGAACGAACGGAAAAGACCTTCACCATTAACATCAACGGCAAACCTGCTGTAGTATCACGAGATAGACTAAAGCCAGCCTACACAGCAGCGACAGACACACCCCCGAATCCCGGCAACAACTTACACAGAACACTTATCATCCACAGAAATCCGAGGAAAGTAAGCCAAGGAAAACAGTTCGTTTCTCAAGCCCCCTCGTCACCAAGACACAATAGCATCTTCAGGCCGAAGATTTAGATTGCCTTGCCACATCTAGTAAGTGTTACACTGAGGGGGGAGTGATGTGATGGTCATATCATGACACCACAAAGAATCGCGAAGAAAAAGATAGAAGTGACGTCACCTTCCTAGACACATGTGTTTTATAAATATTAACTAATTTATTCTAAATTTAATAATTGTATTCGTTTATTAAATATAACCAGTCATTTACAGTTTCATTAGAGTTATTCTGAGTATACTAAAATCTATATGTTTTTATACATTATTATTTTCTTTAAATCTTTTACTATATTAATATTATAGTTTTCGTGATATGCACTCGTTAGTAATATTGTTAATTAAAACGTTAAATAAAAAAATAAAAAATAGATCGAGTCAAAACTGAGAATAATTATTGAACAAAATATGCTTTCTGTACCAAATATGAAACACAGACCAGAAGCTTGGTAACATTAAAAATAATTTAATACAAATTATAGACAGGTAAAACAATATTTATTCGAAAACATTAGATAAAGAATTTATTTTCCAATTTGAACTAGATATACTATTGGTCTAAACTGATTATTAGCCAGAACCTGTTTTCATGTGCCAATACGTATTTCCCACTACAGTGATTTGGCATACCTCACTTTACAATTTCAGAAAAAGCAATAGTTAAAGACTACGGAGCATTTTTATTAGAAATTATTTTTAAGGAAACATTCATTGATTCGATCAAAAATATAAATAAATAACACAAGAATAATAAATAAAATCTTAAATGTTACTAAATTAAAAACTGAAGAGTATTGGAAATGCGATATCAGGCAAAACCTGAGTCAGAATAAAGGAACGTCTAGAAAGAATTACTATTCTATTTTTATAAAACCTCCAACCACAGAAATTACAAAGAAAAAACATCTTTTAAAGAAATTAGAACTGGAATGGGGGTTGCGTAAAAGAAGAAATGGAATCTTAAAAAATAAAAAAAATTCGCTTCTCCCAGATGATCTTACTTATAAGGCAATCTCTAACCTAAAATACCCTTTCTCTTTGGTATTCCTGAGGGCTATATTAGAAAAAAAAATATTTTCAGGGATGAATTTCTTTTTCTTTATTCATATTCTTGTTTCAAACGAATATATTTTTTCTTAATTTCGGCAGCTGAACCTAAGGTGGATCTTTAAAGCTACAAAGTCGATTCTTAAGAGCTATTCGTAAGAGCAATGTAACCTGTAAGTATTCGCTTACCCAAAAATAATTGCAGTTCATATTTTCATTGAATCATTTCTCTTGATAATAAACTGCTTACGATTGACGGACTATTTCTTTATCTGACGTCTTTATTCCTTAATCCTCTTTCATACAGAATTATAAACGAATAGGGGGATAATTTAATATTACATATTTAAAACAATTTAATTCTAGCGACCCTAAATTCAGACAAATAAGGGTTGTTACAATGTAAATCTAAGCGATGAAAAATAACCAATTTTACAATTATTTTTTAATGGATAGAAAAAATACCACAAAATTTATTGAAAATAATAAGAAACCTTAAATATTAAGATGATATAACAAAAAAGAAAAAATATTTTAACTTAAAAAAAAATTGTTAAATTAATGTTGCATATACGCAAAAGTGAACCTAAATGGGTTAGCTGACTGCAATAAACCCATATTATGGCAAAGTGTCGCACATGACACCTTGTCTTGAAATAAATCTAAAATTCCCCCTCTCTCCGGGAAATATGAGTGACCGGTTGGTGGAATTATGTGGTTGTTGGGTATCAACAGATGTTATGAATAAATTTATCTTAAAGAATATGCAAAAATTCGACACCTTGCCAGAAAAAGGGCTAAAGTATGATCTCAAGATAATATTTTGAGTTTATTTATGGGACTATGTATCTTCCACCCTAATCTCCAGATATCTTGCCAACCCACTACCATATTTTCAGAGACCTGAACCACTTGAAAAAAACAATTCATAATCAAAATTTGAATATCGTAATGCCAAAGAATGAAAACATCTATTAATAGATCATAGAAGGTTAACAACTCATCGCCAGAAAAAAAATATTGAGAGTAATGAAGGGTATTATAATTAGTAAAAAATGTTTTAGATAATTTATTTTACTTTTTATAGTTTAAAATCTCACAATAATTTCTCGACAACCCAATATAGCAAAACGAAAATTATGCTTCCCATTTTTATAACAGTTACAAAAGCTGGACCTTAAAGACGTAATAAACAGAAAAAAAGAAGTCACTCGCTATGCATTTGAATATGTATTATAAGTGAAATAAATACATAACAAACATCACTATATATATACATATATATATATATATATATATATATATATATATATATATATATATATATATGTATATGTATAGAAGAGAATAGAATAGAATAGAAAGAAAACTTTATTCTGGGACAAAGTCCCTTAAGAATAACATTAAATAATATAAAGTAAGATCATAACTGGTCAAGAGGCTGTTAAAAATAAAATAACATAGATAAACTGAATACAAATATGTATGAAAAAAAGATACAGAGAAAAACTAGAAAAAGAAAAAACTTTAAATAAAAGGAGGGTGAAAAAAATGAGTATACAAAATAGAGGTTAATATTGTAAATAAAAGTGCAAAAGAGAAAAAAAATACAAAAAAAAAAAAAAAAAAAAAAAAAGAAGAAAAATAAAAGATAGAAAATCAATAATTATCATTACAAACAATTAAAACATCATAATCAAAATATAATTTATGCTTATGTTTTATGTCTGACAGTCTTGGTAATTAAATTAGACGATTACATATATAGTACATACATCCTTATGATAAGAGAGCGTCGGGTTGGAGAGAAAGAAGATGGTGAAAGAATAGTGTTTTGAATGTTCCAAGGGAAGAAGCATTGCGGATACAGGGGGGGGGGGGGGGGGGAATTCCAAAGAGTAGAGGATCGGACAAGGAAGGAACGTTGGAATGCAGTACTTCTGTGGGATGGAGTATAGAGATCGGAAAGACGAGATCTTGTATGCAGTGATTTGATAGCAGACTTAAATTTCAGGTTACTGTAAATAAAGGGAGGGTGACGGGTGTTGATAACTTGGAGTAGGTAGCTGCCTAGGAAGTATTTTCTGCGGAAGGAGGGGAAAAGCCAATTTAACTCAGTGTAGAGATGCGAAACATTGGAACGTCTCGAGGTTCCGAAGACAAACCTAATGAAGCAATTCATAACGCGTTTTAATCTGTCCTAAAGAACCGTCGAGATCCCGCCATATATCACGCAACCATAGTCAAATTGGGGGAAGATAAGGGAGGATACGGAAGGAGGTGACGGGACCGGTGAAATAGTTGTAGGATACCGATTGATCTTCGGGAGATTTGTGCAATATGGGATTTCCAGGAGAGGGTTCGATCAATGGCTAGGCCTAAATTTTTAACAGAGGAATGGAAAGTTATTGGATGACCATTAAGGAATAATGTGGGAAAGTTGGCATTCGAATGAAGAAGGGAATGTGATTCTATGGCAATTGCTTGAGTTTTAGCTGCGTTTAACGTTAATTTGTTCAGATTTGCCCATGCACAGATTTCGTCTAGGTCTTCCTGAATTTTGGAAAACGCAGCTAACATTTCAGATGGAGGAAAGGAGAAGTAAATTTGGAAGTCATCGGCGTAAAGATGGTGGGAACAATGGTGAATTCAATGGGGAAGGACATTGTTAATATATTAATATATTAAGTAGGAATTCATATATATATATATATATATATATATATATATATATATATATATATATATATATATATATATATATATATATATATATATATATATATATATATATATATATATATATAAGTTAAGTTCCTTTAAATAAAAACGACAAAAAAAAAAAGGAAAATTAGAAACGTAATAACACACACAGCTACTGGTAATAGACTGCTTTTATTGTCCTGAAATCCTCTTTATATACATTTGGTGGTTGTTTAGGATTAAGTTTAGGGATTAAGCTGTATATTGTTCCCCTATACACCTTAACTCCCCCCCACCAGTTTATGAACAATCCTCATAAACTCCTAACAGAGGTTCCCAAACAACCATATTGACATAAAATAAGAAAATCAATATTAACACAAATAAAAATAAAAATACTCCTGAACATAACTCAAAATTTTCACAGATGCTTTACAAATTTCCTTCTGTAATAAGACTACAAAGAAAAAAAAAAAAAAAAAAAAAAAAAAACAAATATTACACTTCTCATGTTACCTGATAATACATTCCATAGTATACTACTCACACTACATGTTATTGTGTAGAAAAGAGGATACCTATTGAAAACGAGAAAAACGAATGACACGACAACAAGTAATACGCAAACGATCACAACGAAAACGAGCAATATGAAAACGATCACTCCGAAAATGATGAAAACGAAAACGAACGATACGATAGTGATGAAAACGAAAACGAAAACGAAAACGAGCAATATGCGAGAGAAGAAGAAAAAACAATCAAAAGATTAAATTTAACTCATCGGAATTTTCAATTGTTCTATGTGAGCGTTTCTACGCCTCTGGGGATCGTGAATGTGTTGGATCGTAACGACGTTATGTTCACGGATTGCTATTACTTTGAAGGGTCCTTCATACCGTACAACTTCTTTATTCCTATTTGACCCCACCCTTCGGTATACTACTGTACCAATCTTGATGTTCTCCATCCCGTCTCGAACCCTGAGATTTTCACGCGCCACCCTTCTGCTTTTCTCCGCCATTATCTTCCGCCGGACCCTTCCCCACCTATCGATAAGAGCCACTTTGTTCACCGCTAACCGTTCTGCTAATTCATCATCCACTGCCGTGACCCTACCGTCCCTTCGCCTTTCTCGAAGCCCGAAAATGACCAAATGGAGAGAATCCCGTCGACATGTGAATAGAATGGTTATACGCGGATATCGCCTTTGGCATTGCCATCCCCGCATTCAAACCCTTATCGATATGATACACTCGGAGATGATCCCCCAGGGTGCTATGTAACCTTTCGATCCCTCCCCGACCTTTCGGATGTCCCGGAGTATTAATATGCCAGGTTACACCCACCTCCTGCATCTCCCTCCTTAGACTGGCGTTATCAAACTCCCGCCCACCATCCGATACTATTCTATCCGGTACCCCATACACTTGGAACCATGCCCTTAATGTTGCGATCACTGCCTCCGCCGACCTTTCCTGCACCGGGTACGCCATCGCCAACTTACTGAAAACGTCTATCACTGTGACCCATTTATAGCCCTTCCAGGTGAAAGTGTCCACTTCCAAATCACTCAACGGCCCGATGGGTGTTACCGTTTCCTCCTGCCTCCCAGTTGGGGGATGCCGGTCGTACTTGGCTGCGTTGCAAATTTCGCACGCCCCAATCACCTCTTCAATCAAATTGCGCATCTTTACCCAAAAGTACTTTCGTTTAGTGCTTGTAATGGTTCTTGCACCCCGCGGTGATTAGTTTTACCCTGATGGTAAGCTATCGTGATTTCCTTTTGCCTATCCGTTTCAGTTATTGTCTCCACCATGAGCTTACACCGGATAAAAGTTCGGTCCAATCCAATCCTCTCCGTTCGCCACAAGCGCTTTATTTTCTCCCATAGAACCGCATTCCCCACGAATAAGTAAAAGGTTTTCCCTGGTCGTGTCTCCTCCTTCAACACTTTTTTCGACCACTTCTTCCCTTATCCCAGGTTGTGACCATATGGTGGTGATGCGATGTCTCCCATATGTCGAGTACTCTACTTTAGTCAGTCCTGTCGTCCTTGTCTTCCAAATGATCTGTCTCCGTTTGTCATTTATAATGTCTTCCCTTTCCTCCATTTCCCCAGCCCGTTCGCCCACTGAACTCTCCTCCCTTGATACTTCCAGCCCATCCTCCCTCTCTTCCGATTCTTGTTCTACCTCTTCCGATTCTCGCTCCCCCTCTCCTTCCGGTGTCCACTCCCTTAAGAACCTCTGAATCCCTCCCGAGTATTCCCCTTCTTCCCGCTCTATCGCATTTATCTGCAAAGCCCTAGATAGCCAGTCAGCTACGATATTCTCCTTCCCTGGCTTATATATGACTTCCATATTATACTGACTCAATATCTCTTTCCAACGGGTGACCCTCGCCGACGATTCCTTCAACTTCCCTACCCACATCAACGGCCGATGATCCGTTAATACCTTAAAAATCCGACCAAACACGTACGGTCTAAAGTGTTCGACCGCCCACACTACGCCTAACAATTCGCGTTCTAACGCGCTGTAACGTGACTCGGTCTCCGTCAGACGTCTACTCGCGTATGCTACGGGTTGCTCTCCTTTCTCCCCCTCTTGGGATAACACGGCCCCCAAAGCATACTCGCTAGCGTCCGTCGTAATTGTGAAGGCTTTAGTGAAGTCAGGAAATGTGAGAACCGGTTCCTCTTGGAGTCTCGCCATGCACTTCCGGATGTTGCTTTCGATTTCAGGGGTAATTACGATTTGTCGCCCCTTCTTCAGCAGATCGTTTAGGGGTACGAGATGCCTCGCCATCTCCGGAACGAACCGCCGGTAGTAGTTCAATGTCCCCAGGAGCCTCCGTATCCCTTTCACATCCGACGGAATGGCCATCCTCCGTATGGCCTCTACCTTTTTTACGTCCGGCCTTACTCCCTCCCTTGAAATCGTGTGTCCCAGAAAGTTGATTTGATCCTGCCCCAGGGTCGACTTTTCTTCGGACAATTTCAAACCGAACTGTCTGAGTCTGTTGAATACCTGTCTCTCAAAGTCCTCAATGTGTCTCGTCTCGTCCTTGCTGAATATCAGTAAGTCGTCCATGTAAACTTGGCATGTCCCTTCGTCCAGTCCTCTTAAAAACTCGTCCATCAGTCTCTGGAAAGTTATCGGTGCGTTTTTTAAACCAAATGGCATCCTTGTAAACTCGTAGTGGCCTCTTTCAAAAGTAAACGCCGTCTTATGTTGATCTTTGGGGTGCATCTTTATTTGATGGTATCCCGCCTTCAAATCTAAAGTGCTAAACACGGTTGCCCCTCCTAACCTATCTAGTATGTCTTCGAACCGGGTATTGGGTATTTCTCATCTACCGTGTTCTCGTTTAACTTTCGAAAATCTACGACCACTCGATATTTTTCCCGCGATGTCCCATCCTCACTTTTCTTTTTAACCGCCCACAGAGGACTGTTGTACGGCGATGTACTATTAACGATGATCCCCTGTCTCTTCAGACTGTCAAGTTCCTCCCGTATGTGCTGGCGCAACGCCTGGGGGTACCTCCGTTCCTTCACGTAAATTACGCGCTCTTGCTTCAGCGGAATTTCATGCACCGTTTCCCCCGTGACACTCAGCGCCTCCCCTTCCTTGAAGAATACATCCGAGAATTCTTGTTTCAATATCCGACGCCAATCTCCCTTCCGAGTTATAGCTCCGACCATAGCCAAATTTTCCCTTCTGACTCTTTCGCACTGATATTCTCTCTCTCCTATCCGGATTGACCATCGTTTCCCACTATTCTTTATCTTTGCCCCAACTTTGGCCAACAGATCACAACCTATTATGCCCCCATATTCCCGTGGCATTTTTTCCACGATGTGTACCTTTAACTTACCACCCTCGATCCCCCATTTACCTAATGAGATCTCCGCCTCCCCCTCTACCCCACACGGACCGCTCAGGGTGACTAATTTACATCCACACGATTGTACCCGAGGTATCCTCTCTCCTTTACAGCACGCTCTCATTGTTTCGCGACACATTATCGTGTTAGAACTGCCTGTGTCCACCAGGCATCGCACCCCACTCCCCACTCTAATTATGGGCAACCTACCACATCCACTCTCAACACTATTTACAACTATGTGGTCGCCCCTCTTCTTCCACACTCCTCATTCCTCGTCCCGCTCTCTCCTTTCCATCCCAACTCGACGTTCTCCGCTCCTCGGACCGCTTCTCTGGTCACACCTCCCTGCCGCCGTCCTCCTGCTCCTGGTTCGCCTTCTTCTTCTTCCGTCTCTGAAATGTCTGAGGATCTTGTCGATTCCGAAGGTCGCCTACTTCTCTTCCATACCCGCTGGGCGTTTACCTCCATAGGCTCCCCTTGGTTGGCTACTCTGCGTCTGCTCATATATGGGCACTGTCTTGCAATGTGTCCCTCTGAACCACATTCAAAACACCGCGTGCGGGGGCACTGGGCTACCAGATGACCCACCTTCCCGCACCCATGGCATTTCCTATCCTCTTTCTTCCAGCTCCTCTTCTCTGTCCCTGGCCTCTTATCCCGTCCCGATGGCCGTTCTCGGGTTCCAAACTCTGTATCTCGTCTTCTCCACGTATCACCTCGAGGCTGAGCGTGTCTTCCGCCATCAGGGCGTCTATAGGTGACCTTGCTCCATCCATCTTCCTTCCGGCCTTCCTCATCCCTAGCGCTAGAGTCCACCATCTCTCTTGCGCACTCCAAAAAGGTTTTATCTCTCGGGAGGCCCATCCTTTTTCCCCGTCTCCTTGCCAACTGGACCTTTAGAATAGTTGACAAAAAGGCCATCCTCGCTTCTACTTCCGCAGCTTCTGTTGTCTCCCTCATTTTTTCTGTTATTTTGTTGAAATGGGCCAACAACGATCCTGCGTACTGCCCGCTGGATTGATTCGGTCTTCTCACCTCGCGGAACATGCGGAAGATATCTTCTTCTGGAGTCCACCGACCGCCTCCGAATGCCTTCTTCAATCGGTCTTTCACTACCACCCAGGGCGTATCTTCGTCCGCCTGAATCACGTTTAATACTCCACGCTTGACACGACATACCAAAGCCGCTCTCAATGCGCAAGCGTCCACTGGATCCAAAAGACTTTCAGCCGCTTTTGCTTCTATCCGTGCCATAACTCTATCTCCTCCCTTCAGAAATGGTTTAATTCCCCTACTTCTCCATCATATCTTTCTATGTCTGCAATTGCTCTCCGCAGATCTTGCGACATTGCCGTCTTAATCTTTAGTAATTCTAGCGCGTTTGCCCGCGCCGCTGCCAAATTCGCGTGGGCTGCCGCCAGCGTCTTCTGGTGGTAAAGGTTGCATTTCGGGCTGTACTTCAAACGATGGAGGTTTCAAAATGTTATTGCCTTCCATTTTGTATTTTTCAAAATTAAAAAATGAAAATATGAAAAATTCCGGGGGTTCCAAACAGAACTACGATGAATGAGATGGATACGAAACGTTGGACGGGGAGATAAAAAATAAATTGCTTACCCAGTCGTATGCTTGAATGATCCCGGGTTTCGGCACCAGTTAAGTTCCTTCAAATAAAAACGACAAAAAAAAAAGGAAAATTAGGAACGTAATAACACACACAGGTACTGGTAATAGACTGCCTTTATTGTCCTGAAATCCTCTTTATATACATTTGGTGGTTGTTTAGGATTAAGTTTAGGGATTAAGCTGTATATTGTTCCCCTATACACCTTAACTTATATATATATATATATATATATATATATATATATATATATATATATATATATATATGTATGAAGCAATTGGGTGGGCATATAAATGGTGTTGTCTAATTATGATCCATAGTTCTAATCAAATATTTTTACTTAATATTATGAAAAAAATACACAAACAAACAAAAACAATATAAACACAAACAAGATACACATTTTAATGATATTATAGTTGTTTTTTTGTTTTTTTATACATACTTATTTTTATTACATAGTTATCGGTTAAACCTTGTCGTCATTTCAAAGATAAAAGGCAAAGAAAGAGAGCATGTTTTTAGAAAATGTCAGACTAACCTAATCTCTTTTAGAAGACGATAAGACTTGGCGTCGTCATGGGAAGGCGAAGGTTTCACACCTTTCAAACGTGAACAATATTGAATTTCGTTTTTAGCCTTAAAGTGATGCGTTGTTTGTTTCATCTCCACCGAATATTTTGTACGTAATATTTTCCATTTTTTATTTGTTTCCCTTCAATAATGTTCCAGCATGTACTTCAGATGAGGACTACAAATTAAAATGCAACGATTGATACATTAATACAACGGTAGTGATATTAAATTTCATATGTACTTGGATACAAGCAGCTAATAATTATTATCATATACAAATTATATGAAATTATACAAATTATGCAATAAGATGAACGTAAACAGCAAGACCTTAATAATAGTAGGAAACAACTATTCGTTACCTAGAGGATTAAAACGGTCGATGATACATTAAACTCCGTTGTCGATTGAGAAAGTTCATTCTTTTACAAGAATTTTCTACATGTAAGGAATACTGTGATGAGCTATTCTCTCTCTCTCTCTCTCTCTCTCTCTCTCTCTCTCTCTCTCTCTCACAATAGTTTTGCATCTAATTATGTTGTAAATATACATGATTCTTCTCCTAATGACTAAACCTCTTTTTTACACAATCAAAAACAAATCTCAACCAACTGTAAGTTAAACTTCTGTCTGTTGAAGATATTTATTCGTTATTGGAAAATTATGAAATTATATCACAATCTCTAATCAACAAAATAGTGGCTCCCAGACAAGAATACAATATTACCATTTAATTATTCTTGACAGATTTTAGTAGGGTAAAAACTAGTTTTTTAAACCTAATACTCAATCTTAAAAAAATCCTGTTCATCTTCAATGTTTAGTGAAAAAGTTTAGTCACATTTTCAATTCTTTAATCAATGAATGAAACCTTGCAATACTTATCATCATAAATAAGAATATGTGTATTAAATTAAGTTATTTTACATTGTTTAAATTATAATTAATAACATATTTTATATGCTATGGAATCCATAGTATGGATAATAAACGCTACTTGCGGTTTACTAATTTATTTCTTGAATATTATTGTTTTTGGAATCTATTTATTTTGCTTTTAACATGGTATATGTTTTTAAGGGGACTAATTCGGTTTCAAGAGTATCCGTCCGCCCGTTTACTCTCGGAACAATTACTATATTGCTACTCATTTATATAAAAAAAAAAATTAATAAAGTTATATTATTAATTAATATTAATATTTTTATTAATAAGTTTCCGCTTCAAGGTCACAATAGAGTCTAATGTGAATTAATATTAATATTATTCTTAACAATTATATAATTATAATTATTATTATTATTAAATGATTGTATATACCTATTCGAAAAACATGTATCCTTGGTCTAAACTGAGATAATCTAGGGGTCTGGAGGTGTCTCCCAGAAGTCATAACTCGATGCATGATAAACACAAATCACAGGTGACAAACTTTTTTCTAGATTATATTTTGATATAGAAATTTATTTTTGATCTGAGGCAATGATACCGAGAATTATACATCACTGATTTAAGTGACAGTACCACTTTTAGCTCTAAGATGTTTATATTGTATCTGTAAGAGAGGGCCTCTGAACCTAAGACAATAAACCATCCCTCCCTCTCTCTCTCCCTCTTATTCGCCTTCTCTCTCACAATGTTTAAGTGACACTATTCTGCCAGAAACGAAACCGGAAAAAGACCTAAACAAAGTGGCACTAACAGGCCTAAGATTGGGGCGATTTGAGGAAGAGCACGGAGTACATTAGAGCAGTCCTAAATTTCAGGGGGTGGGTGGTAGCCACAATTTATAGGGCTTTGTGGCCTCGGGTCGGAAGGCCCCCACCATTAAACCTATTCATTGTCCCCAGGTCCTTTTAATAGGCAGTTGTTGAGAGTGCTTTCTGGCGACGGAACTTATGTGTCATTGAAACGGTACCGGCGCCGGTGCTTTCCGTGCTCTGAAAGTGAGAGTAAAAGTAAAAGACAAGTTTTTAAGATCTAGGGGAAAACAAAAAAAAAAAAAAAAAAAAATCAAAATACAAAAAGCTAGGGTATAAAAGATTGTCAAATTCCCTGACTAAGATTGATTTTTTTACTCTGTTTCAAACTAGAAGAGATACAAATATATAATTTTGTAAATAGGTAATAACCTTAAATTTAAATATTAAGTATTTTCCATTATTTGAATAAAGAGAAACATGAAAAATACTTAATTATGCGATTTTTCTCTGAGCTTCATATGTCCTTATGAACTTTAAAAAATATATCTGGATGAAAATACGAATGATTATGTCTTAATTTGATGTAAGTATTGTTTCATTAACTAACCAGACAACACATTTAACATTATTATTCGTAACTTTATGAATTTGGCAAAAAAATCAAATTTCTTAAACGTAAAAAAATAATTTTTAATGAAAAAGAAAACTACAAATAAGTTTGTAAAGAAACATACTTTTTAATGACGGATCAAGCGACAAATGCTTGGAGCTCACGTTGTTGATCTTGCATCGTATTCCAAAATACCATTTAAATAGATACTTTAAGGCCTTATTAAGAAACACAACCTTAACAATAATTCACAACGCAGATTTGAAAAATCCGGCATTGAAAGTTTATAGTTAACTTGATTAATAAGAAGTTTGACTTATCCACTTCTTTACGACAGCCACTAGAAGAGCCAATAGAACGTAGAAAAATGTGTACGTTGTAATATTCATTTTTGCCATATGCTAACTTATGCTTTAGAAATAATGTTTTCGCGAGCATGATCCTCTTTATGTATAAGATGATTTTGGCTCAGTGAATGATTTTGAACTAGATGTAGGTGGAGGTGAGAGGAAAATGTTGGCAAAGGTTATCGGCATTGTACCTCAGATTTCGATAGGATCGTATTACATATGTATTTACACATAGGGTCTATTCATACAGGTATAAATGCAAATATATTCATATATTCATGTTTATTCGAGTTTGAACAAAATGTTTACAAAAGGAACTAAAATATTTAATCCAGTGCAGCTCGGTATTATATTTCCAATATGAAGGGTAAAGGTACTGATCCATAAAATGCGATTCTATTGGCAGTGACCATCCGGCTGGAAGTATACACGGAGGAAATCCGAACTGTAAAGGTAGCAGTGTGTTGTCCAAGATAAAGTAAATTCCATTGTGGCGTAAAAAGTGGTTATGGCTGTACGGGTTTTTGTGGACAGGATTATTGTCTAGATGAGACATAGATTAACTAATTTACAATAAGATTTATATGAGTTATTTTTAAGACATTAAATTAACAAACTGACCCTACTACGTGAGTGATTATACAATGGGTATATACTCTTTTAAGAAAGGTCCTCCTCTGTCAAAAAGAAATCGTTTAGCGCCAAGGGTTCGTTGAGGGAGTGACAGAAAACTATTACAGTTCAGATAGGTGTGAAACGATCGGGGTTCGATCCAAGCGTAAGGAGGACAGGATAAATCACCTCAGGGCCACTGACAAGATGGATTGCAGGCTTTGCACCGCCTCTGGGCTATCTCGGAGGTGCGAAATCATCATCTGAGTGTACGCTAGACAATATTAGCATATTTTAATCCGTACGGCGAATCATTTAAAATAATAAGGAAATGATAATGTCGCCTTCTCTTTTATAAGCAAACAGTTCGCTAAAAATATTTATCTTTATCTAGAACAATATTTTCATTGTGAATAAAATACGATTGACATTTAATGGGGGAAGGGGGGCATATATTTGTTTATTAAATATATCATAAAATACAGAGATTTGATTGATTCCCTAGAAGTATTTTATTACCCTCATACCCATAGTTATATAAAATATACTTTTATGTTTACGTAATAAATTTTGTAAATGATTTGATTCTTTATATTTAATATCTTTATTTTAGGTTCAGTTTTTAATTGTTTTATATTAAACATTTTTTTTTGTCCATTGCGTTTCCGATTACGTTAAAAATAATTGTTTGTTATTTAAAAATTACCTTTTTAAAAAATAATTTTTTTATAATCAAAAAGGATTTCTTTCAATCTAGTCTAGAATGCCTCAAAGACTGTACTGTATATTCATATTAAGTTCGTTCAATCTTTATATGTTTTTTATGAAATCAACTCATTTATGGAAAATAAACTTTAGTTATAACATGTCTATTTCTTACTAATATTTGCATAGACACTCTTAACTTTTTCATGAATTTGTAAGTCTTCTGTTTGAAAATTTCATACTTTTTCCCACACTCTTATTTCATTTTTTTCAATCTACTTCTATGTCTTAGGGACATACAAATGAAATAGAAAAATCAATTGTGAAAAAATAAGCTGAAGAATAGAGTCAAGACTCCGGCACAACAGAGCTGGAAAACCTTCAACCCAATTAAAGTGACGGTACCAGGAGCGTAGTAATGATACGCAAATAGGGAAAAGAGACGAAGGGTTCAAGCAAATATAGCTGACCCAAATAAAAGGAGCCCCAAAAACTGCTACCACAAACTATTCGACTTCAGAATGAAAGAAGAGAGAGGGTGTTAGGGACGAGGTCTATAGTAATTCAGATGTAAACTTCGGGCACGGCTGTGTCCAAATGTCGGTTGCGATATTAGAGCTTATTCAGCAATTCAAGACTAAAAGAAATCAAACGGTCCGTTGTATCTTACAAACTGTTCTAGGCTTTTGGACTGTATAAGATCCTAGGAGAGAATGCGCACATACGAAACACATCAAATAACAATAAATAATATATATATATATATATATATATATATATAAAGGCTGGTACACTGTACCCACCTTTCGAGATCAAAGAGCCGTAATGGTACTGCATTGGTAGTCATACAGGATGAAAGTGAAACATTCAATATTTTAGAATTGAAAAAGAATTGATTTTTTTTTTTAATATATAATATAATTAAATATATAGGTATATTTTTAATTATTACCTCAAGGTAAATCTGGTGATCAAAGACTCTGGGATTAAACTAAGAATATCTTAGTGGAGGAAGAAGATATATTTTAAATATACCTCCAGGTAAATCTGGTGATCAAAGACTCTTGATTAAACTAATAATATCTTAGTGGAGGAAGAAGATGAAGTTTCTTTTTCTTTTTTTTTCATTTTAAAAAAGCAAATGTTTTATTAGTGAAATATAAAATCATAAAATAAATTATTAATAATAATAATAATATATATATATATATATATATATATATATATATATATATATATATATATATATATATATATATATATATATATACGGGGGTAAGTCAATAATTATCCGCAATATAGTTATAAAATTTTATTGAAATGAAATAGGAAACTTACAAGTACATCATTTTTCGACATAGTCCCCTTGCTTTTCAACGCACTTGGTCCAACGTTGTTCAAGTTTCCTGATGCCCTCATGGAAGAAGGTTTTGGGTTGAGATGCGAGCCAGGAATGCACCGCTTCTTTCAATGCTTCGTCCGAGGCAAATCGACGGCCCCTAATTGCCTGTTTGAGTGGACCAAACAAGTGAAAATCAGATGGAGCGAGATCCTATATGGAGGATGATTCAATACTTCAAAATTGAGTTTCTGAAGCGTTTCCACAGTGTGGGCAGCTGTATGCGGACGGGCATTGTCGTGCAACAACACATTGTCTGCTGTAAATGATTTCGTAGGCAGAACCGTGGCTAATTTGCAGACGATTTGCCACGTCGTCAACAGTTATCCGTCTGTCTGAGAGAATCATTTCACGTGAACGCTCAATGTTTTCCTCGTTTATGGCGGTAACTGGTCGTCCAGCTCCTTCATTTTTTTCGTAACACTTGTGCGACCATTTTTGAATTTTTCAATCCATTCATAGACACTCCGTTGTGGCAAACAATTGTTCCCGTACTGTACCAAAAGTCTTCGATGAATTTCGGCCCCTGATACACCTTCCGACCACAAAAAAACGGATCACTGAACGTTGCTCTTCTTTGGTGCAAATAGAAAGTGGAGCGGCCATTATTAACAGCACGACAGCGATAACAAAACTAACCTACCAGCTTGATACGCACATAAACATAACAACGAATAAACAAAGCATGCACCATCAACACAAAAGAACAGTACTGCCAACATAAACAAAAATATAGCTATATTGCGGATAATTATTGACTTACCCTCGTATATATATATATATATATATATATATATATATATATATATTATATATATTATATATATTATATAATTTATTGATGAAATAGCAAAATTAGTGTAATTCTTTTTCTTCTTCTTTACCTTTCTTCTTCAAACGCATCGTGGTGTGAAGAAATTTCAACCTGATCCATGGTTTCTACGCTATGATATCTGGTTTCTTCTTCTACAATCCGTTCCTCGCCTCTCAAATTCTTAAATAATCCTTCCTTACAGATCATTCTGGTAGTTTCTCCACCTTACAGATCCGCAAGTAATCCTTTGTGAATGATTCTAAGTCATTCGAGAAACGTGAACGTACCGCCTCAGGCAATTTTATTATTTTATTTTTTCGGCAGATCTTATAGCGGGGCTTGCTCTAATCACAGTATTTCTCATTCTTTCTCTCCTTGTCATTAATCAACTTTTCTGAGGTATCTCATATCCATACCTTCTAACTGGATCTTGGGTTTAATCGTAAAAGTCCATGCCTCGCTGTAAGAAACATGTGTTTTTAATTTAATTTTTATTGTTATATATGATTATTTCCTTCCTAGGAAGCTTTTCTTCTGGAAATTGAAGCATTTTCCCGCTACTCTAATTCTTTACATCATTTCTCCGTCTATACATGGTTAAGGAACGATCCTAGATATCTTAAATCGTTTGCCAGTTCTGTCAATACAATATTAAGCCTTACTATCCAATAAGCTCGATCGTTTCTCGTTCTTATCCTCATTAAATTTGTTTATTACGTTTATAATACATGAATTAAAAAAGCCCAACATAAGTGCTCTTCGTTGTAAATTACTTATTAGAATGATATTCTTGTTGTTTTTTAAAAATTGATCAGACTCTGCGATTTTAGGTTGTTTTTTATAATTTCTAACATTTAGTTCGATATAGTTAAAAAAATGTTAAGATCAATTAAAAAAAAAGTTCTGAACTAACTGAACTAAAATAAAACTGTACTCTTAAGAATAAAGAAAAATAATCTTTTGAAAACTTCTAAATGATTGAAAGCTTGCCTTAAGCCTGGCATCCAAAGGAAAAATAAGAGGAAAAAGTTTTAGTTTAACTTAGCCTGTTGACAGAAGGGGCTTTGAGTCTATAGTAACAACGGCTGATACTAACTGGATCAGAGTTCCTGAGGCTATGTTCTCTTTCATTCCTTAGTAAATATCTGGTCAATAGTCTTTGGTCAACTTTAAACGATATCTTTTCGATGTTGAGTCAAAAATATTTGAAACTGTAAATTAGAAGTAATACATACAAACATTAAATATATTAAACGTAATAAGTATTGCTTACGTTTCGGCCTGAATTTCAATTCTCCTTTAAGACAAAAAAAGTTTTTTAGTTTTATCAGCTGTGAATTAGACTCTGTAACAAATAATTATGTTCTATCCCAACATAAGTAAGAACTTGACTTTTCAAAGAACTTTTCAAAAAACATATATTGTTAAGATCAAGGAACACTTTGACATCTGAAAATGAAAAACATCAGATGGTATTGAATGAGTACAAGACATAACTAGATTGGGTACTTGAGATTGACACCCTGATACTCAGAGTATTTATAAAAGAATAACAGCAGAGGTCAGGTGACTGCCTTAATTAATAAATAGGACGATAATTAATTGATAACTTATATGAACATGGAATAAGTTTCAAAAAAATATTTAATGCATTATTGATCCATTATATGAACCAAATAGATAACACATTGACTAAAAAATGACTTTGTGTATCTACCTCTAGGTTTGAAATCAAGTAGAAGAATACAAATATAAGTCACGTAAAACAGATTTTTTTTCCTAATTCTCTCTTAAGTCATAATTAACTTTTTTTATGTAGCTTAAGCCACATTAATAAAATATAGTTAATACATATATTATTTAAATCCTAAATATATATATAATATATAATAGACAGATAAATATTTAAATCACTTAAAGATTGAAACGACAGAGTTCCAAAAATCTTAAAGATAAATGAAAATGTAGTATTCTCATGTTTATACTTATAATAGCCATGTTGCACCTGATTATGCTATTTTTAGCTATTGAAAAATTATACTCTTCAAAACAAAAAAAATTGAAATCCTAGGAGACACACGCTTTTCCATTTGTGATGTTTATACTAGACTGTTACATAAGTTCATATGCATGAGCTCAAGCCTTTATTCAAACTTTCATAATTAATCCTATAGGAATGTTTTTGTTCCTACTGTTCATTTCAATGTATACTAAGACTATTACTTCAATTACTTTTGAATTAAGTTGGCTTTAAAGAATCTTTTATATTTTCAAAATGCACCTGCAGAAAATATCGTAAAACAAAGTCTTGAACTGAGATATCAAAAGTAAAAAGTCTAAGAGCAGAAGCATTCGCGAAATTAGTTCATTTCCATCGATTCGAGATAAAAATTGTGTTGTGTTTGGTGGAACTTCTAAGACGTTTTGAATTTTAATCTTGTTCCAGATGGCTTGAGAGTAGATCTATACCTTTACGTATTCACAGTAAAGGTTTGGATCTACTCTTTACTGTGAATAACTAAACAGAGTTTATACAGTAATTAATGTGAATAACATATTTAACAGAAACCAAGCCATTTTGAAGCACGATAGTTCTCCTACACATCATTCTTGTTTGACCAACGAAAACTTATGGCACCTTCAATAAATAAACGTTTTGCCTCATTCTGCGTATTGCACAGATACGATTGCTTCTTCAGATCATCGGCTCAGTTTTGGAAAAGTTGGATCTTTGATAATTACAATGACGTAAAAATGAATATGAAGAGTTCTTTGCCTCAAAACCAAAGCAGTAGTTCATTCATCAAATCCAATCATTAGCAGAAAAATGGATAAAAGTAGTGTAAAACAATGTACTGAATGACACTTCGAGTTTTCAAATGCCTTTTCTATAACAATAAGTCACGTAGCAGCCGGGTTCGGAGATCTCCAGCGAGGGTATAAACATATTTATGTATGAATACCATACTCTTCATTTTTTTTTTTAATTTTCTACTCTCTTTTTTTACTTCCTTAATATATTAATAAAATATAAAAAATGAATGTAACACCGGTAACTTTAATCTTCAAAACCCACTGACTAATATATTTCGTTTAAATATTAACTAATGGAAAATTTATCATAATGCAGAAAATATCTCTTTCTATTTTCCACCTCAATATTAATTAAAAGAATCAAGTAGGGAACAATACAGTTACAATCCAAAATGTAATACATCAAAACAAAAAAACAATAAAATCAAAAGGGAGAGAAGGCATGATTGCTTTTTATGAATTCCGTAATCTCTGGAGAAGGATGAAGAATATGAAGCCCCTTATGAGAAAATATCTAGTGGAAGCATTATATTACTTCTGCGAATCAAAATTTCGTACAAAGGTTGTTCATGTACATTTGTGAATTGCTGCCTTAAAAGGCTTAATGACAAATCACACCTCACAAAGAGATGGTATTCCGTACCCCCGCCGCGTCCGTTCAGTATCACGAGACAAAAATACTATTTTACCCCACTTTCCCATTTCATTCCTAGGTTCTACAGTTCTACGGTCAATAGTGGTAGCGGTAGTTCCTCCCTTAAAGGAACCAATAAATTTCAATGAATTGTTACTGATAATCAGAGAATTGAGCTAAGATTATCAATTAAATTCGATAGAACAGATATTTGCAAAATTAATAAATTGTCATAAATAAACTAAATTTAATACTTTATAACAATGTCACTTGAATGCAATAAAAATTAAAATTTTGAATTCAAAGAATATCACATAAACTTATGATTGAAACACAAGGTAATGGTCTGGATAACAAAAGGGAGACTTTCTCGCGTTAATTGAAAGATAATAGATTCGATTATTGGGGAAGAATTAATGGAGATGCGTGTGGAAGAATTTCAGATGCGATGAGATATCTCCTATCGTAAAAACAGAGAAAATTAAATTGATTGAAAAGATTATTCATAAAAAAAATAAAACCATATTAAGAGTGCTGAAATGAAATTGAAAAGATAACCTTTAAGTGATAGCAAAAATGAAATCAGTAAAGGTCGGAATAAAAGTAATCGAATCAATTTCAATTATAATACATTTTTTGGAAAATTAAAAGTAAATAAATAAAATGGAATATTGTAATTTTGATTTACTTGAGATTACCGAAGTATGAATACCGTACCCATTCTATGGGCTGACCGGATTGTAAAAATAACGATTGACATCGGTCGAATGTTTTTTTGTTTTTTTTAAACTATTTATTGATATTTTCAACTTTATATGAATAATATAGATTTACTCTGATGCGATGCCATCATAGATCAGTGGCAAATGAAATGGCGGTGCTATGAGATGTTAATTAATATAAGTAATGTCGGGTGAGCACTTTGAAGGGTTGTAAGAACATTGAGCTCTGAGCCGTAAACTATAAACTCGGCAGATCGAGACGAAGTGTACTCATCTTATTTATTACCTATTTTAGACGAAGAGTTAAACACGAAATACATACACGTAAAGTAAATAAAGTAAATATTAAACTTTTCACATCACTTTTAGGTAGGTTATTCTCTCTCTTTTTTTTTTTAGTTATTAATCTACCTTAAAATGATATGGTTACTATGTAAATAAAAAGCTGTGCAGAAAGTTTTACATACAAAATCATGTTATTTCTCCTTACAATCATTACCATAAGGAAATACTTTTATCAAGATTAACTAGATTTATTTTTATTATTTAAACTGAAGCCATTGAAAAAAAAATATATATAAAAAAACAAGTTAAATGAGCATAAAATAAACTGGTGATATATTTTCTTTGGTATCATAGACAGCATGTACTCACAGACAATTCTCTCGGTTGAAATTGGGCTCTAGGATTTTTCATCCAGTTTTTTTCATTTTCATGCCTTCCCACACTTGTACCTCTCCTTTACCACATTTACAATTTTTCTCTTCAAAATTCGACATTTACTTCTTCTTTGAAAACAGCGCTGGTCCGCCCCTTAAACCAAATCCCTAATCCTTCCTCCCCAAGTGACTTTCGTCCTATTTCCCTCCTCTCCAACCTATCGAAACCTCTGGAACGCATTGTTCAGTCCCAACTTTTAGTTTTCCTAGAAGAACGCTCACTCCTTAATCCTTATCAATCCGGTTTCCGTCCCGGATATTCTACCCAACCTGCCCTTCTGAAAATATCTCAAGACATATTTTCCGCAATAGATCGCCAAGAGTTAACTACCCCTATCCAAACTTCGAAACCTTTCCTTATCCACATCTGCCTTACTCTGGTTTAAGTCCTTCCTTTCCGACCGATTACAGTATGTAGTTATTCCAAATAAAACTCCGTCCAAGACCCAACCCCTATTCTGTGGCGTTCCTCAAGGATCTTCAGTATCACCCACGCTATTTTCTGTCTACATTAATGACCTTCCGCTTTCAATCCATCATTGTCGGTATCATCTCAACGCCGATGATCTCCAAATCTATTTATCCTTTCCCAACTCTGACTTATTACAAGCCACTAAAAGAAGATCTGAATCGAATCTGTAACTGGGCATCGAAGAACAAGCTAAATCTAAATGCTGAAAAGACCAAAGCGATTGTAATAGGTTCGAGTCACCTCATAAAAACCATATCCTCTATTCCCACCCTTTTCCTGTACAGTGATCCTATCAAATTCTACTCCTCGGTCAAAAACCTTATAGTCGTTTTCGATGAAACCCTTTTCTTTTTGTAAAAAAATAATATAAATTTTCTGTTACTTTTTATTAATATCTTCTTTCTGCTCTTTTTTATTTATTTTTTAATTATTATTATCTGTTACTTTGTGAATGCCCTTGATTGTACATTATTTTTTATTCTTAAGGGACTTAAGGTCCCAGAATAAATAAAGAACTTTATTATTATTATTAAATATGATGATAAATATGTACGTAATGAGAGATAACAAAAAAAGATAAAATAATTTTCTTTTGTTAATGCATTTTTAAAAATAATACTAGTAAAGCAAACTATTAAAGGTACATTTTATTAATCCTAAGTAAAAATTACGATACCAACAAATCAATAGTGATTTTCAGATATAATTTTAATTGTTGTTATTGATAAAAAATATACTAAAAAATACACTAATGAAATTTCTAAAGAGATTGAATGAAGTTTTTCACACAATTTAATTACAATAAAAAATTAGCCTGTTCTATGTGATTATATAAATTTTCATTATTTGTATTACAGGGTGTCCAAAAAGAGTATCGGGTATTTGTTACCTCGATAAAACAAAAACTACATCAAATAAAAAAAAAGTTTATTGTTAATTATTACAATATAAAGTGGAAAATTGTTTGGAAAACATGATGTTATCTAAATGGTAACCGTTAAGCTGCTGGCACTCTTCTAATCGGGAACGAAGATTGGCGATCACATGCTGACACATAGCTCTCGATATTGCTGCCATTTCTGACCTGATGTTTTGCTTGCGTCAGGTTCGTCGGATTATTCTCATAGACCTTACTTTTAAGGGATTACCATGCAAAATAATCAAGTGGGCTATGGTCGGGGATTCTGGGAGACCAATTGATGTTACCCCTACGCGAAATGACCTTACTAGGGAATAATTCGTTAAAAGCTTCCATTGATTGATTTGATGTATGGCAAGTGACCCCATCTTGTTGAAACCACGTTCTTGAATTGAAAGGTTTCGCAGCATAGTGCAATAACAGGTCACTCACTATTCACATTGAGGGTAGGTCTTTCATTGATTTTCATGAAAATAATTATTAGGACTTTAGGAGGATTATGCCTCTAGCAGATATAGCGGCCCCAACAACGACTTTTTGGCTGTGCAGGGGTCGCTCATGCTTTCGCCTCAGATTTTCCTCGGCCCAGAACCGACAATTCTGTTTATTTACCTGACCATTCAGATGAAAGTTTGCTTCATTCACTCGATGTGAATAGTGACCGTTATTGCGATATGCTGCGAAACGTTTTGTGTCCAGAGTTACAGGAATTTCAAGGTTTCAATTAAAGAGCGTGGTTTCAACAACATGGGGGCACTTGCTATACATCAAATCAAGCAATGGAAGCTGTTAACAAATTATTTCCTAATAAGGTCATTTCGCTTAGGGGTATCATCAACTGGCCTACCAGAAGCCCCGACCTTAGCCAATCTTCGTTCTCGATTAAAAGAGTGACAGCAGCATAACGGTCACCATTTAGATAACATCATATTTTCAAAATAATTTTCCACTTTATATTGTAATAATTAGCAATAAACTTTTTATTTTATTTTAAGTAGTTTTTGTTTTATCGAAGTAATAAATACCCGATACTCTTTTTAAAATATATTTTAATTAATATAAATTATTATTTACTTTAAAAACATATTTAGATTATTAATTGAGTTAAATTTACCTCTTGGATAAAAGAAACATCATTGCCAAGGAATGAGAAAGGATAAAAATTTCTGATGATGTGGTTTGATCGAAATTATTATCGATTCCAATTATAGAATTTTATTAAAACATTATTCAAACGTCTTTAGTGTCAGCTTCTAAAGGGATTGATTATAGTGTAAAAAAATAAAACCGAATACAAAAATAAAAAAGATAAAAATAAAACTTACACTGTTTCCCCTCAAAATAAGTTTTAGGTACATTACTTTAGATTTCCTCAACAAGTTTGCGATCGATAAGAAGTAAATGAGTGATTCGTATTATTATAACTTAGTATGACAGGAATGCTAGTTGATACAGTTTTTGATTTGCTATATATATATATATATATATATATATATATATATATATATATATATATATATATATATATTACTATACATTATTATTTACCACAAAAACTCAATGAATTTGGTAGTTATACAACGTAAATAGCAGAGCCATACACGATATGATATTCCCGTTTGCTCAAGAATGCAGCCTACCAGTTATAGTAACACTATCGTGACAGGATATAAAGCAGTTGTGGGAAACTAACAATGGCTCCATTATCCGTGGGATCAATCAGCAATGGCTGACGTTTGATGGCTCTGATAGCGTTCATCAACCTATCATAGTGATTGTCCTCAACCACAACACCCTCGGGGGGTTATCAACAGGAAAAGTTCCACCTGATAAGGATATAATCGTAAATGAACTTCTGCAAAGCTTCTATTATTGCAAACAGCAATGCTTGGTGAAATCCCCCAAAAAATATGATAAAAGAACATTAACAAACTAATACATCATAATATCGAAGCAAACTTTATCACAAAAAAAACAATTTAAATTTAAAGGAAATTGAAGGGATGTCATAAAAAAAATAACCGATCTCGCTTTATTGGCAATTGTAATTGGATTTTTACTTTAAATAGAGTGAAGGATGGTTCTTTAGTAGTAATTATAGTGGCTTTAAACGTTTAGACTTTAAGTGTTCATTTAGTAGCTTCATCTAAGTTAGAAGAAAAAAAAAAAAAAAAGACAAATTAAAAAATGAACTTAAACAATATGAGAAAAAAAAAACACAAACTGCATGAAAATTATGAAAAATCAACGGAAAAAAGTAACATAAAAAACAATAAAGCAAAACATTATTCGAAATAGTTGATGAATAGAAATACACAAGAATAACAGATTAGTAGTGCATAGATAACTATGAATTATTAACATTGAACCTTATATTTTATTATAAATTAAAAAGTATTTAGTTAGTAAAAAAAAAAAATGATGAATTAAATACATAAATAAATGATATCGTAAATGGTAATAAATGAAGGGAAATAAGTAAGCATAAGACACATTTAACAGATCGAGTTAATACAATGTTGACAAATAATTTAAATTAATGAAGATTTCAAACTAACTGAAGAAGAAAAATCAAATATGTGTGGAAAGATACGTAAGACTAGATATAAAGAGGCAGTAAATAAATCACGCTTAAATTTTGTTAAATGCCTCAAAGAACGTATGAGAGCGGATGAAGCCGCGACAGGGAATGCTAGTTGTTGTATAAAATCTTAAATAATTATAAAATAATTTGCATAAGATAATATGCACTAATATAAAATAAAACAGCTTTAGATAAGTTTATCTCTAAAAGACACCAAATATATCTCAGAAGTTGAAAATCTAAAATATTACGTTCATAGCTGTCCCAATTAAACAACAATTCTAAACATTCATAGCAGTAAAACAAATAAAAAAGTTACTGTATATTTGTTAGCTGAGATCTAAAATAAGTGCTGCCTTGCTAACAGGGCTAGAAAAAAAAACTTCTTCTCAGGGCAAAGAAGAAATGAAAAACGTCACAATCACTGCTAACTTACTTTGGGAAAGTTAAAGAAAACTTTCCTACTGTGAGAGAAGTAATAAATTTTAATTTTAGAATTCTGAACTTACTTAGACACTACGCCCACGAAAGAGAGCTGATCATTACTTACCTGCAACAGAAAAAAAAAAGGTAAATTAAAATAAGAAATTCTAGGACGAATGTAAAATTGCAATCAAAAGTGGAAAGGAAATTTACAATTTTTATTAAAACATACATTCTATTTAAATTATCAGTATATTATCAATACAAAAGTGGTAAACGGGTAGCCCGATATTTTTTTTTTATATCTATCAAATAATGTAAGATCAGATTAAGTGGATTCCATCAGGGTTCGGTCTCTGTAGAACCCTGCATGCTACTTCTCCATATAATCATAGCATTGGAGAGAGGTGTGAATACTTATCTATAATGTTAATAAAATAAAGCTTTGCCCAATATTAACTTTATTATAGATTAAGAAGCGTTTACAAAGAATATTTTTGTGCGATTCATTCATCTCAAATGACAGAATCAAAGTGTCTACATTATATTAATAAGTGTCATTTTTCAATGGAATTTTTAAGTTTAGAGGTATCACAGTAATTTGGTTCAGATTGGTAATTTGGCCAGTGAGTTCAAAGAAATAAAAGACACGCTAAACAAACAGACAGACATTTCCTTTGATAATTCCGCAAAATTAAAAAATTTAGAAGACCATGCAAAGAGGCAAGAAACATTGATAGAAGAATTGTTAGCAGAGAATAAATCTTTGAAAACAAAAATTACAAAGTTGGAAACGAAAATTAACAGGATAGAACAGAAGCAACTCTGTAACTCATTGGAAATTAGAGGTGTGCCACAGAAGTCCGGGGAAACAACAGAGGGAATTGTTTGCTCTATTGGATCGGTCTTGGGTATAAAACTCAAGGCAGATGACTTAGATTTCGTGGAGAGGAAAAGATCAAAAGGAGAAGATACTAGATCAGGTCCTATAATAGTACGTTTTGTCCGACAGACAGTAAGAAACGAAGTTATCCGGCTCCGAAAAATTAAAAGAGATTTCTCCACTAGACACTTAGGGTGGGAGAACGACGAAAAGATTTATCTAGGAGAGGAAATGACTCCAGTCAATCGCCACTTATACTGGCTGGCGAGGCAGAGGAGGGCCGCCGGCAAGTTGAAGTTCGTTTGGTTCGCTGGAGGCAGAGTACGATGTCGACGAGACAACGGACATCCTGTTGTCCTGATAGACCAAGAAGAGGACCTAGAGGTTTTCTCCTGAGAGAGGAAACTCTGTTACCTTAGCATCCCCCCAACAAACACTTCATACAAGTTTTATTTAACAAAATTTATTTTATTTATGTATCTTTCATGGTTTAGTTCCATCATTTTTTTCTATTATCTTCGTTACAAGAATATTCATATTCATTATAGAACTCTTACTGTTTATGTTCCTGATATCATTTCTTTACTTGAAAATTTCTATTATATTAGTTATATTTCACAGATACCTCATTTTCGTCACCATTATCTTTATATTAATTTACTGTATTATGGCCATTATAGTAATTCTCTATATTACTATCAAGTCTCGTATTTAATTAGTATAGCTTTATGTGAACCTAATATTATAATCACCCCCACCGCTAATCATTCATCAATTCTATCCTCTCTTATCCTATACCATGAGTAATATACTCACTGCATGCCATGTTAATGCTCAATCTATCCCAGCCCACTATGATGAATTCCTATTCCACTTCCAGCAGAACTTTTACCATGTAATAGCAGTTTCCGAAACATGGCTAAAACCTTTTATTCCTTCCTCTTCTGTTTCAATACCTCACTACAACCTCCTCCGTCATGATCGAGTCAACAGAGTTGGCGGGGGTGTCGCCCTTTACATCCATGAAACACTCCGATCTCGTATCCTCCATTCCTCAATTAATTCAGATTCTCCTCACATAGAATACCTTTTTAGTGAAATTACCATCAACACCCGAACTATCCTTTACGCAGTAATTTACCGACCCCCACATGTACCCTTTGATCCCAGCTTTGAAACCTTCCTCTTCTCAATAATTCCTTGTTATAATCACATTATTATCGCCGGAGATTTCAATTCCAATTTTTTAACTGACAACCCTGATAAACGCTTCCTGAGTAACCTCTTTCAATCCCTTGGTCTCTTCATTGTTCCTTACTCTGCAACCCATCACCTTTCCCATCGGATACCTGGCTTGATTTACATGTAATCGACTCTCCCACAAATTTGGTATCCCACTCCCAACATCCTATACCCTCTCTTTCTGCACATGATTTAATATCGATTTCTTATGACTTTCCTGTTCCTTCCTTCACTCCTCGAATTATTACGTACCGCAATATTGACTCTTTAACTTTTCCAATGGTTCAAGCCGACCTAGAATCCATAGATTGGAACGCTTTTTACTCCACACCATCCTTAGATGCTAAGATCGAATTCCTAACTTCCAACCTTTTATCCATTCTAAATAATCATGCTCCTCAAAAAGAAGTGAAAACGCACCGTCCTCCAGCACCTTGGATAACTCAAGATATCAAAGAGATGATGAGAACCAGAGATGCAGCCAGAAGGAAATATATCCGGACAAAACACCCTGAAGATTTAATCACCTTTAAAAACCTCCGTAACCGAACCCAATCAGTCTTCCGTCGTTCCAAATTCCAATATTACCATAAAGCATTATCCACGCATTCCCATTCCCGCCAAAAATGGAAACTCCTCCGCCAAATCCCCTCCTTACAATTTAAATCTTGTCCTTCGTACCATGCCACGCCAGATGAACTCAATAAGTATTTTACCTCATCCGGTTCACCTTCCTCAATCCCAGTTCACAACCCGAATAATACAGATTTTGATTCCGATAAATTCTTCTTTTTCTTATATCGAACCCTCCCAGCTAATAGAGGCTGTGATGAAATCACGTTCCAAATCATTTGGACCAGATGGGATTCCAGCACGATTTATTAAACTTTGCCTCCCATTAATCCTAGCACCTCTACTCCATATTTATAACTTTTCTCTCCAGAACTCAATCTTTCCATCCGCCTGGAAAAAAGCTACTGTCCTTCCCCTAAATAAAGTTCCTAATCCAGCATCCGAAAATGACTACCGACCCATCTCACAACTTTCCAATCTTTCTAAACCTCTAGAGAGAATAGCTCAAGACCAGATATCCTCATTCCTTGAACAGCATCTTAATCCTTTTCAGTCAGGCTTTAGAACTGGCTTTTCCACACAATCAGCTCTTGCAAAAATCACCTCAGACATCCACCAAGCTATGGACCATCATAAAATCACCATCCTCATCCTCCTTGACTTCAGCAAAGCCTTTGATACCATTGATCACAACCTACTCCTTTCCAAACTAGCTAATAACTTTTCCTTTTCTCATAGTGCGACCAGATGGATCCAATCCTTTATTTCTGACCGCACCCAGATAGTCCAAATTCCTAACCTTCCCCCTTCCTCTCCCCTCCCAATCACCTCTGGTGTGGTTCAGGGCTCCTCAATATCACCTTCTCTATTTAGTTCCTACATTAATGACGTTTATCCCCTCATAAAACATTGTTCCTCTCATTTTTACGCGGACGACTCACAAATTTACCTTTCCTTTTTCCCTAGTGATCTGCAGGAAGCTATCGCAAAGATGCAAGCTGATCTTGACACAATATCCTCTTGGGCCTTTGCTAATAAATTGAAACTGAATGCTAGCAAATCCAAGGCTATTTTGTTGGGCTCCAGGGTCCTTCTCAACTCCTTACCTGGAATCCCTAATTTCTCTATAGACTCCAATCCCATAAACTTCCACAACTCCGTTACGAACCTCGGCATTGTCTTTGACCAAACCCTTTCCTGGAAAGACCATGTTTCCCTAATTATCCGCCGAACAATTTCCACTCTTCGACTCCTAAACCGCTCCCGTAAATTCCTCCCTCAATCAACTCGTCAACTATTAATTACCTCCCTCATATTCCCCCATTTTGATTTTGGTAGTGTGGTGTACGGAGGCCTCTCTGCATCTCAAGACGCAAGATTGAAGAAGCTCATGAACTGTTGCCTGAGATTCGTTCTAGGGATATCACGTTATGACCATGTATCTCACCACTACACAAGATTAAAATGGTTATTTCCCTCCTTCCGAAGACAATACTTCCTGGGTTCGTTCCTTTACAGATCACTTTCCTCTCAGTCACCTCCCTATATCCTGAAAGCATTAACATTAAAATTATCAGTGAGTTCCCGCAAAACCAGATCCCGTTCCTCAGACCTCTACCTAACTTCCTTTAACACAACATCCTTCAAACGCTCCTTTATTTCTAGAGCTTCGAACTTCTGGAACTCCCTCCCTTCCATCATTCGCCATTCCTGCACTTATAATAGCTTCAAATCACGTCTTTTCGTTTACTTATTAGAAACTCAATCTAATAGTCACATCAATGAAGAAAATATGTTTTAAAATGAAGTATGAATATTCAAAGCATAATATTGATTTGTACAGAATTACTTTAGTACCATTGCACTAAATTTGTATAATTGGTTTCAGCATAATTATATTATTTATCAGACAAGATACATCATTTTTCCGTATAATTTATATTTCTTAGCTTTGTCTACCGCATTCTTTTGTTGAATATTTTTTTGTTTTTTTCCTAATTTGTTTTTGTAGCTTATTTTCAATTTCGAACCTTAAGATTTAATTTGTTTTTCGTGTGATATTTTAAAACATGTATTATTAATCTTATTACTTTATGTTGTAATTTAAGTTTTTTTTTTTTTTTTTCAATTCCTTAATTTAATTTAAATTATATTTCCTTGTCTTTATTATATTTCTAAATTATACATACGGCAGCTAGGCCGCCAATAATTGTTCATTATAATTATTCTTAAGGGGCAATGGCCCCAGAATAAAATTTATTTTCATTTCATTTCATTTCATTAATAAATTATTTATTTCTAAATATATACAGATTTGTGTACAAAGTATTCTAGACAATAAACAAGTATCTCTTTCGAAGTTACTTTAATACTAGGTTTTTACTAACATCCTTGTTCATAAATATAGCCTTATTCAGATTAAATTAAGTTATACAATTTAAATTAAGAGTAAGGTTTTCCCCAACTAAGGATACCCGCTTTATACAGGCTATGTGAGCCCCAAGAGGATCTTCCGACCTCGAAGTCAAACTTCGGCCAAATTAACATGAAATAAATTTTCTGCCTTCAGTTGGACTCGAACCCGTACCCCGGATTTTAGTAGTCGAGTGTCTTTACCCGCTGAACTACCGTACTTCCCTATTTGAAATAAATAATTTATTAATAATTATTTGTTTCACTAATTTATTCCTGCTTGAATTTGCTTCATTTTTTTCGTAAACCAAGCAGCTTAATTATTTACTTATTTCCCTTAGAATGTGCATCTTCATTTCTAAAGTCTTAAGAAGGGATAGAAATGGACAAAATGCATAGTATCATGAGATACACTAAGATTATTCAAAGAAAATTATTTTTCTTTATCTTTCCAGTATCAATAATTCAGACTAATATCTTCCACCTTGCTTAAGAAAATAGTCTTATACGAAAATTGTCATATTTTGATCTTAAATATGTTAGATCACAAGAATAAGACTTAAAACATCATTTAATAAATGATAAATACGTAAATTTATTGCCTAATATAGTTACATTCGATAGATTAAAGAATTCTATTCAATAGCAAGCAGGGTGAAAACAACTCAGCCTATGAACTGTTCTGATTACAGAGATGGAAGCGAAGGACTCAAGTTCAGGGGTCAAAGGGGGTCGAGTTCGATTCCCTCCTCGATCTAGGGGAACGGTTTCCGCAGTGGCTGGCAGACTACACATTGTAAACAATATGATGACCTCTTCATACTGATATATAGAATATTTATATGTCTATATACAGGGTACATGTTTATATAGACACACTTTTCAAATAGGAAAAGTTTAAATTTAGGAGTTATGAATTAAAATCGAAGATAAGCCAATCAAAAATAACACCTGTCTCATACTACCCTGTCAAGGAGAAAATCGGTAACTCAAAAAGTGTGGGATAGCGGCTTATTGGACTTATTTTTCTTGTCGTTGAGTTCGTTGTAAAATTTTCGATTCGATTCTCTTCAGAAAAACAATAATTAGTCTAATTACAGTTTTTCTATGAGGTATCGAATCGAAAATACCATAAAGAATACGACGATAAGTCAAATAAATCTAACAAGTCATTATCTCACAATTTTTGAGATTCTGCTTTTCTCTTTGGCAGGGCAGTATAGGATATATAGTTTAGGAGTAGTTTAAAAAACTAGCTTTCGTAAAGTGTTGATGCTAAACAAAACATAACAGCGATACCAAGGCTACATGTTTATTAAATATTAGATAGTGTTATATGGTATTAATCATTATGACAATTCGAAAAATTAAAATAAGGACTGTAGATACACATAATTTGCTTATCACATAAAACATGTGGTCAAACACGTATCATATGAAAATTACAATAGGTATATGTTTGTACAAATTGTTGTTTTTCGTGTAAATATTTTTAAAAATAGATTAAACATATATACTTAATTTTTGTTTAGCCTACCTGGTTTGTTCAATTTTAAAAGCAAAAAGATACAGTGTTTCAAAACAGCAAAATTTAAAGTATTTTTCTTGCTGGAAGTTGCAAATGGAACGTTCCAAGAGGGAAAGATCATTTAAACGTTGCGGTATAGAATGGAGTTGGGTAGAAATCAGAAGGACAGAATCTATTTAAGATTCTAATTAAACCAGTTTCTAACTGAATCTATAGCCGCACTATGGACTTACATCCATCTTTGATGATTTTCTCTCGAAGATTGTCATCATAGTTCTGCTGGCTTCATAAGAACGAGAATTAACTTAGAATTCAATTAAATTTATAAAAGAATGAGGAACGATATTTCGTTTTGTTTTTTAATGTCATTTACTTGACAGCAATTTGATCTATTTGGATTTGAGCTTTGGTGCTCCACTAAATCTTACTATCCAGAATCCTCTGTGTTTCTTATTGAGCGACACATTAACTTATCTAAAATTATTTAAATCTCCTATGAGTAGCTGAATTAACTAAAAAATACGAATCTCGAATTCACTATTCTTCCAAATTATTTCGTAACGCGATTCCTTATAATCCTGTAAGGCCTTCAAAAAGAAGATGACTTTAGAACATTTATTGAAATTCATTGAACATAAATGAACTGTATTAAAATCTGGAAATGAGATACAAACATTTATATTAAATTTTATCTTAATAGTTTGTAAATAATGGATTTTAATTTTTCAAATAAAGAAATTAGAAGTAGGAAGATAAATATATAGAAGTCAATTTTATTGATATATTGCAAAAATATAGTAAAATATAATTGTATTTAAATATTTTAAAAAATTGATTTTGAAACAAGTGTATACAATTTGGCCGAATAAATGTTCCTTTTAATCCATAGAAATCATTATGGAGCAAAAACTGAATCAATTTAAAATCTCTTTAAAACGCCCAATGACTATTTCTTTAAAATATATATATATATATTTTTAAATATTTACTGCTTGTATTAAGTCGGGAATTACATAAGAATAAACAATAATTCATATAAAAAATTAATTTTGATTTTCGCTAGTACTAATTATGTTGATATAAAATAGAATGTTTTCGATGCTTTTTTACTGCACAAATTTTATTTCATGTATCGTCTGGTGAGTGATTCAGTTCCGATAGTACTCCCCTCTTGCTCTAACTCTATCAGTGAAATGATTATAATTCCAGTCGGGTTTCATATAACGGATTTAACAACGATTCTCTAGCTTTATCTGTAAACGATTTCTCCCTTCAACTACTAGGCTGACAAGAAAACCATGGTTCTTTTATTTATTTATGGAAGTCTGTTTCGAAATAGCTATATTACATTTGTCTTCTGGTCTAACTATATATTAAAAAAATATTTATAAACATTTATACTAAATAATGTAGAAATGAAATTGACAAGATAAGTATTTTGTTGTATCGTTTCAATGTCACTCAAAAGATTCTGAAATCTTCGAAAAAAAGTATAGCTAACCGAAGTAATGACGCGTAACGGCCAAACACTCACATACACGCACGCATACGCACACATACACACACAAACACATACCAATATTAGTTATAAAATTCTATATCTCTTTAATAATTATTTTTTTTCTTTATTATTATTATTCCAATTAGAATTTTGTTAAACTTAATGTAAAACTTGCTAAATTAAATTAAAATTAACATTGCCACATTTCTGTATCAATAAAATTGTTATTCAGAGAAATCAATCAGTCTTTAGGTTGTTTTATATTACCCGGCACGACACGTAGCGGACCGTAACGTTTCAGACAAGACAAATATTAGTATAGTTTGTTTTTTAGTGCCTGCGTATATATAGCGGATCGCATCCGGCAAGACACGGCACGTTTCAGGCAAGACATTAAACATTTCTCGAAAAGAATATTTTGTCGGAGCTGGCACTAACCGGACCGTGTCTGACGGTGTCTTAACGTTTCTTTTTGGTAGTATACTTTACTTTCCGACACCGACAGTGCAGTACTGCAGTGACTTTGCTCCGTTCCAGTTCTTTATTTGCGTTCAAATTTGATTCCATTTTTGTTTTGTTTTTTGCAAAACTGGATGTTGAAAAATTAATTGAGTGCGTAGGGAGTAACACATTAAACATTTTATATTAGTATAATAATATAAAAACAAAAGAGCCACTACGCATAAATCTTCGGTGGAAAACCGGACAAACATAATGACTTAAGACTAGTATGAAGTAATATACTATAAACAAAAAATCATTTAAAAAAATATATCTTCGCTTCGGCTGTGCTCCCGGTCCGTACTGGAACCCGCTTTGTCTGATACTATAAATACACCTTGTATTTGTCTGAACCGTGCCGTATCTGGTCCGATACGTGTCGTGTCGGATAATATAAAGCAAGCCTTAAGAGGAAGTTTATTTTCATTTCATTTAATCTTCAATGGATTTTTCAGTTTTTTATATTTGATATTGTCAAAAAAATTGATATATTGTTTTTTATTGTTTGTTGTTATTGTAGAGATGCCTTGAAACCTACATATAAAAACATTATATATTCATAATGATATTTTGGAATAAGAACAAAAAAATATAAACAACGTATATAGTGGCCTTCTAGTAAAGGAAAAATAAATATTGTAAAATAAAAGTTAGTACAAGCCAACATAAATAAAATTTATACATTTTAATAGAGTGGCATTGACATACTAAGGTGTCATACACACACTCAATATTAACACAATATGTTTAGTTTTTTTTCAATCCGAATTATTAATCAACAATAATGGGAGGTACGTTGACATTTTCGAACAACACTATTTAGAATAAAATAAACATGTATTTTTAAAATTGATATCGTTAAATAATTGATCTCAGGATTTGATACAGTTATTTCGTTTCATGATACTTTTATTTCAAGATATGTGACACATATGGAATCAACTCTAAAGGATGTTCCTTTTACACAGTTTTTTAGAGATCTGAGAAAGTAAGGAAAAGAAATCATTCTAACCACACCCTTATTTTTTCAGGAGGTTTAATTTGAGCTATTTATCACGGAGGCAGTGAAGTGCTTGAGAATTATAATTAATAACTGCTCTCGACAGGTCTTTATTAGTACCATCAGCGGGGCATTAGTTCGTATCTAGAGTTCGCTACGGCCTTCGATATAACACAACCGGCTAACGATGTTTCGATGGCCTGGATTATTCCAGAAATGTATGCAGTCTAATTAGGGATAGATCGCTTTAGAGATTAGTTACTCAGTGAATTTATGGATTTTTAAATAGCTGTTATCTTAACAGTTTGCACTAAATCGGGTTATTTTTTTGTGACTCATATTTCCCGAGTTACCACTTTTCAGCACATAAAAAGAAACAAGAAATACAAATACGTATATGTCTAAAACTATTAGAATAATTTAATTAGTTAAAAAATTAATTTTTATATTATCTTGGAAGAAAAGAATATATTTAGTTGTTTGTATGTATTTATTTTTTTTTTATTTATTTATTTTATTTTTTTAACATTTAATGGTAAATCCACACTCGGCTTATAAACATATAACAGTAAGCAGATGGACGAAAGAGATGCTTATAAAATGGGGTGTCAAGCATGAGGATGAATGGTACCCAGAGGGACTATCTGTCATTTTTTATTCTTATGATGAACTTCCTAATGAACTTTGAGTAATTTGGAAAGTTCCCTGTATTGGGATACTTCGGTTCAGACAGAAACCAATGTCAATATCGATATTTTTGAGTTACTATCAAATCTGTTGAATCTGTTGAATTTGAGTTACTATTAAATCCTATTGAAGCATAGGCTATCCACGAATGATTTTCATTCGCTCCAACTGGCAGCAGCAATCCTCCTAATTTCCTAGTTTTGTGCCTACATAAGTTCTAAACGAGTTCAAATTGATAAAATATTTTATAATTTAAAAGAGACTACTTCAACATATACTAGACAAACGTTCAAAGCTCCCTCCCTATAAATTACAAAAAACTTATTTACATGACCGTAATTAGACCTATTTGGACGTACGGAGTTGAGCTTTGGGGCTCTACTAAATCATCCAATTCATCTCGTATCTAATCCTTACAATCCGAAATCCTTCGAAAAACCCTAAATGCTCCTTACTTTGTCACCAATAAACTTATCCATAAAGACCTTAATGTTCCAAATCTTGCTGAGTTAGCCCAAACCAGATACCTATCCTTTCATAGTAAGCTCCATAACCACGCTAATCCATTAGTTTCTCAACCTGCTTCCCACTCCATTCCCGATAATCCTCCAAGGCGTCTAAAAAGAAGATGGCCTAGAGATCTTCTAGTGTAGAATTTTTATTAAAGTGCTACAGATGAGTAGTTATTTTCGAGCTTTGACATGTAATCGTTATCAGCTGATTTACTTAACTTAATGTATATAATTGTACAGTAGTAAATTTCAATAAATTTATAATTATCTATAAAAATAATTATCTACTGAAGAAAATAACCAGGGAAAAGGTCAGAGCTTTCCTTCTAATAGTACGGCTTTTAATCCTAAGATAATAAATAAGCCGAATAAGTCCGGATTTTGAGTCTGATGCCCAAAATCGGAGGTTATTGAGTCAAATGTTTATGTAAAGCAGACAAGAGATTTTTTTGATAACCGAAAATTTATCGGGAAAAGATTATAAATTGTGATAGAATACATATTTGAATTTAGTAACCATTTAAATACATTTCTGTTATGAATTTCAAATAAATCAATTTATTTCCCATTATGAACCACAATTCTCATCTTTATAAATCTCAAATATAACGGATGCTATTTCATCTTTTTTAGTCATTCAAAATAATTAGTATTAATCCTTGAAAAAAAAACAAATTCTTGGACACTGAAATAATAATAATAATACAGTGAAAAAGTACTTTTAATTCAGGAGGCAATACCATTATCAGAGGTTAATGCTACAGGTCTGACCTAGTTTTAAAAACAGAGTGTTTTTACTCAACTATATCTCATATTTAATTTTCATTATTTAACATTGTCTGAAATTTATTATTCCTCATTCTACCTTGGATTTTTAATTCATTCTCTGAAACTGTTTTAATTAAGTACCACACAATATACCAGAATAAACTAAGCTCCTCTTTCAATTCAATTATTCATATACTTTGGTAAGTCTCTAGAGGGTTTGAAGAACCTTTACTGATATACGTTCAGTCTCCCACGCCATACTTAATGTTTCAAGGGCTATTTCATGAAGTACGAATTTCACCGTTATTAGTTAAATCGCTAAAAATCTAGACTTGAAACAGGAACTTATTCCTAATATTCTTAGTTTTCTATAACAGCCATAGAAAACTATTTGCAATTCTGTTTAATATATCGTAAAATAATTGATTTTGTAAATTATATATTCGACAAGATTTACGTTGAAATGTCGTAAGTCGCCTATACTTTCTTCTACAACATTTTGGATCTAACATATTATGCCCTTAATGATACTCTTACACTTATTTTTTTGATTTTTCATGTTAAATATATTTATATATTATAGTCCAAATTATTTTAATTTTTAATTTTTTTTATTACAATAGTGCTATTCTTACCTTATAGTCAACAAATTTCTATTTGTAGATATATCCTGAAAATAGGAATTCTGAGAATGTGTCAAGAACTTTCCGATGAAACATTTCGTCAATTACATTTTAAAAATTGTAATATATAGGAGGAACGTCTTTTCTTATTAAGAGATCCATATTTAATACAATAGGAAAAAAAACACTTTAAAATAACTGTTTAGTTGCTTTATGTTAAAATAGCTACTAATTTTATTTTCAACTTATCTAAAGGTATAGTATTCTCCCTGTAAAATATCCGAATTCCCTTTCTCCCCAAATTCCAGTTCATGAAATTTAGAAACTGCACTACATAATGAGGAAATCGTTGCTTACAAACTTTTAGCTTAATGACCAATACAAATTCAGATGTTAAAATTATTAAATTATTACAGCTAACGAAGATTATATAATTAAATAAATAAAATAAATATAAGTATTATACATTATTGTATTTCACATATAATCATACATGGAAATAGGCTACCATCTTTTTTATTTTGTTTACCTTTTTAATAAAACATTACATACTTATTACAGTAGAAATTCTTGTATACAATCATAAGCAGGACTTCTTGAGCTTTATATTTATTTACATCACCAATAATAATTAACTTACTTTTTAACATAAGAAGTGTAAGTAAGGGTTGATCGGAAATGAGTTTAGTATAAAAGGGTCTCAGAAAACCAAGTGACCTTTATGACAAGGCTTTTAGTCAATAAAATATTTATGTCACGAACCTCAGCTAAGAGAGTTTCTCGATTAAAAGAATGTTTTCTTAATCCTTCTGAGGGTCTTGTTACTGACTGTGTTGTTGAACTATTGTCAATTCAATAATCCTTATACCGATAGTTATATCAGATTTACAGTATTTTAAACAATTAAATACCGTGTGTGTCCTTTTGTAGCCTTTATTATTGCTTAAATACGTCTAGGCATATTTTCTTACTTACTTATTAACACTAAAACTACCGATAATTCATGCATACTACTACAATTTATCGGTAAAAACAACAATAAGAGAGGAGTAGATACTGCAAAAACCATTTGACAGTTTCTTTAATAAAAGAAAAGC
The DNA here is from genome assembly GCA_003667255.2 of Euschistus heros. Taxonomy (NCBI): domain Eukaryota; kingdom Metazoa; phylum Arthropoda; class Insecta; order Hemiptera; family Pentatomidae; genus Euschistus; species Euschistus heros. The sequence goes on along the minus strand of RCWM02000288.1, from coordinate 382,246 downwards.
AAAGACTAAAATCAAAAAGAAAAGCAATGAATGTTGTTTCTAAAAACTTCTGTCGAAAATTACGAAAAGGGTCATTTGCCACGTCATGGTAGTTTTAGTTCTAAGTAGCGCTACGACCCAGGGCGGGTCTTGGCTCCCTTCACAATGTTGTTCCAAACTTCTCTGTCTCTTGCCTTTGTCCTCCATCTTGTGTCTTGTGACTCCCAAAACTGGCAGATCCTCCTCAAGGTCCTGCAGCCATCGTATTCTTGTTCGGTCTACTCTTCTTTATTTCCATGCAATAGTTTGCTCGACATTCTATCTTGAAGCATTCTTATTATGTAATCCAGCCATTTAATGTGGCGTACTTATATAAACTGTACCAAATTGGTTTCCTTGTATATAGGAGTGCAACGTTGGTCTGGATTCTCTAGCATTGGAGTGTTAAAAACGCTAGGCATATTTTCTACCAGCCTGTAAATGCCTCTTCGATGCAGTTTAGCCGATTCCCAAAGAAAAGCTCTTTCAAGATCATGGAGTGTGTCAGGAAGTGCTATCTGAGATATATCTCATTAAGCCCGTTAAACGGGCAGCCCCGGGTAAGCCTCTCGATGTGTTATTGAAGAACCTTTGTACTATACGAGCTATATGTGGATGGACATTATCTTGCATCAGAATAGGATTGCAGCTGATTCCATCAAAGAAAGGCAAACACATTAAGTTTCGGAATTTCACCCACGTAGCTTATTGCCATCAAAGACCCTCCATTGACAACAGCCATTGACATTCCCATTGAAAGTCCACACCATTACTTAGTTGAAAGGGTAGGCTCTGAGTTAAGTTACACGCTGCATACACCTTGTTTAGTCTTCTACGCACTTTTTCACGACCATCTGCAGATCGAAGAGCAAATCTAGATTTGTTTTCAAATAGTAGAGCAGAAAAACCGTCCTAATACCAATGGGCGTGTTATCGAGCAAAGCAGCCGTGCAACTCTGACTCCTGATCAGTGCTGGACATCATACTAAGCGAAAAACAGTCAGTCCAATCTTCTTCGAGCGGTGCGTTCAGAACATTGTGCACCTTAAACATTCTGAAGCTCATGTTTCACCTTAATAACAGTAAGGGCCGATTTCATAAAATTCTTGAAACCGAATAACGGTCACCTTAGGGCGCGTCCAGAACCGGCAAGTATATAATATAATATATTATTATATAAGAATAGTCGATAGTAAGACCCAGTTTTACGAAAACTCCTCACAGCGTTTCGCGGGGTTCCGTAGGGAACTGTAATGAAATTAGCCGCGTATCTAATGAAACTTCCATCATCAATAAGTTCCGAGCCACGTTCAACATCCTCATTATTAAAAGGCCTTTTCAAATTTAAAAACCTAATAGGAGAAAACTGAACAATCTATTCCTTCAGGATTGAAATAAATAGTAAATAAAAATGTTAAATTACCTAAAAAGTAAACATTTATAAATCTATAGTTCATATTGGACTTTTATTGTGTTAAAGGAGTAGGCTTGCTCGTCTCTTACTTGGTAATCCAAATTTTATTTTATTTATGAAATCAAGGCCAGAATATCCCTTACGGTCAAGGGAAAAAAAAAGAAAAGTGTATTCACTGCCATTATTTTATCTTTTTATATTTTTCAATATTTGACATATTCAAGAATCGTTATTATTCTTCACGTAACAATGGATAAGAACCGAGAGAAAGAACGAAACCCAACCGACTCATTTAACGTTAGAGATAATAGCCCTCAGGGTGAACTCCATGGAACATTCTAGGTGGTCGCAAAGACGGAGATATAATGGCGCTCTTGGGGGTAATCTCAGTAGAAACCAGCGGCTGTGGGCTTTCTTCGATAGGAATGAAGAGGATATGTCTCTATCCCACAAATAAAAGCAGTCTAAGATATAAAAAATAAGAATTTAACACAAATTTACAATCTCCATCGAAATAAAATATGATAATTAAGAATATTAATTTGTAAATTTAAGATATTTTATTATATGTTATGTATATAACCATCCATATTACTTCTTATTAAAGTAACAAAATCAGAAAATAAGGTTTTTTAAAAATTATTATCACACTGTATTAACATTTTATTTTGATTTTATTTTTATTCTTCAATTTGTAAATTAATTTAACATTTGTTGCTTTAAATTCTTTTTGTTAATTCTGTATGTATTATAAATGGAATTGTTAATTATATATCTTTGAGAATCAATGAATACCTAAAGGTATATAATTTTTCCTGAAAATATAACTTCCACCCGTAAAGTCCTGGTTTCCTCCCTCATCTACCCCCAATTTGACAATGGTTCTGTGATATATGGCTCTTGATGATTCTTTAGGACAAATTAAATATGAATAGCTATATTAGGTTTGTTCTTGGAACCTCAAGACGTTCTCATGTGTTCCATCTGTACATGGGTTAAGTTAGCTTTACCCTTTTTACGTAGAATGAATGAATGAAAATAAATGAATATTTTCTTAGTACATACTTTTTCCAATTTATCAACAACCGTCACCCTCCCTTTATTTACAGTATCCTACAATCCAAGTTCTCAATCCAATCATTACATACAAGTTCCCGTTTCTCTGATCTCTTTACTCCATCCAGAACTTTTCCATTATAACGATCCTTGCTTGCCCGCTACTCTACTCTCTGGAATCATGTATTGTTTTGAAATTCCCTTTATGATATGATATAATTTTTTGTTATGTAATGTTATTCTTAAGGGACACTGTTCCAGAAATAAGTTATTTTTCTATTTTAAATAGCATTGTTTCTTAATCATTTAGTTTTAATTTTTTAAAAGTATGAATATAATATAGGTAATAAAAGGTGCTAGGGACGCAAAATCCATGATGATGGAAGAATATACTAGAGGGCCAAAAGAAAAAAAAATGCATTAATGTGGAGAATCTACACGTATAAACCATCAACCCCTAGAGCAATCAATCCTTGAGACCATGACTGATCACCTCATTCTCATCCAGTCTATTAATACAGAATCAGGACATTATTTTTATTTCTAGATACATACATTGAATTACTTCAACAAAAACGGATAATAATTTAAACTAATAATTGAAGCTTTAATAGTTTATTGATAAAAACCTTGTATTGAAATATGCAATGGAACATGATACTTTCACGCATAGCAGTAATTTTCAACCTGGTTAAAATTACCCTGATTAGAAGATGCTTGAAGGTTACGTATAAGCATAATTGGACATCAAATTATTAATTTTAATGTATGAGTTGGTAATCCAGATGAACGGAGACTATTAAGAACCTCGGAGTGATTTATTAGTGCTTAATAATAAAGGCCCATTAGTCATAATTTTACAAAAATATATCAATAAGCAAAGGATCGACATTTTGATTTGTTTGAAATTTTTATTTGCCAGAAGTCATTTTATTGATTTCATCTGGTTGGATTTTAATTTCAAACATAAAAGTATATGACAGTGTGCCTAACCTCGATTCTGCCACTCAACGTTGTACATTTAAATTTATTATTGTAAATTTTATTATTGCTAAACCTTCCTAGATTTATGAAGATTATGTAGATAAAATTTGTTTCAGATGGATTCAATATTTTTACTACTGAAAACTCTTAATATAAAATACTATAAAAGTTTATAGTGTAAACTTCGCTAAGATCCACATGTAGGACCGCATATTTATAGATTTTTTATAACAATTCAGTTGAAAATTAGTAAATTTTAAAATAAATTTCACGCTCTATATAACACCGTACCTTAGTAACCTCTCTTGAATGGAGCTCGCCACCTATCGGTCGATTTTCAAACTTCACTGCGCACCACGTATCTATCGCTTTTTTAATGACAATCTAATTTAAAATCTTAACAAATTATTATTGCTAAACCTTCCTTAAACTATGAAGAAGATGTAGTTAAAAGTTGCCATAAATTGGTTCAGTAGGTTTTGCGGTTAGTGATCACAAACGAAAAATGGCTTGTAGTAGGGCGTATAAAAAAAGTGACCGCTTCATCAAATTCCAGAGTTCAAAAGTCTGTAAATATCTTAATGCAATTTATTATTTAACAATACTTAATAACCCCTTTAAAGCATTCTCTAAGCTTGTTTAGTAACACTGGACTTCTTCAAAAAAAGCCTCAGTTCAGTTATTTATTTCAAAGAAGAAACATTACAGTGTCCTATGAAATTCTCGTAATTTTAAGACTTTACTGGAAAAAATATTTCACAGCCGCAGAAGAAACTCGTGAAATTATTAAATAGAAAGGGGAAGGTGTCCTTGATGAGCGCACTGTGCGGCTTTGATTTGAAAAATTTAGAAGTAGAGATACGAAGTTGGGAAAGAAGAAGGGCTCCGGGCAGCCATTAATGGATATTTATGAGGTCCTGAAGGAAGCTGTTGAGTCAAATCCGTCCACAAGTACTCGCGTACTTGCCAGGGAGTGTGGTGTGTCGAAAGATACTGTTATTCGCCATCTTCTCTCTATGAAAAAGGTGAAAAAGATAGACTGGTCCCTCGCAAACTTACTCCTCAACAATCAACAGAAAAGTTAACAGAACTTCAAGGGTTTGAACTCCAGCTTCATCCACCATATAGTCCAGACCTCGCACCTTCGGATTACTACTTGTTTCGATCCATGGCCCATTTTCTTCGAGGGAAAAAATTGATAATTTTGCAGAAGTTGAAAATACTGTCCATGAGTTCTTTGACAGCCATCCCAAGGATGGTATGAGCTTGGCATCGAGCAATTGGCTAGCAGATGGGTAATGACGGTAGATAACGATGGACTATACTTTGAGTATTAATTGTATTTTATATCAAAGAAATGATAATACAAATATTTGTTTAAGAAACGGTCATTTTTTTTTTTTATACACCACATTAGTATAGGTCTTATATGACATATATGACACACAAATAACTTTAAAGGCAGCTAAAACTCAAGCAATTGTCATAGGATCACATTCCCTTCTCCATTCAAATGCCAACTTTCCCACATTATTCCTTAATGGTCATCCAATAACTTTCCATTCCTCTGTTAAAAATTTAGGCCTAACCATTAATCAAACTCTCTCCTGGAAATCCCATATTGCACAAATCTCCCGAAGGTCAATCGGTATCCTAAAACTATTTCACCGCTCCCGCCACCTCCTTCCCCTATCCACATGCAAACTTCTAGTATCCTCCCTTATCTTCCCTCAATTTGACTATGGTTGCGTGATATATGGCGGGCTCTCGACGGTTCTTGAAGACAAATTAAAACGCATCATGAATTGTTTCATTAGGTTTATCTTCGGAACTTCGAGACGTTCCCATATTTCGCATCTCTACACTGAGTTAAATTGGCTTTTCCCCTCCTTCCGCAGAAAATACTTCCTAGGCACCTACCTATTCCAAGTTATCAACACCCGTCACCCTCCCTTTATTTACAGTAACCTGAAATTCAAGTCTGCTTTCAAATCACTGCATACAAGATCTCGTCTTTCCGATCTCTATACTCCATCCCACAGAAGTAATGCATTCCAACGTTCCTTCCTTGTCCAATCCTCTAATCTTTGGAATTCCCTCCCCCCCCCCCCCCCTATATCCGCAATGCTGCTTCCCTTGGAACATTCAAAACACTACTCTTTCACCATCTTCTTTCCCTCCAACCCGACGCGATCCAATTATAAGGATGTATGTACTATTTATGTAATCGTCTAATTTAATTACTAAGACCTTCAGACATAAAACATTAGCAAAAATTATAGTTTGAGTATGATAATGTTTTGATTTCTTGTAATGATAATTTTTGATTTTCTATCTTTTAGTTTTCTTTAAGTTTCTGTTTGTTTTTTTTCTCTTCTGCAATTTTGTTTACAATATTAAACTCTATTTCGTATATTTATTTTTTCACTCTCTTTTTATTAATAGTTTTTTCTTTTTCTAGTTTTTCTTTTTATTTTTTTTTCATACATATTTGTATTTAAATTTACCTATGTTATTTTATTTTTAACAGCCTCTTGGACAGTTATGATCTTACTTTGTATTATTTAATGTTATTCTTAAGGGACTTTGTCCCAGAATAAAGTTTTCTTTCTATTCTACTCTATTCTATTCTATATATTATATAAAATATTGTCTACATAACATATATACATCATCAGTTAGGTTTTGATGCCAACTACTATTTCTCCATAACCAGTGTCTAGCGTGGAATTCATGTGTAATTAATAAGTGGATACTTACTTACGATTGAACGAAAAGATTCTTCTGTAAAAAATGTTCGTCGCCATTTTGTAATTAAAAATCTTACATTTGAACAGGCTTTTTATCAATTCATAAGTTAATTGTGGTAATGTACATTTAACATTTACGAATAAGGAATTAATAAGACCAGAAATGTGTCTATTTTTACTATTAATTGATTTTGAATGGGACGGATATAGTAATAATGTCATCATAATTCATAGCACAAAAAACTTTTATTTATATTGTAACTAGCTGAAAGTACCCTGCTCCGCTACGGTTTAATATCATTAGGATTAAGGACAACTTAAATTAGTAAAAGTTAAGCTTAAAGTTGATAATTATTATTACTTAAATAAACCTAAAGAATTCCAATCTTAATTAATCTTAATAATTTCAATAAGTAAATTTGACAATTTTTAAAAGTCAATTTTCTATTATTTTGATAGTCCTCCAGTGAAGCTTCGAGGCAGCACTACCATCTTACCTAGCTCTGATACCAGACCATCATCTTTTCTTATGGCATTTAGTGAATATAGTCTCAACTTCTCAACTTTTTTAATTTTTTCGAATAAAGTTTAGTCTTTCTGTTTCTATATTTGCGTAGATATCAAGCATAAATTGGTTGAGGAGATTACGAAATTAAAGTAAATAAGGTTTTTCGCCTTCTTCCTCCATCAACATAAAGGTGTAAAAATCAGCTGCAGGCACAGTTTTCTTAAGAGGTGTATTGGTGTTTGGGTCACGCTGAGGGATGTTAATACAGTTCTCCATGGTAGAACATGAGACGATACTGAAGAGAATCATACACTCGATATAACTCACTGATCCGTATTCGTTTTTTGTACCTACATTGAACTGGCTTTACATTTCATCACCAGAGAACATAAGTCTTTTAACCTCCTCTTTAACATAAGTCTTTTAAATAGCTTCTCGTCACGAAACAATTCAAACTTGTAAGGGTCCACCTCTGCAGCCACATAAAGTACCATATTATAAGGTTTCGACATCGATCGTATTATTGTTTGTTTACAACTATAAGGAACTTAATTCGTGGTCAAAGTGTGTGGCTTAAACATCTAACCTATTTTTTAACTTACCTAACTTTACCATATGACAATTATCCAGGCCGATTTTTTTTAATTCCTTTCTTAGCGAGCACCTACGGTCCAAGAGGAAGCTACCTACCAAATTTCATTCCAATCCGTTCAGTGGTTTCTGAGATTTAGTGTTAAATGAGAGTGATATTTGACAAATATATAGTAATTAAAAAAAATTATTATAACAAAAAAAAAAAAAAAAAAAAACAAATCTCTAAACAGAAATCGATTCTACGCACGTTCTTTAGTACGGATAGACCAGTACATAAATGGTTTTAAAACTATGTTAAATAAATAATTTTTGGAACTACAAAATTAATCTTTTAAAATATTACATTTGAACAGACTTAGATATAAATTAAATAGTAAATTATGATAATAATAAAATGTATTGATCTAATATTATTATTGCAGGCCAATATAATCGATCATTATGGGCTGGCAAAGGTCAACCTAGTAACTGTAAATTATAGGACCACTGATTTCTTCTTTTTGATAATGAATGTGTAAGTTTCATCGAATGTTTTATGAGATTGTTTTCCTATGTTATTTTCATACAGATACCTTTTTAGACTTTTAAATACGTTTATCAGATATTTTTTCCCTTTACTATCCCCTGGTACTTACCACATAAAAAAGGTAGGTTTTATATACAATATGCTAAATAAGTTTTGTTCTATTTAATATATTTTATAACAAAGGCTCAGAAAAGGTTAATATATCTTTTTAAAAAAAAAATTATATTATACTGAAAAACATTCGCACAAAAATTACATATATCTTGCAACAGTTTAAAAAATGTCCATGATGTATTCATAATAAATATATATGAATAAAGAATGATGTAACCTAATTTTAAGTAGTACGACATGCTTGTTGTTCTAAAAAACAGTGCTGAAATCAATAAGGACAAGTTGTCCCTGATCTGTTATGACTGCTAACGGGAAAAGACTGTCTGGAACGCTTCCAATTCCTAAGAAGTCAACATTCGTTTTCGGAATCACATCTCTCTCTCTCTCTCTCTCTCCTTCGCTCTTTCCTATTTCTTTAGGTGCTTATTTCTTTCTTAGGATTAACTTTTACTTTTTCCTTATTGCTTCGTTAAAGTCATTTACACTATTTTAAAACAATTTTTATTTTATTGAACAATAGAAATGCATATTGGGTAAGGCATCACAGCACAGTTCGGAACAATGTATAAAAATATCAAATTGTAGACTTTATAAAATCTGCTTTGTAATGATTATTGAGGAATGAACTAATGTAACAAATTTAGCGACACGGATACCACTTCAAATAACTACAACATTTCGAAATTTTCGTAATTCATTACTAATAATAGTAGTTCTAATACAATACAGTACCATTCTATTAATAAAATCAATACAGTAACTGTACAAAATATTTCACTAATCTATATTGAACAAAACCGCTACCTATGAGTCAGGACAGACTTACTACTTAAATAACCATAAAAGACTAAAACACTCAAAAACTACACGCCATTATTATTAATTTCAAAAGACTTATTTACATGACAGTCATTAGTTAAGCTTTGCGGTTACACTAAACCAATGCTTCTCGCGTCGAATCCAAATCTTTCGTAAAATTCTCAGTACTCCTTATTTTGTTACAAATAAACACCCATAACGATCTTAATGTTCTGTATGTAGTTTATCTGGCCCTAACCAGATACTTATTCTTACAAAATAAGGTCCATACGAACTCTAATCCACTAGATTCCCAAATTGCTTCTCCCTTGATTTCCGATAATCCTCCGAGAAGTAGAATAATAAGAAGCTGGTCTAGAGAAGTTCTACTGTAGAACTATTATTTTCACTATCTATAAGAGCTGCTAATGGATAGTTCTTTGCAAGTTATTGCCATGTTATCGTAATCATTTCCCAAACACCTACTTGCTGCATGGTAAGAAACGTAAGTATTGTACATAATTTTTGCGATAGAACCTGAAGTAGACCAATTTCACTTAACATCAAAAAGTTTATAAATTCAGATAATCGAATTATTCAAATTTATAACTGTTATTGATAAACGAGAGAGAAAAGAAGAAATAAAATCAAGAATTATAGCAGGAAACAGGTGCTATTGGTATTTAGTGAAAAGTTTTCAAAGTAGAAATATATCCTGCTATCTCAACGATCCTTCAGCCGGTTTTTATGTGCGGGAGTAAGACATGGATCCTGACATCACACGACGAAAAATTATTAAACATGTGGGAAAGGCAAATCCTTCGAAAAATATATGGTCCAACCAAATATGAAATGAAATCTACTGTAGAACTATTATTTTCACTATCTAAAATAAGATAAATATATACATGAGAAAAGAAGAGAGAGAGAGAAAAAAAAAAGTAGGACAACAAAAAAAAAAAATAATAATAACAATATGCTAATAGAATAATTACAATGCGTTCAGAAATAAAAAGAGTGGATAGTTTGGTGTCAATGGAAGAGGTTGAGTAGAATCTTTGCAAGTTATTGCCATGTTATCGTAATCATTTCCCAAACACCTACTTGCTGCATTTAATGTACCTATACAGTGGTATGTCAATAAATAATAAGAAATATTACACTACCTAGTAGAAAACTGCTGCTTCATGTTGGTAAGAAACGTAAGTATTGTACATAATTTTTGCGATAGAACCTGAAGTAGACCAATTTCACTTAACATCAAAAAGTTTTTAAATTCAGATAATCGAATTATTCAAATTTATAACTGTTATTAATAAAAAAGAGACAAAAGAAGAAATAAAATAAAGAATATAGCAGGAAAAAGGTGCTATTGGTGTTTAGTGAAAATTTTTTAAAGTAGAAACATATTCCATCGAAAAATATATGGTCCAACCAAATATGGACTGAATCTCTTACGAATGAGAACGAATGAGGAACTGAGAACTCTATATGCTGCCCCAGATATTACAGCCAACATAAAAAGAGGCAGAATTAGATGGCTAGGGCTTTTGCAAAGAATGGAGGCAAGTAGGCTCCCTAAAATGATGGCGGGGCACCCGGGTGGAATGAGGAGAGGAAGGCCTCGACTTCGTTGGCTTGAAGATATAGAAGACGATCTTCGGAATCTGGGTGTGAGAGGATGGAGAAGGGTTGCCGAAGAAAGGTTTGAATAGCAGAGAACTGTTAAGGAGGCCAGGGTTCTACAAGGACCATAAGCGCCATAAGATAATGATGATTAATAAAAAAGTGGGCAATGAGGATTTGCATTGATTCATGGAGAGAAGCTACCCATGACAAGCACCCCAATAATGTTCTAAACTCAATTTTATTCACATACACCTAGGAGTTTAATGGAATAAACAGCAAACTGAAGCGCTGTCAGTTTAGAGGAACTAACATACTAAATTCATTCATTAGAGTTGTTAAGACATTTAACCTTTATTTCGGTCTTTTATAAATCACTGAAAAACATGCTATATTACTCACTAAAATTGCTATCAAAAATAGCAATATATTTAGATAATTATATATTTAATTTAGAATTGCATTAATTATAAAATCAACAATAAAAAAATTGTATCTTTTTAAAGTTTTAAATCCTTATATTTGAGATACTTTTATTTAAAAAAATATATAATACATAAAAATAAATATAAGAACGTATCGCAATGTAATATTCTATGGAAAATTAAGGAGTACCCTAATACTCATTCCGAACTTTGAGTATTCAGGTAAAAGATACAAATGAACAAAGTAAGACCCTATTGGCCACCTAAGAAGGAATCAGATTCTTTTGGCCCTCAGTGAAGGTGCCAACAAGCTGAGCTTTCAATTTGTGAGGACCCAAGTCACGTACAAGGTCCAACTAACGTTAACGATACGATAAAGTGGGGTACCTACACCTTCAGCCCGGTCCTTGGCTTGAGGCTATTTTCAAAAGTACTTCCGCCTTTAATGTTCACCTCTGGTTCTCTTCTATACAATGGATTAAAGCTTTTACTTATTTATTTTTTTATTTCATTTCGATTACGTGTTATATATATTTTTTTAAATTAATTATAATTGATATTTCTTCATTACTGTGGTTGACTTTAAGAAACACGCCTATCAAATATGAGTATATTTATTATATAGTTCTTGATATTTACATCTGTACAAATAATAAGATATGTAAATGAGCGGTACTGTGAATTTAACGACATATCAATGAGTTGTAAAGCAAGTACCCATCCGTATAAACATCCTACATTAGTAGGCTTTTTTACTTTAAGGTGATCGGGAAACGGGTAGGAAGCATGTTGAGAGGCCAGAGAGTATACTATAAAAGATGGGCATATGTTTCAAGCCAAAAAGGAACTAATTGAGATCAAGAATAAGCAAATTTGTGACAAGTTTAAAAGAATTTAAGATTTTATATTAAAAGGGTTGGTTGAATAAGATGAATCGGGAGAATCCTAATGTTTAACTCGGCATATCCAAAAAGGTCTCAATATAGTCATTTATATGAGTCCATTTATATTTACAAACTACTTGGAGCGTTGTTTTCAGTGTATATTGGAGTCACAAAAAACGAAAAGCAATTTCTTATATTTTCTGTTTTGTACGTGGATTCAAAGCAGAAAGTTTATCTATATGAAGCTTTAGGAGATGAAAATGTTCAGCAGTGAAATATCATCATAGGTTACATTAGTTCAAGATATCGTAATTTAACGATGAAGTTTAAAGTGACCCAATAGTAAACGTTATGATTTATTTTAGTTTCGATGCTATTCTTGAAGGTTTATGGTATTAAAGTGGAGCTTATGGGATACAGCAAATAGATCGTGGTGAGGACAGTTCTAGGATATATTGGCATGTCATGTAGAATGGCGATATACATCATGGAGAGAATGTGACCTAGAATACTACCTTGATGAACACAGACAAACTGAGTAAAGGAGAATGGATAGGAAAATTTATTTTGAAGATTTTGTCCCTGAAATAGGATCGGATGATGAGGAATTGAGTAGGAGATTGGATATATGGAGTGTGATTTAAAATAAAATCAGCTCTTACTGTAATAATTAAACTATATAATTGTATCAATATATTTTAAGAGAATTTCCAAACGTAGTGTTAAAACAATTTGGTTAGATATAACTTTATTTATATGTTTTTTTAAGTACATATGTTTATAATTTTACCAATTTAATATTACGCTTCACATATTTTTCTCTTTCCGCATCTTAGCTCTTAAAAGTCATACTTTATCTACCATATTTCTGTTTCTCGATTCTTCCTTGTATACCAATAATATGGTTTTTGTACTATTAGCCTTTGTTTGAAATGCTGTTGACCTAAACAATACAGTTGGACGGATCAAACACTTTTACATAATTAATATCAAACGCAGAGACAGGCACGAAACAGTTATTAACGAGTGGTCCAGCCATTATGATTTTAAACTCGCTTTTCTGTTGTTGTTTTTTTTTTTAAGGACTAGGCCGAAAACTCAAGGCGCCTGTCAAATAAAACATCCAGATAAACTTTTTTCAAAAGTTTATTATTAAAGTAATGAATATTGAATTTGGTCGTAAGTGTTGAATTTGATGATACAAAATCATTTTTTATCTTATTATTTCCCACTTCATTTAAATGGACTTGAACCACTTACGGTATTCGCCTTCTTTGAGCATGTCGTACGGCTGTTTAAATTCATTAGTCATCTAATTTTTCCACAATCCAACATTTACTTGATACTTTAGTTCCCAATACGTTTATGCAATATTCTTCTGTTAACTTAAGCACTCGTAAAGAACAGTGGAAATTATGTCAGATTTAGTAGTCATTGTTTACAGCTTTGTAAACAAAACCAAAACCAAAGAAAAGTTTTTTTATTCATCGAAATTTTTTTTTTTTTTTTTAAATCTTTTATTGAGTAATTATTACAATCTGTTACAAATGTGGGCAATAAGTAATATAGATGATGTATGATTACTTTCACACATTATGTACAATGAGAAGAAAAAAAATAAAATAAAATAAAGTAAATAAGTAATATAAGAAAAAAAAAAGAGAAAAAAAAAAAAAAAACTATGCTATACATAAACAATATACAATATACTATATACAAAATGAAATAGTAAAACTTAAGGGGAAAAAAAAAGTAAATAATACTAATAAAAAAAGATAAAACAAAGGTAAAAATACTATTATACTCTATTTACAATTTACACTCATCCTAGGGATCCCCCCACCAGACCCGTCCCTCCACTTATGAAGGGATAAGCCAGGCACAGAGAGATCCCAGCTCTTCTCTCTCAGCTGCGTAACTGGTGTAAAAAAAAAAATACAGTGGAGGCTAAGTGAGAGAGCACTACAACATTCACTCAGGGCATGAGTAGAGAAGCTGGCTATTGCCAGAACTTCAATATAAGTAATTTTACAAAAGATCTCGGGGCCACTTCCGTTTTAGTCTGCGAGGGGGGTCATCAGGATGTGTGGAAGCGGATAATGATTGAGCTAGTGGGTTAGGATGAAAGGAAAGGTTGCGATGGAATTTTGAGAATTTAAGGGGTATAAGGTCGAGGACGTATTGTATATTCAGATCATTATGTAGGGTTTTGTTGGAAACATAGTAAGGAGCATTTACTATAGTTGGGAGGATTTTGGATTGGAAGGATTGAATGCGTTTGATATTCGAATTTTTTGCTGTCCCCCACAGGTCAAGTCCGTAAGTCCAGATAGGTTTAATGATAATTTTGTATATGAGAATTTCGTTTTCAATGGAGAGATGAGATGTCCTATTTAGTAGTCTGTACAATTAGCTGAAGCGTGTGTTAAGTTCTTGCCTTTTGAGTCGAGTATGAGGGTTCCACGTAAGTCTTTTGTCTAGGTAGAAACCAAGATACTGAACTGTGTCAGCTTTAGGTAGTGGAATACCATTGAAATTGATAGGACAGGATTTTCGGCGGAGGGTAAAGGTTACATTGGTGCATTTATTTTTATTTACTTTGATCCGCCAATTATCGCACCAGTCTTCAATCAAGGATAAGTGGTTTTGAAGATTATAGGAAGTTATTAAAGGATCTGAATGTGATGAAAGGATAGCAGTTCATCGAAATTAAGTATAAGTTTGATTCTATCAATCAACCATGAACACTTGAGCATCTCATACTTTTAATCACATACTATTGATCTTATGTTTTCCTTTTTTTAGTGTTCGCTCTAAGAAATAATCAATTTACACATTTTTTAGAAAAATATATATATTCTAATATTTGCATAGTACATAGCTGATTTCACATACGTCGTTATTATTTATAAATTAACATTAAACTCGTCAATACCATTTATTTCCAAATTCAATTTCCAACTATTTCTTGGCATTATCTATAATATTAATCAAAATCATCTAAGCTTAATCAGTGAATACTTAATATAGTAAGAAGTGTAGATATAGGAAACAACAAAGGAAGGGGGCAAATATATTTTCACAATTATTATAACCTTTCTCTCCTCCCCTTTTCTACTTATTTATAATGATGAATTTTATACCAACATTATCCCGAAGGCCGGAATTCAAGTCGCGTTCTATTATTGATCTAGGGATCTCAGAGAAGGCTGTATGGCCCGGGAAAATTCCAGACCTGCATTCCAGGACAATACCTATTGCGTGTATAGGGAGCTCAGCGGGTGGTAATTGAAATCTCGTTCCAATGGAAGTCAAACGTCGATGCTGAATTAAATTTAAGCATGTTACATTCAACAATTATTGCAAACATTGTCTAGATGGATGGTAAGCAACAACCTGAATTCAGCAAAAATACTAAAAGCAGAAGTATAACATTAAAAATGTTTAATTCGGACTACGAAATATTGGAAATATAACGTAAAGCATTTAACCACGGCATCTTTGTATTTCTAGGAAGGTTTATCAATCATAAAATTTTATGATTTTCGATTAGATTCATATTAAAAAAACAATAAATATGTGATTTGCAGTGAAGTTAGAAAATCGACCGATAGGTGGCGATCGCCATTAGAAAGAGGTTACAAATGTACTATGTTATACAGAGATAGAAGTTGATAATAAAATTTACATTGCATTGATAATGAAATTGAAATTAAATTATTTAAAAGTTTTAAGTATGAGATGCAACATTAAAGTTTAAAAATCGATGGATATGTAGTTAGCACTGTATCACAACTGAGTTTACAATGATAAAACTACTAAGCCCGTCTGCACCATATTAACTACATCATTTTCATAGTTTTAGGAAGATTTAGCAATAGTAAAATTAACAATAATGAAAATTTAAATGTACAATGTAGAGTGTCAGGAACTCGGTTTGCCTCACTGTCTACACTTTTATGGTTGGAAATTAAAATACAACCAGATGAAATCAATAAAATTATTTCTGCCGAATAAATATTATTTCCATATCAAAATATGTAAAAGCATTAACTATGGGCCTTTAGTCGTGAGCTCTGATCATGCAGTCCATTATCCGCAAGAGTTTTTTATTAGTCTCTGTCAATCTGGATTAACAACTCATACCTACATTAAAAATAAAAATTTGGATTTCCAATTATCTTTTACTTAATCTTCAAACACCCATGCAATGGTACCAGGTTAAAAATTACTGTTATGAAAATATCAAAATATCATTCTAGAAATAATGCTCAATTGCATACCTCAACTCAAGATTTTTATCGATGAACAAATAAAACTTAAATTATTAGTTAAAATTATTTAATTGTAAGTTCTTTACTTATGGGAGGGGTCGAGGCTGCAACAGGGAATTCTAGTGAAATAATAAGGAATTTTGAGAATTTTAAGAAGGATTTCGGATTATAGAGATTTATGTGGGAAGAATTTGAAAATGTAATGGAATCATTTAACGAAAGTTTAAAAGGTATAGTGAATTGAGAGATTAGAAAGTTCGTCAAGTAAGTTTGGATAAAGACAAAATTGACGAGCAGCTTCATGTATTTTTTTTCTGTTTTATCTGATTTATTGATTAAATGAGTTTATTATACAAAATGTGTGATTTATTTTCCAAGTGGCGTTAAGAAAACTTTTTTCTCTTATTGTATTAATGAGAATTTAATGTGAAATATTTTTTTATAGTTGTCATAGTATTTTTCAGTGACAATTTTTTAGTACTTCGTAATAAATAAACTGTTAAATTAGTATTTAGGATTCTCGAAAACTTCTAAACGAAATGTTGGGCACTACTCTAATTCTGCCGAAAATACGTCATATTGCTCCTTCCGGTTCTACAAAGTGACAAAATACACTTCAGATCTACCAGTCTCCGATATTTCAAATTATATGAAATATTTTTTATTTTTATAGTATACTCCAAAGTAGTTTTGTGTGGAGATAAATGTTCTATTTTTCTTTGATTTACTTAATCGTATGTGTTGAGCAAGAGTTTGCATAGTAATTTTTTTTTTAATTTTAAATTTTTTTAATTTTTTTTTAAATTAAAAGAAGGAATACACGTAATAAAATAACTATACAGGTAATTAGTACAGACCGTGCATACGACTCCTACTGAACCTATATTCGATTTCATATATTTTAAACAGAACGGATATAATTAAATAGAACAAAGATTAAATTCAATTTTATAAAGATATAAAACGAGCGGTTTTACACATAAGTTGTTTATTTTAATCTTGTTTTTATTATAAGTCAAATAATAAAAGTTCAATTAAATATATTTTATTCAATAAAAATAAAATTCAAAATCGCAGATGATCTATTGTGAGATTTAAACAATGTTCCTTTCTTGATATTTTTTTAATTATTTACCATTAATCTACAATTATTTATTAATTAATTAAATGTATTTATTTATTTCTAAACATCCTTATTTATCAACTACCAAAATAAATTATGATTAATAATAGAAGAATATATTACTGACTATGTTAAGGTTCTTAGTCAGTAATAGATTCTTTAAGAAAAACTAAAGGATAGAGTTCGCTATGCCAGTGGTTGTTATAGCTTCTTCGCCAAATGGTGCCCTCTCTGCAATAACATAGCGCATCTTTTCAGATACCGTTCCGTACAACAGCTTCGGAACGACCGGTAGTAAAATGAACGTGTGCTGTAGATATTTTCATCTCTGTTATTGTTTTACCTTTGGGATGAAAATAGAAAACAAGGAATTATTTTTATTCCTAATTATACTTAGACTATGTTCTGGCCCGAATCTAATTATGTATATATTTTAATTCGATTATTATATTTAATGATTTATTATTGCATATAATTTTTAAAAAATAAAAAAAAAATCAATAATTAAATATTATTCATTTTACATGCATCAATATATATCTGTGTATATTAATCGAATTTACTGATTTTCTATATTTATTGTGTGATAGAAAAAAACATTTTTATCTACTTCATGCTGACACCTTTGAATGCGTATTATTCTGTCCAAATGTTACTTCTTATTTAATTTAATTAAATTAAAGTTTATATTTAGCAATACATATCCCTAAAATCTCAAGTATTAATATTAAAAAAAGGCTTTGGCGAGAAGCCAGGACTCGCCTTAACACTACTTAAAAAGTCTGGCTGAGTATGCAATAGTGTGTGGAGGGTCATAAACTATGATTTATCCTATTAGCGGTCATGCTCGAGATCGTTAATCATATTTATGTAACTAGAATATAGATAAATTACTTATTCCCAACCATCTCTAAATCCTGATTCCCTTAACTATAAAACGTGATAAAACTTTAAACATTAAAACACTATTATAACTTTTATCAGGTTCAAGTCTGCAAAGAGTATCCATTCTATAAATTCTAAAACTAAGCTAGAGCTTTAAAATTCAAAATTCTTGAATATGTTCAAATAATCTGGTTTCTCGCCATCCAAACTTTTATCCAATATCCAGAATTCTGTATTTCCCACCTCTTGGAAAAAGGCCCTAATTCACCCTATAGTCAAGAACCCAAATCCTACAACCCCAAAAGATTACCGATCTATCTTCATACTTTCTAACCTCTCTAAGCCCCTAGAAAGATTAGTACAATCCCAAATCTCCAATTTACTTGAACGTTCCAATCCGGATTCCGCCCCGGCCACTCTACTCAATCCGCTCTCACCAAAATTATCAGTGACATCCAGGCTGCAATGGATAAAAAAGAATTAACCTTCCTCATACTCCTAGATTTTTTCTAAGCCTTCGATTCCTTAGACCACATCCTCTTTTCCAAACTGAAATCTCTAAACTTCTCCAATAGTGCTCTCATGTGGTTTCATTCATTCCTTTCCCACCGTTCTCAATCAGTTACCATTCCCAACCAAGGTTCATCCTCTTTCCTTACTTTATCCATCAGGCGTAGCTCAAGGATCTAGCATTTCTCCTCTTCTGTTTAATTCCTATATAAATGATCATTCTAACTCTATTCATAATTGTTCCTACCACCTCTACGCCGATGATTCTTAAATTTATCTTTCCTTTCCTCCAGCCGAGCTATCAACTGCATTTCTGTGCCTGGGCATTCCTGAATAAATTGAATTTAATTGCAGCTAAAATTCAAGCAATTGCAATAGGATCCCATTTCCTCCTTCGATCGAATACCAACTTTCCTACTTTATTCCTAAATGGCCACCTTATAGCTTTCCTATCCTCTGTTAAAAGCCTAGGTTTAACAACCGATCAAACCCTTTCTTGGAAACCCCACATTGTTCAAATCTCCCGAAGATCGATTGGCATCCTAAAATTGTTTCACCGTTCCCGACACCTGATGAATGTGTGATTTATGGTGGGGTCTCGATGATTCTTGTAGATAGATTAAAGCGTATCATGAACGGCTTCATAAGATTTGTTTTTGGAACCTCGAGACGCTCTCATGTGTCCCATCTTTACACCGATTTAAATTGGCTTTTCCATTCCTTCCGTAGAGATTACTTCCTTGGTACATTCCGCTTCCAAGTTCTTAACACACATCACCCTCCGTTTATTCCCAATATCCTACATTTCAAGTCCTCAATCCAATCATTGCATAGAAGGTCCCGTCTACAAGGTCCCCTCGGAACTTTTAACACTCCTCTTCCACCACCTTTCCTCCCTTCAGTAGGATGCTATCTAATTATATAGATGCTTTAATGAATTTCACCCAAGCATATCAGATATAAAAGTTTAGCCTGTTTAAACAATGTTCATATGATAATGTTTTCTCTATCATTGAAATAATTTTCATTTTTATTTTCATCATCATTTTTTTTCTTCATCGTTTACTAGCTTTAAAATCAGAAATCTATTGTTTAGCAATTTTCTTATATAATATTTTTTCTTTTACTGTTCGTAAATATAGTTTATGTATGTATGTAGTGTGTATGTGTTTATATATACGTATAGATTTTTTTTTTTTCATTTTATTACTTATTTTATTGTAAAATTGTATTTACTTTTAATTATCTTATTTTATTATCTAATTAATAATCTCTAGGCCAGATATAACTTATGGTCTGTCATGTAATTATTATTCTTAAGGGACTTTGTCCCAAAATAAATTTTCTTTTTCTATTCTATTCTATTTTATCCAAAGTGCGATAACCATTAATATTCGAAGTATCAGATTGGGAAATCCAGATATCGAAACCAAATTTCATTGGTGTTGTTGTATGGATTATATGATAAAATCGCTTGTAACAAGAGGATTATGTGTCAACGGTTTGTACCTCACACATCAGTTTAAAATATGTATAAGTCGTAGATGTTGAGATTTCTTCACGTATGCTGCCAATATCTATTTAATGACATTTCCTAATTCGTTAAGTTATCCTAGTTTTCGGTCTCCCTAGAGATGTCACAAGTCGGGTTTACAAAGTTCACCTTAATTTTAACGCAATTAAATAGAATTTTAAAATGATTTGAAATTTACAAATCGTTTGATTATACATTATTTCTTAATAAAAAATAGCCTAACATACATAAATATGTATAGTATATAATTTAAATGAATAATATGGTATTATAGAGCTGTCGTCATATACCTCGCATCAGAATTTTAAGGCAGATAGACTTATTTTAGTCAATTGCTTATTTTTTTAGTAACCAAAAAAATTTTTTAGCGGGAAAAAAGTATGGAAGTTACTTTCTAAAATAATTTTTATTTTTTGGAGTAATTCATTCGCTTGATTCGAGTATAAACTTTGCAAATTTTTAATCACCAATTTACAAACTTTGCAAATTTTCAGACAGCAAAAAAAAGGTAACAACTTTTTTTTTTTAATATAAACAATTAGCTATTTTTTCACTTTGCTATTCTAATAGCTGAAATTGTATTTATTAAAAAAAGTAAATATAAATATGTATAAAGAACTGTATACATTATGCCAGGTCGTTTCAAAAGTCCTGTTGTTTTTTAGGGTATTTAAAAAAGTCAATCAGTAACTATTAATAACTTAATTTATTATAATAATCTCCAATAATAACCTTATTCCACCGTGATGCAAGATCCCAAATACTGTTTTTAAAAATAGATCTTTATAGGTAAAAACTGATTTAATTTGAATTCTAGGCTTTACTGGTTATCAAAACATTTCTGCCGTAGACAATTGTCCAAATATCTAAAAAGGAGATAATCAGTGGGTAAAAGGTCGGGAGAATATGGCGGAGAATATTCTGTGGCCTCTAAATCGTCTCTGATAACTTGTGAGGGGCCCATTTATCTTATCTTTTTTTTTTTTTTTTCCTATTTTATTAAAGTATCTTCAGGCTATTGGATATTCAACTGCTAACCTATTTCGAAACTCGAGGTATTCCAGAACGAGCATCACCTTCAATCGTTTCATAGCTTTGCAGAAATTTGGAAAACCAAAATCGAACTTCACGCTCGAGAGAGTACCTTCTCACTGAACATGAAGCATATTTTTCGAGAAGCTTCGGTTGCCTTCAAGCCAAGTTTATATTCATATAATAAACTTAACCTAATTCCAATTTCAACACTCACCATTTTAATACATTTCTTTAAACGTTTAGCAGTGACTGAATTAAAAGGCAGTCTCTATTTAAAAGACAGTAGACAATATTTTTTACATTGGAAAAGATCGAATTTATAATAGAATCATAACAAAGACCAAGTAAATCTTAATGAAAAAAAAATGATAGGACTTTTAAAACGGCGTGGTATACAAGTAAATTAATTAAAAATCAATAAAAGTTCTATATTAGAAGGTTTTCTGGCCATATTCTTTCCAGATGCCTTAGAGAATTAGAGGGAGAATTGACTGTGAGGCGGGAGACGAGTGGAATCGAGGAGGAATGGAATTTTCTATGAAAGGATAGATTAGATATCAGGTATAGGTATTTGGGCCAAATCAGCAACATAAGGAACATAAATATCTTTATGGATAAGTTTGTTTGTGACATAATAAGGAGCATTGAGGATTTTACGAAGAATTTTGGATTGTAAGAATTAGACACAAGTAGGATTGGAAGGTTCAGTGGAGCCCCAAAGCCCAGCTCCTCACCTGTGGCGTAGTGGTTAGCATAGGAACCTACTAAACCCAAGATCGCGGGTTCGCAGCCCGGCAGATGACCTTAGGATTTTTTAAAGGGAGTAAAAAATCCTTAGCTATGCCGTCCTTCGGAAGGGACGTAAAATAGGGGTCCCGAGCCTGTGCGATGTCAGGTAATCGTTAAAGATCCCTATCCTAATTATACCTGGATAGGCAAAATTTAGGACTCCCACCGTAGCATCGTCCGATTAGCCATAGCAGCATTAGCCATAGTGACGTTTAACAAAATAAACAAACCAGCTCCGTGTATTCGAATGGGTCTAATTATTGTCATATAAATCAGTGTTTTATGATTTATTGGGAACTTTTAACGCTTTGTCTAGTAAATGTTGGAGTAGTCGGAAACGATGAGCAGTTTTTTTCTTTCAAGTCTGGTTTGTCAAATTAAATATATTTTATAAACTTTTTAAGCGGAATTTAGCTGTGGAATTTCAGTAAAAAAATTATCAAAGCAATATATAAATAATATTTGAATTATTCTGGATACCGGTCTAAACATTACATTGTATTTAAAGTAAATGAACTACTAATTAGTTTCCGAATTGTAAAATACATTTAAATTAGAGAGTACAAAATTTAGATAATATTAAGTGCTGTTAATTGATTGTTCTTGTTTGAAACTACTGTAGGAGTGAAGTGCAGTAGATCTCTGATCTGTAGCGACAGTATAAACAAAACTTGAAAGTGTAAGCCACCTACAAAAAACTTTATGAGGGGCAAAGTTACGTCTACAGTAAGTTTTGATGGATGAAGAAAACGTTATCCTATTGCGAATGGAGATAGTAATCTCCGAAAGTGCTTAGGGGAAACACAAATTACTAACGAATTTCGACGTTAACAACGTGACTTCATTAATATTAATTTAATTTGAACCCGTCTTTGTTTCTTTCAGAACTTCTAACGGTAAGTATAATAATGATTTAAGGTAATTGCCCATGAAGGAACCCTCCTTGTCCCCATGGATTACGGATTGTTAAAAATTACATATCTCCATTCTCAAGAAATTTTAGTAACGTTTCTTGTCATTCTTTGACGAATTTCCTTTAATTTGATTGACATAGGTATACTAAATAAATGAGGAACGGAAAACAAATACATCGCGAATAAATTTAACTATATGTATATCCATACATCATCATAACAATATTGCATAATTATTTTGTTTGTATAGTACTATTGTTGCTTTATGTTGTTAGTTTTATTGTTTTATAATATTCACTTTTATTACTAAAGTAACATTTTGAATTGTTATTTATGAGTTTTTTATAATATTAAAAAAAAAAATATTAACTACAATTTTACTACTGGAAACATGTTTTTTTTTTAATATCACATGCTGTTTTCATTCAAGAATATCATTTTGATTTCAATATAATTTTATAATACATTTAGCATTTTTAGAGTGTTTTATTTCTAGAAGTAAACGTTTTAAAAAAGATTTTTTTTATTCCTGTACACACCATTTTTTAACTTATATAACATACATGTAATTTGATAATTTTATATACATAAAATCCAGAATCCAATAGTTTGGGTGATTAGCACACTATTATGAAAAGTGTGAGGAATAAAGGTGTGGGATTTTTTCCAATGGATATTCCAAGGTTTTACAGGTTGGTGGAAATATTGTTTAAATCGATAAGCGGTTCTTACTGTGATGTATTATATATCTGTACCTCTGAGATATAGAACACTGTCTCATTTCCGTAGCTTTATAGTAAAGCAGTTTGAATCGGTTTAGTTAATTTCCTTAACTGATTATTAAGTTTATGTGTAACTCACCTTACAGTTGATTTGTCTAGGACATAGTATTCTCTAGATAAATTTAAAAAAAAAAACGTGAATAAGAATGCGTAGTAGTAAAAAACTGGACATCGTGATTCATACATCCGAGGCACAGGTATATTGATGTACTTTAGACTCGTTTATTCTGATATCCCTCACTTTGCATTCTATTTATCTGGACCTCAGTCTCACTTTATTGTCACATTTATTTGTAAATGTATTTTATTTATTTGATTTGTTAGATTGCTACACCGTGAGTGGTCAGAGTATCACTGCAATTAAAAAACCAATAAAATCTGAGGGTGATATCAAATAATTATTTTAAAATGTACTAAATATGCACTAAATCTCTTTTTTTTTTTTAAAAAACACTAAATAAATATAAAAATAAAGTAAAAACTAAATAAACGTTGTTCTTCTACTTGGTTTACTAATCAGCAAGAACTAAGGATAATTTCTCTTTTAGACGATGTTTTTATATTTACATATCTTTCACCGAAGCATTAATAAATCATTTTTGCTTGTCTGAACAGAAAGATATTATATTAATCTGTCTTCTACCACATCTGTTCCCAGCCCTCTTACACGACGTCGTGGAAATATGCCTACAGCTAATCTGTTATAAATCTTAATATTAATCTTTATAATGTTAATTGACTAAATTTATTTCTACAAACTCAAACTAAATTAATTAAATGCTTTTTTCACAGCCATACGAAAAAAAAAAAAAAAAAAACGGTATGTTCTACAAAATTGGAAATCTGCTCTGTAAGTTTTATACTTTTAAATTTGAATTTTTTGCTTTTTTATGATTCTGCAAATATAAATTTGAATATAATCAGCAAATTAGCTATTTTATTTCTTATTAATCTGCCAGAAATTGTAAACTAAAAAGTAGTTTATTTTAGTATCAGTCAATAAAGGATCAAAATCGGTACATAATTTTCATCATTTTTTCTTTTTATATTTTATATATATAATATATATTTATATTGCAGTTTGATGGTAAATTTTAAATAAAACAAGAAACTAAAATAAGAATCTTTATAAAATTAGAAATACCGTAATGGAAGCAATAAATCTTTATTGCTAAGTTTTGCTGTCTGCTAAAAAGAAATAATTTATGATTAATATTAATTTATTTTGGATCTTTGACTTTTTAATTTTAAAATATTTTATTGCTAACAGTTTGATGGTAAATTTTAAATAATAATGAATATATATTATAAATCGCGTTAAAAAAAAAAGAATTATTAATTTAAAAAATAAAATAAAATAAATAAACAAGATTATAGTAAAAAAAAAGAAAAAGTTTTATAATAGAAGAAGAGTCGTTGGAAAGAACATTAACAAGTACAACAAAGTAACATTGTTTAGAAATCCCAGAATAACTAGACAGGGTGCTCGCTTTCTTGATAAATGTAGACATATTCTTCCTACATAATTGAGACGCAATAATCATCTACTCAAGCCCCTAGTGATTGTATTTAGTGCTGTAACTCCACAGGTTTTTTTTTTTTTTTTTTTTTTTTTTTTTTTTTTTTTTTTTTTTTTTTTTTTTTTTTTTTTTTTTTTTTTTTTTTTTTTTTTTTTTTTTTTTTTTTACACCAGTGAAGCAGCAGGGAGAAAAAGGACCGCTCAGTACCTGGCTTGTCCCTCCATAAGTGGAGGTCTGGTGGGGGATGCCCCTAGGATGAGAGTATATTGTAAATAAAGCAAAATTGTATTTTACAATTGTACAATTGTATTTGTATACAATTATTCATTTTTTGTTTTTTATTTTAAGGTTATTTAAATACACAATATACACACAACACACACATATATATATATTTTAAATTTTTATTTATACACAACTTATATTAAATATGCATATTTTATATTATTTATGTATAGCATAGCTCATTACTGTTATTTTGGTTTTCATTCCTCTTTTAATTTTTTTATTTTTTTTAAATGTACATACTGTGTGAATGCAATCATACAGCCATCTATATTACTTATTAGCCACATTTGTGGCAGATTATATTAATTACTGAATAAGAGTTAAAAAAACAATTATCGACGAATATATGAATAATAGCTTTTAGTATAATTAATTATACTCTGTAGTGTTTAATTATATATATTTTTTTTTTAAATAACATTAATATGACATTTACCGTTTAGGGGAGCAATAGGAACGTTTCATTCTTTCATCTATTAGATATCTGTTCGCAGTGCGAAATCAAGTATGAATAAAAGACCGTTTCCCCACACGATCCTTAAATCGATAGTTGTTGTATATTATTAGTAAACACAAACTTAGTAAAAAAAATAATAGGTTATATAAATTTTAAATAGAAATAAAAATCAACCTGGTGCTAGACGTGACTATACGCTATGACGAGGCCGGTATAGGGTCATTTGGGAAGAATGCTGTTGATTTAGCACCGACTGTCTTACGGCCATGTAATCTAATATGGTTATTAGAATTCCGCTCAGCATCCCCAGCAGGAACCACTTGCAGAATTCCTAAACAGCGCTGGCTAACATATTGCCAACCCTCCGCTACAGAAATGGTTCAGAGCTAGGATGGGCCGATGTTAGCGCCCACACGTTCCTGTTGCATCTCTAAACGGTAAATGTCATATTAATTCTATTTTGAACCATTTAAAATAAAACACTAAACCATATTAGTAAATATATTAAAAGCATTATGCATTGATTTGATGATGTTATGTACCGAATTTGATCCTTTATCGACTGATACTAAAATAAACTACTTCTACAATTTCCTGGCAGATTAACAAGAAATTAAAATATCAGCAATTTCAGATTAAATTATAATAACAAAAAAAAACAATATTTATTTATTGAAATTACATATTTGCAGAAGATTGATATCCAAGAAAGCAAAATAATTAAAAATCAGATAAATTAAAAAAAAATTGAGGAAAGAATTTATACAGAGGAGTAAGGAATTCGCGAATTTTCATACCGTTAATTTCGTATGGCTGTCAAAAAAGCATTTAATTAATTTAGTTTGAGTTTGTTGAAATAAAGGTTTTTTTTTGGGAAGTCAATTAACATTATTTATTATCATTTAGTCTTTTATTTAGTTGTAGAAAGATTTATAACAGATTAGCTGTAGGCATATTTCCACGACGTCGTGTAAGAGGGCTGAGAACAGATGTGGTAGAAGACAGATTAATATAATATCTTTCTGTTCAGACAAGCAAAAATGATTTATTAATGCTTCGGTGAAAGATATGTAAATATAAAAACATCGTCTAAAAGAGAAATTATCCTTAGTTCTTGCTGATTAGTAAACCAAGTAGAAGAACAACGTTTATTTAGTTTTTACTTTATTTTTATATTTATTTAGTGTTTTTAAAAAAAAAGAGAGATTTAGTGCATATTTAGTACATTTTAAAATAATTATTTGATATCAAATTATTATTATTATTGGTTTTTTAACTGCAGTTACACTCTGACCAGCTCACGGTGTAGCAATCTAACAAATCAAATATATAAAATATATTTACAAATAAATGTGACAATAAAGTGAGACTGAGGTCCAGGTAAATAGAATCCAAAGTGAGGGATATCAGAATAAACGAGTCTAAAGTACATTAATATACCTGTGCCTCGGAGGTATAAATCACGATGTCCAGTTTTTTACTACTACGCATTCTTATTCACGTTTTTTTAAAATTCATCTAGAGAATACTATGTCCTAGACAAATCAACTGTAAGGTGAGTTACACATAAACTTAATAATCAGTTAAGGAAATTAACTAAACCGATTCAAACTGCTTTACTATAAAGCTACGGAAATGAGACAGTGTTCTATACCTCCGAGGTACAGATATATAATACATCACAGTAAGAACCGCTTATCGGTTTAAATAATTGTGCAGCAAACAATATTTCCACCAACCTGTAAAACCCTGGAATATCCATAGGATTGGAAAAAATCCCACAACTTTATTCCTCACACTTTTCCTAAATGCCCACAGTGTAGTTGTATGTTGATTCATACTGTCCATATTTGTTAATTCTATACAGCCATCTATTTATATAACCTGAAGAAGAGATAAGAAGATAGATTACCGCAGCTTTCCAATGCTACTTTGTATTAATCAAGCAGCTGAGCCTGCAACTACTCTTGTGTGTCCCATACTCTTGTATGGTTCGGAATGCGGAAGTTCGGAATGCCTTATCTAATGCTTCTGAAAACGAGCTATTGATATTTGAAAGACAAATTCTTCACCGAACTTTTGGATGAGTTGGAAAATGAAAATGAATGGAAGTGACGCACCAACCAAGAACTATACCTCGCCTTTGGAGAGACAGACAGGCAGAGAAATTAAGGTAAGGCTTCTGAGGCTAGTAGGTCATATAGCAAGGATGCCAGAAGTAGAGGTATCTACGATGTTGCTGACTCATCAAATTAATAAAACAAGGCCATAGTTGAGGTGTTCGGATGGTGTAGCGGAGAACGATATTAGCGTCTTGAGAGTCTTGAGGCACAAGACTGTGACGATTGGATGAGGCCCGTGACCGGGTTGTAGCGCAATAATAAAAAATAATACACACTCACACACACACACACACACACACACACACACACACACACACACACACACACACACACACACACACACACACACACACACACACACACGCACGCACGCACGTACACAAACACACACACACACGCACGCACGCACACACGCGCACGCACGCACGCACGCAGGCACGCACGCACGCAGGCACGCACACACACACACACACACACACACACACACACACACACACACACACACACACACACACACACACAGACATATATATATATACACAATATTATGTATTTTATTTTATATTATAATGGGTGAGTATCTCTTAGTGTAAAAAAATAAAACAATTGGGCGAAACTAGATCAAAAATGTAGCAAAATGCCGTGGACCTCACCTTATTATTTCAATCCGTAGCAGATATACGATAAATCAAGGACTTTTTTAAGGAAACCACGTTTTTTTCATAAAAGCTGTAATATCTCCTTTTGGTTTAAATATTTTTCAAATTTTGACCACATTTTCGGATTTAGCATATAATTTTGTATAATAGCTGAATATCTTTAACCTTTAATTTTACAAACTTCATATCTAAAGAACAGCTTGATCTTCACCTTATTTAGGGAAGTTACAATGTCTCATATTACTTCAACGCTCACTGTTTTACGAAAAAAAAACTATCCACAAAACGTCAAATCTCACAAAAACTTGCAAATTTAATCAGCATTTTGTTACATTTTTGATCTAGGTTCGCCCAATTGTTTTTTTGTTTTTTTTACACTAAGAGATACTCACCCTGTATATTAAAAGTTTCTTGAGTTATATGGCCTCAAATGTGAATACTTCAAAATAATGAAAAGTAAATTTATGCAAAGGACTTTATAAAACCGAATAGATTTGAATATAAATGTGGTAGGTTTTTAATCATTCCAACTCCGACCAGAATCTTTTAAACTAAAAATTCAGATCCGCTAGATCATGCTACCAATATTTAGCTTTCAAGAATACTTAAGGATCGAAGATTACGAGCAATTCGATCATTAAACAAGTTTTTTTCTTTATCATGCCATCTTGTATAATATAAGCCAAGAAAAGACTGGTTGAGTCGAGAATATCTTATATTTCTCATAAAAATTATATATTTGAAATTGTAAAACCTTCTAGATCAGCAAGTGTATAAAGACCTACGGTGGATTTTGACTTGGATTGATACTTGAAAACATGAATGCTTAGTCACCATTTATGGTTCTGACGTATGTTGCTTCGGTGATCAGCCAAAATAGAAGCTAACAGCATTGCCACAAGAAGTCCTTTCGTTGCTCGACATCCATCAATCAATACAAGATTCATCGCGTAAAGAGAAGCATTGGGGGCACTGACAAAAGTAATGGCTCTTCAAAAAATAATGATAGTGACGTTAATACAGACTATTATGTACTGTTTTTTTCTATATGTAATATATAGGCCTACACCCATTTAATCATTTTCATATTTATAATTTCTAATTATACTTTACACAATTTATTTTATAGTATTGTATATGTTGTTTTTATAATAATATTGGTTTACTCAATTAATTAATTTTTGTATTATTATTAGAAATCTAATTGTATAACGCTTGCATATCTTAAATGCAATAAACAAACTTTTGAATTCTGCCAGGCTCAATTTATTCTTAAATCCTCTTTAAAAATGGAAAAACGCGAAAAGAATAAGGGGTGATACTTTTTGCCACTTTGTGAGCCAGTAATTGTGAAATACAGATGTTTAAAGTATAATTTAAAACCTTTAAGGTTTAGAAGACAAATTAATAATCCATATAATACTGGTATATAATATATTATTTGTATTGTTTTTTCATTTATTCAGCGTCAAATATTTTTCGCCCATTTTTTATGGACAGTTTAACCGGTCTTCGATCAAAACCCGCCAAAATGGAGGTACTCGTAATCTACCCCAGATTTCCCTTAAGATTAGGAAGTTTTCGAATTTTTCCCAGCATGGTTACGTTAGCCGTTTCACTGTGTATGAATGTATTAACGAAACAACCTTTCCAGAATATGACACAAATAATTTAATCAAATATAAAAAAAAAAAAAAAATTAAACAAACAAAAAACAAATGATTGAAAATATTAATTTAAATAAGATATTAACAATCAATAATGAAAAAAAAAAGGGTAAACAATATCTCCCTGTCTTGGAAAAACAATAGATCATGGATATGTATATCTATAATCTAATGATTATAGTAAAGAAACTGATGGCAAATTTTCGATCCGAGAAGCAACAACAGAGCTAGAACCTAAAAAAAAGCTCCAACACTTAAAAAATGTAGGTCCTGATGACATGTATTATAATATCTTTAAGTAACATAAGTACATAAACATCCAAGACCCACTGATGGAGGAAATCAGAAAAAAACATAATCAAAGTACTGACATTAAAAGAATCAGTTAGACTAAAATGGGTAAAAGAGCATGCTGGAGATGAGGGCAACGAAAGAGCTAACCGATTAGCCACAGAGGCAGCAAGGCGTGAGCTACCGCATTTTTACAGCAAGGCACCGATCTCACATCTCAAGGTGCTAATTACAAAGGATAGATGGAACACTTCATGGCAATACACAAGCAAATCACCAAGTTTACACAAATACATTCCGAAAATAACACCACATAATAACAAACAGGTACATAGTAACGATTATAAATTGACGAAATTTCTAGCAAAACACGGCAACACCAAATCCTACCTAAAACACTTTAATATCATACTAACTGACACATGCAAAATTTTATGCATATTCCTTAAGGTTGCAAATTATTTGACAGACAAAGGTACAAATTAATGCAAAGTCTAATTTTTAAAAATGCCTGAGAAAGAACATATAATTTTTACCAAATTCAGAACGGATTTTTTTAAATTCATCAAAGATGTCGATTTCGATTTGATCTGCTGACAAACCTATGTGTTCATTAAGTTTTATTTCTTGTTTTTTCCATATTATTTTTTGTTTTAATATTAATCGTTTAATTGCTCTTTACATTATTTTTTATTTAATTTTACTTTTTTTTTTTCTCTACTAATAATTATATGTTTACATACACAGATTTTTTTACAACCACACAAAAGCTCATAAAATTCAAAATCCATTACATTATAGTAATATATATAATCCATTAAACTTCTGATCAGAAAAATAACTTAAAATTTTCGATCAGAGCAACAATAACAGAGCTAGAGCGTGTCAAAATTTTCTGAAACCATGTTTTGGAATGAATTTTTGGTTAAATACTAGAATACAACCACCCCTTAATATGTTTTGAGTCATAATATTGTCTCTGCCATTTTTTATTTTGGATATTCCTGCAATGGGCGATTTTGGGTCACCGGTCAGTGATGATTCTTTGGCTAGGCTTAGTTATTGAAGCGGTTTTCGCTATGGTCTTTAAATGCCAAAGGTCAAAGGCCATAGCGAAAACCTTCTGATACCGTTCTATACTTGTCTAATTTCGTGGTTGTAAGAGTTGCAAAATGTATACAAATTCTTTCGCTTTTTATCGTGGAACTGTTTTCTGCATTCTGCGATGGCTTTTTGCAGGCAATATAATTTGTAGTGTTCATGTCTATTTTGTATCTTGGGAATAATATTTGTTTTTGTTTCCATTTTATTATGCAGCTGTCATCTCACCAGCATTTGGGTGTGCGATCTGGTTTGTTTCGATTCCTTTTGCCACCGATCTTCCCCGGAATACTAAATGTTGCCGCTTCGTTAATAATATTTAAAAAGACTTTATTGTTCGGAGATGTGATATTTACTAGTACTTCGACTATTTGTATATATATAAGTTCCAGTTATATACATTTGTTAAATAACCATTTTTCCATTGTGTCTGAATTTTGTCTTCATTCGGCAAATCTATTTTTATCGAAATAAAATAAATATCTGATCCTAAGATTTTAGGTAAGACCGACCAATGTATCAAAGGTGTTACACTCGCCGAAGCTAGGGTAATATCTAGAGCTGATGAATTTCCACCCGGTGTTGTCACCGACAAGGGTCGGTTTTCCATTTTTCAAGAATCAAAGTCTTTCTTGGTCAATAACCTCTATGAGTTCGGTACTTGCATACTTGTCTCGGTAACTGCATCCCCAGGCCTGGTGGGTCTGTATACGATCCTCCTATTCTCCCCTCTTTACCTAATCTGCCGGAGTTCCTCAAGGTAGTATCCTAGGTCCTATCCTCTACACAGTGTACACAGCTTACTCATCCTACCACTGTCCTCACCACTTACGCTGATGACACATGTGTGTTATCAGTAAACAATGATCCCTTTATTGCCTCTTAAACACTCTAATTCTATATCCTAAACCTTCAAGAATGGTGTCAAAAATGGAGAATCAAAATAAATCCAAACAAATCACACAAAATAACATTTACCCTACGTCGTAAACCTACGACTTCCCGTCCAACTGTATCTTTTAATGATATTCCACTAATCCCTGTTGAACAGATCCGCTACCTAGGGCTCCACTTGGACAAACGTCTAACTAGGAATCCACATACAAGACTAAAACGACAAGAAACTGCCCGACGTTACAAACTACTTCTTATTATTTAAAATTTCTTATTTAATCCTTATTCAAATATTTTTCTTATTATTGTCTGTCATTCTATCTCAGGGTTGTTTTGATAGTCCATACTTAAGTTTTCTACCATATCCAGGTATTCTTGGACTATATTGAAAAAAGTATATCCGATTTTGCCTTTATTTTTTTTTCTTCTTTTAGTTTTTTTAATATTTCATATTCTTTACTATTTGCAAGGAGTTTTTTATTTTACAATGAAAATATACGGGGTCTTGGTTGGATTTTGGACAGTCCTTGGCTAAATGTTCATTTCCGCATTTGAGGCATCTTTGTTTCCCTCCACATAAGCTGACAAATGATTAAATCGGAGACAATTAGTGCATTGTCTGATTTGTGGAAACCCGACAAAAGATCCCGTAAATTATAAAAGAATCTGGAATTTTTAATCCTCTAAAAGTTATCACGCAAGTAGAGAGTGTGTAATTTTTATTGTTTTGTTTAAAGATACATATTTCTTCATTCTTTCTACTTTTATTGGGACTATTATAGATTGCATATATTCTAATATTTCTTCGTCGGTTACATTTAAATCTACATTACAGATGACTTAACAAAAAAGTCTGGGATATATACGAATAAATTTTCCTATTTTAATATTTCTCATTTGACTAGGTAGAATATACAGTCCAAAAAAAGAAAAAAAAAATTTAAGGATTTAGAAGGCTTTACAATGTGGAACTGCGGTAGTTATATCCGATAAATATAGTTCAGGTAATAGCAGCGAGACAGTTAAAATGAGCATGTAACGTCGTTGGGTTTAGTAACAAATTCCAAAAAAAAGTAATCAGTTTTGAGTCGTGGCCAAGGATGTCCTTCGGCCTCTAAAATCGTCAGATCCTGGCAGATCTGTAAAACAGCCATTTCTTTAATGTAATTTTTAGTCAACTGCGGCCAGCAATTCGAATTTCTAATATGGTGTTGTTATGGAATTTTTTATCTTGGAAAAGCCATTTTCGAAATATAATAGGGTGAGCATTTTCTAAATTTTTCTCACTGCTTTCAATAAATACCATACAGTCTTCGGGGCCGCATCGATTATTAATGAGATTTTGTCTTAAGTAAGTTCGTCTTTTATCCCTTTCATTAATGATTTATTTTTTCCTTTTAATACTTACTTTTGAGTGAGTTTGGGCTGAATTACTAATTATTGATCTTTTGTTACTATTGTTAGATTTAATAAAGTTGTTTTCTCATTACCTTGTCAAAGCTGTCTATTTCTAAAGGATTCAACTTTATATTAGTCTGGTTGGTGTTCAATTTTTCATTAGCATTATAATCAAAAATGGGGGGCCCAGGGCCCCCGTTCTCCGACGTCATTTGGTTTTGGCTACCCTCCTGGAAATTATGTAATGTGAACAGATAAAAAATAAAATAATATAAAAAAAAAAAATGATACTCGTAAAGTTTCTACTAATTAATTGTCCGCAAACAGCCGGTAATCCTTAGGAGCACACGTAAACACGTCTTTATCGTTCGTGTTAGACTGTTTCACTGAAAATTAATATTTTTTTTAAGAATATTATAAAAGGAATATATCGATTGAATGCCATAATGACTTTAGCAAAGAGGTATGACTTAAAAAGCATATGTTTTTAACAAATGAGGACAATTGAATATAGCTGAAAAAAAATTTTGAAAATTGACCATGTGCAATTTCAAAACATCAAATATTCTACTAAATGGATAATAAATAAATATTATCATTTGAAACAAATTTTATTTCCTTTTGTGTTTTTTCATGTATAGAAATAAATAAAATGGTTTTATCAATTAGATCAAATTTAAATACTTTGTAATTCTGTACACCATGCCAAAACATACTTAAACATAAAACAGGGCAGTCGATTAATAATTAATTCTTATCCAAATTAGGTAAAGTAAAATACTTTATTTTATTTGCTTATTTACGCACAAGATACATACATCGCCGATAGATTTATACCCCAACAACGATGTATCACTTAGATGTTTAAACACGAAAGCTAGACGGGTTTAATTATCAATGACCACGATGCCCTACTGTTTGCGAGCCTGTGAGCCTTTGAGTATTTTAATTCTTTCAATATTTCGACATATCAGAAGTGTTAAAATGCTAAATGCTAAATCTTACATGCGAATCCTTAACAAACGAGACTCAATAAATTAACCTGTTTGAGTGTCCAATCCCATTCACTCCTAATAAATGTCAAAATAAACAATTCCCTCTACATACCGGAATAAGAAACTAAAACTATACAAGAAGGTAACAGAGTTTTGAATAAATTTAAGGTACAAACTCCTGTACTTTAATAAACAAATAGATAACTCGGAACAGCGCACAGTGCTTCGAACATAGAATGAGGGTGGACAAAATTCGCAAACCTTAAAAATCTTATAGTAAATTACAAGCTGAACAAAAAATTTCCTATGAACATGGGTCCGCAAATGCACCTTTAAAAAGTTATGGCAAGTTAATTGAAAAAAAAGCAACTTTGGCCATGGAAGCAAAATGAAATTCTTGGTGCAAGTTTTTAATACTAGCGTAAATGTTGCGTTTTGAGATACATTAGGATGTGTTTGAGTTAATGAAAAAGATAAGTAGTAAATGTTTTTGTTTTTTTTGGAATTGAAGCAAAACGCTTATTTGTTATAATATTTTTTTTATTTCAACAGTAGGCACCTACCCAGATCAGCCTATACTATTTATATTAGCAATTTATATAAAATATTATTGCTCAGATTAGAGGCGATATTGCTCATCATCAGATGGACGGTTTTCAATGTCCGTCTCCTTTGGGATACAATGAAACACATATGCATGGTGTTTGTTCCAGATAAAATGTTGGTATTATTTTTATAGCTTTTATTAACACTACCATCCAACATTGTGAACACTTCAAAACTAACCGTGTAAATTTGATTGCTTTCAAATTTAATTTATCAGATCTGCAGTTCCTTTTTTGAAAATTAATTTTATGGGTTAGCAATATATGGTCGAAGATGAACGCAGATTTACCTTCACGCAACATTTCCATTCCACACTCATCAATTTCAGAGCCACCATAGCTATTAAACAAAATATTCATCAGTGATTGATGCATTTTTAAACATTTGTTTATAATCGTTATGACCGAAACTGTTATCGAATCCCCATTTACATTTAAGTTTGAACTCATTACCCTTCTCCAAACTTGCAATTTTTAATACGCTCTTTACTGTTAGTTGCAGGAGTTCTTGTAAATTTATCCAAGCGCTAACTTATTATTATATTATATTATTAGAAAGTAGGGAATTTTTCGTAAAAGTTGATGAATAGAAGCTAATAAAGCAGTCCATATGCAGACCATACCGTATTTTCTATCGGAAATTCATAAATCCATGCATAAAGCTAGAGCTTGAAAAGGACTTATCGATTTCGTTCTTCAACCAAAGATTGTCTAGACATCTCTGCAGCAAAACGTAATTCAAAAGATGAAGCGTTCAGAATAAGATCCTTTACTCGCTTTTTATGTTCTTTTTTTTCTTTTTTTTTCCCCTGGTTTTCTATTGAAATATTCTTCGAAAAGGATTTCCGTCCTTCCGCGTGTTCGGCTCGTGCCTGGTTTGACTGCACTTATTTCGGGAATAGTCGGCAATTCAAAGTTCCTGCTAAAGTCAAGAGGCATATTCCTGACGAAATATATCACAACTCCTGTCGACCTCATTCAGTTTTTAATGGGATTTGAAGCAAAATAACCAACTAATTGTTGATATTTCTATTTCCAATTGGTGGTTAGACTTTTCCACGTCCTTAAACGAATGTAGGTTATAAGTGACTGCAGCTATTTGAAGTGATTTTTCGTGGGAAAAACATATTTCAGCAAACTGGCCATTGGCCTAATTTGTGCTTTTTTAACAAAAAAAAAAAAATAATAATAAAACAGTCCCGGCGCAGGCAGGCGCAGTTAAAGTTTATTGCAAATTAAAGCCTATATACCAAGCAACAAAAATATGCAAAAACTACAAAAGGATATTTGAGGATTTTTTTTAAAAGCCTCTTCAAAGTTTGAATAATTTTCAAACTGGCTAACGAAACTTTATACGCATGAAATGGATATAATAAGTGCTCAGCTTACCAATTAAAGTAGTATATTTTAAAATAGATATCTTTACCTGTATATTGCATCGATGAAAATGGTTATTTTTTATCCAATGAGATGTGAATGGAACAAAATATAACTTGCAGCTAATATGATATAAATCGCAAAACGAAAATACCTCTGAAGTTTTTCGATTGTATAGACTTAAACGAATGTGTACACAATGAGATAATCATACTAAACAGTTGTCTAAGGTGTATTTAAAAATATCAAAAGGTAAACAGCTCGATAAAAAATACTTCGATTTTTGATTTTTGACCATTGTCAAAGCACTGTGCAGCGCCTCAAAGCCAATAATAATCTGGTTTCATCAGATCAGGTAAATAAACAATAGCTTAATTGCCTTATCCATTGAAAGAAATTATAAGTGAGAATTAAAACATAACACATGTTTATTTATATCAAATCAATGTATACATATCAACCTTGATCAGCATAGATCATCATCAACTTCGTTTAAAAATTTAAAAATAAATCATCAAACCTGTTTTCCTTTGCTACATTCAGTTTGATCTCCTTGACATTCCTAAATTTATTCATGAGAATATCATCAATATTAGTAAACTTAGGTTGAAATGGGGCTAAATAACGGCGATTGAGAAGTACCATCCAATTCAATCCGAAAAACCAGGGATGCTCCTTGATGTCATTGACCCCTCTAATCAAGTTGCCGTATCTTTTTGTCAAATCAACTTGGAGGAGGTTTCGGATCAGATCTGCCAGATGAACGGAAAAATGGCCAGGAGAGCAGTAGATTCCCAGTATGATCTTTTCGGCGTTCCTCATCATGTTCGGGTTGGTGAACGGCAATCTACCAGCGCACACATCAAAGAGAAGTACGCCAAAGCCCCACCAGTCTACAGGTTTACTGTGTCCCATGCTGAGTAGGACTTCCGGTGCCATATACCCTTCGGTACCGCACATCGAATACGCCCTTGTCTTGATTATTTTGGCAATACCAAAGTCCCCCAGCTTTAAATAGCCATCGACGTCTATCAGCATGTTCTCCGGTTTAATATCTCTATGTACTATGTCGAGGCTGTGTAAGTATTCCAAAGCTAACACTACCTGCCCACAGTAAAATCTGGCATGAATTTCCTCCAGCATTATCCTGTCTTGTAGGAGCTTAAACAAGTCGGTTCCAACCATAAACGGCAAACCAATGTAAACAAAACTGTTGTCTTGGAAAGAGAACTCAGAGTTGATACAAAATGGAAAGTTGATAGCTTCTAATAATTTTCTTTCACTAATTGCATATATATAACTTTTCCGTCTGGCCAGTTGAGCTTTTCTAGAAACTTTTAAAGCATATATTTCATGCGTCTTCCTCTGACGAGCTAAATATACGCGACTGAACCCACCCTCACCAAGGATCGCATGTAATTGAAAGTCATGATCTCTGTAATTCGCCCTCTTCCTTCCTTTGTCATAATTTTTTTCAAATTCTTTCTTACGACTATCCAAGAACTCATTCCAATTCTCAATAAGTTTTGTTTTCATTAATTAAAACATACTTTTCATTCGATAAGATTAAATTATTTATACAAGTATAATACAGTAAAGTTAAAACAATTATCAATTAAATGATTTATTGACAATAAATACAATTATTCAGAAACATGTGACTATCAAACTAATTAAGGCTAATATAAAATGTTATTTAGTACTTTTTTTTATTATTCTTTATTAAGCTTTATTAACAACAAATTGAGAATAAATTTTTGTTATTTTACATCGGACCTTTAAATATATGTCGGTAGATAAGGTTTCTTAAAAATTAAAATCTCTATGGAATCATATGCTTTATAATTAGCTACGTAAGTGTGAATAACCGTAGTTTTTGTATTTGTTTTTTGTTTAAACCTAAGATTTAAAAAGTTTTATTCATATGAGAATCGTAAATATTTTAATTATTATTAAAAACAGTTCTCTAAGGAGGCATCTAGCAGGCATTTATTTATATATATATAGTTTGATATGTGTTTTGAATGTGATCATCATTTCAACTTTGGTTAACGAATATATCAAGCATTCTCTTCGTTGATAACTTCATTGGTATTATTAAGACTAAAGATGAAATCAGAGGAGAGCTGTAACATGAGTTGGATACACCTTTGGTGGGGACTAAAGTAATCCCAACTTACAAAACAAGGATCCTTCTAATCCTAAGTGGGATGTGCAATAGTGCCTAACAAAAAGGGGACTACCATCCGTCAATTCCGGTTGAGGCAGATAATTATTAATTCTGTTATACAGGGTGTATTGCAAGTAGATTACAATAAGCAAGATGGAAAAAGTATATCGAAAATATAGTTAAACAACGCAAACCGCATGTTTCTACGTCATTCCGTTCCAGACATATGCCGTTCTTATGCATTTTCAATGTTCCCACAAGTGTCTTTTTAAACCGCAATAATATATCAAAAAATAAAAATTTTAAAAACGTTTTGCTAGCGACAAACGTTTAAGGATCATTACTCTTCCGAAAAAAAAGAGTGCAAGCTGCCAAATTTCACAAAAGTTGTGAAATTTAATTTCCTTTCTAACGGTGTTATCAGAACTGCAATTATTTCTCAATTTCGTATTGCAATTGGAATGGGGAGGGAAAATAACTGATGTCAAGGTTATTTTGTGTGATCTCATCATCAATAAATTAAATTTATTTTTTATATAAATTACAAAGAAAACTTAATTCTTACATTGCAGTTAAATAGTAAAGAAAATGTCTGAAAATTATAAAAGTTGCCAGGACTAGCCTCCTCCACGCAGTACACACTGACGACATCTGGTCAACACTGCTGATGTAGCCCTTCGAATCTGAATTACACTTCCGATTTAAGCCTCCCCCAAATATAAAAATTAAGTGGCGTCAAATCAGGGCATCGGGCCGGCCAATGCATTGGTCCATATCTTCTAATCTTCCTGGGTAATGTTGATTGAGCCAATTCGTTATAGCTCGTCCATTATGCGCTAGACACCCGTCCATTTGCCACCATAGCTCTTCTTCAAGTGGTATTGCTTCGAGGAGATTTTGAATTCAACGGACTAGGTAAAAAAATGGGTTGTGTCATATGCCACCTTATTGACTCCTAACCACACGTTCACACTGAACTGATGTTGGAAGTGGTGCTCACTAGTGCCTCGTGGATTATGATGAGGCGAGAGTTGCGAGAGTTGAATATTCGCGCACGTGTGAATGTTGCCTCATCTGTCCAAATTATGCGATCAGGGATGTTACGCCTCTCGTGGCACTGTAGAACGTACCATCGCCCAAACACCATCCGTAGCTCCACGTTACGGGGTAGTAACTCCTGGACAGTAGTCAGGCGATAAGGATATCTATTGTCTTCCTTGATAGCTCTGAAGACTGCAGAGTGAGATATTCTCAGTTGATTTGAAGCTAGACGGGTACTTGTTGTTGGATCATTAATAAAAAATATTCAAAATGTCGCAAACCTTCCTGCGAGCTCGGCCCGCGTACATTGAAGGTTGTCTTGGAATAGAGCCTCTTGCAGCACCATACGCGAAAATCATATTAACTTACTCTTCAGCTGTGTAAAATTCGGCATTGTACTTCTTGAACTTAAAAACGAATTTAATAGCCTGAATATTTGCACAATACTGACAATTATTGATATTTACTAAGTGAAGTAGGCAGACGAGGAATGAGGGAGATAAGGTAAACAAACCGTAATGCGGACATAATCCGTAAGAAGTAAACAACAACCTACCTCATGTCAGACGTTCCTCGCGTTCTTTTAGGTTTCAAATCTCCCCTATTAGGTTTCTTTAAAATTTACATAAAAAATAAATTTAATTTATTAAAGATGATTCCACACAACATAACCATGACATCAGTTATTTTTCCCTTGCCATTTAAATTTCAATACGAAATCGATAGATAACTGCAGTTCTGAGTACACCGTTGGAAAGGTGATTAAATTTCACAACCTTTGTGAGATTAGGCAGCTTGCACTCTTTTTTCTTTTGGAAAAGTAAATTTTTGATATATTATTGCGGTTTAAAAAAAATACTCATGAACATTTAAACTGCATAAGACTTAAGGAAAATTTAATGCTGATTTCAAAACTGTGATGGAACGTTGAAAAAAAGTGTATGAAAGCAGAGAAAATTGAGGTTTTCCTACAAAAACCACGGTTTTCTCGAAATAACCTTTGGAACGGCATATGTCTGGAACGGAATGGGATAGAAACATGCGGTTTGCGTTGTTTAGCTATATTTTTGATCTTGTTTCTCTATCTTGATTACTGTTATCTACTTGTGATATACCTTGTATACATATTCTAGCAAAAATGTTAAAATTGAGGAAAAATTTTACTTTTTTTTTCTGGAAAAACCAACACCAATTTAATTCGGTATTGTCAAACTAAAAATAATTAATTTTTTTAATATTTATTACAGCCAAAATCTTTTGGCCATTTTCGTATTAAAAAATGGCAAAATTAAGGTATTGTTACCTGACCACACAAAAAATATATCAATAATTAAAAAAATTGTCACCAGCTGGAGTGAGGTAGATAATGGATTTGCCAACGCATGTTGTACAATGGAATAATGTTTTAAAAAATAATTATAAATTAAAATATCCTCTAAATTAAAAAAATGAAAAATAAAAGCGATTATAAAGTGCATGCGGCAGTGGGAAGTCCATTTCACAGTTCCGCTTTGGTTATCATACCTCGCTGATAACGTCATGGTGTCTACCAATTTCAGCTAACAAAATTCCTGACATATTCCCGACTATTTCAAGAATTTTTCTAGAAATTCCCGACTTTTTCAACAATTTTTTTAGAAATTCTAGCCAATCGATATTTTAATGGTGTTTCAATAATAATCTAAACAAATCAATTTGTGCATACTTTGCAACTTAACATACTACAGTTAAACAACAGAAAAAAAAAAAAAATTTATATTTCAGATTACTCTAGATAAATTTCAAGAAACACATCAATGTCAACTATTGCCATTCGGTTTGAAAGTAGTTAGAAGGTTACATGAGGTTGTCGGATAAAATAACTCTAAAAATATATGTCCGATCAGAATATTCTTTTTTTTCCATCAAAAAGCTGATTAAAATTACTATGAGACTTCATATATGAAATTTTGATCAAGCTCCATGATATACTCACGCCATCACGCTGAGAACCCCATACTCTTGTGAAAACCACTTTTTTTCCAGTATATTTCTCGCTATAACTCCGAAACTATTTACTAGGATTGTACTGAAAAAAAGTTTTTCTCACAACGGTATGGGATTCTCAGCGTGCTGGAGTGGGTATTTCATTGGATTTAAAACACATTTCATACAAGAGGTCTCATTGCAAATTTGACCAGCTTTCAGATAAAAAGAAATTTGCATCAGACAAATAATTATAGATTTATAGCCAAAAGAGTACCGACAAACCGTTTTCGCGATGTACTTTCGCGATGGACTTACCGCAACTTAGCCAATCTTTAGGCGTTGGTAGTGGGCAAACTGCTGAACCGGTTTTAATGTAATATTATTAAAAAGTAAGTTTAATGTGACGTTTTACAGTTTTCAACTAAATATTGTATTTTTCCCTTCCTCAGTACTGACGGCGCAAAAAAAAAAATTAATAGAATCAAATTTGTTGCAAATTTGATTTGCTTTAATGTATTGATGACAAACTTTGAATGATTATTTTTCTTTATTATAGAATTAACTTTTTCATTATAATTACCTAGTACACGTAAATATTTTAGTTATTATTGTTTGATTTGTAAACATTTAAATAAAAGTTATAACTGTAAAAAATTTTGAACTATAGATCAAGTTAAAAATAAACTAGCAAAGTTATACATAGAATTAAATTAAATGCTATATCAATTTGTTTCTGGCTATTCTTCTGAGTGCAGAAGAAGCAATCCAAGTGCCGGCCACGACTGTTTAGCGAAAAGTGAGGTGAAAATAAATTTCTTTTTCATCAATCAATTATTTAAAATAACAAAAATAAATTAATTTTGATTGATAAATAAACCATAAAAAGACAGAACAGTATTTTCCCCCAGAACCCACTTTTGACTGTTTTTTGTTATCGGCCGTATTTGAGAGAACCGCTGGGCCCACAGGTACCATTCTGGTCTCAAATGATGTATTTCAGGAGTTTTTCACAAAATAAGTGACCATATCGAAAAAAAAATAACTTTTTGAAAAAAACATGGCCTCTTTTCGATGATAATATCCCTGTATCTTGGGAACCAATGGCTATATAGAGCTCACCCTGTTCTCAAATCGTAGCAAATTTAGTTTACTTTAAAAGTATGTGGAGTGACTCTACCAATCAGACGCTTCCTTAACTCACATATTGAGCAAAAACTGGAAAAATTATGAAATTTTAGCATTGACGACGACTTTTCCCAACTTTCGCAAATTTTCTGTAAATTCCCGAATTCTTCCCGACCACACGAAATTTCCGACATATTCCCGAAATTCCCTAATATCCCGACTAGTAGAAACCCTGAACGTGTAATCTACACAAAAAATTCAATACCAGATCAAATTTCCACCCAAAAACATTTCTCTATTTGGGTACAAAGGCTTCTAAAAACCCCCCTCACCGGAGAAAAAATTTCTCTCCTTTCGGCAGCCCCGATTGAAATTGAAATGCGGGATTACAATCATGTGTTATTTAATCAAATTAAATAAAAACATGAATTACAATTACATATGTAATCCAATTTATCCAATAAAGAAATATGCGAACATTGATATTAATTACCATTATTCAATTTTAAACAACACTTAAAAGTGATATATTTCTATTAATGTTAATTAATATATTTGTTTAAAAAAAACATATTAATAAAAAAATAAAAAAACTCCAAATCGTGGCTAGAAAATGGTAATTGCCGTTTATTTAACCCAATTCAGGAGAAATCTAGATACCCTATAAAGAAAAGATCTGCGTAAAGTAAATAACAAATTCCGTTATTATAAATTTTTACTTTAGTAGAAAATTACAAATACAAAAAAATTATGCAAGAATCATTCATCAGTTTGAAACCAAATGCAAAATAAAAAATGAAGAGTTATAATGTAGTTTAAAGAATAATCGGGCAAAGAATTGTATCAATAGTGATGAATAATTAGCTTCGTTTAGCATAATTTATGACTTAAAATTGTAATTAGATATTTTGTATTGTCATTATTACTATCACTAATACAAAATTGACCAGCCTTAAACTAAAAATACCAATATGAAACTATTTCCCAAACACCTGTCCTTGATAAAATCTAAAATTCAGTGGTGGAGGGAAGAGGTTGGTGCTCTGGTGGGGTCCTCTTAATGAGGGTTAAGTGGAAATCTTAACCCTGTACTAACAGGCTACCAAGCCCATATGTACGATACACCCCTCTTATCTCCTATTCATTTTCTTTTTATTTGTTTATTTCACAATCTTTTCAAAGTATTTACCCATATATAGTTGCTTGATTTTATAAAATAATAAATATTTGAACTGATGATAAATTTTTATTTCCTTAACTAATTTTATTATTTTCCAACA
This sequence comes from Euschistus heros, assembly GCA_003667255.2. Taxonomy (NCBI): domain Eukaryota; kingdom Metazoa; phylum Arthropoda; class Insecta; order Hemiptera; family Pentatomidae; genus Euschistus; species Euschistus heros. The sequence continues at coordinate 337,744 of RCWM02000288.1, read as the reverse complement.
GATCAAGTGTTCCCCTAAAAACGATACAACTATCATAATGTTTTTGTTTTTCTTCAAGATATTGATATAATTTTCTTTGAGCGTTTGGAAAACAATAACAACAACAAATCAATAAATATCACTATATTTAAAAATAATGGGCGACATCATAAACTCAATTTACAAAAAGAAAAAAAAAAAAAAGTAAACGAGTTGGCCCGGTTTTTCACTGTACTTTTCAAATGTTAGGGCAATCTAACAAAGGTAAATTTAGTTATCACATAAAACATTTCATGTTACCTAATTTCCTAACAAGCAATCTTTATTTTTTGATTATATACAATAAGTTGTTAGTTAAAAACCTAAAATAAAAAAAAATTAAAAAAATCTTATTAATAGTTCTGTTTAATAAATGTTTGAAGGATCAGTCAAAAGGAAAACTAGGAAGTGTTAAAATAAAAAAATTATTATTTTTATTGATTGTTGTTAATGATTTAATATAGAAGGGATTTGATTGTTTTATTAATGATTGATTAATTTAAAAAACTTTTTTTCTTCCTTTTTTTGAAACTTATTTATTTTCCTAATTGATCTCACAAACATCTACAAGTCATATCCAAAAGCAGTAAAACAATATTCCTCTGTATAGTTCAGTCAATAAACATATTGTAAACATCGTGAAATATGCTTTAATTTTTGACTTCATAGCTTCGTTTGGAGTTGTTTGAAGGTAAACATACTTAAAGTCCCTGCCCCTGGGTGGTAGTAAACTAAGGGTGGAAGGAGGGGGGAAGGTCCCTATTTTGTGTTTTTCGATTATATCTCGAAAATGGTGGACTCTAGAAAAATATGCTACAGATCAAAATTGAAGTTAATTGAAGAGAAAATCGATAACTGAAAATCGATAATGTTTTAAACAAACATAATTTTTAACTTACTTTGATTCTTTAATATGTTAATATCAATAAAATAATGCAATCCTGATCCGTAGCATATATTTCTAGAGTCCACTGTTTTCAAGATATCGAAAATCCCATAAAACCTTCTCACATTTCACGGGTATGACTTTCTAACGAAGCTATGAAGTTAATTATTATCACATAGGGTAAAATAGACAGTTATTGACACCATTAAGGCAATATCCTACAGTATAAATTCAAGAAAAAATAGTCAAAATAATTTAATCAAATTTTAATTTAGTGTGACTATTCTTAAATTACCTTACTTTGTGCTGCCTACAAAAGTATTGACTAAAAATGTCAGTGGAGAGAGTTTTCAATAAATTAAGAATAATTAGTTCAGATTACAGTTATTGACACCCTTCGGATCAGTAATTGACACCCATTTATTCTTCATTATTCTATCTTTTCATTACAACTGGATTTATTTAATGGAAACTTTAAGCATGTTATTTTACAAAACAGACTTATAAGGATGTGTATTCCTGATCAGGCCAATATAATCTTGACTCATATCGTGTTTTCTTTATTTGTTCCTCATTTAATGCATTGCATAACTAATGTAAGAAATGAACATTTCCAGATTTTGCACAATCTTCATTGTTTGCTAGTATTGTTTAATTATATGGAAATAAAAGGAAGTAAATAGGCAGATAAACCATACATGAAATAAAATAGTTCACTTGCTAAAACAAAAATTTATTAAAAATCCCAAACATATTTATTTAACTAAGCATATAAAGTTGATGAATCTATTTTACAATATCTATGAGGATATAAAATATTTAGCTTAAAAAAATTAAAAAAAAAAAAAAAAAATAGTTACATTTTCACAGCTATTCACTAAAATCGTCTGTTTGTAACATACACAGATTCATTAATAATGAAATAAAAATAAATGTATTTCAACCCTACAACAAAATCTTGACATTGTCAATTAATGGTCATTAGACACAAGATTTAGTTATTGCCACCCATGTCAATAACTATAAATAAGAAAACTAGAATTGTAAAAACTACTTCAGCATTATTATATCATAAAATGATATTGATTTGTAGAAGAAGTTAATTAAGTTTATAAAAAAAACATCAATTCAGTTATTGGCACGGGGTGTCAATAAAACATTAATGCAAAATTTGATGACCAGTAATTGAGGCCCTCATAAAAAAATGTTAAAATTGGTAATTTTAATTTGAAATATGCATTAAAATGTTTAATAATAAGTCGTGATTATAATAAATGACTTATCTTAAATTATTTAAACGATTAAAAGAAAATGACGTTTCTTAAGGAAATGAGAAGAAAACCTCTTCTAAATCACTGAATTGGTAGCCTTCTTTATTAAGGTTACATACTTTTGTTTGCGTTTATATTTTGAAAATATTTTACCACGGCTGATTTCTATGATCCACAAACACAATTTTCCCCATTTTTCTGAAACTAAACATTAGCACAAAAGCTTATTTTTTTCAGGTAAAGATTAGGGTGTCAATAGCTATCTGAGGTGTCAAGAACTGTCTGGTTTACCCTAATCATGCACTCTACACTCCCTATTTCAGCAATCATTGACTGGGGTTGCACTTCTCCGCGGATACACGTTTGTCGGTACTCATTTCACTATAACTTCGAAACTAATTGTTCGATCCGGAATACCTTTTTTCCATCTGCAAACTGGTAAGATTTACTATGGAATTACATAGATGAACTTTTTATCAAGTTCCGTGAAATTCCCGTGCCAGTACGCTAAAACCGCTTACTGTTTTGAAATCCAAGGTTTTTTGACACATTTTTCACTATAACTGCAAAACTATCAGTCCGATCAGAAATTTCTTTTTTTCAGCTAAAATCTGATTAAATTTACTATGAGGTCCTTTATATGACCTTTGATTTAAAAGTATATGAGCCAAGCTAGCACGCTAAATATGTATATTTTGGCAAAATATGACGATTTAAAAAAAATTTTCTTGGGCTGGCTTGGGTATATTACGGTACTTCATACAAATTTTATATAAATATCCTGTAAATAATTAATAAACAAAACGCAATTGTATTTATCAATAAAGATCTTTTATATATTAGTTATCCTAGTTGAAGCATCGCATACAAATTATAATGTTAAAGATTTTATTATGGCCGATTAAGCTTAAGGAGGAAATTATTTTATTGCTACATTTTCAACAGCTTCCATATAGATTACTAGTAATAGGAACAACTTGAGCTGTGAAATAAATTGGAGCTGTAAGAGATGGGGCTATCAATATCCACTATGTACTCGGTCGGCCAAAGCCAACGAGAAATGACTTTCTCGAGGCCCCGGATCCAGCCTACAAAGGGCCGGGTGACACCCCATCGCTCATAAACCTCTCCTTATATTCTCACCTCCTCCAGCCAATATTCTTACCTTCCCTTTCCAATGTTTTTTTTATCCCTTTCTCTATAAACTCACAGGTAGAAACAAATTTTTAAAATATTATACAGCATTTCCTCCCAATATTTAAATAATAAAAAATAGCTGAAGTTGATTAAGTAGCTACAACTGGTAAATATAGGTTTAATTAACAGTTTAGAAAAAAAAAAAAATATAAGATGGATATTAGGAATTGGATTTAAAAATAATGAAAACAGAGTTAATCATAAAAAAAAAAAAAAAAAATAAAAGGATTTAAAATATAATGAAAAAATATATATATTTATTTCTAATATATTTTATTGAAATAAGTGTACATTGCCTCAGTAAAGGGCAAAAAAAAAATGAATTCATTCATACCGTATTTACAAATGAACACACACACACTAATAATACCCCGAATCGAACCTATTCCCCACTAATTGGGAATCAGGCCAGACGCGTAGAGATACCAGCGCTGCTCTCTCGGCTGCATCACTGGTAATATCCAGTGGAGGCTGAGTGGGAGCGCTATGGCCACAGATACTCAGGACTTGAATCGAGAAGCTGGTCATTGCCAGAACTCCAACATAACTTTATACATTACAAAAGGTCTCGGGGCCATTGCCGTTTTATCCTTCTTGGAGGGTTATAAGGATGGTTATGACTGGATAGGGATAGAGCCAGAGGATTGGGATGATTGGATAGCTTTTGATGAAATTTCGAGAATTTTGAAGGAATGAGATCAAGGACAAAAGGTATTTTTAGGCCAATATGTAGGGTTTTATTGGTAACATAATAAGGTGCATTGACTATTGTTCGGAGGACTTTGGATTGGAAGGATTGAATACGTTTAATATTAGATTGTCTTGCTGTTCCCCACAGTTCAAGTCCGTATGTCCAAATAGGTTTTAATAATGTTTTATATATGAGGAGTTTGTTATCAACTGAGAGATGAGAATTCCTGCCTAGTAGTCTGTAAAGTTGGCTGAATCTCCTATTTAGTTCTTGTCTTTTTAGTCTAGTGTGAGGGTTCCAAGTCAGTCTTTTGTCAAGATGAAAGCTAAGGTAGCTACTAAAGCGTATTGTGTCGGATATAGGTATAGGGATATTATTGAAGCGGATGGGAGGACAGGATTTGCGGCGAAGGGTAAAAGTTATATGATTGCATTTGGCTTCATTAACTTTTATTCTCCACTCGTTGCACCAAGCTTCAATCTGTAAAAGATGTGTTTGGAGGTTGAGGGAAGCAAGTTTAGGATCTGGATGGGATGATAGGATAGCAGTATCATCTGCAAATGTGGCTAAAAAGGTATTAGGGTTTGTTGGTATATCTGCAGTGAAGAGATTATAGAGAACAGGACCTAGTACACTACCTTGTGGCACACCGGCATCAATAGGATAACAATCCCCATTTTCAACCACTCTTCATTAGTTTGATATCTCCAATGTTTTAATAAAACTATTCCAACACATTAGTTTCAATTATTTATCAACACCACTAGCGATTAATCGCGAGAGATCGATTTTAATTCATATTAATAACCATGCGCATCAATAAAAACAAGAAAAACACAACTTCAATACAAAAACACAGCCATTTAAATTATATAAGGGGACTTGGTGGCCGAGCGAGTTGGGACGAGGGTCTCAGCGCGCTCGGTAAAGAATGTCGAGGGTTCGAATCCCACCTAGGGGGATTAAAATTTATTTCGTAGCGGAGCAACAAATTGAATTTCGATCTTCCCACTTTGGCTAGAATAGGTTCGTAACCTATAGGATAACCAGTCCTTCCTGCTCTAGTTGGAGTACATAAGGGCGTTAAGCCACAATAATAATAAAAAAATAAATACATATATATATATATATATATATATATATATATATATATATATATATATATAAAACTTAAGTGTCGTCTAAAATAAAACTAACAAATAAAAAGGAATAATAGGGAGAATAACTTACGCAGTAACTGTTGAGAAACAACTGAGAGTTTATTGCTCTAAGGCCTGCTTTATATACATTTACATTGTTTATTATGACGAAGTAGGATTAAGCCTAATACTAGACTGCTTCGGACCTTAAATTCCCCCCTCCAGTTTATGACTATTTTTCATAAACTATACACTTTGGACACTTAATACCAATACGGTATTAAGGAGTCCAGAGACTAATTCCACTCTTGGTCAAAGGCCGAAGCAGATAACAACCCATAACATCTTAATCCTACCCAGTACATAGTTCTACTATCTAATTCCTTAATCCTATATCCCCTCTCTCCACTCTGATGATAGGCAGGCTGCCGCTCCTCGCCCTCACGCCGTTGATCTCCAGAATGCTGCCGGCTCTCTGCTGGCACCCTCCTCAGGCTGCCACACGTCCGGGTTGTGCTGCTCTCCTCCGGCCTCTCCGCTCCCGGCTGCCAGTCCTCTCATCTCCACTGCTTTCTGGTTCCACCTCCGTTTCCGCCTCCGAGACAGCGGATACTTCCGAAGCTCTCGATGATGCTACGGACTCAGACGTCCTCCTTGGTCTCCTCACGAGCCTGTTTACTTCCATGGGCTCGCCCCTGGAGTTGTCTTTTCTCTTGAAGATGTACGGGCATTGCCTGGCAATGTACCACTCATTGCCGCACTCAAAACATTTAGTGCGGGGACATCTTGCGATCAGGTGTCCTGTCTTACCACACCCTGTAAGACATTAAGAAATTATCTCGGACTCTTTGGCCGGATAGTCCGCCGAGCTGCACAGTACCCTGGTGTCTGAGCTGGCAAGCACTTGCTGCAGGAGTCGGTGTGCTGACTGGCCTTGAGTTTCAGGGTGCCCGGTTTTGGTATGTATCTGTCAAATTTTATATTATTAATACTTATAAATAAAGAGAGAAAAGAGGAGAAGGAAAAAAGGAAATGTATGTATATATATATATATATATATATATATATATATATATATATATATATATAAAAAAATAGATAAATACAAATGTAATAAAGAATATATTTTTAAACAAAATATTGTTAAATATAAAGGACCTATAACCCGATTATTGTAAAATAGTTTTATATATATATATATATATATATATATATATATATATATATATATATATATATATATATATATATATATATATATATATATATATATATATAATACAATGACATAATTTCGTTTTGTTTTTCTATATATACCTCTAGAATTGAGTATCGCGGCTTCGCCCGCTCTCATAAATAAAGAACTTATTGTTAGACTAACTAATAACTGAAGTTTTATTTGTTTTTCGATAAAAATGCTCTTTTGAAGTATGCGATTGAGCATTGTTTCTTCAATGATGTTTTCAAGCATAGCCGTAATTTATAACCTGGTTGAAAAGGGAGTCACCTGTGGAGTAGTGGTTAGCATAGCAACCTAACAAACCCAAGATCGCGGGTTCGCAGCCCGGCAGATGACCTTAGGATTTTTTAAAGGGAGTAAAAAATCCTTAGCTATGCCGTCCTTCGGAAGTGACGCAAAATGGGGGTCCCGAGCCTGTACGATGTCAGGTACTCGTTAAAGATCCCTATCCTAATTATACCTGGATAGCCAAAATTTAGGACTCCCGCCGTAGCATCGTCCTGATAAGCCATAGCAGTATAAAGTGACGTTAAACGAAATTAACACTGATTAAGTGTTTGAAAATTACGTAAAAGCATAATTAGATATACAATTTTAAATTTTAATGTATTAGTTGGTAATCCAAATAGACAGAGACTATGAAGAAATTTGCGGAAAATGTACTGCATTAACAGTGCTTAGAGTTAATGACAAATGAATCGTATTTTTTACACACAATATTATCCTAGGAACCAAATTTTGCTCCACACATAGCTTTTTTAACAACAATTTAATTGAATATAAGTAAATTTTATTGTTAATATCTAGCTCTATATAACACCGAACCGTTTTAACCTTTCTTGAATGGCGCTCACCACCTATCGATTGATTTTTAAACTTCAATGTGCACCACATATTTTTCGCTTTTTTCATAACATTCCTTGAACTATGGAGATGATGTAGTTAAAATTTGGTACATATCCGTTCAGTAGTTTTCGCATTTAGTGATCACAAACGAAAAATGACTTGCCATTTTATATGATAGTATGGATTACTCTCCTATGGAAATAATAATACAACAATACAGGAAGTGGAAAAAATTAAGAACATAAGGACATAGATGGTCAGCTATTTATCTCCTACTAATAACTAAATCACAGGTAAGTGAAAAAAAAAAAAAAATAGAAAACATATGAGCATTCAAGCGGGGCAATCCCAAAAACATGTTTCGTAATATTTCCAAAATCGGCTGAATGATTAGTCCTTACGGCCTTATCCTATTTTATATAATAGCTTGATCTATTCGTTCCACGATAATTGAGTTGAATATCCATTAAACTTGAACGGTATCGAGGGAACTAAACGCCAGCCTCTTAGTAAATCTATCAAGGCGCGCAACCTCATAGTACCAACCTCACGCTCAAGTTGTTACTATAATTACTGCCAATAAAAATAAAATATATATGTAAGTTACATTGATAGACATTGTATGATTATAAAGCACCTTGATCGCTCTAAAATTAGATTTTAAGCCTATCTTCTTCGGAAACAAAATATTTAATTCAACTTAGTTTAAAATTATGGTTTAATCTAATAATAAGCAATGTTAGTTTTAAGATATTTACAATAAAAATTAGGATTAACACAGAATCTCCTTTCAATGTGTTCGCTAGAAAAAACACATTTATTTGCCTGATATCATTTATTCGTTAAAATTATTAAATTGTGGCAACGTATCAAGTCTAGCAGCTACCAAGCTATTATAATGCTTTTAGTTATACTTGTCAATTATTAGGGGGAAAATATTTATTTATTGATTTCGAATTAAAAATAGCTTAATTGTCATATTTATAACCTTTTAAAGAATTACTCATTAGTAGCATTTCTAAAAAAGGTTTACATCAGAGGGTCTCAAAGCCATCTTCTTTTCAGTCATCGCCTAGGGTTATAGGGAATGGGTTCAGAAGCAAGTTGAGTGACAAGTGGTTATGGAGTTCACTATGAAAGATATCAAGATAGAGCTAAATCAGCAACGTACATTAAGATCTTAATTGATAATTTTATTTGCGAAAAAAGTAAGGAAAATATGAGATTTTTGAAGGATTTTGGATACGAGATAAATTAGAATGAATGAATGGGAACACCAAAGCTCAACTTCGAATGCCGAAATAGAAATATAATAATCACTTTCGTGTAAATGAGTTTTAGTTAATGGGAACCTTTGAAAGCTTTTATAGTTGATGTTAAAGAAGTTTAATACAACAAAAATGAAACAAAATAAAAAAATGGAAATAAAGAAAAACCAAATTTTCTCATTGGCAAATTATAAAATGTTGGCTTTTAATACAGTTTATCCACATAATTAGATGTTTATGCACATATTGAGTTTATAATTTAATAATTACTTAATCACTTGATATTCCTATTATATTCCAATTCTCACAATCTATATTGTTAATAACAAGAATAATATTATCTGCATCGCCTAAAAGGTCCAGGTAAAGCTCATTTTGCTAAGTCTATTCTTTCATTATAGCTCGATGACAAGTTAAATACTTCGGTTGTTTTTAAGCCTCCTAATAGATTCCTGTTAATACTCCAAGACATTTCAAAATATGGGTGTATAACAATAACTTCTTATTTATTTTTTTTTTTTGGTCATTTTTAAGTAGTTAGAGGCATATCATACGGGGGTTTGTAGATAAAAAAATTATGAATATAGCAATAACGCGAAAAAAAGAAGAATAAATAAGCCTTAAAGAATGTGCACAGAAATATATTTATGATTTGTACCGAAGTCAAAGAAATCGGAAAACCATTCAAGGTACTTAACATGCAATTGGAAATATTTTCGACATTTCTAAGAGAATAAACTTAAAAAAAAAAAACCACTAATACAATAAATAAATAAAAAATTAACAATGCCACATTTCTGTACAAGCCCATATTTGAGTAGTAATGTCAGACGTTTAGTATTGTAAAAAATAAAGGGAATTAAAAAAAAAGCAACACATCTTAAAAGTTTACTTCTAAAACCCTTCTGATTTTTTTTTCATTTGTATCAACTCAAGAAAGAACTTCTAAAATTTTAAAAGGAAATGTAGTTTAAAAATTGATCAGAAGCGTATTTGTTCTTCAACATAAGCAATAGAGGATATTTATGAATCTATTTAAAATTAGTTCATGTTATTTCGACTTCTAGCCACCATCTAACTCCTGAAGGTTGTCTGATGACAAATACGCCAATATAATTTTCCGCCAAACAAGGTTGGCCTAGACCCACAAACAGCAGACAAACACCTCACCACTAATGCCCTAAGAAGGATGATACCAGTTCAAGAGATTAGAACGGCTCAAGCGTTGTATAGAGGCTATGCCGACTAATCCACAGTTAGAGTATCTGTCTGTCTATGGTTAGCACGCGTTGGTTCACCCACAAACCAGCCATTTAAGGGCTTTAAACATTGAAAAGAAGTAGCATAATATTAAAATAAGGAAAACAGATCTCTAGTTTAAACATATATATATATATATATATATATATATATATATATATATATATATATATATATATATATATATATATATACATATATGATAAACAAATAATACAATAATTTTAGGAAGTGGAAAAATACATGAGTTGGTAGTGTTAAGACTGCTTGGGTGTTTTCTGGAACACGTTTATTCATAAATTACGAAGGTAAATAAATAATGTACATCAGGTATATATCTACTTATTGTTAAGGAAATATATAAAAAGATTCTTTAGGATGCGTTTTTTTTATTTTGTAATGTTAAAAGTTGTGTCTGCAATGTAAAAGGGTCCAAGTTGTGCAAAGAGCTGATAAAGTGAGATATACCACATTTAATATCTTTTTTATACTATTAGATTCTAAAAATACCTGAGAAAAAAAAAATCTGTATAGGTCATATAATCTTCCAAAATTAATTCACTAACTAAAATTAATCATAATTATCACATTATTTATAGTAGAAATAGATATACAGTTCCATATAGCCCATATTGATGATATACAGGGGCTCACAGTGAAATCGATACACCTTGTAGAAGGAAAGTTTTTTCAGAAAATGTTTCACAGGCATAAATTTGTTTTCGCTACCTTCCTCCACACATTGCAACGTCCATCGGACTCAGAAATAACATTCATCAGCAAATATCACATTTGTCCAAAACTCAGGGTCCTTCAGTAAATATTCATTTGCAAAATGCATCTTAAATTTTTGATTTTCTATGAAAGGTTTCTTTCGAGCTACACATTCATGAAATTTATTTTTTCTTAGGAAATGCCCCACTGTTTATGAACTTACTGGCTTACCTAAGCAGTTAGATAGTTCTGTAGATATATTGGGTGTATTCAAATGTAGATTTCTTTTAATTTCTTTGATGGTCCAGGTCTCATCACTATCAGTTAAAGTTTTTCAAGTGCTTTTAACTTCTTTTCTTTTTTTTTTTCAATGCACTTTTCCTTCTTGGATCTCTCCACTTCATGCTGGACAGTGGATTGGCCTTTTAAAATAATTTCGGCTATTTTATTTAAAGATTTCCCATCATTATAATGTTGAATGACTAACTCACGTTCTTTTCACGTTGTGGGTGCTCTCATTATTAAAATAAGTTCCAAAACACACCCGATTTTGTTCATTTTGTTGTAAAGTAAACAAATATTTGGATAAAATAAAGGTGTATAATTTTCACTGTGAGATAAGAACTGGTTAACAATTCTGTTTTATTTTTATTATTAAGTCCTTGTTTATTTTTATACGTTTATATACACAGTACATACTACTACGATGTTCAATGACTACAATAAATTATTGTTTTTAATCTAATATAATTTGAACTATCTATTTATTCAAAAACATCTCTATAAATATGCTGGTGTACATTTAGACTGGGAGCCACTGTATTGGTTAATTTAAACTTTTAATAAAAATAAGCAAAAATTCAAAATAATTCAAACCAAACTAATAAAAAAAAAACAACATTAATTGCAAAACGGGATCGAAGACAAGTTCAACGATAGATCTAAAACACACCCCTTACAGATTTTTTTGAAAATAACGTTCATTTTGTTGTAAAGTAACTTATAATTGCAAATATTTGGATAAAAGACGGTAAAGGTGTCCCGATAATTTGAAGCCTAAACACTGTGAGATAAAACTGGTTAACAATTCTGTTTTATTTTTATTATTAAGTCCTTGTTTATTTTTATACGTTTATATACACAGTACATACTACTACGATGTTCAATGACTACAATAAATTATTGTTTTTAATCTAATATAATTTGAACTATCTATTTATTCAGGAGCCACTGTATTGGTTAATTTAAACTTTTAATAAAAATAAGCAAAAATTCAAAATAATTCAAACCAAACTAATAAAAAAAACAACAACAACATTATATTGCGTTTATATCCCTTCTTATGGAAAAACCTGTATTGCTATAGGAAGAGAATATAAAAAAATAATTACAAGCCTATTTATTCTTCAATTAAATCTGTAAAACAATATATTTACCAAGTCATGTTGAACTTGAATACATTGTTATTAAAACAAGTTCCTTAGATTTTAAATTTGCCTTAGAAACCGTAGATTGTTGGAAAAACTGCTGACAAAAAAAAAAAAAAAATATATATATATATTATATATATATATTAATCCTAATATCATATATAAATATATAAAGCAGGCCTCAGAGCAATAAACGCTCATATTATTCCTTTTTTTTTGAGTTTTGTTTAGACAAAACTTAAGTATATATATGTGTGGCTTAACGCCCTTATGGACTCCAACTAGAGCAGGAAGGACTGGTTATCCTATAGGTTACGAACCTATTCTAGCCAAAGTAGGAAGATCGAGATTCATTTTTTTGCTTCGCTACGAAATAAATTACATTTTTTCATCTGACACTTTTCTAATTTTTAGGGTGGTAAAAGTTAACGATAGTAAAATAAACTTATTTTATTATAATATTTTACATTAATCTATAAGTTCCCATTGATATTACTTAAGCGTGGAATCATTTAAATAACCGTTAGACTACTTTTGTTTTATATATTTTTCGAATTTTTTTTTTTTTAATATGTAAAATTAGGTGGGCTAGAAAAGACTTGAAATACTTTTCAAATATGCTATTTTTTTTTTTTTTTTTTTTTTTTTTTTTGTCTCTTTTTTTAGTTTAAATTTGAATATTTGTTCTACTCTTATTATTAACACGTATATTATTCAGACAATGCTAAAAGAGAGATTTAGCAGTTTTAAATTAAATAATTAAATAGATTAAATTCATTTTTTTCCAATCCAGCAATAGTTATTAGCTATAACTGAAAAACATTTTCAGCTGAATCTGGATATGTTTTGGGCCAGAAATCATAAGTTTGACCTTTTAGATCTAAATGCCAAGCAAATAGTTCCCTAAATGCCACAAACTGACATGCATCTTATTAACCCGTAAAACAGTGGGTGGGTGAAACATTGATTTATATATAGGTACTAAGATAAAACCTTTTAAGGATCCTGAAAGAAGACAAATCGAGCAGTCGATCCAAGTCTGAGGCAAAACGTTATTTCACACAACAGCAATCGTAATAAATCTGACATGTGAAAAGTTCTGAGAAGATTTGTACTATTCTACTAGGTGTACTATGTTCACCTGTCTTACAGTCTGCTATCAGCATATAAGGGAGGTTTTTTCAGATGGTTTTTATTTATAAAATATCAACAGTCTTGAGTCAGAAAATTCGCTGTTAAGTTAAAGACATTATATTGACAATGTCCCAGTTTCACAAACGGACACAATACGATACTTAGGACTTACATCCGAGAGGAGAATGACATATGGCCAACAATAACAATAATGATTTCCTAAAGAAAAAACAAAATTACAAGTAAGACAAAAACTAATGACCTACTCACACTTACCACTAAAGCCTTTATGGACCTACAGTCCAAGACATTAACATTAATAACACAAGAACCTTGTTACGTTAACAATAAAACTTAATGCACTGAACTACGCATACCACCAGCCATTGAAAACATACGGACGCATTAAGAACTGTTTTATGAAAAATTAAAGGGACGCCCAAACAAACACTTTAATGATATGTCCACATCTCTCATGCCGGAGAATGCAAGGATGAAACTGAAAAGAAACTGGATGAGAGACCTGCTTACATAAAAGTAAATAAAAAAAAAGGAAGGGATGCCACTGGCTCTTCTCATGCCTAATATGCCATTTTTTTGTTTATATTCTGATTTCAGCACATGTGCTAATTGCCAATTATCTTTCTAAGAGATGTAGATTTAAAAATAAAAGTGCGCAAAAAAAATAAATAAAAAATAACACGTTAAAACATATTTTAGTTTTATGTGAATAACCGAGAACGCGTAGAATCAAGAATTTAACGTTTTCATAATATATGAATACTAGTATATATAACTAAACTACACGAAATTGGAACACTTCCAGCAGTTTTGTTTTTTTATTTTTTTTAAATTGATTTCTGATTGCATGACTTCTTTGGAGGAAACATTTTTTTTTTTTTTTTTTTTGACAAGAAACCAAATGCACGTTTATAACACCTAAGGAAGCAAAGGGCGGAAGTGGCAGTATTGCAACCAATACTTCAAAATATGAACTTATAAGTGATATCAAAAAATGGGGTGGTCAGATGAACAGTCAGAAAAATATAGTAAATTTAGAAGATTTTTGCCTGTGACTAGTGGTTTTTTCTTTCGCCACTAATATAAACAAAAAAGAACAGTCAATCAATAAAATTGTGGTAATTTTCTGTCTGCGTGAGATGAAAGGTGTTTTGTTTGTTATGGCCAATGGCAATAATCAAATTCTGATATTGTTTTGGACGAACATTGCATTTTCTTTTTATTTCTTTAAACAGTTCAAAGTCGTGGTCTCGAAAAAACGGAATGCACCTATTATACCATAAGCGTCTTAAACGTTTAGAAAACCGGTATTGCAATGAATTCTATAAAAACATTTTATTTTTTCTCTTGTAGTCATCAAGAGGTAATGCTTTTATATTATTCAGCAAATTATTTACTCTTATATGAAAACAATTATGCTATTTAAACTAAACATTAGTTTATCAATAAGATCACATAAGAGGAAAACATTTACAGCATAAGAAATATCAGTAGGTGGATCTTAAAGACGCTGAAGATGAAGGCAGGCCTTAGAGAACACTACTCCCTTCAGTCCTTGGAGAAGTGGAGGAGTGGGTATCGACCTCCATTGAGTACCATCCACCGTAATCTGGGGATCTTGTTCTTTGTTCGGGGGCACTCTAGAATGCAGGCCGGGTTCCAATCAGCACTGAGCAAAGTTGGAACCGCGTAGAAAAGGCAGTTTGTGCAGTGATTAACTGGCGATTGCACAATCAAAAGTACAATATATATATATATATATATATATATATATATTTAGACTTTTAATAATTGTGGAAGTAATATGTGAATTATAATATAAGCGATATAAAGAGGGAAGAGTAAATTACATAATAGTAACATAATGGGTTTTTTTTTTTTCATCTATCCATTGATATACGATAAGTAAATTTCAGGAAATAACTCAATACCTGTCCCTTCACTTACAGAGGTACAAGTCAGGTAAAAAGAGATTCTAGCACTGCTCTCACTTGCATAATACTAATTAACATGAAACATAAGTGAATAATTCATTTTTTTTAAAACTATTTATTGATATATTCAACTGTATACATACCAATATTTAGATGCCTGGATAAACGAACACCTCGATGAAGATGAGGAAATTAAAAGTCGCATTATGTCAGCGAACAGAGCCTTCTTCTCTATTCAAAGCGTTTATGAAGAGTAGACTCACCAGCAGCACAACCAGGATCAGACTGTAAAAAACACAAGTACGACCGGTAGCCACCTACGCCTAAACATGGTCTATTAAATAAGTCAGTAGCCACAAAACTGGACTGCTTTGAAAGGAAAATTCTAAGACGTATATTTGGCCCAATAAAGGATAACGGTACGTGGCAGCGAAGGAAGAACCAGGAACTATACGATTTGTTTGGTGGCTTGCCATTGACGGTCTTCATAAGGGTTCAAATGGATGGGTGAGAGAAGAACATGTCGAAAATTATTCTGGGATTTACCGGATGGAGTAAAACCTCACGGAAGATCTAAGAGAAGATGGTCCTTCGATGGTGTCTCACAGGACTTGAAACTATCGAGGATTTATTTATCACATTAACACCACACCTGAAAATCTGGTTAAGTTTGAAGTTAATTAGTATTATAAAATTGAGAAAGCAGTGATAGGATATCTTTGAGCCTGGTTTTTACCTTTGTAAGTGGGACAGGTTGAGTTTATATTTTTAATTTTAATTTAATTTTTTTTTTGCTATCATTATTATTTATTTTTTCTTCATTATGTCACTTTATACATTGTAGTTTTTTTTCCTCTTTTCCTTTTTTTTTTTTTTTTTGTACATATTTATGTAGTAAGAATTATAGTACATACATGTGAATAATTTTATAAAGCTACCCAGATTACTATTTGCCCTCATATTGAGGAAAATTGTATTTCTTACTGAATAAAAGTTAAAAAAAAAAAAAATAGTATTATATTCTACCAAATTCAGTTTAAATTCAAGAAACTTTAAACTTTATCTGCTTTGCTATATTTTACTACAAACTGTGCTCAATATCAGACGAAAGGATAGGATGTTAAGATTAGCGGAGTATGATCAGTCCAGGCCGGGTCCGCTAAACTAAATACAATCGATTTTATTTTATCGAAGGCGGAGGAAGGGAAGAAGAAGAGGGGTCAGGTGCCTGCACACTGAATATTTATTGAACAAGGCTCCAGTGGCTGAGTCTAATGGAAATTGAAAACTAAATATTTAGGATGTCCGAGCCATTACTTTCGTCTGATAATGTTGTATATACCTTTCTTTAGTAGTCCGTACAAGTTAAACGGATAACATGGATAGTGTCAGGACAGCTTTTTAAAAA
This sequence comes from Euschistus heros, assembly GCA_003667255.2. Taxonomy (NCBI): domain Eukaryota; kingdom Metazoa; phylum Arthropoda; class Insecta; order Hemiptera; family Pentatomidae; genus Euschistus; species Euschistus heros. The sequence goes on along the minus strand of RCWM02000288.1, from coordinate 321,287 downwards.
AGTTATATGAAGCTAAATTGTCAAATGGACAAATTAATCACTGACTTCATGTACAAAAGTAACAGCAGGTGGATGGGGAACATCTGATTTGAACCTGTAATATTTAGATTTTAGATAATCAAGATAATCATCCAAGTATAAGCTGTATTAGAACAGATTTTTATTATTCATGCTTCCTTAGCTATCGAACGTAGACGATTGCCCAATTTTTATGATTTTATTTAGGACACCTTTCACCGTAGAGTTTAGTCTCTCCTTATTCTTCTATAACATAATAATATTATCAAATACCTGAATATAATTCACAAGAGTTATTGTTTTTGTCATAAATTATATTATTATATAAGTAAAGATACATCTATTTCCGACAGGTTAGATATATGTTTTAGCTCTAATTTCGGTATTTCATCTAAATTTTTTTTCTTATATTTTGTTTTCCTTCCTTATTTTAAATGTTTTACCTTGAGATTTATTTTGATTTTCGTTTAATATTTTTGACATATATGTAAGATTACCTTTTATACCATAATTTATAATCCATCGGGTACCTCCTAAAACCTCATTTTGTCTTGTCTGAGAAGCTCACTAGAAAACTGCCCATAAAATCTTTCCTTAGCTATTTTATCTCACAAACTAAAATTTATCACATTTTTTGAGATGTATTTATAGGACAACATTCGTAAACAAACATAAAAACCTCATTTATTACTGATAAAAAATCTAAAATCAAAAGTATTGACATATCAAAATAAACGCAGAATAGCCTTACATTTTTAGTAATATGAACATAATATAAAAGAATGAAATCGAAAAAAAAAATGCATGATAAGGCACAAAGATGCTATTAGAAACAAATTCAGCCAGAATCACCAGTCTCATATCCATTTGGAAGTAGGCATTGGCAAAACGAGAAGCAGGCCATATTCGCATGGGAAATAAATTGTTTTCTTGCGTAATTGGACAACCTTCTATCCGTTTTCAGACTGTAGGTATTACTTTTCGATTTATGAACACCTAAAAACAATAATTCAATGAAACCAATCAATTCGATTACATCTTATACTTATACAGGGTGTCCCGAATTTAAATGGCAAAACTTCAGGAACTTATAGGGGACCGAAAAACTAAGACAAAAAGTACTTTAGAGATTTGCTCGTTTTTGCTTAGTTTTAGAGAAAATCGCAAAAAAAATAAACCAAACAAGTTTTCATTTTTATACTTATTTATTTACATTTGTATTTATGTTATGTTCTTTTTAATGTAAATATTGCTCAAAATGTTGTCCTCTTGCACCAATGCAAGCATTACATCTAGCACTCACTTGATTAATTGCAGCTAAACATTGTTCTGATGATATTTGGTGCACTGCATTTATGATTCGGCTTCTTGTCTATGATTCGGTTTCTTGTCTATAATTGCTCTCTTGAGTTGATTGACACCGAATAAACTTTCTGCTTCAAGGTTCCCCATGCGAAGAAATCAATGGGTGTCATATCAGGTGATCTGGGTGGCCAAGGTACTACTCTTCCACGTCTAATCCATCGTTGTGGATAATTTATATTTAGCCAAGCTCGAGCAACTCTGCTATAATGAGCTGGACATCCATCGAGTTGGAACCACATTTCAATCCGCTGCTGTAAGGGAATGCCATCTTAATAATTTGAAAAGTCGTTCTCCAAAAATTGTGTAAAGTTGATACCATTCAATCTTCCAGGTAAAAAATATGGTCCCACCAGTAATCCGTTCCAAATTCCAAGCCAAACGTTAATAGCAAATTCATGCTGAAACTTATTCTCTCCAATAGCTCTGGGATTTTCAAGAGCCCATACATGATAATTTCTTTGGTTAACAATTCCTCCACTTGTAAACGTAGCTTCATCGGTCCATAAAATTTTTAATGAAATAAATTATCATCCCGAATTTTGTCAAGAGACCAGTTACTAAAATTCAATATCTTGATATAATCTTGAGGTAATAAATTCTGAACTTTTCGAAGATGGTATGGGTAGCGATTATCACCTTTCAAAGTTCGCCAAATTGCTTGCCGCGATATTGCTAATGCAGCAGATGCTTTTCGGATGCTAGTCTCAGGATTGTTATCGAAGTGGCGTTGGACACGATTTCCTCTCCGATAATCTGCTCTTATTGCTGCCTGGAATTGGTTGCCTTCATTACGTATTAAGAATGACCAAGTCTCTCGTAGTCTATTAAAAGTTAACGAAAAGACTCGTCGATTAGGCACTCTTCTATTTGGAAATCGGCGCGCATACTCCCACACCTCTTCTAAAGCATTTTCGTTACAGAAACCGTACACAAAAATCATATCAGCGTATTCAACATTAGAATATGTATGCGGCATTGTGTCTGACGCTATTCACACAAAAATATCTGAGTAACTGACTGAAGACTGATTTAGGAATTATAATCCTGGAAGGAAGCCAAAATGTAAACAAATAAAAGAATGTAAAGGAAAACTGTTTACATATCTCACTGCCTAGCCTGACGAACTTTAAAAGGTGATAATCGCTACCTGTAACATTTTTATTTTGTTTCTTTTTTTCTCAAAAACTAAACAAAAACGAGCAAATCTTTAAAGGACGTTTTGTCTTAGTTTTTCGGTCCCCAATAAGTTCCTAAAGTTTTGCCATTTAAAATCGGGACACCCTGTATATTATACTTCTTCCTAACAAGTTAGTGATATAGTGTTTCCACATATAGGCTTGTGTAGGTGACAATCATTTCCAGAATGTCATTAGTAAATAAATTTCAGTCGCAGCATAGTGAGCGTTCCCTTTGACTTCAGGAAGCTTAATAGTAATGTTAATAGTAATGCTATGAAAAATTTAATCTTCAAAAAACAAACAATTACGTGCTCGATGTGCCCAAAAGAACCATTAGAGGTACATATAGTCTCCACTTGCGCGGATGTCATACTGACCAAGCAGTGCGATCCACACCACAAGTCGAGAAGGGACTGAGTAAGATTACTGAGCCTGACAGAAAGGCCGTGATCGACGGAGAATTAATTTTAATATTTTTCCTTGCCTGTATTATGTCCTTAAATTTATATACGGCAGCTAGGTCGCCATTATATTGTTCATTATAATTATTCTTAAGGGGCAATGGTCTTAAAATAAAATATATTTTCATTCATTCAAAATTTATTGTCTGCGGTGAAATTGATCTCAATTTGCCTCCACTGGCTTGGAAACTTGTAACGAGGCGGTTTCTTTGAGATCTCCTTGAGTTCTTTTTAACTGATAGCAGATTAGGAATTGTTAACCAGACTGTAAATATTTTATACCAGCATTACCCTTTACGGATTTGCTAGCTCTCATAAGTAATGAACTTAGATAATTTAACCAATAATTTAAGTTTGTTTATTTAGTAAATTATTATTATTATTATTATTATTTATTAACTTTCAATAACCTCGTAGCTCAATATAAAATAACGTAGTAAAATGAGTGATTCTTTTGCCTTTTTTTTTTTTGTTATAATATTGTTAACAATATTAACATGATATTGGTCAATTGTAATGTTAATTAAAAATAAATGTTTTCCATCTCAAAAAAATAAAATAATAATTACTTTTATTAAAATTACGGGTGGATGAGTCAAAATCATAACCATTCAGTAAAAACCGTAACAAGTAATTTAATGCAATAGAGCGTTAAAAATTGTATTACTAATACAAACTGTAAGAGTAATATTGCGAAAAAGGGTGCTAATAATTCACAGTAAGAGAAAGGAGGGTTTAGAGGGAGGAGAGAAAGAGAGATTGAGAATGGGAAGGGGGGGAGAGGAAGAATGGCTGCTATCCGGTGTGGTTTCCCTAGTTCTTATCTATTTTTCCAAGATTTTATCTCAGCAGTGGCCATTTATACGGGAAACTTTTACCATCCTATGTTTAATTTTTTTTTTCTTTGTTTTTTGTTCGCTTATTCAATTGAAAATCCAAACACAAACATTATCATTTATCTAATTATCCATGCCAATAAATATTTTAAATTAAATTCAAAATTATCAAGTAGTTATTAATAATTATTCATTTCTTAGGTTAGCTACTTGGGTGATGGATTATAAAGTAATAATTCAAATTATCCTAAAACACGAATGAATATAAGAATACATACATGATATGAGGGTCAAGAGGGGTCGGAGTAGCAAGGGGAACAGTGTAACATCATGATTGTAATTTTTTTATTTCACTAAGGTGTCTCTGTATTTGTTAGTCGATCTCATGTGCTTCCATCTTAAGCTTATGCTATTGACGTTAAATTACAGGATAAATAAAAGAAAAATTGAATTTATGTTTTTGTAAAAAAATAGCAAAGAAATTGGCCAGTAAAGTTTTGTTCTTGTTACAAAACTATTGATTTCGGGTGAGTAAGGATACGTTCCATTTACTGTTCAATTAGTTGGTGTTTGAATAGCAAACATAGCTTCTTTCAATTTCTAACCAATATAATTTTAACGAATTTTCGTTTCCAACAGTAGAGCGTGGGTGCGTAACATACTGTGCCTCCTATGATTATATATATTTTTTCTAGGTGTGTTATTAAATACGATTCGAAGGAAGGCTAAAATTGGTAGACTCAATGCTAACACAAGTACATAATAAAATATAAAGTTCTCATATTATATATTTGTTTATGTTTAATTTTGATTAACGAAAATTTGTTATGGAATAAAATAGTAAAAAATTCTATTTATCATATTTTATTTCGTTTAATGTATATTTAATGTTCCCCATGTTGTTTTACTGTATCCTAGGGCTGTTACAATCTTCCCCATCCAAGACATTTAAGATTTCAGATAACTAAAAAAAAAATTAGCAGCTTCAGAGTATAATTTTGAGTTTATAATAAATTTTAGAAGAAGATCTAATAAAACAATTTTTTTTTTTGTTTTGGTTTTTATTATATAAAAAAAATATGTATTTTTTTGTTACACTGTACCCCACTTGACCCTATACCTAAAACAATCAAATTTACATTTCGTCTTCTCTGATAAAGCCATACTACCTACTAACATTTATTCACCACCATTGTTTACACATTAACATATTTTTTATTTTTTTATAACACCCATTTTTACCGGGTATGGTAAGCTTGCTATTCCCGAGTTCATTTCAGCTTTAAATTGGTTTAGGTTCCTGTCTACTATATCATCCCACTGCTGGCACGTTCCATTACGATTTGCGAATGATACAGATATACTGTCATCACATCTAGATCCATAGACAGCAGTCTCTCCGAACTCCAAAAGGCAACTATCTTAGATATAGATTTAGTGGTGCAACCAATGGTTAATAATTGATCCAATACTACACAGGCGGCTTCAACTCTTTACCGCAGTTCCTACCTAAAGTCTAATTTAATGAGATTCTCTAACCCAGACCCAACGCAATATCCTGGTTTCATTATAGGCATAAGACAAACATCTCACTAAATAGATTTAGAAGACAAGACTTTAACAAAAGAGAAAGTCGACTTCACTGATTTATAATTACAACCTCTCAACTTTTAATAGCTAACAATATTAGAATTACGAGCCCATCCTAAGACTTATATGGACTTATAGACTTGAACTATGAACCTGATAATATTCCTCACACTGAAAACGCATTTCTAAGGAAACTCAACAATTGTCCGAGGAAGATGCACGAGTCAAATGGTAGAGAGGGTGTACTAATGTGGAGAAACCTAGTGAGAATGAAGCAATTAGGAACCACAACGACTAACATTACTAAAACTTTTGACTGGAAATGGTTAGTAATTATTCAGAATTTTAGCGAACTAACTCAACCCGTTAGTTCACGATGTAATAATGCGGCCAGGGAGAAGCGCGAGGATCTTCTCTAGAAGAAGGCTCTAGCCTTGCTGAACACTAAACCTACTATAGCAGGTAAAATGATCCTATTAAGACTTTTTGGCAGAAGTTCTTAGAAACAACATTAATCAAAAGTTTTTTTTCAGCTTTCACTCGTCTCTCATTATTATTTTTACCGAGAGCTTGTAATAAAAATGTTTATACATGAAATGCCGGTATGTTTAAATCCTCATATAGGAAGAAAGCTTCCTTCCCCAGCCTAAGTGTAAATATCTATAAGTGTGTTATTTTTTCCTCATTTAGTCATTTATTTTATATTGTTATAGTTTCTTTACTTTAACATTTATTTATTCAACTTTTTATCATAACTTTATTTTATTTTTCACTTCTTTAATTTTCTTTTTAAAAATGTATTAATGCCTAATTACATATAATTACTTATTGCCCTTAACTGTAACAGATTATCATATTTATTATAAAAGAAAATTTATAACATCCACTAAAGAAATGGTTCTGAGTTTAACTGTCACATCATCCTGCTTTTACTAGACAGTACCTGTAATGTTATAAGTTTCTCATAATTTACAGCGATTATCGTCTGCTTGGAGGTAAAAGTCACCAAGTTCATTTTTTTCCAAATTTGACAAAAATTCATTGTGCTGATAATATCATTTACTATAAGTAAAAAAATTCACCAAGTGAATATAACGGCTATATATGCACATAAGAGAATGAGAAAATTCACTATATAACTATCTGAGAAATTTTTAGTGAGTATATTCCCGTTTGAATATTGAAACGGAAAAAAATTGATTTTGTTACTTAATGACTTTTACCTCCAAGCAGACGATATAAATTATTAAATTTTACTTTAGTTTATTTACGATATTTACATTATTGTTGGGAATTAATTATAAAATCTATAATTAATAATTAATTCTAACTTTGATTTAATTATAAATTGATAATTTAAACACAATAAAATTACACTTTTTCATAATATAGCATATCTTTTAAGAGGTATTTTTATTATTGAAGATCATTCATCATTCAGCAGTTGAAGAACTGCTTCGTAGCGTCAAAAGAAGAAATATTATTTAAGTTAGGCAGTTCTTTTATGACATTTTATAAATAATATGACACTAATGGCGGTGAGTTCCTTGAATATTAGGTGAGTAAAACTGCTCAAACAAAACTTTTTTAAATGTCTAACCACTTTACTCCCTTTTGGTGGCAGACCAGACTTTCCCTCTTCTTCTAAACTTGAGGAGGGGTCCCCTAAACTTTACTGGCCACTTAAATGGTTTTATCGAAATATTAGACTTTCCTTGTTCTCTACATCTCGTCATGAAATACTCTGTCTTTCACCAGTAAACCTTATAATCAAGCTTGAAACCAGTAATAGTTGGCGAAAAACCATGATGGAATACACGAATAAATAAATATACATCAATGATCGGATCTGTAAGAGTGCTGTTCACTTTCTATTGTTAATTGTAAATTTGATTGGTCAATAAATTGAATATGATTATACGTTCATTGACGCATGAATGAAAGTAATTACTTATCGATTCCCATTAACGATACCTGGAAATCGATTCTTGATTATGGATTAGCGATACCTAAAATGAATGACTACCAGTGCATATGGAAGTTGATAGGTTGTTACAAAAGTATAGCTTTATTTCGTTTCATATATTTCAAACATTATTTAATAGTATTATTTATAGAAAAGTCCATTGTTATAGTCGCTTTTACCCTTCTTTCTGCAAGCGGTTTGAAAGCGGTACCAATCAATCGTTTTTTAGGCAGAAAGCTGTTTACAACATAATTATCGAAGATTTAAAGAAAAAAAAATAGCCATTGATCTAAAAAAATCTGATGGTGCAATATTTCCGGTTAACGCAACATGAAACACGATTTTTCCTTGATTAAACGAGAATAGTGTGTAGTGGTATTGTCGGCATACCGCTGCCTGGATAATATACAAAATGCGGCACTATATCGATGAATAACTGAATATCTTTCGATGGCACACATTTCTTCGGATATTGCGCGAGCATTTTAAAATGAAATGATCCTATAAAGTCTACTTAAGTGAGCATAGACATAACTAGTAAGAAAAAAACATTCTTAAAGGATAAGTTGTGAATGTTGGAATCAAGGGTTGTGTCTATACACAAGGAATTTTATAACAATCTAGTATTTTTTTTTTATTTTATGATAACAAAACAGGTACATAACCAGGTATATAACCAGAAAATGTTTAAAATGTAATGATAAATCTCAGGGATCTTCGAGTATATAATTCTAATTGGATTGTTACTATAAGGAAATTTCTTACTAAATTCATCATATCTCAAATGTTCTAAATAACACGACATATTTTTTTATTTACATAATTACCTGTTCCAATATTTTTTTTTTATTTGTATAAAGTTTTACTTATATAGAAAAGCCAGTTGAATAAATTTAGAATTAAAAAAATAATAAAATTTTTTACTTATAAATATTTACCTTTAGCACAACCTGCTAACCTTTTACACATAAGACTATTGCAAAACCAATCTTGAGCCCTTAACGTTCCATTAGCTGTATAAATACATTAAATTGTAGAACAGGAGTGTATTGACTCGTCCCTACCCGATGAGCATTAGCAACTGACAGCTTTACGTTGATGGTCAGTCCAACATCGACAGGGAGGTTGTACCACTGATCACTACAACCTGAATACATGTGCTCGTTTGTAAAGAAAAAATGAGAATTCACTATCAAAAATTTTATAAATAATTACCGATAGATATTAAGAGTATTAAATATCGTAAATGTCAAGGATTCATTAATATTATAATAACTTGAGAAGAATAGTTAATGGTAATGCTATTTCAGATGTAATCAGATAATTCGTTGGTTTCTTATGTGTGAAACCAAACAAAATAGCTGGTTACATTTATTTTGTTTTTAATTTGAAACCATATAATTATATAGATTTAAAAAGGATAATATTTTATATAACAGGGGGAGGTAACTGATGAAAACAGTTACATGTTTATTTTATTTGTTTAAATAGATAAATAAAAAAAATCAACAATTTTAATTATAAAAATTTAATATCCCAATTTTAATTAATATTGTTTAAGGAAGTGAAAAGTCTAATTGCATTAAAGATAGATTAGTAAGTAAACCTCTTTAAACATTAATGATATTACAATAGGACATTTCTACCCTTTCCTAGCAAAAAATTATATTAATTTTAATATATACTGAACACGTACCTCCTTGTATATCCGTTGGTCAAGAACTTTCTAACCAAATATTTAATCCTTCATAGATTATTGTACAGTTCTATGTATGTATGTCTTTTCTTATTTTAAATAAGCAACATTAGACAAAGCTTCGTTCCATAATCTGAGAATCTTTCCGAAGTTTGAGAACTATTTAATCCATGTTATATTTCTACAAGCGCTATACCGTACTAAATTGACATCACAAAACAATGACATATATAATGCTATATATTCAGGTTATAGCCAAATATCAAATAATATTAATAATTAGTATATATATGAAGCTTTAAGGTTTACAGCCTTTTTGGGGTAGGGACTAAACTTTCAGAGAAACAAATTAAGGCAAGTACCGAACAGCCTAGCTACCTGGGAACGCCTTCTTCTTTTTCGGCAAAGGCTGCCAAATTATAGATATATAAGATGTAATATAAAATATATTATAAGTAAGAGAAAGCTATGGACAAATCGTACAAATATTCAAGTGACAAAATTGAAAGGTTGAAAGAACGGACCTGTTGGATCTTAAAGAGTGAAGGGAAGATGGAGCAATGAACAGCCGTCGCAGAAGATACAGAAGACTATGGACAAGTAGGCTTTTAGAGACAGATCGGAACAGCCCAGCCATGCCGTAAAACATAACTCTTATGATAAGTAACCATATAGTATAAATAGCCTGTAATAATTGTATTGTATAAATTGTATGCTAACAAACAAATAGATCAATTGTAAAATCCTCCATAGTTATATATTTCTAAAATCATATCAGATAGGTAAAATCTATCCACTAACATTGTTGAATATTCTTCATCTAACTGCCATTATATTAAATAGAATTGGTTTGCAGGATGGGGTAGTAAGAATCCAAATAATCTAATAAATCAGACATCAATAGGGCTATTGTGTCACTAGGGACTATGCTTAAGATTGATATTGATTAAAGTATTGAATACACCCCGAAGCTGTGGAACAAAACAGCAATACATTTTTCGACACTGATTTACTTCCATTTAAAATGGAAAATAAAAATGTTTACTTACTTCCTGTTATAAACATTAGACACTTCAATGGCATCTGTTCCATCAGGAGGAACAGGCTGTGTAAAGGATTAAATCGGATATCACCCTATCAAAAAATAAATGGCAGCTAAGGATCATTCTGTAGAGGTATAATAAATGTCGCTACAGAACACAGATGAATATTTAAAAGAGATCAAACAAACCCTGACCGATCGTCCATACAGTTCAATCGACCATAATTGGGCAAAAGTTTCTCTCATCCTCTGGGTTTTTTATATTTGGCACAGGTTTTTCAGGTCTGAGATTTATATAATAATTTTTACAATAAATCTCGATTCCGTAATACTTTTATAGTTTCTCAGTAAGTAACTAAAAGTATTACATAATTTTATAAAAATATAAAATTCACTCTTAAAATAATGCTTTATTATGAAAAACAAAAATTATAAACATAGAAACACGTACTTAACATGAAATAAAATATGACCAATAAAGCTTTTCAAAACAAGATTTTTTTTTTTAACTTTTAAATCTTTATTCACACTAAGGTGCCAATTAAGCTACTAATCAGTTAACTAAATAAAGGATGAAAATATATAGTGTGAGAGGATTGAGAAGAAGCAGAACCCAACTACACCTCCTCCAGTCTTATTTTTTCTAAAAGTTCAGAAGATTCAACTCATCCACCTCCATTTTATCCCTCTCTGGACCACCCTCTATTAAAGGATTTATATCATGTATAGTCAAAATTGTTTTATTTAGATATATGCTCTACAGATACAAAAAACAGGTAAAAAGAACATATTGACAAAGTATATATTTTTCAGGCAAAAACATTCAGGACAATCACTAAAGTAGTATAACTTTACATATTGACATTCGCATACCGACTGTAAACAAATTTATCTATAGTTATTTCACTACTAACGATTCAAAGAAAAATTACGGTACATCCCAACATACGCATATACGACATGAACATTAGCACATACTTGAATACAAATATTTATATATGTTGCTGTGTTACAGTTGAATAATTTTTTGAGTCATTATTTATAAGTAGCATTTCTTGTTTAATTGGTATGGATAGTTTTGTAACTACTAAACTTATTTTCATTAATTAAAACGTACAAGCACTAGGTCATTTATTAAAAACATATATCTGTCATATTATTAATATAAGAAACGGCTGAGCTAATTCACTTTCAAAATGATAGTAGCTTGCACTGCGTAAATTTTTCTTAAACATTTTTTCACACTTTTTAAATGCATCTATATAATGATAACTAACTAATAATATTTTTTTTAAAAATAAATTTATCTACCTAGCGAATAATGACGTGAAATTAACTGTGGATATTCCAAATTCATACAATCTTATTAAAGCAACAACTTATTCCTTCTGAAGTCTAGTTGGGTCAATAGTAAAATATCTCCTTTACCCTTGGGATACGACCTGGAGCTAACAAGACTATACAGCACCTCCTCTAGCAACTTGGTCCAACTCCCTCAGGGCTAACTTCAGCACTTGATCCCCTCCCACGAACGTGTGAGTTAGTATCTTTGGACAACTTCCAAACAAAATCTGAAGAAAACTCATATAAGAAAGGTAATTACATGTATTTGTTAACAAATTCCATTGCTGTTTTTCGATCAATACACCATGTAATTGTTTATTTTTATTTTAGTAATAAATCTTTAAATTCTTAAATATGTATAATTATTTGTAAAATATCAATTTTTTTAGTAAATAAGAAAAGCATTTTATGGGAAGAGCGCCACGCCCAGCTCTTCCAACATTTAATTAAACAATAAGAGTTACCATCCAGTTTCTTTTAAATTTTCCAATAATAAGAATATGAACCGAAGTTATGATTCTTTTTAGTTATGATTTAAATCACAGTTAACTAAGTTTATTAAATCTTTTCTAATAAATCACTAAACAAATACCTTTTTTTTTTATCAGTATCCTGTCATTCTATGATTGAAAGTATCTCCTAGAATACTCAGCCTGCGATACAATGTTTAAGGGATAAAATATTAACACACCGGGATGGTGCGGACTATATCAAAATCAATAAATAAATCTAGTAAAGAATCAACTCTCCATTATAAGGGACTACATACACATCTTTTTCATTGATCTATTTCAGGTAAAATAATCAAAATATATTTAAATAAATTCCTAAAAAAGAAATAAAATACCCAGTTAAATACATCACTAATAATGTGTAATAATGATCGACAGTCAGAATAAGAATTTGTATTTAGTTTTTGATATTTACAGTTATAAATATCAAAAGCAATGAATTTCTTTTTAGAACTACAAAACCAGTTTTAAAAAGAAAATAGCAGTGTCGCTAAACATATATTACTTTTAATCATATTTAATAATTACATTATACAAATAAATAATTGCTATAAATTACTAATAATTAAATAATTTTCACTTATTTTTCTATTCTAAGGAAATGTATTATTTGTTTTAAGAGTACGATTTATTTATTTATTTATTTGATTGATTGCCTCTACCCTTCAGGGTCATTGGCAGTCCATCTTCGATTATTTATCTCCTATATTCGTCCATAAAACCTGATAGCCTTTAGGAAATCCAACAGAGACTTCACTGATTTGTTATCATCTTGTAAGATTTCCTGAAGTGTGTTTGAAATTTTAAATCTCTCCCTTATAGATGAAAGCTGTGGACAGTCTACTAAAATGTGTTGTACCGTCCTGGGTTCCTGACAGTTGACGCAGGTAGGGGGCTCCAAACCGCGGAGAAGGTAGCCATGTGAGAATTCACAGTCGCCGATTCTCAGGCGGTACAAAATTATTTTTTCCTTTCTAGACGTCCTACAACTTGTTTGCCACTTAGCGGAGCAGTTCGTCTTTACTTGTAACAATTTAGACCTATTTCTTTTCCAGTTTTCTTCCCACTTGGCTTGGATCAAGCATCTTACATGCCTCACCCAGTCTTCTTTAGGTGTAAGGTTGATGTTTTTAACAATATCACCATCACTAATTCTTGCTAACTGGGCTGCAGAATCAGCTCTTTCATTTCCAGAAATATCACAGTGGGAAGGAACCCCAATAAAAATATTCGTATTGTTTTTCTCTTGAATTTTCCAAATAAGCTCAATAATTTCTAAAATTGTTACATGTTGAGACTGATCATTTTTTATTGCTAGTAATACACTGTAATTCAATGAGTGTATTAAAAGAGTACGATTTATTTTAGAAATATTTGAACAAAAGATAAATTATTGCTAAAATTCAATTTCAGATCAAGTTCCAAAAAGTAATATAAAACTAGTTTATGTTGTTATAAATCGGGGCATAGTGTCCTTAATGTAGAAAGAACTCAAACTATAGACGGGCTTTGCCACGAAATAAATTTTAACCAGCCCTGTATAAATACGAACGCTCTAACGCCCAAAGTCTTATATACTACTATTTTTAAAGAATAAAAAACTAATATGATATCTAGTAAATTACGATAAAAATATTGTTTTCGATTTGATATATATTTCTTGAGATTTCCAGTAAGTTTCAGCTATTAAAAAAAATTATTAAAAATGGATTATTCATGAATATTTGAAAATATGAATGAAATAATAATCTTAATTGAACAATAACATATTGTTCCCTAAAAATGTGTACAAAGACATTACAATAACTTTAGAAAAAGATACCAATGGAAATGATACAGTGGAATATATAAATTAGCAAAAATTATAATTATAATAAATAATTTTTAGAAAAAAACAAAAACAAAAACAGATATCAAGATTAAACATAATCTTATGTTAAACGAAATATTATTAGAGGTGAGTATTGTTAAATAGTTAAAAAAAAATGAAAAAAACTAAATAATAATGAATGAAAAATAATCTTTATAAATTTATAATAAACTTTATTCTGGGATAAACTGTTCTGTAATCCTCTAAGAATAATTGTCTAAAAGTAGTGTTGTGTGTACAAGAACAATTGTCTAGCCGCATTACTTACAAAATTAAATGCTTCGGTGCTAACGGCACATGTCTTCGACAGGAAAAAAATAAAATACAATCACATATACAAAAAAAAAACTATTCTAAACATTTTAACTATTTTACATATTTGCGAAAAATTAGTTGTCTAAAAGGTGTAATAATAAACTATAACCTATAGAGTAAGAATATAAGGGAAGTAGCTTTACGAATAGGAGTGGGTAGGGAACTCAGAAATGTGTAGCACGAATGATAAAAAATTTTTCATAGGAAGTAGTTCACATAGAAAGTGAACTCGAAAGCTGCAGGGAAACCCAGAAGGCACAATCTGGAAAAACTGAAGAATACAGAGACCCAGCGTAACTATGCTGAAGTTCTTGACTCAAAGATACGCCAAGGAAATTATGGTGTTGAGGATATCCAGAAGTGCTGGTCAAGTTGCCATAGGGCAATAATGGAGGCAGCTGAAGAAGTTCTGGGACCACAGGAGAAAGAACCTAGGTCGACCTGGTTTGATGAAGAATGTAGAGCAGCCACAGAAACGAAGAACCTCTCATATGAGGCCATGATTAAAAAAAGCACCAGGAGGTCAGTTGAGAAATATCGACAGAAAAGGAAGGATGAGAAACGGATACACCGCAACAAGAAGCGACAGAGGGAGAGAGAGGAGATGGAGAAGGTTGAGCTGCTGCGCTGTAATCAGGAAAGCAGGAATTTTTTCAGACGGGTCAACAAACAAAGGAAGCCCTTTACAAATGAACTAAAATCATGCAGGGATAAAGAGGGTAACTTGATCACCGACAAGGACAAAGTTCTTTCAGAGTGGAGGAACCACTTCCATGATCTTCTCAACAGTGGAGGAATCGAAGAACAAGAACTGGGAATGGAAGACCAAGACGTAGAGGAGGAGGAGGAGGAGGAAGACAGGATAAACCAGACTGAAGAAGTGGAACTCGAGCCCCCGGATGAGGATGAGATAGAGGATGCCATCAGCAAGCTCAGAAATAATAAAGCCCCTGGAGCCGATGCACTGCCAGCGGAACTCTTAAAAGGTGGTGGAAGTGAACTCACTAAGGTACTCCAAGACCTTCTCCTTATGATTTGGACGGATGAGGTGATGCCCAGTGACTGGAACAGGTCAATAATATGCCCTATTCACAAAAAGGGCGATAGATATGCATGTGATAACTACCGGGGAATCTCGTTGCTCTCATGTGCATATAAGATACTATCCCAAATTTTATTTAAACGCCTATTGCCATATGCTGAAAGGGAACTTGGTCCGTACCAATGCGGTTTCAGAAAAGGAAAATCTACATCGGACCAAATCTTCTGTCTGCGGACCATCTTAGAAAAGGGCCGAGAATACAAGATAAAAACGCACCATCTCTTCGTAGACTTCAAAGCGGCGTATGACAGCATACAGCATGAAAAACTGTACAGTGGCCTCAGGGGTCTTAATATACCTGAGAAGCTTATACAGATGATTAAAGTCACTATGAAGGATATGAGGTGTGTAGTTAGGATAAACGGTGAACTGACAGAAGAGTTTCATGCAAGGAAGGGATTACGGCAAGGTGATGCACTGGCCTGTTTATTGTTTAATCTTGCTCTTGAGAAGGCGATAAGAGATGCGGGCTTGCGCCGAGATGAGCGATGCGGAAACATCTTTAACAGCCTCGTGCAATTGTTGGCATACGCAGATGATGTAGATATCGTGGGGCGCTCCTTCCAGTCCATGAGTGAGGCATTTCTGGCTCTGGCGAGATCGGCCAGTAAACTTGGGCTTGAGGTAAACGAGTCCAAAACCAAATACATGGCATCAGAAGAGGTTCCGAGGCCAGGTGAGACAGTGGCAATAGGACAACACAGGTTCGAGAAGGTCTCTGAATTTAAGTACCTGGGTTCAATAGTCACTCAAGACAGCACCCCCGATGTGGAGATTAGGAAAAGGATAGCCGCCGCTAATAGATGCTACTTTGGTCTAGCAAGGCAGTTCAGAGGGAGAATACTCTCAAGAAAGACCAAGCTCTACCTCTATAAAACCTTAGTGCGCCCCGTGCTCCTGTATGGATCGGAATGTTGGACAGCATCAAAGGCAGCCGAAAAAGAACTGATGATCTTTGAAAGAAAAGTTCTCCGACGTATCTTTGGTGGGGTAAAAATCGGAGAGGAATGGAAACGCCGCACAAACCAGGAGTTGTATACGATTTTTGAAGAGGCAGACATCGTTACAACCTACAAGTTAAGGCGCTTAAGGTACGCTGGGCATATTGCCAGAATGGCTGATGGAGATATGCCAAAGGGGTTGCTGACCCAACTGATCCATGGGACAAGGAGAAAAGGAAGACCAAAGCTTAGGTGGTCGGATGGGGTCGCTGCAGATGCCAGAAGCATGTTGGGGGTGCGAAACTGGACGGCGTCAGCGCGGGACCGTGACGATTGGAGGAAACGGTTGGAGGAGGCCAAGACCTGTCACCGGGTTGTAGAGCCGTTATAAAAAAAAAAAAAAAAAAAAAAAAAAAAAGTTCACATAGAACTACTTCCTATGAAAAATTTTTCATCATTTGTGCTACACATTGATATGGGTTTTTGGTTTTCAAACACTGGAAAAGCAGAGTATTGCGGTCGGAAATTTGGAAAAAGCCACTATAGCTCAGAATATTGGCTAGTAACGATTCAACGCCGGCTAGTAACGGATTTCGAAGATGAACCAAATGAATCAGTTCATCTGTCTCCTCAATCTCATAAAACAAGCAACCATAATAAAACCAAGGGAAAATAAGAGAGGTTGGCTAGAAGTCACTAGGAGTTGACGGGTACTTTGGGGAAAAGAATCTCGAAATCAATATAGCCGTTTAAGAATTAAGATGGATTTTTTGGGAATCGGAGCAATGTGGTTGTTCTAGTATAGGTGTTGGTCGAAGGTAATTCCTAGGATTTTGATAGAGTTTTTGAACTGACTGGGAACATTATTGATGTAGAGCAATGAGAAGTAGGGAAGATATTAAGGATGGGTTTTGAACTAATGAGGATCGCCTTAATATTCGTTCGATTCAGACATAACTTATTCTTCATTATCAAACAATTTATCTGGTTTCATATATTTTCATTGATTTCATACATCACATATTTTTTTCGCTGTCCAAAATATATTAACATATTTACCAATCAAACATCCCAAACCACTATTACACCGACTGATTTACTTTTATTTATACTGATTTATTTTCATTAAAACGACCGACATCATTAAGGAATAATGAACCTATATTTGGCTCTAAACAGCTCAACAGTAATAATTACTGTTAATTTTAAAACTACCTAGAGAATATGCTCCAATTTTCCTTAACAGTGAGAACAATTATAAGTATTAAATACAGGTATCAAATATAATTCCTAAAATAGATAATAATATCGTAATGACAGCAGACATAAGTAGCTAGGTAATATCTGCTGAAGAAAGGATGACGGATTTCATTAGTTTGATAGCTACTTCTCGATGACACAATAAAAGTAGCTTGGCTCTATTAGCAATTAGCTATTTCTAATAGAGCCAAGCTGCTTTTATAGAAAAAGATTTTTTTCTATTATTATTTTTTTAAGTAAGTCGGATTTCATTAGATCTATATTTTTACTATGTAATATACATTAACAACAGAATCATTTATTTAATTACTGTCTTGTTTCTTACAAAATTTAAATTCTAAATCAATTCAAAACTATAGATCAAATTAACTTTTTTATACTTTAACATTATATTATCAGTTCTCTTGTTCATACCTGACTTCATCTCAAACTTTTAATCAGTGCTGGCGTCCTTTAAGCTAATTGTTTTCTTTCAATTCGAAAAATGGTTCCTATATCGGTTTGGAACTGTTAATTAAATAGGTACAATTTTTAATTGAGAAATGTTAAATAAATAACTAAGGTTCATAGTTCCCTAGGTTTTTAATGCAAGTATGGCGGCCATATGAAATTCCATGAACAAGATCCTCGTCAGAGTTTCCCATTTCCCTTCCCCAAAATATAGGATCTGCAATTAGTATTTATTTATATATACCTTTTTATAATATCATTTTTCATTTAATATAAACACACATGAAGATAAAAATTTTTTGCGTTATTTGATTAATGAAAAAAACAAAACATGAAATCAGAAAAATGTGATTTATTTACTGAAGTTTTTAAAACTATTATATTTGAGAAATGAATTTTCGTTTTTATTTACTGTGCAGAAACCGATTTAGATAATTCATTTACAATCTTTAGGGAAAACTTTCTTTTGAATGAACATTAGAAGGATGGAATTCATGTCTGAAAAAATAAAGCAGACGACATAAGGACTAATGGTGAAAAAATAATATATTCTTAATCTGAAGAAAATGAAAAAAAAAAAAAAATGTTATTTTTGTTTAAGAATTCCTATTCAATCATCAAGACTGTGAGTGAAAATTTAATGAAGGAAAATTGCCTTTGATTAGATATTTTATATTTTTATTTAAATAATCCATTAAAATTTACCGACCGATTATGCTGCAGGTGGGGTTATTTTCTAAAAAAAAAAAAAAAAAAAAAAAAAAAAAAAAAAAAAAAATAAAAATAAAAATAAAAATAAAATAAAATAAAATACTTTATCCGATTAAAAATTAGAAAGAAATAGATGTTACCACTAGAAAAAATTTTTTCTAAAAGAGTTGAGAAATATGTGTAGCTCTTAGATAAAAACAAGAGGTTTTCGTTTTCTATTTTAACAGGTTTTTCTATTAGCTATTGATTAGGATTTTCTTAAGGACATTAAATCAATAATTTTAAAAAAAGTTTTTCTTAAGACCGATGTGCGTTGCTGGGAACTCTCAAATATAATGCATATACTGTGTAAAGGGGAGTAATAACCCTGTCAAATGCTCAGCTAAGAAAACTATTTGATTATGTCTAAATCTATGTAACAAATTACAAAAGATTTTTTTTTTTTACCTGCGACTATATTATATATATTGTTTATTTAAAAAAAAAAAAAAAATCAAATAAGATTTATTGAAAATTGTTTTTAAAACTCTTTATTAGTTAGATATATATATATATATATATATATATATATATATATATATATATATATATATATATATATATATATATATATACACATAAAACTACCTTAACCATACAACCTAAACCAAGCAACTTACCTAATCCAAGCTTAAAAATGATGGACTGTTTTATTTTCTCTAACCATGATTTTTTAAGTGAGCCAGTATGTCGGAAACATTTATTCTGAATGTAACTAAATTGACAGGATTTAAGCGGACCTGAATGTTTCAAAGTAATAATTGCTGATTACTACAGAATAGCTTATATTGTTGGGACATCTATCTTCCTTTACGAACCCGGTAGAAATGTCTAACATTGTGGACACTTTATTCATCCAATAACCCCTTAGTAACAACAGTTGATGCTCCCACAACCGCAGCAGCTGTTGCTAGAGTAGATGCATATGAGCATTGGAATGACGCAGCTTCACATTTGCATGGATCGTTGGCCAAGGTCATTAATTATCGAAGCAAACAATGCACAGGAATTGCAGCGATTGCTCACGTTGCATTAATACAATGCACTAATTCATTAATGTGGTCTAAAAAAAGTTTAATAATTAGAGGTGGGCCAACTAGACAGTTATTTTATTCATTTATACCTATATACTTATACTCTAGGACCGGATGATGTCAAATACAAAATAACAAGACATTAAAAAAACATAGCTATTAACTAGTTAATTTTTTTTCTCACTAAATGATCTTTCAAAGAAAAACATTTTCAAAGTCAAAATGAATTACTTAAATTAAAATGAAATATTTGACAATGATGACAAGCAAAGCAAACCATTCATCTTCAAATAAAGTGGTCAGCAGTTGATAAGGGGAGGGAAAAGAGAAGAGAATTTCAATTAATATAAGAGAGCGTTCTAGTTATTTGACTTGCTGTTAGGAAATTTAATTGTAAGCAACTTTGTTCTGCTATTTATAAATTACTCAATAAAATTAAATAAAATTATTCTTTGCAAACAGAATATATCAGGTCTTCATATATTCTTTTATATATTTAGACCTCTGTGGCCGATCGGTTGTAAAAAATCGCAGAGAAGACTTTATTATTTTTTTTTTAAATAATCGTATAATTAAGCCTTTGATTAACCTAAATAAGAAAAGTTTATTTCTTGATTTATTTAAATATAGATACATATAGTTAAAATTCAATATTTAAAGTTGTTTTGTCACATCTTCGAGGCCACCCTCGAATTCCAAATCCTTGTCGTATTTTTTCAGTAATTGTCGAAATAACTCCCAGAAGGCATCATCTCCACTTGTCCCAACCATCTTAACCTTGCCTTCTTCCTTTGGAGGACTGTAGCTCTCTCTTCAATCATAGCCTTTAGCTCTTTATTCAATCGCCATTTGTCCACTTCCTACAAAAATTTATAAGCAAATAGGTTAATTTCATTGACAGGTTTAAACCAGTTGTGGTGGAGTTAAGGATTATACAGACACTAAACCTGCATGACGCGATAGAATTGCAGGTTTTGTAGCTCGTTTCATCCCTTGCTGCTTCTATAGCCAGTATTTTCATTTCGTTAGACCTTTAAAAACATTCAAAATATTATTAATGAAAATGATTCGAAGCAAAGCTAGATAAAATGAAAAGTATTTAGTCTTCTCTTTGCAGTAAAAATAATGAATTCCAGAATGTTCACAAGTCCTGATGTCCTTAATTTTGATTGGAGGAGGGTATTAAAGTTTTCCTTGCGTAGAATGATGGATCCAAGCGTGGAGTGGCTATTCTTCAATTATAAAGTACAGTTTGTATAACATATTATATTTCTTCAATAAAGGAGTATTTAATGTTAATATATCTAACACACTTTATTTTAACAAAAACTCCTCTTAAAACAACTAATCTTCACACAATGAAATATGTTTCAGGATATTTTATCCCATCATCAAACTGAAAACAATATTAACATTTAAATCCCCTTTCATTTCATTTAAACAATACAAACCAAAGAAATGGGTAATTACAACAAGAAAACTCTAAAAAGATTCAAACACAAACGGACAAAACGCATATTATTTGAAGAATAAAAATAAAACTAATTTCTATAAATTACAAAATATTAGATAAATTAGAGTAGTATAAATATCTTTTTTACAACATAAAGTTATTAAGAAAAAGATTGATTTTTGTATTATTTCACAAAAGTAGTTTTATTATCTTTTTGTTTGTATTTTGTAATTTTATAAGATTTATATTATTATCCTTATCACTCCAGGCTTGTATTATAATTTGACTATTATTTATTATTATTCATAAATTGTTAATTTAACTAGTAATGGTTGATTTAACTAGTATTGTTTATTTTGCTATGTAGGTTTTTTTAAAAAGTTTTCATACTGTTTTATCTCGTTCGCACTGTTCAGTTGTTTATAGATTCCTCTATTATTCTTACTTATTGTTTCATGTGAGATGGATGTGTATCTAAACATGTACCTGTGTTTTTTTTAGCCTAGTTTGGCTTTATGTAATTTATTTTCAATAAAGAATAAAAAAAAAGAATAAATAAAAAAAAATCAACTAAATCAATAATCAATTAACGATGAAAACAAAAAGATAATTCACCTTTTTAAACTTCTGGTGTTATTCCACCCTGTCAATTTAACTGTTATATTTTAAAATACCCTAACCTATTAGGGTTCAGGGATCTATTCCTTATTTTGTTTTTGTTTATTTTTATTTTTATTTTTATTTCCATGTTGGCCAATCTATGTTTTTAATTTGTCTATTATATTTGCATAAATTGGGCCTATTTTTTATTTAACTGTTTTATAATGTATTGAGTTATTTTTTGTTTTATTTATATAAATCACCTCTTTAATTTTTCTGATGTGTGTTTTTCTCTCATGTTGTAATATTTCTACTTTTTCAGAACCAAATTGGTGGTTTAAATTCCGTGCATGGTCCAATAGTGCTGTTTCATTTTTATTTGTTTTACTGATATTTTTACATAAAATAAACCAGCACTATTGGACCATGCACAAAAAATAAGGCTTAAGGGTGTGGCTGATTATCACCACATAAACCAACACCACTGTAGAATAGAGTTCTTACTCATGAAGTGCCCAAGCGATTGGTTGGTAATGTGCATTGTATACTAGTTTTAAATTTTATTTAAACAGTACAAAACATACAGTCACTTGATCTTATGGTAGTTTTAAATGAGTGTACAATTTTAAATCGAAAGTTGTATGAATATAACTGACCATAAACTTAATATCAAGTAAAAGGTAAAAAGAATTTGAGGCTTTTGTTAACGACGTGAAACGATTTATGACTTTCCTATGATGAATGACATAGATCTTAGATAGTCGTTAAATTTAATTAAGAAGCAATACCGAATAGTTTGTAAAAGACATTCCTCATTCTTTGCGGTAATTAAAAAACTTTCTTGGCAGGAGCCTTAAACCAGTGGGAAAGAATTAGAAGACGAACTTAGTACCGGGGGCATCTGCGAAAACTTTCTGAACTTTGAGGATATTCAACTTTATTAGTCATTTGGCAGGTCGTAGATCAATCCTGAAGAGCTGTAAATGTGGCGAAGAATTCTTTCGTTTCAGTTTCCAATGTAATATTAATAGGAGGGTATAAAGATCTGGGACTGTATTAGTTCCCTGAATGGAGGCAGAACTGAGGGGAGAACCTTGGGTTGTTCCATAAACATTGAATAAATTAACATCCTCAATGGGGTTGGGCACAATGCTATTCAATTTGGCGCAAAGTGTCAATAGTTTCACATTCAGGATGAGAATGGATGATTTTTTATGAAATTGATGAGTAGAGGAAATAATAAGATAAGGTCATTATGTAAATCGATTGGTATACTTCTGAATCTATTTTTTTTTTTTTTTTTTTTTTTTTTTTTTTTTTTTTTGTCCTTTTATTGGAAAAATATAATCTGTCACACTTAAAAGCAATAATTACCTATTGATAAAAGGAATAATAATAAAAATATTAATGAAATATGTGAAATATTTATCTATTGGTATTACTACTATATAAAATAGATATATGTAGTAAATGTGTGGCAAAATTATTAAAATAACTTGTAAAGCATCTACCCGTTGGTAGCAGTTAAATAAAAATAAAAGCAGTTAAATAGCAGATATCTTCGTTTCAGACGCCTCGGGAGATTATCGGGAAAGGAGTGAGAAGAAAGTTGAGGGACGAAGGGATTTAAGTGATTACGGAGTTCGCTATGAAAGTAGTGGTGTCTGGTTTGGGCTAAATCAGCAACATAAGGAACTTCGAGATCTGTATGGATAAGTTTATTTGTGACTAATTGAGGTGCATTGAGGATTTTGGGTTGTAAGAATTGGATATGAGAATGAAGGGAACATGATTTTCTATATATACGTTTTATCAGCGTACTATACAATATCTAAAACTCAGCATGTGTAACTCTAGACCAAGAGTCTTCCTCACAAGGCCGGATCTAAAGACATCACTATTCAGTGGGAACAGATTGAGGGTGCTTAAGCCAATAATGCTCAAGACGAATAAAGAAGCTGGCCTTTACTACGACTCCAATATAAATATTCAATACAAGAGGTCTCTTGGGCATTGCCAATTATCATTAAAGGAAGGTTGGGGAGAAAATTAAAACTAGTTTAGGATTAGGACCATTCGAAATGTTAAGATGTTGACCTGTGAGAATGAAGGAATGAGTATTTTGTCATCGAGAAATGCTATATTCAGGTCATCAAGTAAGTTTCGTCTGGTGGCACAATGAAAATTTTCGAATCATTAAACCAAAAACGGAATATCGATTTGCATATCCAGGCAACCCCCCCCCCCCCAAACCTGGTATGATAACTACTCAATGAACAGAAGTATTAGATCGTCAAACAAGTTTTTATTAGAAAAAAAAGTATTGCGAGGTTTCTAAAACCCACTAAGAAATTGTAAACCAACAGTAAATAGTAGGTGTACAGCAATGTAGCAGAAGTTTTTTAACTCCATAAAGCTAGAACAAACTGCGCATTCCAAACACGTTGTTCCTTTTGTAACTTAATTAACGAGTACGCTTTAAAAGAGCCTTGGAACACAATTATTCTGAAAGAGAAAGGTTCAAAGATTTCAGGTCATTGAGCATTCACGGCACCTGTTCTCAATTACTTGGACTTTATTCTAGTTTCCCGTTCTGTGTTTTCCCAATTTTTTTTTAAACTATTTTTCTTAAAGAAAAAAAAAAGATTATCTGAAAAAAAAAGAAAAGGAAATTATAAAACAAAACAATTAGTTTTAATTAGTATGAGTTATTATGCTGAATGGAACGCATTTGAACCGGGTCAGGCTAATATTTCATCATTTATTTTTTTAACTCTTTAGTTAAAATTAGCAATTTTTTTTCAATTTATTTTGCCGATGATGCAAAAATGTGCTTATATCACTATAATATATTTAAATACCATACTATCTTATGGATAAATATAAAATAAATAGAGACTTTTAAATATAATTAAATAGAGACTTGGAAATTGGTTCATTAATATTTTATTATTTTTTTCTAATTAACCCAGTATGTTAGTATGGTAAGGCTGAAGGTGGTATCATAGGTCCAATTCACTACACTGTATATACTTGACATCCTATCCCTACCTAGCACTGTCCTCAACATGCAAACGCTGATGACACGTTGATTTTTATTCACTATATATAACTGTTACCAAACAAAATTATATTTAGCGAAATGTCTGAAAATAAATAAGGTATAAATATTAATAAATAACACCACATCTTACAAAGCATGGATGAGCTATTATAAATCAATGATAGAGGTACTGAACCAATTCTTATTTTTTATCTCTTACTTGCAATATTGGTATGCCCTAAATGTTTTATTGTGTTGTTTTGTATGTGATAAAAAGTCCATATACCTTGTTTGATTGTAGTGTAGTGTGAGTTCAGAGTTTTCTTTTATACGTGTGTAAAGCGTGTACAAGGTCTTAGGTAAATTTGAATATGTTTAGTCCTTAACTATATTTCAGCTTTGGAGATTCAGAAAAAAAGTTATACTACTAAGCTCAGGGTGATTTTTCAGTTCTGATTTAAATTTGTAGACACGTATAATGCTAAAGAGTAAACATTGCAAGTTTGGATTTTTTAAATATTTTTTTTTATATGTTGAATATCAGTGAATTGAATAACTCATTATTCATTTCCATATTTTTAGGTTCTGCATATATTAGGTTAGGAGCAACGTTCTCATGTCAAAAATTACAAGTCCTTATAATTATTAGTTTCTTTTAAATAGTTCATTATTTGAATAAGGAAAGGTAAATTATTTTTTAAAAATTTTCAGACTATTACTTTTGTCTCTGCTTACAGTATTTTAATCTATTCAACAAGAATGTATTCCAGTAAAATAAGGGTTTGCCGAAGAAAAAACTGCGGAACTTTTATTCTCAACGGATCTTTATGTTTTTTGGGGTTCTGAATCCGAATCTGAAGTTTGCTACCACGGCAACCATCGGCTTCATATTCAAAATCGCAAAAAACCGCCAAAAAAAAACGTAATTTTTGTTTTTTATCTATAACACGATAACGAAGCTTTTTTCGAAGCAAGTCTTTCGGAGTTATAATATCCCATATAATATAATATCCCAGGCACCTAAAACCCATGCTGTTGTTAAATCCATGGTTTCCGGCACATTTATCATTATAATTCCGAACGTATTTATCCGATTCAAAATGTTTTTTTTTTTCAATCGGAAAGGTGGTCAAATTTACAATTACGTAGATCCTATATATGAAATTTTATTACAATTCTTGAAATACACAAGCTATTACGCTGAAAATCGCTTACTTATGTAAAATATATGCTTTTTTGGCACATTATTCGCTATAACTCCAAAACCATTTGTTCGATCCAAAATTTAATATTTTTATCTAGAAGCTGGTTAAATTTACTATTAGATCGTGTATATGTAACTTATAATTAACACCGTGAAATACCCACACCAGTCTACTGAACATGTCATAATTCACATATTTTGCCAAAACATACACATTTATCGTGCTAGCTTGGGTGGTTTACAGGATTTAATATTATTTACATATATATTTTTTTTTCCATTTTGGAGCTCACTGAACATTGAGTAATAACTTAAATTAATAAACCTCTAGAATAAATTATGAATAGGATATTGAAAAAAAAAGGTTTGTATTAAGAAAAAAAAAATTATTTTAGCCAAGTTTTTTTAAAAACTATTATCTAAAATCAAGAAATAATTTTATCCCATTACAAGCTTGCTAACGAGGTAGAAGAATGGGCTATTTGAATATTTCTTGTAAAGGCCTCCGTTGTTTAGAAGTTTTTACAAAGTTTGAGGAGGAGATAACAAAAGTTAGGCGAAGACTAAGCCAACTATGAAAAGGCTGATAATATAGCGGCCTCGATAATTGCACATTTCACAAGTTGTGAAGTCTGCATCAGCAAACTTAAACAAAGCCCCATCATGCGGAGTTCTCCCGTTCATTATCAACTTGCTGGACAGATTTAACCGTAATAATAGCCATTGCATGAAAACCGGGGGTTAATTAAAACAAGAATTAAATTACAGCTGTTTTATAATATAATATTTATATGTATTCAGTATATACCAATATATATATATAAATATATGCGTGTGTTATGGGATTTTGAAACTTATCATAAGCTCAAAATAAGTACCAAGAGGTACCTAGAGGTTTCTCTGGCCAGTTAGTAATACTAAAACCTATATTTTCAAACCTCAACCCTCAAATTACTTCATTCCCAGTCTTTAAAACTTGTCTGAAAATTATTAAATTATTATAGAACTGCTTTCCACGTTTTTATCACTATGATCTCGATTAGTCTTTTACTTCTAAATGATAATGTCTCGGCCATACTTAAATTAATTAATTTATTGGATATGGACTTGTATGCTAAAATTTATTTTCGTCATTTATTCCTTTTTTGGTACAAAATCCTTTATTAAATAGAAACTGAAACGTACTATCTATATTCCATGACTGTATTTAGATTTCACGATCGCTGCAACTTGAATTAAGTAAATGGGTAAAATTCTTTGATATGAAATACAATAATTTATCGTTTTGGCTATCCTTTTAATACCCCTACAATGCAGTTCCAGAAAAAACATAAAATCCCACGCCATTATTTAGATTCAAAAAGAGAGAGTGTGCGGAGTTTAAGAAAGATGTCGATCAAGTTACCCTCCTCTTCGAAAAACAAGTGGCTGTTACGACGGAAAAGATAATGTCCAATTGATGAACAGATCATGAGAAAGACACATGGCAGACACCTGGGGTAGCTGACGATATAATCTGCTATTTGAATATGTATTAAAAACCTGTTGAAACATAAAGATCTATCAAATCATTAAACGATAGAATTCATAGACTTTCTAGTTCGATCCGGCTCTTTTAGGTCACAGCGAAAAGGAAGACTCAAAGTTCCATTTAATAACTTGAGGCTGAGAAAAAAAGATTTAATGAACCACTTGCTAACTTGTTCTTTATCAGTGTCTGTATTTTTGGCATTAGATTTGTTACCTGAATTCCATTCTATATGCTTGTTTGTGGAACAAATGATTTTCAAAGCTTAAGAAGAGATGATCCAAAAAAGGCTTGAGTGTTTAACTAAAAAATAATAGCTACCCGGTTGACAAAAAATTAATGGAATAAATCAGACCAAATTCTTTGGTAAATGATTCCATCGTGAGGGTAGTCGCTATTTTGTTTTGTATATGTGAACTAAACTTAGATTAATTAAATAATTTAATTAGAATTATTTAGATTTATACCAGTAATCTTATTATTACATGACTATTATATTATAAAAATATATTATTCAGAGAAAGATAATGATATTGAAACGGAACAAATCAGTTTAATGTTTATATTGCATGACTTGCCTAGCTTACTCAGATACATCAAGGGCGAAATA
Source organism: Euschistus heros (assembly GCA_003667255.2). Taxonomy (NCBI): domain Eukaryota; kingdom Metazoa; phylum Arthropoda; class Insecta; order Hemiptera; family Pentatomidae; genus Euschistus; species Euschistus heros. The sequence continues at coordinate 293,119 of RCWM02000288.1, read as the reverse complement.
GGAATTGTGGAATCCGTTAAATAAAGCAATATTTCAGAAATAAAGACCGGTTAATTAATCCAGGAATTGTCGAAGATGCTGGAGTACACTCTGTTCTTGATTGAAGATGACCCGACCCATGCTCCGTTCGATAGCTAAATATAGAAGCCTATTTCACCCTGAAGTGATTATACTCTCATTTTAGGGGTTGGGTGAATGTGACCTTCGGGGCTAAGGGGTTGAAGGAAGAGAATTTAACATTAATGTGTTAATTTCAACATTGAAACAATTATTTGTAAATAATCACCATAAGCCAAAATTCCATTGAACAGCAGATTTTTATTTAATTCAATTTCTTTTCATTAGTAATATTTCCCAATGGGTCAAGCCGTAAGAGAAAATTTAATTTTTATTGCATATTTTAATACATGAATGTAAAGTATTAATAACTACACAAGTCCATCAAATTTAATTTAATTCGATACATTTATTGTACGTTAAAATTGTACTATGTGAAATTAAATATGAGCTACATTTCCTATGTTATTGTCCCTTAAATAAATTCAAATCTGTCTGAATGCTATTTACTAACAATAATAATATATAAATTGAAGGGACCACTGAAAAAAAAACAACATAGAATGCATTTCAAGTTTCCACCAAAAACCTCGGAATCTCCTTTGATCAACACTTATCCTGGAGTAATCACATTTCCTAAATTACCAGAAAACCCACCATGATCCTCAAACAGCACCTCCAATGATATCGTGACTCCTTTCCCCGAAGTACCCGCCAACTTCTGGTATCCTCTCTCATTTTTCCCCACTTCGATTACGGGTGCTTGGTGTATGGGGGGCTGTATGTTAAGCAAGAGATGAGACTAAGGAGACTAATGAATTGCTTTATAAGATTCATCTTTGGGGTCGACAGACGGTCTCACGAATCTTGTCGGTGCATTGAGCTAGGGTGGCTTTTCCCTACGGCAATACTTCCTCAGCACTTTCCTATTCCAGTCAATAAAAACCAATAAACCTTACTATATCCTAGACCTACTTACTCTGCGTTCCTCCATTCACCACCTGAATACAAGATCCCAACCTTCCAACCTATATACCCCCTCACATAGAACTGCCTCCTTTGAAAAATTCTTCGTTATCCGCGCTACCTCTTTTTGGAATTCCTTACCTATCCATATTCGCAAAGCCTCTTCGTTAACTTTTTTAAACATCTTTTATTTATCCATCTCATCGATCTTCAATCTCCCACAAAAATGTAAATAATATATAATATATAATAAGTGTGCATAAGTGTGTTAAAATTTTTACTGTTGATTGTTTTTTATTTATTTTTTTTTTACTTAATTTTAATTTTTAATCGTTTTTTTTTTCATTGTTTCTTCTCTCTTCTTTTTTTTTTCATAATTTAATTTGTAATACTGATGTGCTGATTTGTAACTAACCTCAGCCAAACAATTTAACCTTTTTATTGTGCACTATAATTATTCTTAGGGAACAGTCTGTCCCAGAATAAAGTTTATTTTTCATTTTCAATTTTTTTGAAAATTTACCAGACCTTGGTAAAAGCACTGTAGTGTAAAAAAAATAAAAATACAGGACTCATTAGTATATATCTCTTCTTAATAATGTGGTAAATCCTAAACTCTACTTTGATGTGCCAACACGAATACCTACTCGTATAATAATCCATAAAATGGGTCTTACAATATACAATTGAGGACCCCCCTTCCTAATCTTTAATTACTTAATGTATGATGTAATGTATTTATTAATATGAAATCAATAAGTAATATTAATAATTATCATATATTAAAGACTAAAAAAAATATGATTAAGTATTTATTAGGAACACAGGTAGCAGGGTTTTCGGCAGGATACTCAATTGAGTTTTACTTATCTGTAATAGTGTTAGTGCTTGCCGGCATACTTGGGGAAAAAGGTTTTTCAAACAAATGAGTTCGAAGGCAGAAATGCAAAGGTAAGATGGGGGATACATCGCTATTTAAAATGTGCCTTGGAAATATGGGGCGTTTGCTCTAAGAAGCATTCTTGCAATGGAGGAAGGAGTAGCAGAAGGAAGAAAGAGCCCGATAGGAGGTGGACCATGACGGAACATAGGGACCAGGTAGAAATGGACCTTGCCGACTTTATTACTAAGGCAATGTACTATAGAATGCCAATGGGTGTTTAATTTAATTTTAAAATCATCCTTAGTCTTAAAATCATCATTCTTCTAAGATTCTATTGTATTTACTTGTAATATTGAACTTCCGCTCAACCATCCTTTGGAATTCTATTCCTTCTCAATTTAAAACATATAAATACGTCTATTTCCAGTACTTCATTCTTATGCAACAGTCAACTTATAGAAAAAGTTTTTTGTGCAGATCGTTATTACTATGCCATGCACTGTCTCAATATTTCAAATAGGGTTTATAATATTAATTAGTATTATTTCATTAATAATACTTATTATTAAGATAACGGACGAACAATTAAACAGATTAATTTGAATCTATTTATGTTCTTCAATTTAAGCAAGATAAAATATATTATTTACTAACACTAAACATTTTTATATAAAACTCAAACGTTCGCTTAAAACTGAAGAACATTGGCTTAGTAAGTATCAGACCGCACAAGAGGGTGGCATAATACAGTCAGAGATGAAATTATCCAACAAAATATCGATCTAAGAGCGAACTGCTAACTCAGCCGACGTGGGCGACACCACAGATAAACAGGCCAACGAGGTAAACAAGATAATAATGAACTATTGTGGCGCGACTCCCAGGCACCCCCAGTACCTGTAGGCGGTTCTCGTACCAATGAGGGGATTAGTTCTTCACTTAATTTTGTAAAGGCGTAACTATAAATGGAAAAATCTATACTATTATATATAAAAGGACAAGCCATTCTTTGATCGTGATCACAAACCGGGGAAACTATTAAACCAATTTCTACCAAAGTTTGACCACATCATCGTTATAATTCAAAGATGGTTTAATAATAATAATGTCTAATGAATTTTTACTAATTCTTTATAGAAAAAGCAATACTAAGTGGATAACAGTGTAGTTCAAAAATGGCGGCAATGGCCATTCTATGAAAGGTTACTACTGTACAGTGTTGTATAGAGCTTGATATTGATAATAAAAATTTACTTATTTTCAAATAAATTATTACAAATAAAAGCTGTATCGTGTGAAATGTTCCAAATTTTAACTACATCATTTTCATAGTTCTAAGTTTAGCAACAATAAACATTTAAATGTACAATGTTGAGTGCTAGAAACGAGGTTGGCCACACTGCCCCATACTGATATGTTTAGAAATTAAAATCCAACCAGATGCAATCAATAAGATTATTTCTACCGAATAAAAATTATTACAAATCAAAATGCTGATCTTCAGCTTCTTTATATTTTGTGTAAAAATATGAATTAAGGGCCTTTAGTTGTATGCACTCATAAATTTTCGATTATATGCAACATTTTCTTGAAAGTCCCTGTCCATCTGGATTACCAACTCATACATTAAAATTATGACAACGTAATCTTCAACTATCTTATCAACCTAAATTTAACTAGGGTAAAAAAATTACTGCTGTGCATGAAAATATAATGATCAATTGCATACTTTAATACAAGATTTTTATCGATAAACATAAAAATTCAATTATTAGTTAAAATTATCCAAGTTTCTTACTTAGAGGGCGAAGGTTGTATAATATTTTTCAATAATTGATGTAATAAATAGCAATATATATTAAAATTTTACTGATTATAATCTAATTTATTACTAATTTGCCCATAATTTCATTAGGTTTGTAGCTTTAAGACCATATAAATGCTTGTCGGCTATAAAACTACCCTAGTTAAGCAGCTCTGCTTCGACAACGAGCCTATTCTAAAAATTTTTTATTTTGAAATGTTTTAAGCTTTGAGCTAACGTATATTTATTGTGCCTATCTACCTTGCCTAGTCTACTGATCATCATTCCTTTGAGTCAAACATGAATTCCATAAGGTGAGATACATACCAACCGTTAAATTTCATTTCTTGTTATCAAACATTCAACCCTTAGTCGATTCCCTTATGCGCCTTCCATAAGACAGAGTATTTTACTTCTAAAACTTCTAATTTTACATTCCTAGATTACTCTCTACCTGTTTAATTAGCCAACCCTGGTTGAACTTTCTTAGATTTTTTTTTTTGGTAGGCACTACAGACTGAATATGTCCTATGGTGTCCCTACCGACATTCACTGCGTGCGCGAGCACAGGCAGCTCTGAGGGAGTAAACTGCCTCAAATCACTGCGAACCATGGTTTACATGTAGCTTGATTGCCTGCCCCTTTAGGACTAATTCGCCAGCGCCCTTCCCACCGACGCACAGTGGTCCAGAACGTCCTAAAAGCGGAAAAAAAACCCTAATGAATTCCTAAAAAAATGATGGTATCGACTTGCGGATGTTCTCATTCGTTTCAGAAAGAAAAACAAGTTTATAACATTTTTTTTTTTTTTTTATTTACAAGATTATTAAAATGTAAAAAATAAATTAAATACTTTTAAAAATTATATGCAGTTACTATAACTTATTAGGACAATAATATAACCACAATTAGTATAAAAAGTGTAAACTGAACATTTGATGCGGTGTGCCGTCTCCCTAGAACTCATTCCATCCTAATAAATGAAGAAATCAAACGACGCTCTTCTTTTTAAAAACATTAATTTTCCCTCCATAATTGACGAGCCTACTGTCGTATAAATTCAACACTAGTCTAAAGTGGAAAAGGTATTCATTGTTTTCAACCTCAATATGAATACAATAGTAAAAAATGACAGTGAGTCAATCGTTTTGAGGCATATCAAATTTTAATTTTTACTAATATAGGATTTTAATATTCAATAAGGTTTGATAATTCTTTCTCCATTTCAAATATCTTAACTTATACTTCAAGCTGTGTTAAAGAACTAATATCAATCGAATATAAAGAAATCATAAAAAGTGTTTCTTATTTACAAGGGCGGGTCTAAAAATGGGTTACAAGACGACCGGTTTCGCTATTTCTTGTTGTTTTTTTAGCTTCCTCAGGTTCGTATATCTGACAAAAAATAAGTTTATTAGAAATAAGTTAATTGGATATAATATCATCAAAATCGCAAAAAAATGAATTAAATTTGCAAAAACTCTTGCAAACGGTGAAAATTTTAAATGTTAATTGTAGATCATAATATGAGTTTTCAATCCACATAAGCAACATCGCGGAGGTAGACGGGGCTAACAGAGAAAAACTGTGGTTTTTAAAACACCTCGGTATTCTTTCATATTACGTTGTAATTTGACAACAGTTTCAATTCTGCCTCTTTTCGTTTTATTCTTTGTCAAAATGAGCAATAAAACTCTTTTGAGAAAAAATAAGTGCATATGCTAAATAAAGCAAAACAATAGGGAATGAACAGTACATGCCTGATTAGTATCACACCCCTAAAAAAAGTACAGAATTCAGACAGGTTTTTTCCTCCCTCAAACAACTGTGCACATCGCGACGTACGTTCAATCACTCGGGTTCAAGGACAGTGACATACCGATCTAGATCCACAGATTATGGTGCCTTAAGGTCAGCGGACCCCAGACTTTTGTATTAGGTAGTGCTCCGAAAAATATCAATCAATATGACAATAAAAAAATATCAAAGTTGAAGTTAATGAACCTAAGGTTTAAATCGGCCACTTAAAATAACTACTGAACCATCGTGTTAATGATTTAGTAAATATTAGTTACTTTGTATCTGCAAAGGTCAAATCACCCGGTCAGAAACACATCTTCCGTGATCAAGAGTAGGTCTAAATAAGGAGTGTATCCCTAAAGGAGCAAGAAAAAGGTTATTTCTTGATATTTTTTAATTTTTTCATGACGATGTATGAAGGTTATCTGAGGAAATTTCCATTTTATTCGCAACTACAGTTATTATTTTTATGAAATTTAAGACAAATAAAAATATGAAAGTATTTTTTAAATAAATTTTCAGAGTTTATGTCCTAAATGAAACGAACAGTAATTTTTAGAATTTTTGTAAACACGACCTCTCGCATTTAATTACCAAATTAATACAACATATATATTTTCCTTTAGAAAAGTAAATAGATACAAGTACCATATGATCTGTGAAAGCTAGAACACGTTGTAGTATTTCTCTGTGTTTGTTTTGATTTTCTTCAAGTTACGAAGTGTTTTAGATTTCATATTAGCATTTTAACTCTAACTATTAGATAAATTGATCATTTTAAAGAAGTTATATATTATTTATAAACAGCTTTAAAGAAGAATAATTAGTTATAATTTGGAGAGGTTAGGATTGAAGCTCCAAACAGGTAATTAACAAGCTTTATTATAGTTGGTTGCCATGGCGAACAGGGCGAGGCCATGGCCGCCTGACGAGTCTAGTACAGCAGCCAAAAGACAAGCGCTTCCCAACTCTTATGGAAATTTAATTCCAGATCTAAATTTAGATCATTTTCATCCTGACCAAAGGCCATTACTAAATACATCAACTTCTACACATTCTTCATCTGATTCTCCTCCAAAGATTCCACCAATTATTATTTCAAACATAACGAGAAATGAATTATTAACATTTCTCAACTCTCGACCTCATATAACCGCCTCTTTCTCCTCACTACGATCTAGAGACATTCGCCTACATCCCGCAAATTTTGAAGAGAGAACAGAAATCATGAATTGGCTCACTTCGAAAGAAATCAGCCATCATACATACGGATCCGGACCCAATGATAAACGATATTTCATAACCGGCTTTTTAACTGACTTTCCTCCTTTAGAAGATTTTAACAGGACCTTTTTGGCCATTCCTGGCGTCAAATCTATACGAAGACTAAAGAAAACACTTTCAGATGGAACCAAAATGGATCTCCCTGAGATTATAGTCACCACATCCCCTTCAGTAAAACCTGAAAATCTCCAGGCTCCCGGATCAGTCAATCGCATGAGATACAGGGTCGAACTACCACGAAAAAGACCATCAGAAGGAATTCGCCAATGTTTTCGGTGCCAATCCTTCGGGCACATTTCCACCTACTGCTTTCGCCCTATTAAATGTGTGAAATGTAGTGGCAATCACGAATTAAAAGACTGCCCTCAAGACTCCCCACTTCGTTGTGCAGGATGTAATCAAGAGCACACGGCTTCATTTAGACGATGCACACGACGTTTGGAATACATAAATGTTGCAAAAAATAAACCTGTCAAGCCTACAATATCATCTCTACCGCCACCATTATCCTCAGAAGAATTTCCAAATCTTCCACGAACTTCAGCTCCTAATATCGTGGCACCGCAGCCATCTCGCACACATGTTCGCTCAGCGCATTCTCCTCAGCCAGCAGTTTCATTCCTTCAGCAGATAACTCCGATAATACAACAAACCATCACTTCTACGCTTCAGCCCATTGTCACTTAACTCCAGGCTCTCTTAGTAAGCATCCAGCAGCTCTCTGCTTCTCTTCAGCCACTTCTTATCACTCTTCAGGCCTCATCAAATATGGACATTAATGGTTGAGATTAAGGTAGTTAACTGTAATATTAATCATTCTCCTTTCATTTCAGGTATTCACGCCCTTCTCACTTCTGCACGCCCTGATATTCTTATTCTTACTGATACTGGTTCACTTCCCGTAAACACTCGTTTTCTCTCTTATTCTTCCTATCATACTACTGATGTTTCCATATTTGTTCACAATTCCATTAAACATCGCTTTCTTCAAACCACATCCCCTCATCCTTCAATTCAACTTCTGGGTATAATTTTATATGTCAATGGAGTCCCTCATCAGCTGTATGGAATTTACGCTCGTCTTTCTTCTCCAGTGAAACCTTTCACCCAGTTCCTTCAATCTGTTCCAAGATCATCGTTTGTGATAGGAGATTTTAATAGCAGACATCAAATGTGGAATAATATTTCCTCCAATCCGAGGGGAAAAGCCATCGCACAACTTCCAGAAACTATTATTTACCCTTCTTCTCCTACATTTCAGTCTTCTCGAGGCCATGTTAGTACAATAGATTTACTTTATACCCATGCACCTCATCTTATTACTTATTGTTATACTCTTAACAACATTTCCTTTTCAGATCATTTCCCAGTAGTCTATCACATATCCTTTATTAGCACCCCACCCAACTCTTCATTTCATTACAATTATTCTAAAGCTGACTAGATAGGATTTCAATCCTTTCTTTTCAAAAACTCTCCTTCTTCCTTGCCCCCTTTACCTGATATACCAACCACGGCTGATATAGACAACGCAGTTGATCGTTTCACCACTTTGCTCCAAGAAGCAGCCTCTCATTCTATCCCTACCTTCCAACCAAAACCTTTAGTATTACAAACACCTCCGAAACATATTCTTTGGTTAATATCTGTCCGTCATCGTTTGCTAAATAGGTGGCGGAGATGCCATCAACCAGAAGACCGCATTGCTCTCCGTTCTGTTACAAAACAAATCTCCCAGCTTTACAGAAAATGGAAAAAACTCAATCTGGGAAAATAAAATAACAGCTGCCTTCCAAAATTTACAAAAATTTTGGAAATTATCGCGATCATCTTATCATAAACGCCTTCCTATTAACCTTCCCACTTTACACTCTCCGCTTCCTACAGCACAAGAGCAAGCACAAGCTCTTTGTGATCATTATGCTCAACATTTTTCTGCACCTCTTCCTTATGTTCCTCCTTTTCTGCCATTTAAATCTTCCGATGTACCCCATTTTGATGCTATATTAGTTAAAGCAACGATATTTTGAATGGCACCCAAGAAAGCACCTGGGCCAGATAATATACAGGCTATTCTTCTCCGCCATCTTCCTCGCATAACCTTAAATTATCTTACCTCCATCTACAATTGCTCAGTTCTTGGATATTTCCCCAGCTCATGGCAAAAAGCCATTATTATACCACTTTTGAAACCTAATAAAACTGGCTTAAATCCGGATCATTACCGTCCCATTAGCCTCCTCTCCCATTTAGGAAAGCTTTTGAAAAATTATTGCTCCCGCATATTCAAACTCATTGCGATGAACTCTCAATTATCCCTTACGAACAGACAGGCTTCCAACCTCGTCTAAATGTTGTACATTCACTTTCACGTGTACACAATTATGTTACCACTGCCCTTCTTAAAAATCACGCTACTGCTATGATCTCCCTTGATTGTACAAAGGCTTTTGATTGCGTTCAACATGAGAATCTTTTTCTTCAACTTCTTCATCACGAATTTCCTCCTTTCCTCTTTAATCTACTTCGGTCTTATTTCTCAAATCGTTCCTTTTGTTATAGAGTTGGAAACTCCTTGTCATCATATAAGCCCTCTCGGATTGGTGTTCCACAAGGCTCTGTACTTTCTCCTATCCTCTACTCCATTTACACAGCAAATGTCATCGGCACTCGTTACCCACGCGTCGAAATATCAGCTTATGCCGACGATATTGCGATCTACAGCTCCTCTATCAGCACTACAAAAGCCCTTCACAATATACAAGCGGTGGCTCAACAAATTTCAGATTCCCTTTCCAATTTAGGTATTTGTATAAATCCTTCTAAAACTGACGCCATAGTTTTCTCATTTTCCCGTCAATCCCAAAGGAAAAAGATCCAGCCAATCAAGCTTAATAATACCGAAATTCCGATTGTATCATCTATTAACTACCTTGGTGTTCGACTCGATCGACACCTAACCTTTTCCAGTCATTTCCGTCATCGTCTAAACTTCACTCGACAAACATTCACTTCTCTTTCGCATCTCTTTCGCTCTCCAACTTTATCTGTCCGATTGAAACTTCTTCTTTATAAAGCTATCCTTCGTCCTAGACTTCTTCATGCAGCTCCTCTTTTTCGGCACTTAGTTCAAGATACCATCAATAAATTAAACAGACTCCAAAATAGAACACTAATGACTATACGAAGACAGTCACCTTGGCGTACAGACCGACTGACTGATTTTGCATCTCGATTTAATCTAGAAAACCCTGTTCAGTACATAAAACGTTGTCACATCAAATTTTACGACATGCTACCTACCCTATCCAATCCCTCTTTTTTCTTCTTTAAATCCTCCTTCAAAGCCAACCAACTGGAATGGAAGGACAAATTCCCGTCTTAAAACTCTCTTTTAATTTCTGTTTATTTATTTATTTTATTATTTTTTTTTTTCCTATCTGTTTAATTATTTATCCTTTTTTTTTTTTTTTTTTTTTTTACTACCTTAATATCAGTGTAACATCGTCACTGAATGTCGCTATTTATCTGTAACACTATGTTTTTTTCTAACATTCAATCACATTAAAACATCCAAAAGGATGATATTTTGTAAAACTCTGTCTAGATACATTTTATTTTAATGATATATGTATCAATGTACTATTTATCTTTTGAATAAAGATGTTTTGAAATAAAAAAAAAAAAAAAAATAGATACAATTTTTTTTCAATAAGAGTAAGAATTAGATTCAGGGATTTGTGACGATTTATTGCTAATTTTATGAAATTTGAAGATAGTAAAGTGTGCCTGATAGTAAAGTATGCTCGATAAAGTTCGAATTCGAGCAGAAAGTGCACACGGAGAAAACAACAAAGGGGAGCCAGATTTTAAAACTTCGTCCGAGCTTTTACCTATCATTTTTCAGATCCACCCAAAAAATAATTAATGTATTGATCTGTAGAAGCATTTTAGTAATTGGTCTGGAGCAGAACGGAATCAATTATCAAAGAGATTCCGAATGTATTTTACAAAAGGTTTTAAGTGATTGGTTAGCTTTGGCCGGTAATAAAATAACCTTTACGAATTTGGTTAAAATTTTTCGTGAACTTTGCAGAAGGATACCATAATGAGAGTAGTAAGTTAAACATGATATGAGTTTGAGTTTAAACGTATTGAAGTAAGAAAAATATTAAATCGAAACAGATAAAATTATTTATTTTTAATAACTATAATCTTTAAACAGTAGGAATGATACTTCAATTTTTACATTTATATTATTATTAGTATCAATATTATATTATTATTAGTATAAATATTATATTATTACTAGTAGAAATATTATATTATTATAAGTATTATAAGTGTATTACAAATATTGTAAATATTATATTGCAAATTGAGTTGAGCACTTATTAATTTCTTTCATTTTTTTAAAATATATTCTAATGTTTAGATCATTTACTAAAAAAAATGTATTAATGATCTACTGACAAATTATTACTATAAAGGACAAAGATAAATTATTAATAATGCACTATCTCACTCCAAAAATGCGAAGTATTTTCTAAACTTACAAAAACAGTTTTAGACTTAGATGGGAATCCTAACTATTTTCGCATAATAACAAATATATCTTAATTTATACATTTAATAAAAAAAAAAATAATAATAATATTGTAAATAATGGAGCAGATGGATGGGGTTGTATTAGGAATTGCTGATAAATCAAAAGTAAATAAATAACTAAAAGTTACAAAATATAAGAAAAAATGAAATAAAGACCATAGAATAAAATAAGGACTAGCAAAAGAAAATTCAACATAATGTATACAGCATATAAACCTCAACTTGGGAAACTCTTGATCAAACCTCTATTGATAGGGGAAATTTTAAAAGTTCCCTGCGCTGCTCTCTCGGGTGTAGAGAATTAATTTCAACTTATAATAACTTTATTCTTCTTACGATCCTCCGAAATATCTCTTCCAATATAAATATCAAAGGTAAATCACGTCTATTCTATTAAAAATTTTAAATTCACTTTTTTTTAAAAATAGAAAATAAAAACATCGTTAACCTGTAAAATGATTTATAAGTAATTATTATTTTGTTTTATTTCTTCATTTTTTTTTATTTATATAAAAATATATAATTTTTCTTTTATAGGTAACTGCACAAACTAATAGCCTTGACTCAAACTAAATATGGAAGCCAGAGGTGAATATAATCCCTTCGATGACTATTACCCGGTGAATATTTAAGAGCAACCGTTATTGAAATAGCAGTTTAACAGAGCAATCACCGTTACTAACCTAACCAACCTCTACCCCAATTACTTCTAGCGCACTCTACAAGATTATTGAGCAAGGAAGTGGGAGAGGGGAAATTGTTCAATCTCGAAGTAGAAGATGAGTCAAAATGTCATTGAATGAACTTCAGCTGTGCGGCCGATAAGTACCAGCCTGTCGCAGATGATCTTATAAATAACATTATCTGTGGACGGTGAGAATCTTGATGCAACTTCTCATAAATGGATTAATTATTGGTTAACAATAAAACACATTTCCGCCCTTTTTTTAAAAAAAAAACATATTTTGATTGTTAATTTATTATCAGTGATAAAAATATTTATTTAAATCATACGATTTTATGTATAATCATGAAATTTCAATTATAAACACAATAGCAAAAATGAGTATTCTTAAAAAACAAAAAAGAATATATCGATAATATAAAAGCGATCAGGATGTAAGCCGAATATACTAAGAAAGAAACACAGTGTTCTTTGTTATGTTTTCATATCTTTATTAGTAATTTTCAAAATGATTTTGAATGTTTCTATAAAAATGTAATATGTTCAGGCTGTGAATTACCATTATTTCTTTGAGTACGGATACATAGTATATGGAGGACTGTCTGGTGAGCTCGAAATTAGATCTAATAGAGAAATGAACTATTTTGTCAGATTTATTTTTGGGATCCTCAGATATCTCACCAGTATTCTAAAATTGAGAGGCTTAATCCTTATTTCCGACGTTAATACTTCCTAGGTGCACTCATATGTCAATTCTTTAAATCCCAAAAGACTTTATGACATCATGACCTCCTCACTCTGGGCTCCTTTATCCACCTCTTAAATACAAGAAACCAACCTGTACACTTCTGCGAATAGAACTGCATCCTTCAAAATATCATTAATCATTCACGCTTCCTTTTTATGAAATTCAGTGCTCATGAATAAAAAATTCTCTTTGTTTGTTTTTTTTTAGCAGAAAAGACGTTTGTATCACCAAAGAAAATTGAAACGGACAGAAGAGACCCAGTTTATTTTATAACTGAAAATGGTCAGTTCAAAATTACTGTTAATTAAAATCAGATGGCGCGACGTAATGGAACTTTTATGGAAGCCTGAATTATAATGGAAAGCTATTTAACTCAAGAACTAATTATTTATGAAGACATTTTACAACTCCTTAAAAATCCCTACTTTTTAGAACGCTATTTGAGGAAAATATTTTTTACGGCTACTGTAAAGGGATGGGGGGGGGGCATTATTAAATAAATCCTAAACCCTTTTCAGAAATATTTCTCTTGGTGACATCACAAATAAATGGACCGGTCACATAACGACTGAGGTGACCATAGCAAGTGATTTACCTCGTAGGAAACTAAATACAGGCAATACTAAAATATAAAAAGATTGAGATATGTTAGAATTATTCTTCAGTTTTGAATCAACAGTGCCAACAAACTATACACTAGGGAGTTCAGACTTGACAATGGTTTTTTTTTTTTTTTTTTTTTTTTTTTTTTTTTTTTTTTTTTTTTTTTTTTTTTTTTTTTTTTTTTTTTATTCTTTTATTAATAGAAATTTACAACTGTATTACAAAACACATCTAGTAAATATGCGGTATATATGAGATATAATGACATGAATACAATTTGCAGAGGAACTACCCATTGGTAGTACTCTAATGAATATTTACAAAAGAAGATCACGAGGCCATCTTCTTTTCAGACGCCTCGGAGGATTGCCAGGAATGGAATGGGAAGCAAGTTGTGCAACAAGTGGATTTGGATGAGCAGTGAGTTTATTATGAAAGGAGAGGTATCTGGTTCGTGCCAAATCAGCGACGTATGGGATATTAAGGTCATTGTGGATGATTTCATTTGTGACAAAGTAGGGAGCATTAAGGATTTTTCGAAGGATTTTGGATTGGAGTGATTGGATGCGGTAAGAATTCGATGGTTTGGTGGATCCCCATAACTCTATTCCGTATGTCCAAATAGGTCTGATAATCGTCATATATATGAGTTTTTTATAGTAAATCGGGAGATTTGAACGTTTGTCAAGTAGGTGTTGTAATAGTCGAAATCGACGTGCAGCTTCTTGTCTTTTCAATCTTGTGTGAGGGTTCCAGGTAAGTCTCTTGTCCAGATAAAATCCAAGGTATCTTATCTGTTCTACATTATTTAATGGTACTCCATTAAAGGATACAGGAGGACAGGATGAGGTAGGTTTTCGACGAAGGGTAAAGGTTATTTGCTGGGATTTACTGGGATTTATCTTAACTCTCCAGTTATGACACCATTCTTCAAGGGAAGTGATGTGTGACTGGAGTGTCTGGGATCCAGCAAATGGATTATCATTGACTGATAACACGCTGGTGTCATCAGCATAGGTTGGGGTTGGGTTTGGATATCAGCTGTATACACTGTATAAAGGATGGGACCCAGGATACTACCTTCAGGAATACCAGAGGTCTGGGGAAAGATAGATGAGTATTTAGAATTGTGATTAACTTTAAATACTCTATCAGAAAGGTAGGAGCGGAGGATGAGGAAATATGTAGATGGTAGGAATTGGCGAAGTTTGTAAAGCAGACCTGGGTGCCATACTCGGTCAAATGCCTGTTCAACGTCAAGAAAGACACCCGTGCAGTACATCTTGCGCTCCAGTGCAGATGAGATAACGTCCACCACACGATGGCATTGTTGGATAGTGGAATGAGACTGGCGAAATCCAAACTGGTGATCAGGAATAATGTGATTGGAATCAAGGATGGGATAAAGTCGTTTCAAAAGGAGCTTTTCAAGGATTTTGCCCATGATGGGTAGGAGGGAAATAGGTCGGTACGAGGAAGGGTTTTCTGGCGGTTTTTTAGGTTTTGGGATCATTTTTATTATTGATGATTTCCAGGAATCGGGAAAATATGTTGTACGGAGGACAGCATTATAAACGTAAGTTAGGAATAATACTGCTTTCCTTGGGAGGTGTTTGAGGATTCTTGAAGTGATAAGGTCGTGTCCAGGAGCTTTATTGGAGGGCAATTTACGAATGATGGCTATTATTTCTGAAGGGTGGAAGGCTTTAGGAGGAATGGTCATTTGGAGAGGAATGGCCAGTTCTGCTTCAATAAATTCTACATGGTTAGGATTTAGGATATCAGGATGAGGTTTAAAAATATTGTGTAATTGTTCACCAAATACCTGCGATTTCTCTAAATCAGATTTGGTCCAGGTTTGAGCTGGAGTAAGGAGAGGATGATTGAAGGTTTTGAATTTTAACAGTCTTTTGGTGGTGTTCCACAATGATTTATCGGAAACAGTTAGTTGTTCAGTTTGTTTTTGTAAATTTTCAAATTTTAGTTTTTTAAGTTCTGATTTAAGTCTGTTAGTCAATTTATTATAATAGGTTTTGTCAGTTGGATACCGAGTTCTATGCCATTTGGCCCTAGCGCGACGTTTCTCTACTAATAAAACGCGAATATTCTGCGGTAAGATATTTTCTGAAATTTTAATTCTATTTTGTGAAGTGTTTTCTGTTATGCAGGTTTGAATTGAATTTGTAAAATGTTCTATTGCCGAATCTATTTCTTTACATGTTTTTAGTGGAGTTTTTAAGTCAAGTTGGTTTTCTAAAGCCGAACGGAATTTGTCCCAGTATACTCGTCCAGTTATTAAGGATGGAGGAGAAGGTTTGATAATAGGAGTAGAATGTAATGTAAGCAAAAAACTGGGCTATGATCTGAGGAAAGGTCATCTAAGGAATCTATTGTAGTTAGGGAAGTAGGAATTTGAGAGGTGACAAATATGTCGAGGATATCTGGGCGTTTTTTTAGGGATGTAGGCCAGTAGGTAGGATTGTTAGGTGAAAGGATGGGGTAATTGTTTAAGGATGATACACGGGAAAGTATACTACCTCGGGAATTGGATGTTCTACAGCCCCATCGCTGGTGTTTGGCGTTGTAGTCCCCACCTGCAATGAAGCGCCGCCCAAAGGATTGGAATAAGGATTGCAGAATATTTTGGGAAAGGCTATTTCCTGGAGGACAATATACAGCTGAAATAGTAAGGTTAAATGGAAGGGTGGATAGGATTAGTGAGGTAGACTGAATGGTGTCAGTTGGAGAGGAAGGAATCAAGGTGTGGGTTAGTGATCTATGGATAAGAATGCAAGTACCACCGTGGGCTGTTTTGTCGGGGTGGTCAGTTCTGTAAGTGATATAGTCTTTGATGTGGAAATAAGAGGTAGGCGTCAGGTGGGTCTCGGTAATTAGGGCAATGTGAATGTTATTGTCGTGTAAGAATATGTCTAGTTCATTTCTGTGATTGAGCAAACCATTTGCGTTCCATAAAAGAACTGCCAAGGAGTTTTGGATCATTGAGGAACAATGGAAGTGATTTCTGACAGGGCTCTTGTGAGAAGGGTAACTAAGGGTCTGATAGTTTCTTGGAGTTCACGGAAGAAGGATGAAAGAATCGATGAGATATCACCAAAACTTTGGGAGGAAGTAGGATAGGGTTCTGATATTTGAAACGGATGATTACACTGGCTTGAGGACGGTACCTGGAATGGGATTTGGCTTGGATTTTGTTGAGGAGATATGGTTTGCCCATGTATTTGTACTGGAGGCTTGATCTGTTGGTTCACTTGTTGTGGTGTCTGTTGACAAGTTGATGGGGAAGGATTGATTATTTTGGGAGGTCGGGATGGAAAGGATGGTTGAGGCGCCTGATTTTGTGACCGTCGATTTCTTCGTTCGACCGTCGTGGATTCATTGGTTGGTTGAAGAGTCTGAGATGAACCTGCTGCTGAAGTTGATGGCTGAGGTTCAGTGAGTTGAACGGTTGAATGGCTGGGTTGTTGATATTGAGGCTGTTGTACTTTTGATGTTGAAGGAAGTGAAGGGAAGTCTTTGAGAGAGCTATTGATGACTGGGATGTTTTGATTCTGGGAGGATGATCCTACAGTTACGGATGTATGAGGAACTGAATTTCTATTAGTAGCTGAGTTGGTGCTTCTTTGCTTTTGCCTAAGTTTGTAAACCTGGCAACCTTTATAATTAGCGGGATGGCTCTCACCACACAGGACACACAAGGCTGGCGATTCACGTGTTTTTAAACATGATTCAGTTAAATGTGTTCCTGCACATTTAACACACCTTGGTTGCCGATTGCAATAGGTCTTTGTGTGTCCCAGGTTTTGGCATCTGGTACACTGAACTATTTCTTTTTTGAGTCGAGGAACTTCAAATTTTACGACGGAGTATACCAATCTTTTGATATTAAAAATCTCAAAATTGTTCTCTGCCGGCTCCAGATCCACGAAGAACAATGGGAGTTTGTGCTTATCAATACGGTGGAGAACATTGGCGACATGCCTGACAGAATGACCTAACTCCTCTAGGTCTCTTTTGATTGCGTTGGGAGGAACAGATTGATGAAGCCCACGCAGTACTACTCTGTAGGCCTTTTCTTCTTTTAACTGGTAACAATGAAATTCTATATTATTATTTTTCAGATGCGCTATCAGTGATTTGTAACTTTCTTTTGTTTCCGTATTTATTTTGATGTCTTCATATCTGGAGAAGCATTGGAAATTGGTTTGACCTATTAACTCGGATATATTTTGACAGAATTGTAAATAATTTTCTACGCCGGTGACGTAGATTGGAGGTGGTTTGAAATCCATGAGAGGTTTTAGTGGTTAAGGTGCTGAGCTGTCAGTTGGCATATTTGTTAGAGGTTGGAATCTATTGTTTGTTTCTATGGGTGTGACTGCAGAGACTATAGTCTTACTGCGGGTTTGTGGTGGTGTGGTGGATACATTTGGCTTTTTATCTTTTTGTTTTTTCTTTTTCTTTTTTTTTGTCGGGGGAGTTCCCAGTAGGCTCAAGAGCAGTATTCCTTTGTCTTTTAGACAAAGTTCTAGCCTTGAGAAACTTGGAGTCCGATTCACTGAAGTCAGAACATGGCATTTCTTCATCAGAATCAAAACACGATGATTTTTCATACTCCATGATGATATTAAATGTTTAAATTATTTTTAATAATTATAGAAAATAAAAGAGAATGAGAAAAAAAAATACATACATGAATAAATATTTATATATGCGTAAAATAAATTATTAAAAAAAAAAAAAAAACAAAGTCCCACTTCTATGAGTATCGAACTGGGCTTCGTCAGAACAGCGGTCAAGCGCCCAACCAACTACGCCACCAGTGATAATGTGGCGAGTAGGCCAATGTAACTGATAGCCTAACTCCAGACGTGAACAGGTCGAGACCGCCTAGCCATGCTGCGCCCAACTATCTAGTCTATCACTAACAGACCATCTTCAAATATTAGTTTCTAGGAACTCACCTAGCCCGAAAACTTCACAAATTGTTATAGTTTGTAGATACACAATATATATAAGTCTCGAGCTGATACGTGAGCTAATTCCACAAGAATCAAGGGAGTAAACACAGAGCTGATTTAACTGGCTGCATAGCAGTAGCGGCCATGTTCCTCACTGGTTACAGATTAAATTTATTTTTTTGAGGTTGCCGTGATATTTCTTTTTCTTTATAATTTTAGAGGACTATTTCGAATGATAAAATTTTGATTAAAACAGCTGATATTCTCTTGAAAGCAAAAGTGTGAATAAAGTAACGATCTTCTTTTTAAAAGTGGTCTGAGGGCCTTTTTATTAAAGTGCTTGGGGATCCAGGCACGGATATCTCGAACAAAAGAATTAAGCAACGGTTAGAAAGGCATTAAAAATGAAAATAAGAGATCATGAATAAAGGGAAAAAGTTCCCTGCTTTTTTCCTCGTTCATTCTAGATTAAACTTCCCAATCCAAAGTTAATTAGGATTCAAATAGAGCTTTAAGAAATAAAAAAGAATTTTCGGTAAAATATTTTTGAATAACTGTATAAAAGTTTACTTTTCTTTATATCTATAGTTTAAGTTTATTGTTCAAAACTCGAATACGTAATAATTATCTTACTGGAAGAGATCAATATATGGATATGTAACAGCCAAGCAGTACAAGCAACTGGCAACTCGTCAAACTGAAACGGCTAGAAATATAATACGTCTTATATTTTTCTATTGTTACATTCTGAGGTTATTTAAAGCTTCTTAGTATCCAAAAGCTCAAGAGTAGATCATTCATTTTCATGTTCTCGTTCATAATTATCAAAGTTATGCAGAATAACTTAAAGATACAGTGGAACGATCTTGGATCAATAAGTCCTCGGATTTACCGATCTAAATTAAAGTTCTTTCAATGGTTTTCATCTGGCAAATGATTCATGCATTAAATGTTTGATGGATGCTTATATATACATATAAGAAAATACTGGAAGAAAATGAAAGAGAATGAGTAGTGATATTCGCGTGATCTTAAAGAACTAATTTGTGAAGAAAAAACAGTCAAAAAAAAATTTGTTTAATTAACATATAACAGTAATTTCATTAAAATGTGTGTGTGTGTATAAAATACACATATTTTTCATTAAATTAACTATGGATCTTGCCTGTTCAAATTGAACTTGATTTTGAGGGTAAACAAAGCAAGAAACCCGAAACGTGTGTAGGTCTCGTTTAGAAAACATATATAAAATATTTTACAGCTGGAGAGATAGGTAATAACATATTAATTTTTACATAAATATAATCAGTAAATCAATTTGCTAATGTTCTGAATGTTTATTGATCTGTAGAGCTAAATATTATTGGCCAACGTTTGATAGTAGTTTTATAAAAACTGAATATCATAAAAGTTTCAAATGATTATTTTTTTCCTTATTCTCCAAGTTAAATAATGATGAAATAAAACACAAACAAAATAATGAATGTGGCGAATAATTCATCAATTCCTCATTATTTATCACCAATCCTAAAACCAACAGGAATCCAGAAAGAAAATTTAAAAATGAAAATCAGATTTTGGTTTTCAGTTGAGTGAAGGTGAAAGAATTTCGAAATTTTAATCGAAGACACACACACGTGTATATATATATATATATATATATATATATATATATATATATATATATATATATATATATATATATATATAGGTATATATAAATATATAAAGAAAGAGATTCTACATAAAGTGCTGTTTTACGCGGCCTTGAAGGGACTCTATTAGGAGGGTTATAGATCTATAAGGGCTGCCAATAAGGGATTACCTTTTAGAACCCTAGGCGCTAAGGGTACTGATCCCCCAACATATAAATCACCTAAATCCATTTTTAGCTCAGTTTATTAAGATATATTTAATAAGAATAGTACCAGATAATTCGATAGTTTTTTTGTTTTTTTTTATTCTATAAAAAGGTAATCTGTTAACATCAACCATTACAATAATAAAGATTTAATATAATGAAGAAGCCTTTTTTCAATATATTATAATAAACTTTCAAATATTTGGTGTTAAGTTAGGAAGAAACAAGAAAAAACATCTGAGTCTTTCCTCAATCCATGTACGACAATATTTAAGGAAAGATGCTTCTATTTATGTAGTGGGAAAAAGTGTCTTATTCCCTTAAAAACGTCGCGAAGTCGTGAAAACCACCCAAATGGCTATATGTGTAGTTTCAAGATTCAGATCTTTTTCAAAACTTTAAAGCTTTATGATAATGATTTTATTGTTGACTGTTAGTTGTAATTTAAGTGACGAAATGGTCAGGGGTGCAGTCAGGCAAATAAACACGCCAAGTTTTTAAATGAAAAACTTTATATTTAGCGTGCCGACATTTCAACCTGCCTTGCAGGTCTTCATCTCGTACAGAATTATTGGTTTTAACACCGTTTATTATTTTATTTATTTGCGTTAAAGGGTAGGTTCTTCTTATTGTAAATATTTTCTGTTGCAAAGCTTAGTTTTTTCAACTTTGTGATTTTCGCTTTTATGTTTTGTTTTTGTTTTTCCCAAACCGATGTTACATATTGTTTCACCTAGATATTTAAATTTATTTGTTCTTCATTTCATTATTTTTTAAAAATAATAAGTAAATTTTTACATTAAAAACAATAAGTAAATTTTTTAAAAAAATATTACAATGGCATGTCAATAACCTAGTAGAATTACTCTCTCGTAGCACTTCAATGGTTTTACATTAAATCTATAATAATATTACACTTTAATATAACATTATGTAATATTATAATAACATAATATTAAAAAGTCCCTCACCATTCGTAATTGAATTTAGAGGGATCCAGTAGGAACCAGATCCTAGATAAGGCACTGAGAGTCGTGCTAGGCCCTCAGCTGTCCAAATAGCACGCCGCCGAGGTGCGCTGGACACGCTACGCCACTTTCTGGGATCTCTGACGTCTAATTTCCTCCTAGGTGAAGAACGTTCAGAGAAAATACGGTCTTCAGGAGGGGTATAATCATTCATGCAATGAAGATAGATCCAATTCGAGATATGAGAGAACTATTAAGGTAAAACGTTGATGACAATTAGTCTTTTGTACGGTTTAACGCCCTCTTTTGTTCCTATTAGGAAAGAAATAGTCATCTTAAGGGATAACATATTCAAAGAGCAATGGAAAAATAAAGATTGAATTCATAACTATGACACAAACAATAACCAACCTTCAAAGGACGACAGAATCAACATTCATTTTTGAGTATGCAATGAATATAAAACAAACGAAGTACCATAACCATAGAATGATCAGCTCATATTTTCCCTTAAAGATTTTTTTTAGCTTACTATATCTTCTTTATAGAATGAATAATAAGGTGTTAGTAATTAAAAGTAAGGGTCAAAAATAAAGTTTTTAAGACACGGTTTACATGTTTTTTAATTACCATTTTAATATTATATGTTTCACTTGTGCTGAATATTCCATCTTGGAAATTAGTACATGATTAATCTTCCTAGGATAATAAATAAAGAAAAAATTATTTGGTTATTAAAATATGTGACTGGTACAGTCAGTAACATTGACTTACATTGAGACACTGTAACTAAAAAATCTGGAGTTGACTTATAATCTTAATAACTAACGGGTTAACAAACCATAATTAAAACAATAACACAGGCCAACGATGAAAAATCTTTTTTACTTAAAACGCCTTATTATTCTGTTTTTTAGGGTGCTAAATCCAAATATAACACTTATTAAGCCGTATCACCATTTTTTTCACATTTGCACATCTATATATATTTTTTTTTTTATTTATTACATAATTTAATAGATTTTATTTACTACAAATAAAATTGTATAATAATTTGTGCTGGATGTAGAAGAGTTGGCAGCACTGCTGAAACAGATATAGATGAGCAAGATGATGAAGAGTTCCAATGTGCTACAGCAAATATAGAGCCTAAACTGTTTACTCAGATTGAGCTTAACGACTTAATTAGGGGTTAAAAAAAGAAAAAGCTGAATTGCTTGGTTCTAGACTAAAAGAAAAGAACTTGTTGGCAGTTGGAACTAGCATATATGTGTATAGGAAGAGAGATCAGCAGTTTTCGAAATTTTTTGAAGAAGGAGGTGATTTAGTGTACTGCTCAGACATTCCAGGTCTGATCAAAGAGTTTTGTGTTGAATACAAAAAAGAAGACTGGAGGCTGTTTATTGATTCTTCCAAAACTAGTTTAAAAGCTGTTTTATTACACAATAGTAACACTTATGCATTTATACCTGTTGGCCATTCTGTACATATGAAAGGGAGCTATGAAAACCGAGAAATAGTGTTGAATAAAATTGGCTATTTGGCTCATGGTTGGATGATATGTGGTGACTTGAAAGTAACATACATGCTTCTTAGTCAGCAAGGTGGTTTTACCAAATTTCCATGTTTTTTGTGAGAATGGGATAGTAGAGGAAGGGACCAACATTGGTTCAGAATGAACTGGCCTGTGAGGGAGTCTTTAAAACCCAGCGAGTAGAACATTTTCCGCAAAAACCTTGTAGATCCTAGAAACATTCTCTTACCACCTCTACATATAAAGTTAGGCCTCATGAAACAGTTATAAAATGCTTTATATTTATATGAAACAGTTATATATGCTTTTTTTAAATTATATAAAAAAAAAGCAAATTTCTCAAAAACTATGGGTGATACGAAAAACGCAGACCAGATTTGGATTCAGCACACAAAAATCTATAAAAATCAGCTGTTAAAGTAAACAAAGTTTTCCAAAACATTTTTTTTGTTGACCTGTTTAATCAATCTTCAAAGCACGACAGAATCAATTCATTTTCGGGTACGGAATGACTAAGAGTTCTCATAAAAGAAATGAAGCATCATAACCATAGTATAATCAACTCATATTTTCTACTACAGAATTGTTTTTAGCTCACTTATGTATTTTCTTTATCATATGATTTTCCTTCGATTTTCCTTTTCTATCTTGTACGTAAGGTGTCAGTTTTGAAGAGTAAGAGTCAAAAAGTTCTAAGACCAGATTTACACGTTTTTGATTAAACATTTTACCTTATTATATTTTTTTTTATCGCTTCTGCTTCACGTATTACAATATGTGACTGGTACTGTTAAGAACATTGACTTATACCATAGAGACACTGTTACAAAAAAATCTTGATTTATGAACTTAATTACTGACTTAATAGATATTTCCAACTGATCATTTATAAGCCAATTTGTAGTGTCCAAAATTTGAAACATTGTTAAAAAAGTCCGATCTACGTTTTGCTGGTGAAATCCCATCAATGGCCTTTATTTTTGGACATAAGCCTTCCAACAGTAGTCAGGTCGTTATTTATCGTGTATATTAACTTAAACATAAATAAGTTGGACATGTTGGTCGTATTCACAAAGTATCGATTTAACTGGACATACCAGATTCAGACAAGCACTGGATGAATATCAACAAAAAGAAAAAAATGTCTTGCAAAAGTTGCGTTTTTGCTTATTATTAGTAACCGTTTCCCAAACAGAAATTCACTCGTTGTTCTACAGCTCTGCCATCTACGTTATATATGCGTTTTAAGAGTCAATGTAATTCATGTCATTTACTTGAAGGATTCCTAACCATGAAAATTCTAATTTTTCATGTTTTATTTTTATATATCTATAATGTAGCCCAAGCTTTAAGTTGAACAGAACTCGGTATCTAATCTAACCCGTATGAGTGATTCTCCACCCTTTTACAAATTATAGTGAATTCATTTGTTAGAATATGACTTTTTAAAAAAAGTCATATTCCTTTTTATAAAAAGCTGAAGTTTCATGATAACCTTAGGTAATAATACATCAGGAAAAATAAAACTGCCTCTATATGTGTAATGCGGGCCTTTTTTAGGCTAAAGACTGCTGTAATTGGAATTCCTTTCTATATTGTCCAATATCCTTTGCCATTGCCTAGGCGATTCATCTTTTATATTTTGTTCTCATAAACGTTAATAACATAAAAGTATGCTAAATAAAAAGAAGAATTTCATTAGTTCAATAAGACCTGCATACCTTCACATTTTCTTTAAGATATGTGAAGGTACTGAATACTAGTGTTATTTTTATAATCATAAGCATAAACATTTATTGAATAGTGACTATGAAATATATCTAATATTAAAAGAAATATAACTAAATCGATTTTTTTTTTTTTTTGCCATTTATTTTGTTGATTTTTAAGTCCATTATCCAAAAAATCGAGTTAGCTACTTTATTAATTAAATTTTTATGATCCTTTTCTTTTGAATCAACTACTATTATATTACAATCGTAGAATTTCATTAGATGGAAATTTTTCAGTTTATAAAGAGTAGAATAAGTTAATATTAAAGTGGTGATAACTCCAATCGTGAAAGTTTCAAATAAATATGAAAAATATTATGCGTTCAGCTTTTCTGATATCACAGTTTTATGATGTTATAAATGAGGCCCAGATTTATAAGGAACAATAAAAGTGAAATATAACATAAAAAGTACTACGATGTCAAGTTCAATATATCATAAGAAGTATGATAATATGCAGTATATATGATAATATTCAACCACATACTAAAAAAAAAAAAAAAAAAAAAAAAAATGTGACGATAAAATTATGAACAAAATAGACATAATTATTTTATATTAATAAAAATGTATATAGGGTCCACCATTACACCCCCGAATCGAAAATGGCAAGTAAGGGAGTGTCGAAGGAAGGATGAAGACTGCCCAGTGAAAGCCAAAACTCGTCTCTCAGCCGGAAAAGTTCTTGCAACATTTTTTTTTGACTCAAGGGGAGTTCTACTCATTGATTTTCTTCACGATCAACGAACAGTGAATGCGGCTTACTACTGCCAGGTGCTACAGTCAGCAAAAACCAGTTACCGGAACAAAAGACGAGGTCTGCCCATTAGAGATGTCATCCTTCTCCATGACAACGCAAGGCCTCACACCGCGTTGTTGACAAGGGATAAATTGGAAGAAATGGGCTGGGAAAACTCTCGAAACCCTCCTTACAGTCCAGACCTGTCCCCTTGTGACTATTTTTTGTTTGCGCCCCTGAAAGAATCACTTGGAGGAAAAACGATTGAAAACAATAAAGACGTCGAAAAGCACGTGCGCGAATGGTTAAAAACTCGCCCTTAGTCTTTTTATGAACAGATTTTGTTGATTTTTAAGTCCATTATCCAAAAAATCGAGTTAGCTACTTTATTAATTATATTTTTATGATCCTTTTCTTTTGAATCAACTACTATTATATTACAATCGTAGAATTTCATTAGATGGAAATTTTTCATACTTTATAAAGAGTAGAATAAGTTAATATAAAGTGGTGATAACTCCAATCGTGAAAGTTTCAAATAAATATGAAAAATATTATGCGTTCAGCTTTTTTGATATCACAGTTTTATGATGTTATAAATGAGGCCCAGATTTATAAGGAACAATAAAAGTGGAATATAACATAAAAATTACTACGATGTAAAGTTCAATGTGTCATAAGAAGTATGATAATATGCAGTATATATGATAATATTCAACCACATACTAAAAAAAAAAAAAAAAATGTGACGATAAAATTATGAACAAAATAGACATAATTATTTTATATATGATAAAATTGTATATATTTTATTAAGATTATTCAATTTTAATAAAATGTACATTAACTATTTTATATACCGAGGTAATTATTTTATTCAATTGAATCAATCAGCAACACAAATGTCTATATAATTTTCTACTTGATTATTATAATCGAAAAATAACCATTTCAAAATTGTTTACAATGAAGCTGATTTTTTTTTTTTTTTTTTTTTTTTTTTTTTTACTGTGGTAAAAACCTTTTTATCAAACTTATCAATAAATGCGCACCCAGTCATTTGGTTTTAGAGTAAAAGAAAATTTTGTTTTAGTGATGTCTTTAATTTTAGGGATTAAATTAAACCACAGCGACTGTTTCTTGATATTCAAAGTACATTTTATTTAAAATAAAAAGTTTTTAAAAATAATATTTTGTAAAAGTCGACATTCAATGTACGACAATCTTCAAATATTATTAATTGTATTATATTCAAATTGTTATTTTCTTTATAATCAAAATAAAATATTAATTTTCGATAAATAATTGTCATCTTTAATAAAAATCATAATTAACCCAACCTAAAGAATTTATCAACAATAGATTATATAAATACTAATTTAAATTGAAATTAACAACTAATTTATTGAAAGTTATCTCATATTCCCTTTTTTGGTTATTTTTTTACATGTTACTTTTTAGTGGGATCTAGATTTTTTTAAAATAACAAATGACCTAAAAGGAATAAATATCTAGATAAAGAAATGATGTCTGTAGCACCACCGCCTTGCATAGAACATGGCGCAGCCCATACCCACTGAAGAAGAGCGTGTGAACCAGGACATACAGCAGACGTCAGATAAAGGAATCTTCTTCAGGCGTCCTGACGTGCGTACGCTGTAAAGGAAAAAACTCTCTCTCCAAACATATTCCAGAGCCTGACTTTTCAACTTGTGTGCGAGGGGAATACAGAATATTTTTCATACATAGCAGATATCTGATATCGAACAGCTTTAAGGCTAGCAGGTGACAATCACCTTTTTAATAAATCCCACCATAAAAGTTTGTGACTTATAATAATTGTAAATTGAGTATTCCAATATTTAATTAAAGCTTACATTTCATATAATGTACACTCCTCTCTTGCATTCACAGCTGTAAACGAAGGTAAAATATATTGAAAATTTGAAAGGATAAGTATCTAGTTTCTAAACTATCTAAGCGAAATAATAATTTCTATAATAATAATTGAGGTTTAAAGACAGAAAATATCTGTCATTTCTCTCTTACAAGATTCCTTTGTTCATGGCTACTGCCCTGAAACAAAACGTGGCGCTAAGGAAAGACCAACACCTTAACCCTTGTGTGCCGAAACCCTGTTTTATAACCTTGAAACGGAAGTGGGGTAACCGAATTACCCCATTAGTATTATTATTTTGTTTTTCAGAAAAATGCTAGTTAATTAATTTTTAAATGCTATGAATACAATTACATGAGCATTATTACATTAAAAAAAAAATACACATTTTCTTCTTTTTTCAATAAATTTTAATAGTTTTAAAAATCCTAAATGTATCTGACTTATAAATATAGTTTTTAATTATTTGGTTAGAGATTAAATTCTCTATCCGATTTTCAAAAGTTCTATCCTTTATACTATTATTAAACTTTAAAAAACACTAAAAAGAATAATAAAAGAGTTTTTTAAAAATTGAATTATTTATAAACGCATACGAATAAAAATAAAAGAGATTAGGATATAATATCATATTCTAAAACAACAATTAAAAACAATAGATTTTTGTAAAGCAATGTGAACTACAGACTTACACATAGTCTCTGATCGGAAATGGAAAGGATAAATCAGATATCCCAGAGACGTTTGATTAATTTTTCTAATAACTTTATAATTGTAGCAGTTTTTTCTATTGAAATATATTGCATATAAATGAAAATCATAAAAGGATAATGATTGGTAATAATCAATAATGAAGTTCTTAGGAAAAAATCAGGGTTTGGTTAATCTAGCTATCCCCTCAGGTATGCAAGGGTTAAAATCTTTGAATCTTTGATAACCCGAAGAATTAGAAGGCTACGCTATGCAGAATTACGGGACCTTAATTCGGTATAATTCTTTTTAAAGGTATGCATAGAATAAGAAATTATGAGCACACTGAAGAATTTAGAAGGCTACGCTATGCAGAATTACGGGACCTTAATTCGGTATAATTCTTTTTAATATCGTTGCGGCTGTTAAAATGGATATGAAATGTTGGATTAAATTATGAGCGAATACCGAGCGAGTATAATAAAAATGATTTTGATAATAAAAGTTCGAAAATTAGGCCTAGACGCAAATGGGAGGAATATGCTATTTGGAATATTGTAGTTTTAGTTTCGATGGGATAGGGCAAAGGGAGGTATGTTGGAGTTGTTGGCATCGAGTTATAAGTTTAATAATTTTCTGATATATATTTTCTAAACAGTCTACAAACAAATTAAAAAAAAAAATCGTTATATTTTGTAATGTTTTATTTCATTATCAGAATTGTAAGGAATAATATAAATTTAACAATGTTATAGTTATAGAGGATTTAAGTGAAAATTACGCATAGAATATACAATAGATTTAGTGAATGCATTAGGCTCTGATGATGACCTAACATCTTTTTTAACCTTTTACCCTAACCACCATTAGCTTGGCACGGTACGCTATATGACAATATAACTTTGTGAATTTTTCACCGCTCTAGGATAAATATTTTCCTTTTTCGCCATTTAGGGAATTTATCTGAGAAGTGAGTTGGAAACATTGATTGACAGCGGCAGCTGATTCAGGAGAGCTAAAAATTTTATTACAGTCTAAAAAAAAAATGTTTTCTTCAGATTCTTGTTATTTTAGCTCCCAAATATTGACAAAAGTCACAGTGGATTTATTCTTGCCAACGTAAGTGTTAAAAAAAAATAAATAAAAATTTAACAGAGCACCTAATGGAACCTATTTTTAATTTTCAAATCAAATTCATTTATCTGCTGAGAAAACTGATAATCTCTTTATGATACTTACACTTTACCAGCACAAAATGAGAACTACAGCAACAAAATATGGCACTTACCTGAAAGAGAAAAAAAAAAAAATATTAATATCATGTTTCTTTAAGTGCTAAAGGTGTAATGCTCTTATCTAATGCAAGCAATATAAATATAGTTATATTAGTATATGTCAAAATAAGTAAACTTTTTACTGGTTCAAGTTGGCATAAGTTATGCAAAAATTAAATTCTTAGTGTTCCTTGTCAAAATACAGAAGAATAATCTAACTCCTTTGACTAAAAAACAGATTCAGCTCAAAAAAATGTTCTAATCAATTCGATATGAAAAAAATGATTTTGTAACCAGTTAGGTAATTCCTATGATATGCAAAAATGGTAATTAAAAATGTTTTTTACACTAAAAGTCAACAGAAATGTGTTTTGTTTAGCCAAATCTTATATTTCTCTCTATTAATATTTTTTGTACCATTTTTTTTTTTTTTATAATTTAAGAATTGATTAAACAAAAAAAAACTAGGATTAAAATAACTGTAAATATTGTAATATTGAAATAAATATAAAACAACGAAATGAATCTTGTCCTCCCCACCTTCACTAGAACAGGTTGGGAACCTGTAGATTCGTTCTCCCTGCCCTATTTCAGGTGCACAAAGATGTTGAGCGTCCCCATCCAAAATAAATATATATATAAACTATTAAAACAGCTGTTTAGTTATTTTTTATATTTATATACATTCAATAATGTTTAGAACTATTTGATCAGATAATAATTACTATATATATATATATATATATTATATTAAAAAGGCACTCCTCATTTGATTTATTCAAACAGCGGAGCTTGTTGCTGCTCCATTATTTTTTTATTTTATATTATATTTTATACTTAACATTTTTGGTTTTTATTACCACACTGTCAATACTGGTCATCTCATTTGAACTGGGCAATGTTCAATTTGAAATCAGATTGTTTTCTTAATCAATGTAACTATATCCACCTAGATCCATGACCTCCCTACCCTGCGCTCCCCCATCCACCTCTTAAATACTAGAACCCAACCCTACACTCTTACACATCGAACTGCATTCTAAGAAAAATCCTTTATTATCCGCACTTCCTCTTTATGGAATTCATTGCCCATATCAATATGAAAAAGTACCACTCATACTTCCTTTGAACATCATCTGTTTCTTTACCTCCTAGATCTTCAATCTTCCGAGCAAATGTAAAACATGAATATTAATCATATACATTATATAGTACACATAAGATGTATCCTTTTACAAGATTCTTCATTTATAAATGTAACTCATAATTTAATTATTAATCAATTTTTATTATTATTAAGTATATTATTTATTATAATTAATTATCATAGCCAGACGATTGTTCTATGTATTGTACTCATTTTTTTGATTCTTAGGGGACAAGTTTTCCCAGAATTAAGTTCATTTTTCTTCTTTTCTTCTTAACTGACGGATAATCAAATATACTCGTAAAAGATACCATCCAATCAATAATTGATTTTTTTTTTTTATTTGTTGAATAAAAATTGCTAAACATATATATATATATATATATATATATATATATATATATATATATATATATATATATATATATATATATATATATATTGTTGTCTGTTTGCCTTTTCTCTGATCAAATTTAATCAATAGAAATTAATGAAGTTGTGTTTATACAAGTTTTGCAATACAGCTTTAAACACATCTTAAGAGAATGTAGTGATCTGTAGTGAGGAAATCTTGCTGAAATTTCCAGAACTAAAAGTCTTCACAAAAGATGTCTTTTTTTTTTTTTTTTTTTTTTTTTTTTTTTTTTTCCATAGTTTTGTTGGTTCCATAGTTACTAGATTTTGGGAAGCTGGTTGCATAATGAAGGAAATGTAGATAATAGCATTATTATGCTAACCACAAATATTGAGAAAACCAAAGCATTGGCTTAATTTATCACATATTTTGCTCTATTACGAAATAATTTATTTAGGAAATAAAAAAAATATAAACTTACAATGATGTTGAGGATAATTCAATAGAAGAGAAGAGGATATTTGTGGTCATTAGGGTGGTTACGAAAACATTATAAAATTAATTTACTGTCTATAACAGGAGGGTATCAGCACAACGTTTAGTATTTCCACATGTATGGAAGACTGAAAATCACCTTTGAGAACTTCCCTCGGTACTCGGAAAACAAAAGGATCCGACCTTCTATAAATGGAACTGCCATGCATAAATAATTAAATAGCCAGGACAAGGGGGGCTGAGAGTTGGCTTGATAAAGACAGTTCAGAGGCTGTTACCTGCCAGCGAGTGCCAAGCCCACTACAGAACAAAGCGGCCACCCGGTCCTTATTCTACAGCAGGAACACTAATGAGAAAAACCCTAAGGGCGTTCCCGGACCTTGCAAAGATAGTCGCAATTATACCAACATTTCGGTTCAATGGGGTTAGAAAAGTGTATAAGTATTATTGAAGAAATTTATAGTTAACAAATAAAATGTATTAAAAAAAAAATTAGTAAAGTGACTGTAATTTATGAAGAAGATGATCTGGGATGCAGTTGGGAATAATTAACTACACGTCCAAGTTTTAAAAAAAACTGTTTATAGAGCACTGACGTTTCAACCTCTCAACCTCTCAAAACTGGATGTAAACAAAGGATTACAAAATATTAACTAACAAAGTAAATAAAATTACAAAAGTATATTAACCCTTCGGAGACAACGTGAGGTCAGTACGGACCCCACCATCACTCGTTCGATCAACCGTTCGGATTTCCTAAAATATTTGGCAGTATCACTTACAAAGCCATGCATTACTTCGAAAAATGTTGCTGGGCAATATAGTACATATTTTGGGAAATGAAGATAACAACAATACAAACATTATTACGTGAAAAAGAAAATACTTCATCGAAGTGTGAAAAGCCGATATGTAAAGAACATGAATACATGCAAAGTTCTTGTGTGTCAATGTATGAAAAGAATGGACAGTGATCAGGAGGAATAAAAATGTGATGTATTTTATTATATTTCGGTTTACACGTTAGTATATATGTAGGTATATTCGTTAAAAATGCAAAAAGTCTGAATTTATTATATAGTTCTAGTTCAAGAAGAAACGAGTAGTAACCTTTATGTAATATTGCATTTTTCGTAAGTAATCACTTATCATTCAATATATATTTTTTGTTACTTATTTCATTTAGGTATGTGTCTATTTCTAAATAAATAATCATAAGGGATAATTTATTACATATTATAGAGTTAGCCTTATCACAACTAACTTTCATAAATGTATGCAATACAAGCTAAAACGCGATGGGATCTGGGCGGACCCAGTTTGTATTTGATGTGACTTCAATTCATGTCTCTGAAGGATTAAAAGTGTTAACTACACAAATAAATAGCAGGATCTAGTTAAATTATGAGACAATATTTCTATATTCTTCGACCTTTCCTTACAATTATCATTACGTCAAACGTATTTTCCTCTCTTATCCTTTCTATTATACCCATCTAATTACATTTTTTTTTTTTTTTTTTTTTTTTTTTTTTTTTTTTTTTTTTTTTTTTTTTTTTTTTTTTTTTTTTTTTTTTTTTTTTTTTTTTTTTTTTTTTTTTTTTTTTTTTTTTTTTTTTTTTTTTTTTTTTTTTTAGTATTTATCGTTATTTACAACTTTGTAAATTATATGCATCAAGTAAATTTAAGGAAATTAATTACAATGACTAGTCAATAACATGTACAGAACTATTCGCTAGTAGCACTTCAATAAAAGTTCTACACTAGAAGTTGCCTTGGCCATTTTCTTTTCAGATGTTTCGGAGGATTATCGGAAATTGCTTACTAGTGACGATAATTGGGAGACTAGTGAATTCGGGTGGGTATAGGGAACTCCGAAAGGATAGGTATCATACTATCGTTAGGTATAGGATAGTTTGGACGAAATCAGCAACCTTCAGAAAAGTAAGATCTTTATGGATAAGTATATTTGTGACATAACAAGAAATATTTATTATTAGTATACCAAAAGATGGATATTGGATTGTATGGATTGGATACAAGAAGACAGATATTTACATTATATTAACTAGGAAAAAAATAAAGAAAAAATTTAGCATAATAACAAATGAAAGGAAAGGTCGTGGAACATGAGGAGATATGGTTCATAATAATCAGCATACTGATATCATCTCATATCTCAATTATATTAAAAAATGTATCATTTAACTATAAGTTGACAGTTTTTCATACTTAAATATGTAATTAACACTTTAGTGACCCTAACTATTTTTTAAAGGTCTAAATAAAGCACAAAGTTGTATTTCATATTTCCACAGTCAACAGATACACCTATTTTTACCTATTTATACCTTGAATATAGTGTAACAAATAATAGAAAGATGGGAAGAGTATTATATAAAATATAATTATGTCTACAAGAGATCGCCAGGTTTAACGGTATAAAAATAAAATAACAATGATAATAACATTTCTGGCATATCTTTGATAATTTGCAGTAGACATTAAATCACAAAACATAAGTGATATTTGATATATAAATTTGAATAACAAATTTATAAATGAAGATTACAAATGTGAATTGAATGTCTGATGAAAAACCCATCATCTCTGGGACAAAACGGCTTTTAACGAGGCAAAACCTTGAAGTTTTTTTTTTTTCAGAAGGCACATAAATATTTTTCACTCCCTAACACACTACCTTTCGAATAGAAAAAAACAAAAAAAAACAAAACCTATTTAATAATATTACACATGATTATATCACATATTAACATATGTTGCAATGCTATAACCAAAAGTCAGTAAATATTCCGTCCTATGATTTAATAAAATAAACAAAAAAAATGAGATTCTATCCACTTCAATCACAGAAAAATATATGCATACAATTAAAAATAAAGTAGCTTAAATGCACTGATAGCTGTAATTTCGGTAAAAAAAAAAAAAAAAAAAAAAAAAAAAAAAAAGAAAAAAAGTAATAATTGTATCAGTTTATTTAAATTAATTTATAATTCTCATAAATTCCGCATTTGATAATCTTGTTATATCTGTTTTCATCCTGTACAATCTAATAATTTATTTATAAATCCTCACTATTTGAATAAGTAATAGGATTTAATGATTTAAATATCTAAAATGTAAAACATTAAATATAAATATGAAAAAAAAATTAAATTAAATAATTAAAAACAAACCTTAATGATATAAGAACCCTAAACTAAAGCTAAAATTTAATATTGTCATACAATTGTAAATTTAAATAAATGAAATTTTAAGAATTTTATTGTGTTTGTGCCCTTCTTCATTCCGTATTTAATATTTTATTTTATTTGACTCAGGAGGCGTGAAAATAGGATTAACAATTTGTTGCAGGATCTATTTACAAGAAAAAAAAAAAAAAAAAAAAAAAAAAAAGTACCATAATATCGTTTGTATTACATGTTAATTTCATGGAGTGCAAAAGTATATGTATTAAATTTTATTTTAATCGCATCATGCAGGTTGATTTCTTATTCTTAATGTCTTTGATTTAAAAGTCGTCACACATGTCTATCGTTAACATGCTTCAGTATTCCCTTTGATCAAAAAAAAGTTTTAGTTAGTATGTGAGAGTAAATAGTGTTGACGTGAACTCAGGACATCACTCATGATGGGAAGATCATTTTTTCTTAGAGTTTACCATTTTGTGCTCTGAATAAATAGATGGATTTTATAACAGTTTGCATAAGTCGTATTTCTTCGGTAATTTCTGTCTGTGGAGAACAGCCGCAATGTCGTTACACATCATGAATAATAGAGGCACTGACAATCATTGTCGTTAAGACTTATCAATAATACTTCACTTTGTTAGAACAGATAATAAATTTTATAGTTATTTTTAGTAATAAGGCGGAAAAAGTTCTTAACTAAGTCTATATTTACTTCAAGTTCGAAACTAAAATATTACTAGTTCACCGTGAACTTAAGTTATGTCATTAGAATATTAGAGACTAGAAGCACAAGACCATCCCTCGGCAATCTCATTCCAAATTGCTTTTGTTCCTAACTACTCCCAACGTAGAGAGCCTAGCTAGGCTACCTGGACTCTGTTGTTGTTAAGTTGATGGATTCATTTAAACTTTGTCCTTTTCGTTTTGCTATTACCTTATTTTATCTTAAACTAAGTAAAACATTAAACTAAACCTGTAAAATATTTACATACTGGTACAACACTTCTGGTTATTTCTTTATTTTCCTACATTCAGGTTAAATTACATGACATACAAATCAATATCTAAGATTGGCATATATGATTATTATAATTTAAGAAGATTAATATTGAATATCATTTGAATTCAAAAAAGGTTTAAAAAAAAAAAAAAATTGTAATTTCTGCAACATGTTATCTGTTAAACAATCTCTCACCATTCAGAAGGTATTTCTCATTCATGTAATTTTTTTAATAAATGAATAACTACATCAGATATAGAGTAATTTAGGAAAATAAGACCAATACTTAATTTTTATTTAGTCTTGAGATTTTGGAAACAAATACCCATCAATCTCTACCACGAAACTAATATCTAAAGCCGTTGGGGTAAGACTCTGAGCCACATAAACTCAGGTTATGAGTAAAGAATTAGGTTACTTCCAATTTTGTAGAAATATCTTCTTTTTCATTTCCAGGAAGAATATATATGATGAAATAAAAAACAAAACAATATAGTCGTATAATTTCAAAAATTTAATTTTAATTTATTATTATTATTTTTTTTTAATTGTCAGTGCCCCTCATCTCTAAATGTTTAAACTTCTTCATATTTCGAATTCTAATTACCAAATGTTTCAAGGCAACAATTGTTGGATTTCTTTACACTTTTAATGTTATAAAAATACTAAAACGAAACAAAAATAGATATTGAATTTAATAAAGAAGCTAATAAAGAATGGAAATGTGAGAAACTAAATCTCAGTGCCTATCTAGGAGAATCGGATCTCGTTGAGGACAAAATCGTTTCCTATTCTTGGAATATTTTATCTCTGATTTCACGAGACATTTAAGCCAATACATTTTTAATGTTGGATATAAACAGACGGTCATTATAAGACTGTGTATTTTGTTACAGCAATTTTCCAATGGCGTTCTTTTATTTAATATTGCTTTTGAGCAGTCTACATTTTTCATTTCTCAGTACCGTTACCAGTACCTAAAAATTGATTCTGGGTATAAAAATACATTGCTATTACATACAATAATCGATGTGAGAACTAAAAAAACAAACCAAATTAAATTTAAAAATCAATTATACCCAAGAAATAAATTAGATAACAACAAATAGCATTTATTATCCACAATATACAATATAAAAGTTAATTACAGTTAAAACTATTTCCAAAAAATAAATTCATCATATTAAATCTGATTTAAGAAAATAAATTGCACTTTTTCTCAAACTAGCTCTGTTTCTCAGGATGCTTATTTTAATAGTGTATTAGGGTTCAAAAACCTGTATGAGTTATGATTTACAGACTACTTCAACATTTACTACACAAAAGTTCAAAGCTTCCAATTAATTACAAAAGACTAATTAACATGACTGTGATCAGACCTAGTTGAACGTACGGAGTTGAGCTTTGGGGCTCCACTAAACCATCCAATTCATCTCGTATCCAATCTTTACAATCCAAAATCCTTCGAAATATCCTCAATGCTCCTTACTTTGTCTCCAATAAACTTACCATAGAGATCTTGATGTTTGATATGCTGCTGATTTACCCGAAACAAGATCCCTATTCTTTTATAGAAAGCTCCATAACCACTCAAATCCACTAATTTCTCAACTAAATTCCTGATAATCCTCCGAGGCGTTAAAAATGAAGATGGCCTAGAGACCTTCTAGAGTAGAATTTTTATGGAAGTGCTACTGATGAAAAGTTCTTTTCAAGTTTTGACACGTTATTTTAATCGTTATCAACACATTTACTTGATGTTTATATTTAGTACAGTTGTAAATTTCAGTGAATTGATTAGAAAAAAAAATTGATGAAATGGCTGCATATAGAATTTTTTTTTTTTTTTTTTTTTTTTTTTTTTCTTTATTGAGAAAGTATTACAATCTGCCTCAATGTGGGCAATAGGTAATATGGATGACTAAATGGATCCATTCACACACTATTTACAATAAAAAATAAATGCAAAGAATAGATAAAAAAATAAAATAAAATAATAATAAGAAAATAAACAAAGTATCTTAAAAAGCTATACATTACATAAAGCTAAGAAAATAAAAAATAAATAATCTATAAAATAAGTAACAAGACATAAAAAAAATAAAAAATAATAAAAAAATAATAAAAATAAATAAAAATAATAAAAAATAAAAAATTTAAATTAAATTAAATCTTAAATACATTCATACTTTATTTACACTATATTCAAATCTGAGGGATCCCCCAACCAGACTTGTCCCTCCACTTTTGGAGGGACAAGCCAGGCCCCAAGAGATCCCAGCGCTTCTCTCTCAGCTGCGTCACTAGTATAATATAACACCAGTGGAGGCTGTGTGAGAGCGCTAAACTACAGTCACTCAGAGCATGAGCGGAGAAGCTGGCCATTGCCAGGACTCCATGACGAAATTTTTAATAGGTCACGAGGCCACTGCCTTTTTAACCTGCGAGGAGGATTATAGGGGTGAGTGGAGCTGGATAGGGATTGTGCTAGTGGATTAGGATGATGAGAAAGTTTTTGATGAAATTTTGAAAATTTGACAGGTATGGATTCTAGGACAAAAGGTATATTAAGATCGTTATGTAAGGTTTTGTTGGAGACATAATATGGGGCATTAGTTATGGTTCTTAGGAATTTGGATTGGAAGGATTGGATACGTTTGATGTTTCGAGTGTTTTGCTGCCCCCCAAATTTCTAGTCCGTAGGTCCAGATAGGCTTTAGGATAGTCTTGTAAATCAGAAGCTTGTTGTCTATTGAAAGTTTTGAAGTTTTGCATAGTATGGGGTATAGTTGGCTGAATCTTCTGTTAAGTTCTTGTCTTTTAAGTCTAGTATGTGGGTTCCAAGTGAGTCTTTTGTCTAAGATGAAACCAAGATATCGCACTGTATCAGATCTGGGTAATGGGATCTTATTGAATAGGACAGTTGGGCAGGAACTACGGCGTAGAGTAAAAGTCATGTGGCTGCATTTCGATTCATTGACTTTTATTCTCCATCTGTTGCACCATAGTTCTATCATTGAGAGGTGATTTTGTAGGTTGGAAGAGGCTGTTTTAGGATCAGGATGTGATGAAAGTATAGCTGTATCATCAGCGAAAGTTGCAAGGAACGTGTCGGGAGAGGTAGGAATGTCAGCAGTGAAGAGGATGTAGAGGACAGGACCCAAAACGCTGCCTTGAGGAACTCCAGCTTGGATAGGATAGCAGTCGGAAAAATCGGAGCCGCATCGAACTCGGAAGGAGCGATTTGTAAGGTAGGAATGAAGGACGAGGTAGAGGGTTTGTGGTAGTATGCTCTTAAGTTTAAAAAGCAATCCGGTGTGCCAAACCCGGTCAAAAGCCTGAGCAATGTCCAGAAAGGCACCCGAGCAATATTGCTTCCTTTCCAGAGCAGAAGATACATGGTCAACAAGACGGAGTCCTTGTTGGACTGTAGAATGCATTGGTCGGAATCCAAATTGGTGGGAGGGGAAACTTTGTGTGTCAAGTTTGGATAGGATACGTTTAAGGAGGATTTTTTTCGAATATTTTAGATAGAATAGGAAGTAGGCTAATTGGTCTATATGATGAAGTGCTGTTAGGAGGTTTGCCTGGTTTTAGGAAAGTTATTATGACGGAGTGTTTCCACAGAACAGGAAAGTGGGTTGTGCGTAGGATGCAGTTGTAAATATAGGTAAGGAACATTATTGCTTTATGTGGAAGTTGGCGGAGGATTTGAGGAGTAAGGAGGTCATAGCCAGGGGATTTTCTTTTGTTTAGTTTTCGAAGTAGGAATTTGACCTCAGAGGGGGTAACAGCTCTAGGAGGTAAGGAAAGTGGAATGGGAGAAGATAGGAAATCTTCAACTGTTCTGGATTGATTAGGATAAAGTCCAGGGTTTGGAGTAAATGTTTGGGAAAGGTGATTGGCTTGTTCCTCTGCTTTTTCCATGTCAGATGCGGCCCATGAGCCATCACCTCGTCGGAGGGGATGGGAGATGGGCTTGGATTTTAGGATCTTTTTTTGTTATATTCCAGAGGGAATTATCATGAGCGGAAAGGAACGAGAGGTGTGTATTGAATGACCGGGATCTAAAGGAAGCCAATTCGCGCTTGACTAATTTCGTGTAGTAGTTATACGTGCAACGATCAGATGGATGTCTTGTGCGTTGCCATACTGCTCTATAATAGCGCTTGGCATGGATGAGGTCTAAAAGGTCTTGTGGTAATGGGTTTGTTTTAGGGTTTTTGGGGGTATTATTCGGTGAAGATGCTGCCCAAGCGGATTGCTGGATTGAGGTAGTGAAGGAGTGAACAGCATCATCCAGGTTTTCACGGGTTTTCAAGGAAACTCTGAGGTCTATTTGATCGGTCAGGATTTGTTGGAAGAGCTTCCAGTTGACTGGACCTCTGATAAATGAGGAAAAGGGCGATTTAGGAACTGGTGATATGGATAGGTTTAATATTAATGGGCTATGGTCTGATGATAGGTCGTCTAGGCGAGTTATGGAATGATTAAGAGGTCCTAGGCCTTTGAGGATAAAAAAGTCTAGGAGATCGGGATTACGATTAGGATCGGTAGGCCAATATGTGGGAGAGTCGGGAGAGAGGATTTTGCAAGGACTAGAATTTAGTGCAGACAACAATGTTCGCCCACGGGAGTTGGTTGTTCTGGCTCCCCATTGCTGGTGTTTGGCATTTAGGTCTGCTCCTAAAATAAAGTGTTGTCCTAGGGAATTTAAAAAGGAAGTGTAGTGGGATTCGGAAATGGATTTATTAGGAGGGGAATACGCTGACACACAATAGTTATAGGAAAGAAAGGAGTTTGAATTTTTACAGCAGTGGATTGAAGGAAATCATGGACTGGTAATGGGAATAGGTAGTGGGCGAGGGATTGGTGTATGATGACAGCGGATCCAGCATGGGCTGTTCCATCTGGGTGGTCAGTTCGATATGTTTCGTACTGAGGTATGTTAAATAGACGTTTGTTGGTTAGTCTTGTTTCAGTAATAAGGGCTACGTCGATTTGTCTGTCCTGTAATAAGGTAGTTAGTTCGTTAGTGTGATTTCGAACACCATTTGCATTCCATAGAAGGATCGTAAGGGACTTAAATGGGGACATTTAAGGATTTCTAGGTGGTGGGATTACAAAATGTGATAATGCAGTTGAAAGTAGGGTTATGAGAGGGGTAACTATTGATTTAAACTCTGAGAGGAAAGACGACAGTATATTGGTGAGGTCAGAGGAATTCGGAGGAGGAGGGATGTAAGGAATCTGATGAGGATTAGGGTTATAAGGATTAAGCTTTGGATGAATGGCGGAAGGATGAGGAATTTGGGGTTCTTGTGATGCAGGTTCAGGCTGCTGCTGGGCCTTGAGATGTGAGGCTGGTTCTGAGCCTCTTAACATTTCAGAGAAGGTTACTGCTCCATTGACTGTTTTGGATGGTTGTCTTGTTGGTCTGGATGGCTCTTCTCTCCTAGGGGTTGTTTGCATTCTTGATTTCAAGGTTTTGTAGGTTTGACATCCCTTGTAATTTGCTGGGTGCCCTTGGTGGCAAAGTGCACAAACTGCAGGAGTTTGTCGGGATTTGCTGCATTCTTCTGATTTATGTTGCTCGCCACACTTAACACAACGTGGTAAATGATGGCAATAGCGTCTTGTGTGGCCATATGCCTGGCAGTTATGGCATTGAACTATTTCCCGCTTTGGGTATGGTTTTTCGACTGATATACTGGTGTAGTACAGTCTGTTTACATTGTAGATTTCTTCTACCCCCGGTGTTCGCTCGAGGTCGACAAAAAATAGAGGTAAGGCTATTTTGCTGATTGTACCTGATTGATCTTTATTGTCTCTTTGGACATTTATAACCTGCTTGACCTTAAATCCCATAGCAGTCAGTTCTTCTTCGATGACATTGCCAGGTGTTGATGCATGTAAATGGCGAATTACTACTCGAAGTGATCTCTCCTGTTGTAACTGGTATGTGTGAAAATCTGCCTTGGTATCAGAGAGATACTTCACCATTTTCCTGTAAATTTCTGGCGTGTCTGGGATAATCTTAGTATCATTTGTCCGACTATGGAGTGTAAATTTACCGGAGCCTACTATTTTATTTAATTGTTCACATAGGAGCTGAATGTTTTTTATATTTCTCACAAAGATGGGCGGGGGTTTAATTACTTTTGGGGTGCTATTAGTTTCTGTTGTTTCTGTCCTGTTAGATAATACTTGATATGGGTTTGGTGTGAAGAATGGTGACTCGTCGGTATATACTTGGGTTGAAGGACCTGGAAGAGATTCCATATCTATTGAGTTCTCTGGAGTGACGGGAGGAGTGATTCTATTGGAGCGTTTTGGCTTTTGTTTTGCAGGGGAGTTCCTTGGTGTATTTCCTAAGCTTCTTGATCTCTTAGTATTAGTTTTTTTGCTGGACATTACCATGTGGAAATATCGCATGCTAATGTAACGATCATATAAATATTGTGAAGAGAAAAAGTAAAAAAAAAAATAGACAAAAAATATATATATAAATATATAAGGTTTACGTATTGGAATACATAATAATTTGAGGAAAGCGCCAGTAGCACCTCCCTCAGCAACGACTGGCAGAGTACTGGCTCAGCCTGGTGGGGGTACTGCTAGTGATAAGATGGCCACAGTACACGCCAGTCTCATGCAATTCGTAAACACAGTGGTCTATTTTATAGTTTATAAACAAGGTATTTACTCACGTTAGTAAGCTGTAATAATCAAAGTTTCTA
Organism: Euschistus heros; assembly: GCA_003667255.2. NCBI lineage: Eukaryota > Metazoa > Arthropoda > Insecta > Hemiptera > Pentatomidae > Euschistus > Euschistus heros. The sequence goes on along the minus strand of RCWM02000288.1, from coordinate 251,018 downwards.
ATAATTTGCTCACAATGTTTTTTTACATGATGTTTAATCTAGAACACTAGTTAAAAGAACACTTTTCACAGACAGATCTAACGTGCAACCTCACAATTCGGGCGCGTGCGCAGAACTTCAAATAGAATTTTAGTGCTTCAGTTTTGGCAGCGAACACATACCTATAACAATTTGAAGTTTAACTTGCTATGCTTGATTTTTCAAAAGACTCGGAGGAATCGATAATCGATGTTTGCAATCGACACGCCCTAAATTTTGAGTAATTTATTAATTCATCTATAAAAAAAAAAAAAAAAAAAAAAAAAAAAAAAAAAAAAAAAAAAAATTATAAATTCATTTTATTACGCTTTATTATGATTATACGTGACTATTTTAGATAAAACGTTACTATAAATTAACATAAATCATCGCCATCACCCGAAATTACTGAAGAAATGCTAATATAGGAACAGAGAAGGAAGCAGCGGAAGGGCACAGTTGAACGGAAGATTTCCAGATCACGTTCTGAATTTTATTTATTGCCAGCAACTGGCAAGATAACGTTCATATATAAAACAGTGATAAATCACATCCTATAACCCGGCAGTGGAGAGCTCCGATAACACGTTAAATATTGATCCCATCGGAAGTAGTCAATAATATACAAGTCATGATTTACGGGGTACGTAATATTAGGGAAATAGATAACAATAAACCGTAGTCAGCATCTGGTCATTAGTGCTGTAGCAGATACTTGTTATATTTTTATTTAGTATTTTTCGCATAATTTATAAATCAGAATAGGCACTAGCTATGTTACAAACAACAAGCATTGGGCCTAAGGTTTCGAACATTTTTAATCACATTATGCAAATGTATGAATTTCATGTATTAAAACTCTATAAATAATAACCACGGCACGAAAAAATTTCTGTTTTGTTGATCTCATTTATTAATATAATTTCTTCTTTTGTTCACATATTTCATCATAATGCACGTAAATTACATTCGCATATCATTTTTCTCTAAACATATCACTTATTTATATAGTTTTAAGGTGTAAAAATAAAGTATATGTTTAGAAGGAAACAATATTTGAATGTAATTTATATGCAGTATGATGAAATATATAAATTTTAAAATGAAATATATTGATAAGTATGACAATAAAGTGCATGTTTTTGTTCAGTACCGTAGCCACAAACCATGCATGCCACTAATCACACTCAGTCCTTACGGATCTTGCTGGAAAAGTTTTGGAGGTTCCTCGTCAAAATATATTAGATACGTATTTTACCGTTCCGACTAATGGGCCCTCGAGATACCAATCAAGTTAAATTGCGAAAAAAAGTAATGGCGATTTAAAAAAAAGAAAAAGTTACCAATAATCGGTTTATAAATATCATCCCCCTTGAATTACCCTCTTCAAATTAATTTTTTCGTTTTATTGAAAAAACATTTTTCAATGTTTTTCGAGGGTTGAACTAGAATCTAACGTGTTTTTTTTTGTGTAAAAAAAATATAAAAGTAGTTTGATCTAATCATACTTTTAGAATTTAATTAACCTAACACAAACTTTATGAAGTGGCTGTAATTTTTGTTGAAACAGCGCTGAAAAGTAAAACGTTTGGTGAAATAATTATTTCAATATCATTTAAACTCGAGATATTAAAAAAAAAAAATTAGTTTAATGCTATTTTTTTTTTATTAATTAATTTTTTTTTATCGGCTTCTAGGGCCCATTAGTCGGAACAAAAGAATGTGTGTCTAATAAGTTTTGACCAGAAACCTCTAAATAAATTTTCATCAAGATCCGTGAGAGACTGAGTGTGTTGAAAGAATGTGTGAAAGACTGAGTAACTTTATCATTATTATAACCAAATAGGTTTTAAATTATTTCCCAGCAGGAAATTTCGAACCGATTCCGGATTACATGAAATTGCGAATTTAACATCACAAATTAATGTCCGATCAATTATTACTCCGCAATTAGCAATAGAAATTGATTTGAATATCGACTAATCGTCTAAATGAAAGGCACGAGCATAAACTCATTAACAAAATAAGTACAGTTCGTGATATAAGGAACTGCGTGTCAAGCTCGGTTTTTAATTTTTTTTTTTTTTTTTTCATGATTGTCGCCATATCGTTAAATAGAAACGACTGACGCAATGAATAATTCAGAGTTACACTCGTGCTGTGAGGCAGTTCCCACTGGGCGGGAATCAAACACTAATTGCTCTAGAACGCCCATAATCACAAATATTTAATAACACTCGTTACGATCCATGTGACTGACACAATGCAAAATAATCTCTTTTTTCTTCTTCACTGAACTGAGTTTTAACTAAATTTCACTGTCGGCGAATAGTAATGATATAACTAACTAGTAAACGTTTTCCAGTTTCTATTTATCTATCACACTACTGATCATATTGGAGGATAAATAAAAAAGTAAAAAAAAATAAAATAAAATATTTGAAGCCCTTATCAATTACTAAAGGAAATATTAAACAGGATTATGGCCTGACAAGGGTTAGCGATCTTTTATGTACTGTATTACCTGAGGCAACTACCTTACTATTAAAAAAAAAAAAAAGCATGAGTATTTCAAATAAATATTGGTCGAACCGAGTTCAGTATTGAGGTATACAAGGGAGGAGAGAACGAGGACCTAGATCTGGATGAATATAGAGTGCTATGAAAAAAATGACTGGCTGGAGTCTTGGGAAGAATGATTGGTTAGTTGGAAACATTTTGGGCTTAGTGTTGATTAGTTGTGGTAATGATATAAAATAATAGAAGTAGAAAAAAAAAAAAAAAAATATATATATATATATATATATTCACTCAGACTGATGTTTTTCAATACCAGTGTCGCTGTTAAATGCACAGCACTTGGAACCATAAATTATCCTTTACCATCCAAAAAATAGGTAGATGCTTGTTTTTGGAGCATTCTAGGATTTTATACTAAATTGTATTCTTAACTAATTAATTAATCATAATTAAAAACTATAAATCAATTCATATTTTATAATTATTTAATTTTGTTTGTAGATATTACATGAATTGATTCTTTAGAATCTCTAATAGTTATTGTCATTGAGAAAGACAGCTTGTAATATTATTTAACAAAACCAGTTGCATATAAACAAAATAATAGATAAATGAAAAGATCTAATAACTATAATTTTATTTCTACGACAATGTACATGTCAATCTTTCACGTGTTAGTTAATGTGATATATTTCTTTACATACATATTGTTGTTTCTTTTGTGTGAGACAGTAGCGTGGGTACATGCAAATACATCATATACGTTATGGATCGCCTTATATACAAATACATTGTCATCCACCACCAATCAAAACCAATATATAAACCACGGATTATTATCAATAGAATAATAAAAAAGAAGTTGAAAAGTTGTTATGAATGCCAAAGCTTGGGCATTGGCTTTTATTAGTTATTAATAGAAATTTTAACTGATTGGTGGACTATTCTTTGAACCAATACCAACTAGGTGTAGCAATAACTAAAGATCGTATACTGAAAATGTCACACCCTTCACCTACAGAAAGGGCAGAGGGTTGTAGCTAAACCTGTAATGGGGACTCTAGATATTTCGTAGTTTATTTTACTAGTTAAAAGAATATGAGGGATAATTATCAGCTCTTGAATAAATATAAAACATTTAAATTAAAAGATTTATAAACAATTATAATATATAACACAGTTAAATTATTTTATTAATACTTATCATTTTTTGAATGAAGTTTTATTGTTTGAAACAGACGCAGATCAATTTAAATATGTTATATCATTTAATGAAAAGAGACATTTTAATTAAGGAATAACAATTCTTGGAATTCTTGATGTATCAAATAAACATATTATTTTAAAACAAATTATCATCAATATAAAATATTTTTATAATATAGTATTGTCAAGGGGAAAGGGGCTAGAGATCTTAATAAACAGACCAGCCTCACCAGGGAATCCCCCAGGAGCCGAAACAGAAGCCACAATCATCGAATTAACATGTTTCGTGCGGGGGCATTAGCATACCGCAGTCCCATACCTCTCTGAATCATGGCCTTATCAGATACAGTGGGCAGTGGATGTTTAACGAATTATTGCTAAGAGAACACACCAAGTTAATTAGGACAATTGTTAAGGGACGTACGCGAGCATCAAGGTGCAAGTTAGAGGACGCGTAAAGGAATCGAAATTTATTTATTTATTTAAATAATATCTACAAATGCAAAAATGGGTTTGTTAAGATGAAATTAAAAAACTCTTTTTTTGTAAAAATTAGTTATTACCAAATAATTTGATATAAAATATTCTGTCAACTACTTTATTTTACGATGACCACAGGCTCATTGTAGAATCGCAAAAAACAAACGTATCTTTTATATGCAATATTTATTTTTTAACATTTTAATTGTTAGTTCTTTATTAAAATACTTACTTATTTAATATAATTATTTTAATACGTTTAATTATGCTTTTTATTAATGGACGGTCTCTGAATAAGATATTTATGTATATTAAAAAACTAAATCAATAATAAAAACTTAGGCCTAAGCTCAGTATTCAAAAAATATTATGGTTTATATAATTTAAAAATAAATGCATCTCAAATAATTTATTTTTTTTTTCAATATGAATTTGTAGTAAGACCTCAGTTGTATACCCCTCAACTATTTCACCTCTCTATTCTCTCTAAATGTAATAATTAAAAGTATTGTTTTTTCTAAAAATAATAATAATGCCAAAAATTAAGCAGTGCTGGTAAAAAGAAATGTTTAAAATATTCGCTAATATTTATTGTATTTTTTGTTTGTCCAACCAAATGGTACTTAACCAGTCAAATGGGACTAATAACTAGTGGATCGTTGCATGTTCCTAAAACATTAGCCTACGTTTGAGTTGATTTTAGTTCAAAATGAGATAAATACTCTGGACAACCCATATTGGTGTCCTACCCATATACAAGCACTCCATACTGATATATATATAGAATTTTCAGAATAATGTTGGTTGGGAAAATATTTTTTCAAAAATTTGTATCTCACTGAAAACAGAAAACTTCAAAGCACTACACTACGGCCAACAGATCCACCGGAACAGGTTCTAAATGGTAACAGACTTCAGTGGAATCCATCTAATGAGGCAGTGAAATACCTTGGTGTTCATCTCGATCGTCGCCTTACTTGGAATCACCACATCAATATTAAACTCACAAGGGCATACGCAAGGCTAGCAATGCTGTATCCGATAATAAACAGAAAATCAAGTCTTAAACCAAATATAACTATTTTATTCTACAAAACAATACTAAAGCCAATAATGATGTACGGTTGTGAAGTGTGGGGTACTGGTGCTGCATTCTCTAACAAACGGAAAAAAAATACAATCTTCCCAAAACAAGGTCCTGAGAATTGCTGTAGATGCTCCCTGGTTTGTAAAAAATAGTCAGTTACTTCGTGAATCAGATATTGAATCAATTGACGATTTTATCAAAAAATGCTTTACCAGGTTTCATAGCAAGTTACCAGCGGTTAAAAGTACAGTAGCTTTCAACATAAGAGCTCAAACAACATCCCGCAGATTGAAACCAAGACTTATTTATGCAAGAATTCCTGATGTAAACACCATTACTATTTCATTCAATATTTACTTTTTCGTTTCAACACCAATTACTGTTCTTATTACTACAATTTGATTGTATTACTTCATTACTTTATTTATTTATTTTTTCTTAATTATTATTTTCTTGCGCGTACACTTGTCTGTTATTTTGTATTATTAATTTTGATAAGTGCTTGATTTCGCCAGTATGTTACTATTATTATTTTTACTCAATTTTATTTTATTTTAAATTTATTTATTTTTTCTCCCCATTTGATTATCATTGGTATTTTATTTATTTATTTTTTTATTGTTACGTATATTCATTTTTTTTTTGTTATTATATATTTCCTCTACAGTTACAATTATTCCAAAATTATTAGAAAACTTATCTGTTATGGGTGTCTCTTGCAGGAGACTATACCCTCCCTGCTACTATTGTTACTCATTATTAATATTGTTAAATCATACATGTAAGGCTTACCAGGAATAAAATGTAAGGATTTGGAAATAAAATAATAAAAAAAAAAAAGCACTACACTGAAAATCTTTGATTTTTGACTTGCCAGGTTTTTCCCAAATGGTACGATATGTTCTTGGTTTAAAAATTCGTAATTTTTTTTAGAAGACTTTTTATCTATTTTATTGTACATGCGGTGAACAGATCCTTTATTTAATTTGAATATATTTTTTTTATCTTATGTTAAATTTAATGTACTCCTGCTTAGAATTAAAAAAAAAAAAAAAAAAAAAAAATCACCCTGAAAAAGATGAATATTATAATTCAAAATCTAAAAAAAAAATCGAAACCCATTTCACTTTTAGACCGGAAATATGTGTTTATTTTCATTGCTGAGAGAAAATTCTTAAAATTCAGAAGCTAATGGAGCCGACATCTAGAAAAAACTTCTCTTTGAAATGTAGGAATAATTTGAATAATGGATGGAAGAGACCGGCTGGCGCTTGTAGGACTCTTCTCAGCAGCCAGTAGCTTTAATCTATACCATCGTATAGTGCCTTGTTGAATAAAGGAATATTCATAGGTATATGTACACATTATATTGTTTGTTTAGTTTTTGTTTATTGGAGTACAAATTTTCGGTCATTAACGACAATTTTTCATTCATATTTTTTACCTTAAATCCGTTCCATTTATTTGTTTAATTTCAAGTTACATATTCTGTATAAAAGTTTTTTTTAGTATCTATTAATATTTTATGTCATATCCATTTTAAAAAAATTATTTGATTTTAGGAATTTAAATACTAATTCTACAGTACTATCATTTCCAAGAGCTGTTAAATGATCCAGATTTAATCAAAAATTGTGTAATGGTTTACAAATTAACAAGTAATATTAGTAATTATTATAGATGGAATGCTTAAAGGGCGGGACCTTATGATATATTTTTCTCTATTATGAGCATTACAAGCGTAAGAATGAGTGACAGCTTAGAATGCTAACTTTCAGCAGTATATCCTATTAGGAGCCGTTAGATACCTTAACAGCAATATCTGGTAGAAGTTTTCTAGTAAAGGAGTCAGATATTCAAAAGAAGAAACGTAAAGGTTAGATAGAGGGGAGACCTCCCAATTTAACACGTGCTTCGGAAAATAAGAGGTTCTCTTTTGAAGGAGCTTGAGATGGAGGAAGAGGCTTTAGGAAGCCGAACATAATGGATGAGCGAGACTTAAACCCAGGAAAGCTACATCCTAGGTCGCGATTTTTTTCTAATGCTCAGACGTTAAGCAGGGAGGTTGAGAGTTTTTTTATTTTACCGTCCCAAACAGTTATTGATTACTGTCAGTTCAATTTAGCTAATTTCTGAAGTATACCCTAGTGTAACTAACATATGTGTAACTGCCTTTTTTAATTTAAACATTATTTATTTCTATTTAAACATCTATTTGTGTATAAATTGCTGTAATATAACAATCTAACCGTCTTATAAAAGGTTTTTCAATATATATATATAGTAAATAACATTTTGCAGTAGTATATCAATTACATCATAAAAGAACAGGATTTTTACTAATATTAAGGAAATTCATAAACTTTTATTTAAAAAAAGATCTTACTGGAGTGAGTGATCTTTCAAACAGTAAAAATCAGGCAATCGTTCATAAAAAGTAGCTCATCAGGCTACATATGTTGGCTCGCCTAGATAGTCCAACTGTGCAGTCTCCACTCCGTATTCTTATAAGTGAAATACCCAAAACTGACCCATCAAGGAAACCAACAACTAATAGCAAGGAAAATAACAACTAATGAATATTTAGCTGGAAAATGTAGTTTCTGCTGTAGTAGTGAAAACCGGAAAAGTCAAGTCAAATGTGAATATTCATATGTTCAGAGCACGATGAGAAGATGTCTTCTAAATGTGTTTAAATAATTATTTGTCTTTTCTTTTTTTTTTTAACACCATCTTATGGTGCTTATGGTTCATGTATAACCATGGCCTCCTCTACAATTCTCTGTCATTCAGACCTATCTTCCACAGCCCTTCTCCATCCTCTCACACCCAGAGTCCGAAGATCCTTTCCTTCTCTTTCCACCCCCTCTAACATCATCTTAGGGAGCCTAATAGCTTCCATTCTTTGCAAATGTGCTAGTTATCTTATTCTGCCTCGATTGCCAATGATTAAAGTAGAATTTTTTTGCACGATAGGATAGTAAGAATCTAATAAATCAAATACATCACACTTCAATAGATGGGGGCTAATTTGTATATAATATGTATATATATGTATGTTTGTGTGTGTGTGTTACATATGAGAATGAATTAAGGCAATATTCAACGTGAAAGAAACAAATAAATAAACACTGGGAATTGTTTACAACTTAAGTGAGTTATCAAAATATGTTGTTGAGATAAAATTGTTTACTTATTTTTCATAACTTTTATATACTATTTTTTTTTATAACTCTAAAAAAATATGTATATGAATCAAACTAGCTGCTGCAAACGTTAATAAAGTGCAGCTATAGGATCATTAGGCGAATTCATAAGATCTGAACACATCTTAAAATTTCTTTTCAGAAATATGTCATAAAATATTGACTTGTACTAGGATGAACGTACGCCGATAAACTAAACAAGAGATAAGAAAATAATCTTAAAAAAAAAAAAAAAAAAAAAAAAAAAATGAATATTAGAGTTAACAAATTATTTTAATTTTTTTTTTCTTGTTTTCCCTCTTACAGTATCCCTATAAGAGGGGCGTGTATTTAAATATTTGTAAATGCTCTATGCAATTAGCATATTACAAGTATCTAACATGTTTAGTATTTTACAAAATATAAATTATTCTAAATGAATAGTACTTTTTAATTGCAAAAGACATTAAAAAAACAAAACAATTAAATTAAATATTGACTAAAAGATATCTGTAAATTTTTCTCCTTTAGTTTTTTTTTTTATTCTTCAATATTAAATCATTTTTCATATTTTTTTAACTATAGGAGTCCAAAAAAAAAACAGTGAGTCAGCAAATAGCCCCAGACAGCCCGACGCTAGCCCTGAGAATATGCATATTTTACCAAAACGTTTCGTGATAATAACAGAGCACTTATTTCATGCAACGTTGCATTCGTTCGCATACAGATTTAATAAGTAGTGAAAAAAAACGGTTCAGCTATTGTTTTAGTCGTTGCTAAGAAAATATTAACTTTTCAAAGTGCAGCTATTATTAGGTATACATTTCAATATTGATATTTTATATAAGTTATATAAGTTTTGTAATTTTCCTTACGGGAATTACCCTTAAGGGTTGCATTGAATATGTTTTTGAACCATAAAGGTTGTGAAAAATACTGTGATGTAAATGATATTCAAGTATTGATCCCTAGCCCACACGCACCAGTAGCCTTTCTGGTATTATCGGTGCCGTACAGGAAATGAGCTTGTATCTAGATGACAAAATCTCTCACCTCGAGTGGCTCCTAAGGCAACCGTCTCAGCAAACTGTTCATTTTACTTTAAAAAGGATTTACGCTTCATAGATGATAGTCTTATATTTATAAGTTCAATTGTTTTAATGCAAACTAAAAACATCAATTTAAAAAAAAAAAAAAAAAAAAAAAAAAAAAAAAAAAAAAAAATCGGAATCTCTTTAAATTATAATTCACAAGTCAGATATCCGAAACTTTATAAGAAAAAAATGTTATCGAAAAACAAGTTGCTCTAGCACAGAATTGTCATGTTGGAAATTATGTATATGGGAACTTTTTCAAAAAGTTTTTAAAAATATTTCCGTCAAATATTTCTTGTTGGTGTTATTATTTTATATAATTGCTTGTTATTATTGTATATAGATCAAATTCAACAGAAAATTGAAATTCATACTTTAGAAATAAGAACTTATAACTTGGAGTTATAGATAACACCTAAAAAATATATAAAAATCACAAAATCTGAGGTTCCACTATAATATATATTGGCTGCTATATGATAGTACTATATCATCATAAACATGAAGAATACTCATATTTTTTTTAATTAAGACTTTAAATTTTGATTACTATTGAAGATCTTTTATCACAATAATTCTCTCTTAGTACGTTTATAAAATCGTATAATACGTTATACTGTAATAAGAACTCAGACTCTACATAAGACCTCTCAACAGAAATAGATTACCTCCTCCAAGAGGACACCGATGGGCTGTCCCTTCATGGTGAATGGGAATGATCCCCAGTCGAAAATAGAAGCCTCTCCTCTCGACTGAAATTGGGGCCCGTACGCCCGTTTGTATTTCCTCCTCTGAATAGGCTGTCTCTACAGCTTCAGTACCCATTCGTCAACGTCATTCAATGTGTCGGTTCCTATTTACATTATATTGCTTTAGTTACCTTTTAAATATTACTGACACCGTTTGAATCATATCTTCAAAATTAGAAGAACACAAATAATGAAAGAGAAAAGATATTGTTTTCAATATTTTATATGAAGCAGCTAATATCTAGGGACATAATTTTAATTTTAATGTAATGTACCTGGCTTGCCTGGAAAATGTATTGTGGCCATGTCGTCAATGAGTGTATTAGGATGCCCATATAATTTTTCGTAGAATCATTTCTAGAGGGTTCGTTGGCATGCGAAGGTTAGTAAGTTATGTTGTTTAAGTACCATGCTTTTATACCTGCGAAGGATATCTCCAAATAGGTTTTAGTAAGTATAAGTGTTCATTTTTTGTTTTTATTTGTAGAATTAAACGTTTGCAGAGGAGTTAATATAAAAGTCTTAGTCTTTGCTTTAGTCTTTTCCTTTTTTTCTTGATATGTGGAACTTTTGCCATTTTTCAGTCAAACGTCAGACCAAGGTAGTGTACAGCGTCTATTTGAAGAATCGGTGTGTTGTCAGGAAAACTGGTGTACATGTTTCAATTCGTAGAGTAATATATTGCGGTTCGTTGTAATTTATACTGACTTTTCATATATGATGCCAGTCATGTAATTTTGACAAGTAATGCTGTAGAGTCAGTGAGCGTAGTTGATGTTTACATTTAAAGCATTTTAGTAGTACAATTAATTCAATAAGGTGTATTCATTTTTTTTTTTTTTATGTTTCCATTCCATTTTTTAGTAGAATACCCCTTAAGACGTAAAATCTGTTGGAAACGTGAGTGTGAGTTGAAATAATAATTGAAATTTTTATAATTGTGAAGAAGTATAATATTAACTATAGTAGAGGCTGAATAATTCAATTAGCTGCTTTAAGCATGTCATTCTCTTAGGGACTTCTAATAAAAAAGATCTAGATAACTAGAGACATTAAAATTTTTCAATATAGTTTTTAGAGTCTAGAAGTTGTTAAAAAGCAAGATTAGCAAATATTCATGATCTTTGAAAAATACGAAATAGGTTATTCTCTAGTAATGCGGTAAACTTTTTTTATTGCTTATTTATTTTTATTGTTATTTACTTGATGTGTATATTATATATACATTCAAGTAAATGTATACTATTAAATATACACCAAGTAAAAATTATACCCATGACATGGCAATAACTTGTTAAGAATTACCCATTAGCACCATATAATTTGTTATGTATTGTTTTGTTTTTTTAGTTAAAAAAAGAAGCAAAGAGGAATTTGGAAAGTAAGGATTAGATACGAGATGAATTGGATGGTTTAGTGGAACCCAAAAGCCCCATGTCCTACAGGTATACCACGTTTATGACACATGTTACATTATATTGCATATAAATGATATAAGAAAACCAGTATGATTAGAAGAAAAATAAATATAATAATATAATGAAGTATTATTTTATAAACTTGTATGTGGCTGTCAGATATCTATTTCTCTTCTCTTATAAAGTTTTACTTATAGAATAATCATAAAATTTGAGAAATTTAATATTTAATAAAATTAAATTAAATTAAACTAAATTAAATGATGATAAGATAAAATAATAAATACAAATAAGTTAATAATCACAAAAACAATTATATTTATGTCCAGAGTTAAGCAAAATGTAATCGTGTTCAATTAGTAGTCAAATATTTAATGCCTTTCTAGCGTCTGTCAGTCATAACCTGGTTATGTCGTTTCTATAAATAACAAAAAAATAATTGCATATTTACGAATATATAGTTTGAACTAAAATATTAAATAAATAAATATATATGCACATTTATGATTTATTTTATATAATCGTTTTACAGACCTCATCCAATGAACGCTTAAATTGTTAAACATGTTAAGGGTTAATTGTATCCCTCTAGCATACGAATGTACACCGTAAAAAATAAGATAAAACTTTCTAATTGATTAATGCGATATTGATCTTGGTTCAACCCACTCCCTATTATATATGTGTATTAATAGAACGCCTTTGCCATTTCCTCCTCCAGTGCTCCAGGTTTCAATATACACTCTCCTGCCCCATCAGATCTTGATTATAGTCCATCTTCCGCACCATCGCTCTGAGGAGTATACCTGTTCATCGCTTTTCATCAGAGAGATAGCTATTAGAAAATAATTTGATAAAGGTAATACTAATTTTAAACCCTTCAGAAAGAAATATTTATAATACAAAAAGTGATGTTAAATAAAATATATTATAATTTATTTTTTATTGTAGTTCTTAAGAGGTATATTGCAATTATCATAATTGAGTCGTGGAGATGTAAAAGGGGGGTAAATCCACTTTTAATCATTTTTATTTTTTTTAGTTAGCGTCCTCAATAAGGTGGTAAATCGTACACCCTTCAAAGTTTGAACCCATGATGACTTCGAAACACACATACACTCAACCCAAACTTTGAAGGGTGGACGATTTACTAGGATTTACTGAGGACGCTAACTAAAAAAATTAAAAATGATTAAAAGTGGACTTAGCCCGTTTTGCATCTCCACGCCTCAATTAATAATTAACGGATGCGAACTTTTATGATTTAACACTAATTACTACTTTAATTATAACACTGTAAGTTTACAGCATATGTTTGTCGTTTTTGATTTCTTAAAACGTTCAAAGCTTCCAATTAATTGGAGAAGACTCCTTTTCATGACAGTAATCTGACTGTTTGGACATACGGAGTTGAGCCTTTGCGTTCCACTAAATCATCCAATTCATCTCGTATTCAATCTTTACTATCCAAAATCCTCTTTGCTACTTTTTTTGACGCAAAAAAAACAAAACATAACAAATAATATGGATATGAATTTTTACTTGACGTATATAAAATAATATGCATTCACTTGATGTGTATATAATATATACATTAAGTAGATACAAAAAAAAAAAATTAGCAATAAAAAATTACTAATCTTCCCATTTAACAACTTCTAGACTCTAAAAACTAGATTAAAAATTTTTATGTCTAGTTATCTAGATCTTTTTTATTAACAGACCCTAAGAGAATGACATACTTAAAGCAGCTAAAAAAATATTCAGCCTCTACTATACCTAATATTAAACTTCTTCACAATTTTAAATATTCTTATTATTGTTTCAACTGACACTCACGGCTCCGACAGATTTGTACGTCTTAAGGGGTTGTCTGCTGAAAAGTGGAATGGAAACATTAAAAAAATGAATTCGTACGAGTATCAAAACAAGTTCTTTTTTGTATGCTCTTTCCTCTAGTTCCTACCGGAGTAATTAGATTTAGTACGTTTATTCTTTACCTGTCGCAATATTGATAATTTCATTTGCCAACAATATCTTCTCCACACCTCAATGAATTAATTGTATAAGTAAAATGCTTTAAATGTAATTATAGCTGACTTACCACCAATTGACCTTCTGCCGGATGAACACAATGGGATCTACCGTTGAAAGTAGAACCGGTTGCTTATTGGCTTTTTCATTCAATCGCAAAGAAGAAGAGGAATTATACTTTATAAATATAAATAGACCAGATATTGACATGGACATGGGTGTTTCAGGGCCTATCTGCTTCGGTTCAAACTTGTTAATGAATCATCTAGCCCTAATTGTTCAAACTTAGTGGAAACAGTAGAACATGTATTTTTCTGTTGCCCTAAATTTGCAAAAGAGATAGATCTAGCCAGGAGTATAGGCCATCAGTTTGTGCCAAAAACCTGGTTTACCAGATGATTTCTGTGGATGAAAACTTGAATGCTGTAGCAAATTACGCTGCTAACATCTGCAGAAAGTTAAAAAGGAGAGGGAAAGACAAGGCTTATGGGGGTCACCTATGGTGTAGTGGTTAGCATAGCAGCCTACTAAACCCAAGATCGTGAGTTCGCAGCCCGGCAGGTGACATTAGGATTTTTAAAAGGGAGTAAAAAATCCTTAGCTATGCCGTCCTTCTGAAGGGATGTAAAATGAGGGTCCCGAGCGTGTGCGATGTCAGGTACTCGATAAAGATCCCTATCCTAATTATACCTGGATAGGCAAAATTTAGGACTCCCACCGTAGCATCGTCCGATTAGCCATAGCAGCATAAAGTAACGTTAAACGAAATAAACAAACAAACAAGACAAGGCTTCATAATTAGCTGCGGAAAATATGATCAAGTGGCTCAGTAAAAGCAAAGAATGATAGGGGCAACAGGATGTAGCCTACTTCAATGAGGCGGCACACATCTATTCCCCTCCATGATGTAATGCCTCATAGTTAGAGATGTATAAAAGGTGTAAGGAGGTGGTTTTAGTGGGTAAGAATCCGAAAAATAGATAGATACTTGCTATATTTTCGAAGATTTCCTCTACCATCGTAAAATCGTGACTTAAGACGTGATTTGGGAGTGTTCAATTAACTCGTTTTCGTTTCAATAAAATCTAACTATGACATCAAGAATAATATTCCAAAGGTTATCAATCTATTCAATGGAGGTTGAGAATTTCGAAATTAATTGTTTGTTTCCTTCTTGGGGCCACACATCCTGATTTTAAACCTCGTGCTTTCAACCTTAAGTTGACTCTCCTCCCCAGTCCATACCACATAGCATTTAAATGCTAAATTTTATCGTTGTGCCGAGGAAGCCATTTGTCTTCGCTTGGCCAAATGTTCTGTAAAGATAGTTCCTGTGTAGAGAGAGATAAAACTAGTTTCGGAAGACAAAGAGCACCGCCTGATAAAGCAGATGGTCTTTTAAATAGTCACATTAAAGTTCCTTTTAAACTTGAATAAAATAGCTCCTCTAAAGAGCACTAAATAATCGTTCCCATCTAAACTTTATTTGCTCTTTATAGCAATGTAATTTATTCCTATATTTTATCCAATGTTTCACCACAAGATTGTTCAATCATAAAACCGAGACACACACACACACACACTTATATGATATATTTATATATATCTTTTAAATAGGGGTGGTAGCAAAGGGTGAAAGATAGACAATATCTATCACTGCAGTTTTTTTTTTTGTTTTTTTCGAACACTAAATGTCTTTATTGCGTCAAGGTGATGCGCTATCCGCGATTCTGTTTAATATGGCTTTGCATGATGCAGTAAAAAACGCGATTAAAGGTGGTAGGTACCATTGCAGAGAAAATGTGGCAAATGTATGCCTACGCTGATGACATTGGCATAGTTGCGAGAAGTGAAGCGTCACTTAAAGAAGCCTTTGAAATAATTTATAAAAGGGGTACAAAGGTAGGGCTAATTATAAATGAAGAAAAAACTAAATTCTTGAAAATGTCATCGGCGGCAAATAGAAGATCCATGTGTTACATTGAAATCCTCGACTTCAATTTTCAATATGTTTCTAGCTTCGTCTACCTTGGCTCCTCAGTCAATAATGAAAATAAGATCAGCAGTGAAATTGATATGAGAATTATAGCAGGAAACCGAGCCTACTTTAAGCCTAAACTGTTAGAAAAACGAAACTAAAACTATAAACGTCATTAATAAGACCTGTAGTTACATATGGAGCTGAAACTTGGTGTTTAGCCCAAAATGACGTCCAGAAACAGAATGTTTTTGAAAGAAAGGTAATAAGACGAATATGCGGCGCAACACAAGTAGGCGGAATATGGAAAATAAAAACGAATGAAGAAATAGACCATATGTTAAAAAGGGAAAATATTGTAAACTTCATTAAAGTAAAGAGATTAAGGTGGGCTGGCCATGTCAGATGAATGACAGCAGATAGATTGCCAAAGAAACTGCTTGATATGAGAATGACTGGAAAGAGAAAAAGGGGAAGACCACGTAGCAGATGGGAGGATGAAGTGGCAACAGATGCCGCAAAATTAAGAGTAAGAAATTGGAGAATGAAAGCGGAGGACAGAGATAAATGAAGAAGAAAAATCCAGGAGGCCAAGGGTCACCCTGACCTGTAGCGCCGAGGAGTAAAGTAGTAATTGTCTTTATTTCATTTTTATGTTTATGAGCCCATGTATTAATAAAATTCTAAGGAAATGCAAATGGTGGCAACAATTCAAATTTAATTTTAATATAGAAGAGGAGAGATATATTTTAGAATGACCCAGCCGATATTGAAAGAATTTAATTACCAAATATTCAGAAAATCAGCTGTTCATATTCACCTCCATACTGCCCCACTCAATATAACATAATTAAAACTACAACTGTTTCCACATTTTGAAATTGTAGGCAGGTAGGAAACCTATTATAAAATTTTATTAACATCCACTGATTCACACTAATAAACATATTTACACCCCCTGTTAAACAAAATAATTCTATCAAACGTTTTACATTTTGTGACTGCTAGCAAGTATGAATAAAACTGGATTCTTAAATTTCATGTAAATTGGTTTTGTCCAAAATTGGTTTAAGCTAAACCTTAAGTTTAACACGATTTCCCTCACCCCTCACGTCAATTTAAATATTCAAATTAAAGACGGATTCATACTATGAAATTTTATATATTTGGCATTAATATACAGGGTGAGTATCTCTTAGTAAATAAAAAAAAAATTGAGTGAAACTACATCAGACATGTAGCAAAATGCCGCAGATCTTACCTTTCTATTCCAATCCATTGCAGATGATAAAATAATGACTTTTTGAGGAAACCACGTTTTTTTCTATAAAAGCTGTTATGTCTCCATTTTGCTTAAATATTTTTAAAATTTTGACTAAATTTTCGGATTTAGCATTACATTTTCTATGATAGTTGAGTACCTGTAACCTTGAATTTCACAAACTTGATATCTGAAGAACAGCTTGATTTTCACCTTATTTGAGAAAGTCACAATGTCTTATATTACTTCAACACTCACCGTTTTTTGAAAACGATCCACAAAACGTCAAATCTCACAAAAACTTGTAAATTTAATAAGCTTTCGAATGATATGTTAAACGTAATGATTTTGTTTCGATTTCATGGAGAAATTTACTTTTGAAACCGAAAAAACATGGTGTTCTAATTTGGCATACAAATCAGTTACTTGTGTAAATGAAACATTATGACTATCCCTTAATGAAAATATGAATTTCAAACATAATAAACTCTTCGGTGGAATAAAAAGCAAAGGAAAAAAGAGGATCTTATGTTATTACATTTATTTATTTATTACTATAATTTAGGATTTAATTTTATTAACTTTTCAATGGAAGGTTTAAAACTCAATGATAATGAACATAGACCTCTATTAGCTTATGAATGCAGATGGATTAAACAATACCACTTTTTGAGATGAAGTTTATTGAAAGATGAGTCTGTTTTTACAGGAGAAGGCATTTCTACCGTTCCAAGTGGGGTATCGTTAGTTTATCCACCTTTGTATTGCTGTCGAATAGTGTTTGTAATGTAGTCGAAAATCATGGTTTGCCCAGCAAATTGAATGATGATATTACTAAGATTTGTTACAAAATGTCTTACCACAACTTCATCACGATATTCCACCTAAGTTTGGCAAAATATGATTTTCCAACACCATGGTGCTCCTCCACATTATTCGAAAGCTATACAAATATAAACCAACCATATACATGGATAGGTATAAATGCTTTCCCCTGTAAAAACAGTCTTATCTTTCAATAAACTTCATCTCAAAAAGTGGTATTGTTTAATCCATCTGCATTCAGAAGCTAATAGAGGTCTATGTTCAGAAAGCTTATTAAATTTACAAGTTTTTGTAAGATTTGACGTTTTGTGGGTAGTTTTTTTCAAAAAACGGTGAGCGTTAAAGTAATATAAGACATTGTGACTTTCTGAAATAAGGTGAAGATAAAGCTGTTCTTTAGATACCAAGTTTGTGAAATTCAGGGTTACAGGTACTCAACTATTATAGAAAATTTAATGCTATATCCGAAAATGTGGTCAAAATTTGAAAAACATTTAAGCAAAATGGAGATATTACAGCTTTTATAGAAAAAAACGTGGTTTCCTCAAAAAAGTCTTTGTTTTTTGAGCCATTAATTTTTCGCATATCAATTATTTGTGAAACCAGTAAGGGGGTTATCATGCTAAATATTATATATCTGCAACGAATTGGAATAGAAAGGTGAGATCTGCGGCATTTTGCTTCATGTTTAATGTAGTTTCACCCAATTTTTTTTATACACTAAGAGATACTCACCCTGTATAATAGCAAATGTTATATACATCATGGCAGCGCAGGTAGATGTGCAATATCTTACGATTTATTAGGCATAAGATTGTTTTTAATTAATAAGATAGTTAAGATGGCAAGGATTCATACTTATATGTTAATAAAAAATATATACATTAAGCCACAAAATGTTTTAAGCTTTCTTGTTCCATGTTATGTCTTTTGGAAGTAGTTACTGTCCATTGTCCACTTCACACGCAGACCATTTGTTACTTCCGCTTACGAAGTACAACGTCGGTTGGTTATACATAATTGATTATAACCTTGGTTACTGTTCTAGCTACAAAACTACCAATCCGGACGCCAAGGCAGAGTTGAACCAGGCATTTATAAATATATGGTCATAAGCAAGATTTATTAAACTATAAAACCGATGAAAATAATTTCTAAATTAAACATTTTAAGGGTGTATATATATGCCCTTTATAAATACAAGTAACTTAAAAAAAAAAGCAATATAACTAATGATTAAGAAAGAAAGTTACTGAAATTAGAAATGATAGAAAAAATTATAAAGAAAAAAGAAAGGGAAAACGAAAACAAAGACTCACTTTTGAGAAACTACCCTAAATCTCCTACGGCCGATAAATCTCAAGCGACTCATTCCGAAAACTGGTCTACAAAAAACAAAAGACTCTAGAAGGGGTCTTTTTCCCAATGGACTATAAATCCTACTTTTTTCATCTCCCTAGAATATCCAGCAACGAAGGGAATTGATGAGTACCATTATAGCCTTCTATGACTTTTCCAGTCGATATTTTCTATAATTCCATAGAAATACAAAAATTTAATTGAGAATTTTGTTACATCAGTTGCACAATTGAATACTTACTCATTATTATATCATAAAATTTATGAAAATGGCTTGAAACCCATTGTAAATAGATCGGAGCAATAAGAACTGTGCACTTTAAATTATGTAAACATTACAAAATTGAACATTACTGTCATCATTTTTCTGTTAAGTCAATAAAGTATGAACATTTTAGGGTAAAATTTTTAATCAGATCATCAGATTTCCATTAGTAATAAAATTATTTTTTATACAGCTAACTTTATGTTGGTTTTCAAAAAAATTCATACTTTAATCAATTAATTATATATTTTTTTTTTAATTTCCGAACCATTAATTTTTCGCATACCAATTATTTGTGAAAACAGTAAGGAGGTTATCATGCTAAATAAATAAAAGTTTTTTAATTTGTGGCTTAACGCCCTTTTGTACTCCAACTAGGGCAGGGGGGAAAAGTTATCGTACAGGTTACCAACCTAATCTAGCCATGGTGGGAAGGTCAATATTCATTTCGTGGGTCCGTCTCGAAATAAATTTTAACCCACTCTGGTGGGATTCGAATCCACGGCCTTCCTAACCAAGCACGCTTAGACCCTTATCCCAACTCGCTTAAAGTTATAGTGACATCTTAAATTGAGGAAAGAATGTTGGAAATGTGGAAAAGTATATAAAATGTGCTGTGTAAGATGGAAAATATGAAAGGCTGTTATTATAGTACACACTTCTCTAGTCTGTTATGACAAACTAGTAAAAAAGTAGTTGAAAGGTTGCCCACAAAATATCGCTTTTGTTAAAAATAAATTGGAAATCTTGAGATTTTATGATTGCTAAGCCTTCCTTGAACTATAAAGGTGGTGTTAAAATTTGGTACAAATTGGTTTAGTAGCTTTTGGAGTTAGTGATCACAAACGAAAATAGGCTTGTGCTTTTATATAATGATAAAGATAAAGATTAATATGTTTTTATTGAAATATCTTCTGTATCAATAATTAGTATTATACATCTAATAATACTAATTTATATTTTAAATCCGATTTGAAATCTTGAGGTAGGGGTAAAAAGGGCTAAAAAACTGTAAATCATCGCATGTAACTATGAGGAATGAAACCTGATAAATTAGTTTCCAGCTCCATAAAACCCATCTAACCCAGTCAAAAAAAATAAACCCTTGTAAACCAAGTTTTAAGGAAAGGAGAAAAAAAAAGTTTATTTAGCTTTAGCAGGAAAATGTTACATATCCCCTTCACCCTCTTCTAGTTGTTTTAAGTTTTTAGATTTTGCTTTCTGCCATTTATAAACATAAATTTTTCATCTAATGAACTAGAATTCATTGTTTTTTAAATGTGACATAACCCCTTCATCCCCCAAACCCTTATATTGTCTTCCTTATTTTTTTTTTTTATTTAATTTTTTTTTTTTGAATTGTGTAGAACCAGATATTTGTTTAAAAAAATAAATATATAAATAAAAATTGTCCAACATTACAGACCTAGTTGGGCCTTGCTTTACAGAGAATTGATAACCATTACTTAGCATCCGACTTTCTCAGCCAACTCCAAGCCTCTTAAAGTCGTCCTCCATGTCACCTAATATTCTTCTCTCTCTACATTCTCTCTGTTTTTTCCACCTCCCGCTGAACATCTTCTTTTATAGCCTGTCATTTTTCATTCTATTCACTTGACCACACTGCCACATTTTTATTTCTTGGATGAGAGCAACGATATAAGGTTAGTCAAAGAACTGTTAGAGGGTGGTATTAAAAAAAAAATAGGATATAAAATTTACCTTAAAAATAAACCAATTTCTTTTTATTAAATATATTTACTCACTTATTATTTTAAACTTTTTATTTGAATAAATACAAGCTGCCTCACTCAAGGGCATTGAGTAATAAGGATGACAAAGACTCATTCACACAATATATACAATGATATAAAACAAAGCAAGAAATAAGAAATAAAACAATGAAATAACAAATTAAGAAATAAAATATGAAAATTAAAATAAACAGCCTCTAAATAAACAAGAAATAAAATAAAATACACAAGAAATAAAATAAAATATGTAAGGAATAAAATAAAGTGCAAGAATAAAATAGAATAGAATAAATGATAATATAAAATAGGTAATAGCTGTTGAAACTAATAAATAAAATATAAAAATTAAGGAAGAAAAGAAAAGAATCATAAATAAATTCATACTCTTTATAGGAAATTTATGAACATTTAAGAACACCTCGATCCAAGTATGCCCCCCAATTTCGAGGGCAAGCCGAGCTCTCAGAGATTTACTAACTAAATATAAAAATAATGTTCTGTAAAAAAAACTTGCAAACAGTTATTCAATTATGATAGATAATATTGGTACGTATTGTTTAATGTAATACTCTTGAGTGGGAACTAGTCCTGCAAATGGGCATATACTACAATAGGACATATACTCTCAAGTAGGGTGGGAGTTTTAGGATTCGTTACTTGGCATCCTCACGAAATAAATATTTACTGAAAAGGAGGAAATCAATCCCACGAACTTCTGTATCCGACATTCTGGGACCTTAACTCTAAAAATATTTCAATGATTGTTAGTATTTGAAATGTAAAATATAAATATGTTTTTAATGAAATGAGTACGTTCCTATTCATAACTTTAATAATAACTCATCAACTTGAACTCTAAGTGTGTGAAAGGTGTTGTGTTTCGTAATCGTAATTCTTTTTTTATGTTTTTTTAATTCCCTTTCAAATATTTGTTGAATTCAGTATTATTCTCAAAACATCCAATTTCCCAAGGACAACATCTGTAGTCCATATAAAAAAACCTACGATATCAAAATAATCTTCCGAAAACTAGCCTCAACACTACCCCGAGGTTGAGTGACCCATTACAGATAAACAGAGAAGAAACAACTGTCCCTTCAACGAGGGTTCTATCAACAGACCGAATCTGTTTGAGCCAACTCAGGGTAAATGTTGGCAGAGCACAAAGCCTGTCCTTTCTGTGTACAAACCGAGCAGAAATTAATTTATAGCGAGGATGAAGAGGGGGGGGGGGGCTATCTGGAGTAATTTTATTGACAATACCTGAAGGAGGGAGGAGGGGGCGGTTCTTGGTGGCTGTTATTAAAATGATTGTGCCACTACGTCTCGGTAATGAAGAGGTAGCCTTTACAAAAGGCTCAGAGCAAATTAATATCGAGTAAGGATCGATAGTCATACTAATTGATTATTTATTAATTATTGTGAAAATACGAAAAATATTATTCAATTACTGGTTTTCGTTTCCCGACTAATTAATTTGCTTATTATTGTACATAAATACTACAAAATATAATCATTTATAAAAGAGTAAACGTTAAATCTCAATAAATATAATCTAGTCAACTATAATTAATTCAGTTTTCTCAAGTATACATACATAAGTATGTAAATATCAATTCGAAGAGTTATTGTATTTGTAACCCTCTTTGAATTCGATTTTATAATTATATTATGAAGTATTTTCTTTATGGTTGTGTGTCAGTGTTTGTCAAATCTTGTAACGCTACAACGCGCATAATTATCGCTTTCTCAATGTCCATTCTAAATGATATGTTCAAATGAAAGGACGTATAGAATTATTTTTTGTGAATAAATATTTACCGATTATAACAAAGTACCATTTGCTTCTTCTTCAAGTTTGAATAGAGATTGATTTTATCTCTGCAACCAACTAAGCCACTGGTTCCACCCTTATCAATTGTGAGGATAAAATAAGCCCTGAAATTTAAAATAGATTAATGGCTGGAAATAAGGCGAATTATTTTATCAGCAAACTATAAAAATTCTTGTGGTCACCAATGCATCAGAAACTTGGAGTTAATATGTGGCGGTCTGCCTATTATAGAAAGACACCAAAAGAAAAAAAAAAAGTCAAAAATATGGTGCAACAATAGTTGATATAATATGGAGGGTGGAAATTCATGTGGAGATTGCAGACATACCAATTTTTTTTCAATTATATACAAGCAAGTAGACTGCGATTTGTTGGAAGAATTAAGGATGAGAGGACTCAAAAGAAAATGATGGTCATGGCAATACCGGAGAGGAAGAGAAGAAGGGGAAGACCAAATAGCAATTGGAATGATGAAGTGAAAAGAGAGATTAGAAGTTCAAAACTGTAGACTCACTATAGGACCGAGGAAAATGGAAGGATTTATTTTGGATACCAAGGGTTACCCAACCTGTACTAAGATTTCAAAAAGTAGGGATGAGTTTTTTATTATCGTTGGAATAGTTTTCTTTTGATCACAAACATTATTTATGCATAACATTGATATTTAGAAAGGTATCGGTATCGGAAGTAAAATGTTGAGCATCGATAAAATGTTGATAGAATAAGGGTTGGATGATTATGAGTTGTAACAAAATATGCTTGTCATATACGGTATAATATCTAAAATATATATAATTAGAATAAACTTTTTAAAGTCATATTTCACAAATATCCAAATATTAGTTCAGGGCAAGACTAAAGTGCTGTTATTATTCTGTTCATAACTATCTTCTTAGTATTAGTATGGTGAAGAACCACATTAGAGGAGTTGTGATAATCTCTAAAATTTAATTACAAACTTAAAGGCCTAATACATTCGTTTATATAGAATTATTACCTCACTATTTCTGTCATGCAAAGGAAAATTGTTCTTGCATGACAGCAGTTAAACACTTTATATATAATTACTGTTATTTATTATTTATTATATAATAGTGTTTAGTTCGGAGTCCATTCATAATATAAACTAGAAATATTATATTTTATCCATCCACACTACATTTTTTTTATTTTATTATTTTTTTTTATTTTTTTTTTTACAGCACTTACGCTTTCAAAAATTCAACCTCAAGGGTCCGCTGAAAAAAAAAGATCAACAATAATAACAGATATGAACAGACCAGCTCTTAAAGAATTTGAGAGTGACCTCTTACTGAAAAAATATGTTCTGCAACCAATAAAGGCTATATAAATAGGCAAACTAAAGCATTTTCAACATATTTTTAAATAATTAATTAAATTGTAATGGATATAATGGAGCCGAATTAAACAAATATGAGATCCTAAGACAATGTTCCGATGTTGCAGTCATTAATGACAAGAACTTAAATTACTGTTATCCAAGAGGTTTCCATGTAACATATAATGTAAAACCTTTCCAAGCGGTCAATACTTCTCAATAACACCCCTCTCAACGGACAATTATTTCATGGCCCACACTGACGTGAGGGAATACAGTTTTGCAACGGACACTGACAAGCAAGTTACCGTCAACAAGTGAAAAATATATTCCTCTAAACGGGCAATGGCGAAATGCTGAAAATATGGATATCACAATCAACATTTTTTTTTTTTTTTAAAAAACATCAAATTTAAAGATTATTTCGTAAATTAATTTAATAACTATCATTATCATATTTTGTTTTTTATCTGAAATCAGAATTAAATTATAATAAATAAATATATTATTAATTACATACATCAATTCGCATGTCTGTACTTTATTCTATTGTTATTCTTCCACGTTTTATAATAATCTGCTTCTTGTTCTTCTTCTGTAGCTCTACAGCCCGGGGTGGGCCTTGGCTTCCTGAACAATAGTCCCCCAGACATCCCTATCGATAGCTTTCTTCCTTCAGTTAGTCACTCCTAGCCGTTCAAGATCATCGACCATCTAACTCAGCCATCTTTTTCCTGGCCTTCCCTGTCTTCTATGACCATCTACATTCCTTTGGCGTATCCTTTTTGGGGTTCTATCGTCAGGCATTCTCATAACATGTCCCAGCCATTTTCCGTAACAATGTTTTTTTTTCAAGGTAGAGTTGTTGGCCCCACGCTCAACCTCTAACCTGGAGGGCCAGGTCATTTTGCTTGGAGGTTTTATAATAATACAACGTTGAATTTCAAGTGAAAGGAATTAGTGGTTGTCAGACTCGGGTGAAATTTAATCATAGCTATTTGATAACTAATTTCCTAGAACCAATCATCTAATTTAATCAAGATTAAATCTTTCAGTCGATGTTTTAGCAAACTAATGATTATTTTACTGAAAGCTTAATCATTATTAAATTAGCTGATTGATTCTGTTTCCCAACTCAGGCGTTTGTTGTTTGAAACACAAGATAAAAATATAGTTTCCAAAATAACATCACTGAAAGTTCTTGTGGCTGTATTTGAGAGTTGAAAATACAAGACATTGGTAGGTGATTGAGAATGATTTAGAGTGTGCAGGAAAATTTTCGAACACCTACTAACTTCACTAAAATACGATTACTTCTACTATTACTAGTACTATAACTTCTGTATTGGATCTTCTGTATACATGTTAAGAAAATGACCAGAACATAGCTAGAAAGAGGTAGGATTAACAACAAGTTAACTACTATACATCAGAGCTTAAGTATTTAAGGGATTAAATGAGATAATTTGATGCTGTACTAAAACATTAGCTGCTGTCAGCTTATCTGTTTTTCTACACACAGAGTAAATACATTAATATTATCAATATTTTTGGGGTTTTCATTATCCGGTGTGTTTCTCACGTTAGTGGGGAAGAAAACTTTTGCTGCTCACTAAAGGTTAGTGCATTAATAAATAAATCCATATTCTGAACCAAACATTCAAATTAAAGCTTTTGAAATAGCATAAAACTTAGAAGCGGCATTTAAAGCACACAGTGGATGGTTAGAGCGCATCATAATTTTCAATGAAAATGCATTTCTTTTCTCAGTTCAGATTGTAAAAACATTTCATTGGCTTTGGAAAAAAATTATAAGCATCCCTAATCATTTCTATGAGGTTTAGTTTGTTTTTTGTTTTTGTTTTTTTGTTATTTTAATCAATTAACAGTCATTTTTATTTGAAATTTTATTTATTTATTTTAACAAAAAACGAACCAAGTTTGATCATATCTCTTGATGGTTTAAAAACAAAAATAAATATAAAATCATGATAATATAAAGGAAAAAGTAGATTGTAGTTTTTTTGTTTTTTTTTTTTTTTCCAACATTTGAAGATTTATTGAACGCTCGCCTGATGTTTACTTTTAATATTCCCAGTCAAAATGTTTAGATTTCATTTGTTGAATACCATTGTTTGTTTTATGACTATCGGAAATTTCATGAATTGTTTACAAAATTCCTGACACTTCAATTAGAAAGGTGGCATGAAATTAATTAAAGGTATCATCCCTCGGAACGAGAGGAAGAGGTAATTTAAATTCTAAGTGGTATGTTATCTTATTTCGACGTCACCCGTACGGCACAGCATTCTTCGTATGATTCTATATTGCTGTTTATTCACTCAACTAATTATCCTTTCCACACTTTACGAATTCGCTAGTCACTATTATCCACTTCAAATCATGGAGACTTTAATGTAAATAAATAAACAGAAGATCATAGGAGATTTCTAATCATAATTAATTTTAAAGTGTACATTAATTTGGCATAATCGACATGAATACTTGACCTAAAAAAGGTCGTGCTTTAAAAAATGTATGCAACTAGAGATCCTGAATGAGAAATTACGTAAATAAGGCCCTAAGAATAAAAGGTAGCGAGATAATTAAAGCCTTAATGATCGTGCTAAGTAAATAAGAAAGGGCTCATTCTTCATTACGATCGTTAAAACAAATTAACAAGCTCCTTTTAAGGATACATGATGCTTTTTTTACAGCAGACTTTTCCTGTGTATGAAAAATATTGCAATACCATTTACCCTTGGTTTAAATATGTTATATATATATATATATATATATATATATATATATATATATATATATATATATATATATATATATATATAAAAAAAAAAAAAATTTCATAGTATACAGTATATACAAAGTAAAAATACATATATACATACAAAGAATATATATATATGATATAAGTAATAACTAAATTAATATAAAGTGTTTAATAGAATAAAAAAACAGTAAAAATGGTTCAGATATAGTCAAAAATTAACTTATATATATTTAAATTGTTTTCACATTGAAAAGAATTGACAAAAGCTTTCAAAAAGATTTTAAATGAATCAGTTGATAAAAGTTTTCAAATTTCAAATCCATTATCAGTTGATTTATTGGACGAGTTCATATACTTCAAGAAGTTGATATAGCTCTTTGCAGTAGAACCTTTCTTAGCCGGTTCGGTCAGCATCCAAACATAGGCATATTAATCCGAGATTTGCGTGAAATATCGATTTCTCTATGGAAATGACTATTTTATATGATACTACCCATGAACAATATAGATATATACCGATGGAACTGATTGTATCGTATGTAAACATTTTGAAATAAAACGTTATAAAATAATATTATGAACTGTTCACGGCTTTTTAGCTGGTCCTTCATGGTCTGCATTTCTGCCAGAATCTTTGAATTATCAGTCTCATTTACTAGTAATCATCTTAAAATCTCTTTAAGGACAAGGACTGTAAATCGTGTAAAATGTTTATATTCGGTCCCTCATTCTTATAATTCCCGTTCTGCTCACAAAGCAAAAACATTCCAAATCTAATGTCTCTTCATTCAGTATTATTATCTAGAAAAAGGCTCACTAACCCATCGCTGAAATAAAAAAAATAAAAATACTAATCCAAGATATAGACTAGATGGACTGATATTAAGTCAGTTAAAAAGGATTGATTTATATGAAACTACGACAAGTATCAACTAACTCCAACCAGAAATAACAGTCAACCCAATCTTAAAAATAAAAGTGCAAACTGATCCGACCGCTAACTCGACCTTATATATATATATATTGATTATGACACATTATACGATAGTAAATACATAATATGAAAATTTTAGCCTCAGAG
This sequence comes from Euschistus heros, assembly GCA_003667255.2. NCBI lineage: Eukaryota > Metazoa > Arthropoda > Insecta > Hemiptera > Pentatomidae > Euschistus > Euschistus heros. The sequence goes on along the minus strand of RCWM02000288.1, from coordinate 222,743 downwards.
CTAACGAAGACCATAGCTAATATAATACATATAAGAATCAGCTGCATTTACAGATTTAATAGGGCAATTACATAGTATGACTGTTGCTACCTAAAGTTAACCTCAATTCTGATATTTCAGTAATAATATGCACAGGTGACAGTCATCATCACAGCTAACTGAATAGGTCAACATAACTTAATAATCGAGTTACCTCCAGTGGCAGGCAGCTCCTGACACTACATAACCGACTTCAGTCTGGTGAAGAACGTGAAAGCATGACTACAAAGTAACAGGTATTATTACGGGTTTAAAAAGTTAATGAATTTATTGGAAATAAAGTTAATTTTAAAAGAAAGTTATTTTATTGATTGGAAAATAAAATTTAATATGATTGATGACTTTAAATAAACCAAGACCTGAACAGAATACAAATTTAAAACAAATATACTTTGAAAAAAGATTACTATTCGCTATAGTCAGGTGCAATAAGTAACATGAATGGTATGAATCTAATCTTACAAAATTTACAAAAACTAGATATAGAATTAAATAAAATAAAAGCACGTGAAAGCATGTCTTCAAAATCGCAACAACGCATCAAAACAGCTGGCTGAAGAGATGAAAACCTTTGTCCTGTTGATGTCTCTGCTAAGACATTAAGAAGAAGACTGGAACGGAAAATTCTGGAAGCCAGGAAGAAACCGTGGTTGAATGAAGCCAATTGCTAGGAGAAGTTTGCCTAGAAAAAACTGCACTGCTGAAGATTAGGTAAGGGTAGTTTAATCTGACAAAAGCGATTTTGACATAATTAAATTTTTTTAATATTAAAATTAAAAATTCCAAATCTTCCTAAAATTTATTTTAAAAACAAGAACATAATTATTTTTACGAATTTATTCATTCACTGAGACTGCGTTGTTCCTACTGTAAAACATGGTGGAGGAACATAGTGATTTGAGGTTTAATGGTGGCTTAGGGAGAGAAATGTTTTTGTGTGAAGGGAGGATAAAAAGCGATAGTAATATGTCAAGGTTAAATCAAATTTTGAAGCCTTCATTTGAAAAAATATTTAAACCTAAGACCAGTACAATCATTATTTTTCAACAAGATGATTCTCCATGCCACGTTTCACGTAAAAGCAGAGTATAGTTCGAAAAAAAAACAATATTAATATTCATAGCTGGCCTCGTCATTCCCATAGAGCAGTTGTGGGCTAAATTAATAATCTGAGTTGGTAACAGCAACCCTACTAACAAAAATTATTCGTTTATAAAAGATGAGTCAGAAAAAAAAGTTAAAAAAAGAGTTTACACAACTTGTTAATTTTATGCCGGAAAAATGATTTAGGTAATAACGGAAAATGGTAAGATGATGAAGTATTAGATCGTGTTTTAGATTAAATAAATATATGCAGTTAATGGTGGTTTTTATTTTCATATACTATTTTTAGTAAAATTATGTAGGTGGCTAATATTTTTAGCCAAGGATGTACTTCAGGAATATTTCGAAATATAGTTTCATTTAAAAAAAGTTTGTAACTAGTACAAAATCTCTAGCAGTTTTCGATAACAAGATTGAATTTTCTATTAAATAATAATTCCATTATTATAAAAAGGTAGCTTCAGTAAACTTTTTTTTTTTTTTTTTTTTTTTTTCTCTTTCAGATTTTAATTCACACTTGTTATAAGAGTAACAAGCAGTGAATGTGATGAAATTGAATACTACAGGCCTTGTATGCGTGTGGGAGACTAGTACTCAATAGTACCTCCTCCTGGCATGGGTTAAAGAGCTTTATTTGAGCAAATCTCTCATCCAGCATCTTTTAAGCCTTCTGAGAGTATTTCCAGGTATGTCAGTCGTGGCCATGTCATTAATGAGTATGTTGTTATGTCCATGAAGTCTGTCATGAAATCGTCTATAAAGGTCATGTATATGTTCCTTTACTGTGGGTATTTCTAAATCAGTGTGAAGTGTGTGGTTTGAAACGTACCAAGGTGATTTCGTGACTAGTCTGAGTGATTTTGATTGGAATGTATGTATTTTTTTTAAGGTGTGTATTTTTTTGCAGTCCCGTATAATTGTGTGGCGTATGTCCTTATGGGTTTAAGTAAGTAAGTGTATGTATTCAGTCGTTGTCGGAGTTTTAATGTCGACCGTTTATGAAGCATTGGATACAGAAGTTTAAATCTCTTGGTTAGACTGAGACGTTTTTGTTTTACGTGTGGGCCTCAGGTCATTCTTCTATCAAATGTAAGTCCTAAGTAATGAATTTCGTTTGTTTGTGGTATGGGTTGATTGTCGATGAAGACAGGCGGACAAGAGTCTTGTCTGAGTGTAAAGGTTATGTGCTGTGATTTGGTGTAGTTTAGTTTTATTTTCCATTGTTTGAACCAGTCTTGTAGTATTGTTAAGTGGTGTTGAAGAGTTAATGATGCAATTGTGGGGTCTTTATGTCTAGTTAATATTGCTGTGTCATCAGCGTATGTTGCAGTCAATGTTTGAGGGCTAAGTGGCATATCGTGAGTGTAAAGAATATATAACAGTGGAGCTAGTATTGACCCCTGTGGTACTCCGGCTTTTACTGGATAAATAGAAGAGATTTCTGAACCTTGTCGGACAGAAAAAAATCATTCAGAGAGAAAAGATTGAAGGATCAGATAATAGGTAAAAGGAAGAAGATTTTTCAATTTTTCAATTTCAAAAAGAAGCCCGTCATGCCAAACTCTGTCAAATGCTTGAGCTACATCTAGAAATGCCCCAGTAGCATATAGTCTTTTCTCGAGTGAGATTGATATGAAATCCGTTACACGGTGTAGTTGATGAACTACATAGTAAACTAAATTATAATAAACTGTTTTAAAATACGTCGTGTGAATTTTTATTATTATTTTTTTTTATAAAAGATAGACATTAAGAAAATTCAATAAATGTGGGCTGTAGAATATCCTGTTAGATTTAACTTTTAACAGGATTATAAGTGTTATTATTTGTTATTTGTAAGTGTTACTGTTATTATTTAACTTTTAAATAATTATAAACAGAGGATATTTAGAAAAATGAAATTTGTTTCCAACATGATAATACGGGAAGCGTTTTTACAGTATTATTTTCAGGAAGGAAACACAGTAAAAAGTTTACAACAATACAAACTAAACGAAGAGCCATGAATTCCTCGAAATTAACGGTTATTTTCCTCTTTAATGAGCTATTTACTTTAGGAGAAGTTGAGCGTGCCAACGGACCCCGCCATTGTCGAAAGCTATTCAACTTCCAAATCATCTGACGGGGGCGAAATTATATTCCAGTTCTATAACAAGGCTATTGAGACGAGGAACCAATTAGCAACGATTAAACAATCGAAAGTACCTCTAAGTCTCCTTCGGCTGAGGATAAACTTCGGGGAAGGACTTAGTACTTGGTAAAAAAACAGGATCAAGTAGTATTTAATTACCAGCTGACAGGATAAAGAGATAACAACTTATTTGTTAAAATTTAAGATGAGCAAGAGATTATTCATTTATTATTTTTCATAAAATTTGTTTTCTTACCTTATTAATTGCTTAGAAGAACAAACTTTATTCCAATCGGTATAAATTTTACATTTATATTTAATGTTATATAAATGTATAATAATGTTCATCACAATTGAAAAACAAAAAAACACTTCTTTTTACTAGTATATAATGATTCATAAACAATAATGATTACAATAAAAATAATAATGTTACAAAAATAGTAGTAAAAAAACAAACAAACATCTCCTCGTAATTATTTGTTAATTTATTAATGTTCAAAAGGCAAGAACTCAACAGACGCTTCAGCCAACTGTATAGACTATTAAACAGGACATCTCATATTTCCGTTGAAAACAAACTTCTCATATACAAAACCATTATTAAACCTATTTGGACTTATGGACTTGAACTGTGGGGCATGGCTAAAAAGTCGAATATCAAACGCATTCAATCCTTCCAATCCCAAGTCCTCCGAACTATAGTAAATGCTCCTTACTATGTATCCAATAAAACCCTCCACAATGATCTCAACATACCATACGTCCTCGACCTCATACCTCTTAAATTTTTAAAATTCCATCGCAACCTTTCTTTCCGTCCTAACGCTGTGGCTCAATCGCTATCCAGTTCCACACATCCTGATAATCCCCCTCACAGATTAAAGCGCCACTGTCCCCGAGATCTATTGTAAATATGTATATATGTTGGAGTTCTGGCACTGGCCAGCTTCTCACTCATGTCCTGAGTGACTGTACATTGCGCTCTCACTCAGCCTCCACTGGGTGTTCTTCAACACCAGTGACGCAGCTGAGAGAGAAGAGCTGGGACCTCTCAGCGCCGGGCCTGTCCTACCATGAGTGGAGAGGCAGGGTCGGTTGGGAGATCCCTAGGATGAGTGTGTCTTGTAAATAAAGTATGAATATGATAAGTATGAATGTAGTTTTAACTTTTAATTTAATTTAGCTTTATTTTTATTTTTACTTTTATTCAATTTATTTTCATTTTATTTTATTATTATTATTTTGTCTTAGGTGTAAATATATATATATATATATATATATATATATATATATTTTTTTTTTTTTTTTTTCATATATTTCACTTGTATGTATATTCTATATTGCATATTGTTTATATATATCAGCATAGCTCTATTTTGTTCTATTTAATTTAATTTTTTTTTTTTTCATTTTATATTTTTATTTATTTATTTTATTTTCTTCTCTTATTGTACATATTGTGTGAATGTAATCATGAAGTTATCAATATTACTTATTGCCCACATTTGTGGCAGATTGTAATAATTCCTAAATAAATGATTGATTTAAAAAAAACAACAACAAATTATTAATGTATTCAATTCTTAAATCATGTTTAAAAAAATAAATAAAATATTTTTTACTTGAGCTTAAAAAAAATGGAAATACATTATTTATCTTTTCTACGCTATTTTAATCTAAGATATTTGCAACAGATAAATAATAAATAAATAATCTGTGTGAACTATATAGTTGTCCAAATATATTTTTTTTCCAAGGCATTATCATAGATTTGACTTTCCAATAGTGGATGTATTATTCAATTGGATATATATATATATATAAAGAAATTACAATTTTCACATAAATGATGGGATTTAGTTATTAAACAATAATTTTTATAAAATATTGTTAGGTAGACATCTTTGGCTATTCTTATCTGATTAATGGTTCTAAGTGTGATTATGTTGATGTCAGATTTTAAGTAATCTTCAAGTTAAGTGTGAGTAAACTTTGAAGTTTTTTATACAGCGGATTATAACTTTGACTTAGGGCACGGTCAATAACTGTACAGGATAAAGGGTTTGTAGTTTTTCTATTACGATAATTTTATTGAACAATAATTACTGAGAATATAATAATTTAGAAAAATGTTTTTGAATATTACCACATACGGTTATTTGTATGATTTGAGACTCCCAAGTATAGTTAAAATAAGGTTTCTTTAGGCAGGTAAGAGGTAATCGGTTTTCCGGTAATACCATGGTTATAATACAAAAATTAATTATTTTTTAACAAACATGACTTTTTCCGACCTGCTTTAACTCTTAAAACATAACTTGGTATAGATTTGGGCCAGAAAAAAATTGATTTTAGCAAATTTAGTTGCTTATTTACGAAGGCTTGCAGGTAGTTCAAATTCCAGACTAGAGCTGCATATATGTAATAGTGTTGAAGAGACCATGACGTCAAAAAGAATCATTGTGGTTATTCTACCACTTTCATAATTCGTTTGTTAATTTATAATAATTTAGAAATATATTAAATGACTACAGACTATTTTTATTTATAGGTTAAAAGGCATAGTTATTTTTCTATTTTCGGAATCCAAGATTAATACGCAATTTTCAGTGCAGCGCTGGGATTTCCGGTAATATCCAGAAATTCAACGACTCCTTACATTCATGAGTTAAACACTGATAACAATACTTAAATCAAGCAAAACCCTAAGGAGGAAAAACAACTGGATGAGAGATCATTTCGATACCATTTCATCATTTGCAGGTCGGGCAGTCTCAAAGCGCCGAAAGTATTGATGGATCAGCTCTCATATCTGGCTGACATCCCGTTGTTATTGCCATTCATCCAATGATTGCCTTTGTCACATAAAAACAGGGTAGGAAATATATTGAAACCATCCACTGTGGCAGTTATTTATAAAAAAATAGCAAATGAATTAGTCATCGTTATTTATGTTATTCTATTTAAAAATATATCTCATTTTATAATTAAACACACCTGTGATGTAGGGTATTGCTTATGGTTCATATAAACAGGTACCGTTTCATATATTTTTTTATTTTATTTTTTTTTTTAAATCATGTGTAATAATGAAGGAGTTTGATGAATCACCTTTAATCTGAGTGACGATATGTTAACTAAAGAAAAAATATTTAAGATTTTCCTCAATATTGTTTGATCAGTTTATTAAGTAAACTGCTTGGTCCCCTATAATAGGGAAGCCAAATACTATCAGGAGATATCAGGTTGACCAACGACTGGTAAGGCACACTCCGTCCTTTTGGCAGGATAATATATAATAATGTCAACATTAGGCAGGTACTAGGAACAATAATTTGACATTAAAGGTCTGTTTTTTTTTTCTCTTCCTTTCAGTTTGGCAACATGGTAGTTTCCTGGATAGCAGCAAGCAGCAAACGTAGATTTTTTCAGGAAGTGATACACACTTTTTTGCCAAGTACGTTACGACTACGCCAAGCCCCATTAAATTTGAACTTTGTTAAACCACATATTTACAGCTAGTCCGCACTGAAGTTGAATCAGCATGTGTAATTGAATGTTGCGGCTTATGATTTTTAAACTAATAATAGTTTAACGACAAAACCACATAAGAATATCAATTAAAAAATTTAATAAAGGTGATTTTGGATTTTTATTACTACAGAAGAAATTTTCACTTATTTTTTAATTCCACAGCTTTACATTTAATGAAAACCAGTGCTTAAAAGTCAAGTATATTTCTAAAAAATCCTATACAAGATAACTTACAGATTACTAAAAAAAATAATCAATTTTTCCTTGACTGACAATAACAATAGACCTGGTCTATCTATAATCTATTGTTTTTATATCTACTGCTTCTGATTAGAAAACTGTCGTCAAATTTTTGATCTAAGCAACACCAAGAAAGCTAGAGCGTGTAAAATAAGCTCCAACATATAAAAAATGTTGACAAAACGTTACTCTTTTAATTCAAACTAATATTGCTCCTAAACTATAGGTCCGACAAGTCTTATATAACAGAAAATAGACTCTATCAAATTTTGATTAGGCAACTGTCGTCATGTTTTTGATCCAGCGACACCAACAGAGCTAGCGTATCAAAATGTTACCTGTTTGAGTGTGAAAAAAAGTGTTTCACGAGCAAACAATAGACCTCCAGCCAAAACACATATCTATGTCAATAAAAGTATGGATTTGTTTTACTATATGTATAACTGTGAAGTTTCAAATTAATATGAATATAAATTATCATAAAATAGTCTTAAAATGTTATTAGCATTATATATATTTATAGGAACATTATATCTTATTATATTATATTTAAAACATAGAATATAAAAGTTTGTAGTATGTACAGGCTAAAAGATATTAATTCTAACAAAGTTACACCTTTTTAACTCGTCCTGATTTTTTCAAAACATTTTTATTTGTGATGTTTTAATAAAGAACAAAATAAACAAAGTTCACTACGCTCAGTAGCAGTCAGGAGTGTAATTATAATTGGCATATAAGTAATACATACCGTCTACTGATAATATGACTCAGGTAGTCACATTATTTAAATAATTTTTTAACATTTGTATGTTCAGTTTTTAGAATGCATTTAATGATTCCTTATATATTTCTCCTTGCTACCCTTATCTAGCATACAATAAAAGACGATAAACATTTTGTAATGTATTACATTATAACAATAGCCCAAATGTGTTTGCAACAAAAAACATATAAAATGTAACAAGTACTACAATAAGTCATATATGCCGTACAATATCACGCAATATAAAGTATGATATTATGCGGTTTAGCATTCTACGAAATAGTGAAAAGGTATTATGAAATAATATTGACCCATAAACAGGTAGAAAGAAAAAAAAAGATGTTTTAAAAAATTAATTATAATATTTATTTTTTAGATATTCATGTTAACAAATTTAATTAATACTTTAAAATAATTTATTTTATATATTTTAAACACCCAGGAAAATATATATTGATATTATTTATTCTCAATATACAGCACCAACGCCTTTATAATTTTTAACACAAGTAATTGATAACCGTATGTGTTCTAAAATTTCCTTCTGTGGAGCAAAGTGGCAAAAACTTATGTCACTCTAGTTGAAAAGTGCGACATAGTCATTTAGTTTATGAGAAAAAAGAACTTGTTTTGAACAAGCTACTAGTTGTATGTGCGAATGACCGAATCAAACTAAAAAGTGTTTTAGGCTGTTTTCCCGCTCTAGGTCATTTTCCAAGTAACACTCTACAGTACTTTCCCATCGGAAATAAAACGCTTCCTAGTATTCCTAGCCTAAATTCAATATAGGCCAAAGAGATTTTTTCTCAATTTAAAAAATATTTTACATCTTCAATCTTAATTAGTAAAAGTTTAGAATATTATTTTTATATCAAATACTGCTTAGCTCCTAAATTTATGAAATCATTTTTATAATAATAGAAATAAAATACGTACAATATATTTACTTAAAGCCTACAAGTATATATTTATAAAAGCAAATTTTGGCCAAATATGCAACATAAATATTTGTTAAATGATTTGGAACAAGTTTAAATGAAATTAACTCATGCTTTTGGAAAGAAATATGTATGTAAAAGAAGCACCAAAAATATGTATTAGTATATAAATCCGTTGGATTTAATCCCAACTTTCATCCATTAAATTATTCTAATCAAATATTAGAATCTACTCAACGATAAACTAAACTCTAGTACCATCTACTTCAAAACAGAATTACTCATAATCATGTTTTTCATAAGATTAGTTTGATCCCCTAGTTTTCTTATGTATATGGTATATTATACTCCATGGATAAGGTACATTTGTTAAACATATAGTATTAAGAAGGTTATAGTTGAATTTTAGATTATCACTAATTTTACAATATGCAACAGACAAGCTATATTTATAAATGTAATAATATTAGTGATTAATATTCATAAAACACTAAAACGTTGGTGCCTTATATTGATATACCTTATATGTATAATTATATTACGTAATAATGTTATAATGCTTATACATAACATTTAACACAACATAATTAACATGGTATAATGTTTATAAAAAATATTTTTTTCAAATTAACTGTTTACTTTCATCTAAAATAATTATCTAATATACATAGTGGCAGATAGTTCTCCAAATGCTAAAGATTTTCATCCTTAACTAAACTATAATTGCAACCCTTGCTTTGAGTAAGTACGCTCCGACTTGAGATAACAGAATTATAAAGTTAAATTGGTCGTGGTTAACGGTGTTGGTGGCACTCCCTAGGGGGAGCAAGATATTCAAGGTAGCTAACACATGACCGACAAATTTTCAGAACTAACTTAAATGATTTGCTATTGCACAAGATTGTTTTGAAGATACAGAAAAAATATGTATCGGTGTTAGATGGTTTAACGGTAAATAAATAAACAGTGAGGAAGAAGGTGCTTTCTATTAAGACACAAATATATGTTATAGTTTTATTGTGCCAAGGCTTCGGCTAATATTGAATACCCTTATCAGACTTGAAACGAATTTATACGCAATATACAGAATAACAAACAAATTGTCATAACAAAAGAAAAGTTAATAATAGAAATAATAAATATTGAAATAACAGAACTCGACCACATAGCAGCTTGCTTCGTTTGAAGGATAGTTTTTAATACATTGAGAGATTTAAATATTTGTTTATGTTTTTGTTAATTATGTCAAATCATATTCTAAAACATCTGAACCTATCTCCTAAGGAACCAGCGAAGAGAATCACGGCCCCTTGAACGAAAATATATTGGCCATTAGATGACCAAAGAACCAATCACAAAGTGTTAACATGCAACAAAAACCACTCAGGGTCCTTGTTTGACCCATGTCAAATAGATAACATTAATTATTGTTAGGCCTGTATTGTGAATAAAAGCTGAATTAAATGTATATTGTTGCGCCAAATATGATTTTGTATAAATGCATAAAAATAAGAGCATAAAGAATTTAATATTTAGGGTGAGTGTATGACCTAAAAGTCTTGTAAAACATTTCGAATCGAGGTTCTGTAAATTTTTGTACCTAATATAAAATAATAACAACTGTACAAAACTTTGCCCTGTTAATTTAGCGTTGCATGTTTCTAATATTTTTCAATGTTAACGTAATGCAAGAGTGTTAATTGTTCAAATTTGTACTGAAGAACCAAAAAGGTATTTTTTATTTTACCCCACGACGCTAGAACAGAAGATGTAACTGATATCTTTGAATAGCTGCCTTCTTTGCTGTCATACACCTAAGCTATGGTCGTGAAAAGTAGAAAATAGGAAGTTATAATATACGATTAGTTTGATAATTGTGATATATGTAAGTAGATCAAAGTTCATATTGTAGAAGTTTGTAATTGCAAATATTTTATTATTATGTAAAAAAAATAAAATAAAATAAAACAATGTTTTATCGCAGATACATATAAATTTATGATTTATAAAAATAATATACGAACAGAATTATGTAGAAGGCTTATTTTATTGGATTAGAATAGGGTTGAGCGATAGTCGATAGCTACTATCGATATGTCATGCCTATCGATGCCCACTATCGATAGTGTCGACTATCGATAGATCTTTTTTACCCTCAAGTTTTGAAACTCTCGGAATTATGTTGATCTGTCTCTGTCGAGTGTCGAGTTCTTTTGAAATTGAATTCTGAATTCCTAGAACACAAGGGTTCTCTCAAAGATTAAGCCAAAGGAAGGCAAAAATGCTAGTTTCTCTTTCGGGAAATATGTGGCTCAAGGAGCACACTTGACTCTTGAAATTAACTATTTTGGGTAAATAGGGGTTTCTAACGGAACTTTTTATCCAAACCAAAATTTTGAAAGGCGAGAGGGATCGAGCAAGATCGGCCAAATCCAGGTTAAAAGTTTTTATTTTGTATTAGGAGAACCTGTCTCCTAATCAAGAAAGTGTGATTTAGAATAAGAAGATTTAAGCTCTTAAATGCTCCTAACCTCCCAATATCAAACTACGCGTTTGGAGGACATAGGAAACGTATCGCGTTTGGCCAACTAGGTCGTCGGTAAAACATGTTCAATGTTAAAAAAATTAACTTGAAATTATATGATCAATAAATAGGACTGACTGTGTTCAACAACATATTGGATCTAGTCTTAGGGGACAAGTTGTCCCAGAATTAAGTTTACGTTCTTCTATAATAATTTTTTTTTTAATTAGTTAAAGTTGTAAATTCTGATTTCGGAAGGCATTCAGAACTGGAACCAGAAGTAAGAAGGATGCAATATCTTTTTTGGTTTTTAAAAAGTGCAAAACATTGTAAACCTTTATTAGGAATATAAGAAAATATTTTTTATATCTATTTATTAAAATTTACATACAAATACATCTAGTAAATGTTAAGATATTCTGAGTAATAACAAGTAAATTGCTTGTAAAACAACCACCCATCAGTAGAACTTTATTAAAAGTTCTGCATTAGGAGGTCCCAAAACAATATGAGATGGTTTTCTGGAATAAAAAGGGAAACACTAAGGAGATGAATTTGTCAGGGGTGCAGTCAAGGTGCAGTCAATTTAACATCTTCCACGCCTTTTAAAATAAAATTATAAAAAAAATGTAGTTCGGTTTTTATCCACCATGCACCCCCTTTCATATGTTATATTAGCCACTGCCACCCTTAATTACTTTCTGCAAGTCATTATCCCCCACCTCCCTTTTCCCTGATTTTATTTTTTAACAATCATTGTTAGTCAAGCCTTCATCTAGACTACTTCAGTAAGTCCATTTATTTTAATTTCTCATATGTTCTCAACCTCTTCCTTCGTTTATTGTTATGCCAACTTTATTATTTTGCTTACATTTCTATCTTATCATTTTCCTTTTCATATAGATCCCTTATACCTTTTTCAATTCCTAATAAAAAACATCTGTTAATAAAATTGTTACATTAGTTTGTATTGTTGTATTAGTTTACAAAATTTTAAATTTATATTATTCAATTTAAATTATTTAATTACTCTGTTACAACTGTATCTTCGACTAAACTTCACTACTATTTTTTATTCAATTATCTAGTTAACTGCAAATTTTTTTCTTGTTTCTTTTTCATTTTTAAATTATGTTTATTATTTATTTTTTTTAATTTTTTTTTAATGTTAGTATCATCTTGGTCACATCCAATTTTTTGTTATTTTAGCCCTGATGAAGACCTGCAAGGCAGGTCGAAACGTTGGCACGCCAAAATATAAGTTTTTCATTTAAAAACTGGCTGTGTTTATTCAACCTTGACTGCACCCCTGACAAATTCATCTCCTTAGTAAAAACTCACAGTCAACAATACAACCATCATCAAAAAAAGGGAAACAAGTTGAGAAACTATTAGATTTGAGTGGTTATGGGTATGGGTATATGCTATGGACTAAAGCAACACATGGAACATTCAAATCTTCCTAAATAAGTTAATTTGTGGGAAAGTAAGGAGAGAATTGAGCATTTAAGATGATAAGGGTTGGATACCAGATAGTTTGAAAGGCTTAATGAAGTACCAACTCCTAGGTCCGAATACTGTCATTTAAATAAGTCTTTTGTACTTAACTAGAAGCTTGGAAGTTTGTACACTAATGTCATATTTCTATTTATTATCAAAATTAAAAAACGTTTAATATTTAAAACAGTAAATATTAGATGGAGTATCTAAAAAATATATTTTTATGTTGGTATATAAAATATCTGAGGGATACTTTAAGAACTATTGAAGATGGTGAATAGAAAAAAATTATATTAAAATTATTTTATTTTTACAACTGAAATTAAATCATTAAAAAGATAATGTGCAGCACAATTTAATATATTATAACATTTAAATAAATCAACAATCAAACCAAACCTTTATAGCTAACATAATGTTATATTTTAAAATCTAATTTAATAATTAAATTTTTATTTATTAAATTTTAAAAGCTAATTTAACAATTAAAAGTTTTAATTTAACCCAATTAATTGTTTTATTAAAATTTATTAGTTCATGAACTAAAAAAAGGATTTGAATGATACAACCTTAATTTTTTTTTTCTTTTCTTGAGTAATCCTCCATCATTGCTCTGCCATGATTTCACAGCTGCAGTTAAGTTTCAATAGATTTCTTCTCTAGGCCCAAATAAGTTCGATAATTTCGAAGGGAATAACTAAAGCTGTTGATCCGAATGCCTAACATCTAGATCTTCCTCATTGTAATAGTAAATACTATCGATGTTGTAAAGTATTTGAAAAACATTTATAAATTTATATTTTATATTACCTAACGTTCAAAAATTAGACACGAAAGAACATTTATTTGTGAGAAACATCATCAAACCAACTGACAACCGTTTGCAGAACTAATTAAAGCGATCACATATCGATCCTGGCATGAGCGGTGTTTTCTCTGAAAGCAATCGGTAAGCCGAGCCGGCAGCAATAACCTCTGCACCTCCCCAGGGAATTGGCTATATGGGACACTTGACCCAGGATCAGGCGCCAAATTATCCCCCAGAGGAGAAAATATTTCCGGAAATATCCTGCAAATCCTCCTCATCTTGCAAGATGAGGATGGAATATTCCTTCCTTTAATCTCCAGTTTATTGCTACATTCTAACAGAAGCTGCTGCTACTACAGACTTATCATTCGCTGACGATTCACTATACCATTACAAGGAAATATTCGATTCTAACGTCACAGGTTTTTAATGTTTAATTTATATTTTATGAGACAAGGTTTTTTTTAGGAAACTACCGATTTCAACATCATGTCAGGATAAATTGCAAAAAAAAAAATAAAACATTTATGAGCATATTGCTTTATAAAATTTTATGAATTTTACACACGCAAAAAACAAATTATACAATTTGTGTGGTAATAACTATCAACATTATCGTGAATAATACCTTTAACTATTGCATAGATTTGTATATGTATTTATAGCTACTAACACTAAAAGACAATTACAAAATACAATTCCTAATTTCTATTTAAACAAAAAATCTAAAGCCTTGTAATTCTTTAATTAGATTGAATAATATATTTTTAGAATGTAACACAAGAAAGCCTATCACATACTAATTTTATTTTGCATAAAGCTACCGAAAATATTTGATATATATTTTAAGGATTGTAAAAACGATCATTCGTACTGACAAATTTTAAAATAAAAGCAAAATATTTTGAGAGTCAAAATTGTCTTAGCCAAAAAATACTTAATTAAAAATCACCAATCCAGTACAACATCTTTAATATTTTCCAAAAATTCAAAACGATTCTTCCTGTAAGCGCTCTGGCTCATTGAGAACCTTTGGCCTTATCATGATTCTATCAAGCACACTCAGTCTTCCCTGCCTCCTTAAAATCATCACTCAGAGGTTGGCCTCCACACCTCTTTTCTACAGCCTAGGTCTACACCTCTTTTTTCCCTTTTGGAGTCCACCCATTATCATTTTGGGCGTTTTAGTCCTATCCATCGCCTAGATGTGATCCAACCACCTAAATCGGCTCATGTTTATTGTGGCTACAATAACTAATGAATCGTAAATCAAAATTACTTTATTTTATTTATGTTTCCTTCAGATAAGAGAGTCCAAATATGTCTTAAGAATATATATATATATATATATATATATATATATATATATATATATATATATATATATATATATATATAATATAAGTCTGTATAACTACAGACCTTGAAGATCATTGACCTCGACAAATGAGTACATATATTTCCATAGCCCGATTACCTGTCAATTTAGGACCAATTCGCCTGTGTATTTTCCACCAACGTGCGTTCACACACTCGGGTTCAAGGATAGTGACAAGATATATATCTGTCCTCGTTACTGACTGCCTGTACCAAACCTTAGTGAGGCTTAATCCTAAAAGACCACATCTCAATACCCGATCAGAATAAACGCGGTAGTGTCCTCACTCCTTCGCCGGCAAGTGCATACCCGAGGGATGGAGTAGGTGTCTAAAAATGTATAATTTTTCAAAAGTTTATTTTTAAACTACAAAGATGGCACTTTTTAGCCGATTCTCAAAAGCCGGCTTTCTAACCACAGCTGCTTCAGTGTGACTCATGGTCTCATAACATATGTTAAGGCTTTAAAATTATTGTGTTGTTGAATTAATTGAACAATTTTTATTTGTTATTAACAAAGTAAGGAGGAACGTAAACACAGTATTGGTGTTTTTCTTAAAATACACGCCTGTAACATAAAACAAAAAATACGATAAAACATCAGTTATAAAAAGCGAAAAAGTATAGCTTCCCCAGGGAATAGAGATTAAAATCATCGCAGTACCATAAAGAATAAGAGGGATCATAAAGAAAAGCCAGATGCAGAGCAAGGATTTGTGGACAGAGCTGGTTTGGGGGCCCGAGCCCCACCCCACCAGGCAATAACTGTCAGGTCCTGTGTCCCATCTGCGGAGGGGGTGATTAAACAGCCACCCAGGGGCAGGTATCTCTCATATCACTAAGCTAATAACTGGCGGCAGTATACGGTTATGTGCTCGCTGTTAACTAGCATTCTCTGAATCACTTTACTGCATACACGCTAATATCCTAGTTAAATGAGTAGCTACAACTAAAGGTATATAGCAAATGTATAGTCCGGTCTACAGCATCCGAAATAGAAAAAATTAATTTTATAAAAAATAGGTGGGCCGATAAATGTCTCATCGAATGAAGTATCAAATGAAATTATAAATGGAACGCAATTAAAGAATTGAAACATCGGTACTGCATATAAACTTTTTTAAAACTTGGATATGCAGTTTACTAAAGCCGACTGCATCTCAGGCCGTCTTCTTAAACTTTTAACTTTTTATTTTAAATATAAATAGAGGCCGAAAGAAAAGAGTAGAATCTTTGCTAATGAGTTGGATAATTTAATAGGTTGACAAAAAAAGTCATAAACCATAGAACAATTTTCTTAAGCTTTGAAGGTGATGAAATCTGATGTTAAACTTCTTGCTGGATCCCATAACATTTAATCGGGTTAATTTTAAGGATGGCTATATTCCTGATTTGTTCGCTGATGTTCCCGCATTCCGCTAAGAGCTTTAATATCTCACGTTGCCATCAAAAATGTGGTTGAAAGAAAATAACACCAATTCAGACGTTTCAAGAAAAAAATGGAACTATTCTTTTTTTTTTAATTTTAAATTAATTTAAAATTTTACCATATATGTGGTAAAATGCTAACAGCTCTCCATCCACACACCATTGTACAAATTTTATTTTTTTCATTTCATAATATATTTATAAAACTGAAACATCATAAGCAATGTTTCTAGGGAATCCTATAGCTTCGGATCTAAACCTAATAACTACTTTCATTACTTTGTAATACTATCCTACCCATGTATTTATTTTATAGTTTCAATTGGTAAATATTTGCTAGTTTCTCGCAAGTTAGCCAAGATGGCCGCATCTATATTGCACGCCGATTAGCCTCCTGTAATTGTGACTTTTGCTTGTATGAAATAGCTAAAGTTTTGTTCCGCATTTTTCCATCTAGTGACAGTAGAAACTATAGATTTTTTGCAGTTGCTCACAGTGAGTGAGTGAAACATTGATTAACAGTAACAATAACACATGGTAAGCATTCACTGCCTAGCCGTAATCCTAACGCTACTGTATACACCATGCATCTATCACGGTCAAGGTTGTTAATTGGTTTTCCTCTCGTTCAAACCTAGACAATTTGTTTTTTTCCCTTCCTATAATTATGTTTTTTTTCCACCGTAAAAATTGGTTAATATTTTATAACTATAATAATAAGGAATGTACATTTCACCTCAAAGCCTAAAAGCGATAATTCGTCGACAATGGAAACCGGCACCTGGAATCGATGGCAACAAAACAGTACTAACGAAAAAAACTTCCCATGAAGGTTAATAGCCCTTTTAGTAGAACCTTTATATACCTGCTCAGACTGAGATATTTCCCTAAAGATGGAATGTGCCACGTTATTCCCATTACTTAAAACCGGGAAAAATGGAAACGAACCTGCTCACTACCGACCAATAAGTTTGCTTCCCCATATAGCAAAATATTCGAGAAAATTATCCTAGAATATTTGACGAAATTCTGCGTATAGAAATAATACCACCGAAAGCAGAAGTTCAGACACACCTATCCACGAACACCCTTTGGTGAAATGCAAAATGAAGTATCTCAAAATTTCAATAGAAACACGACCACTTGCATTAATTCACTAGATTGTTCAAAGTCATGGCGCTGTCTCGCACGGCATAGTATGCAACAGTTCTCGCAACAATTATAGAAAAAGTGTGAGGAACGGCATGCGAAAAGAATAGTGCAAAGTAATACGTAACGAGCTCATTACTTCGACAATAAAAGAAATTATAGATCTAAAACATTTTTAAATTTTCATCAAAATTACACTTCCGAATAACTGTGTTCAAGAACTTAGAGAAAGGGCCAGCTCCCAACGTTTGCAGAAATATATTACAATGAAAATTGTAAGTTTTAATTTAAGTTTAAGTGTTAGGTTAGGCCGCTCAAATAAAATATGAACCCCTCATCTAATATAAATAAATTAAATCAAAATTTTCAAACCTATATTTATCACTTACCATTCTTAAAATGTGAATCTAGTTACAGTACAAGGCAAAAATAAATAGAAATAAAATTTAGCATAACAGAACTAATAAAAATAAGGGGCCATTAAAAAAAAAAAAAAAAAAAAAAAAAAAAAAAAAAACAAAAAAAAAAAAAAAAAAAAAAAAGAATAACTTATTTATACAAAGTAATCATTTTTCATTGTGTTTATTATTTTTGTAGTACTATTTTATTTGAATTGAAGTTTTTTATATTTTTTTTTTTTGTTTTTTTTTAATAATACAATTCTGATTGAACGTTGTCACAATCAGGACGAATCAGAGGAAGACCCCCTATTCGGGGAAATCATTGAAACTGATCCCCGTTTACAAACACAAAGAAAACACGCCCCAGGGATTAATTCCCAATTAAAAAAAAATAAAACGCTAAAGTTTAAAAACCACTCACCAATGAAACCCATCAAAGCGCATTAAAACTACTGCAAAAACATTCAGCGCAATTCAACCCAGCTAACTCAACCATCATACCTCTACACCCTCAACCAGCGCAAACAATTAATCCCCACAGACTTTTAACCCGCCACCATTTTTTTAATAAGATCGACAATTTTTATTTCATTTTGCACTGAAATTTTGTGCGAACTAACTTCCTGTTTTTCTCGAATCAATATAAACATTAAACACGTCGAAAGAGTTTATAAAAAGGAGATAAAGCACTTACTCGTGGTACCAGCTTAAAAGACAAAGTCGTATAGAATAGTATTGCGGGGTCCCCACCTTTACAACTCCAACCAGGGCTCTAACGACGCTAGAGCATTGGCCATACTGTCAGTCATATATCTACTGGCTTCACCCTACTGAAACTATCCGTTGCATGTAAAAAATAACACCAATTCAGACGTTTCAAGAAGAAAATGGAACTATTCTTTTTTTTTAATTTTAAATTAATTTAAAATTTTACCATATATGTGGTAAAATGCTAAAAGCTCTCATCCACACACCATTGTACGAAATTTTATTTTTTTCATTTCATAATATATTTATAAAACGGAAACATTCATAAGCAGATGATTTCTAGAGGAATCCTATAGCTTCGGATTCTAAACCTAATGAACTACTTTCCATTAATTTGTAATACATCATCCCTACAAAGTATTAATTTTATATTTTCATTTGTAAATATTTTCTAATTTCTCGCAACATGTAAAACACGTGGTGAAAGTCTATTCATAATTAACTACCTAATTCATTATTACATAATACTTCATCGAAAAATATTAAACATAAAAATACTCGAATTACGGATTATATTGGAGCATGAATGCATAAATTAAAACAGCTATAGAATTATAGCTGAGCTAATCAACAGAGCAAACAAATTATTAAGTATCATTAATTGGGATTCGCTTAATTGAAAACTTGATTGGAAATTACTCAATCATTATATACAGATTACATGAAATAATGAAGTAGGCTAATTTAATTTATATTATTATATTATAAATTATATTTATAATATATATTATAGATTAAATTGTATTGCCTCCTTAATCCTCCTTATCAGGTTACAAATAAAATGTATTAACAAGCTTTCAAAGCTTCTAATTAATTACTATTTAAATGATAGTAATTAGACGTATTTGGACATACGAAGTTGAGCTGTGGGGCTTTATAAAATATTTTAATTCATCTCGTATCCAATCCTTACAATCAAATATTCTTTGGAAAATCCTCAATGCTCCTTAAAATGTCACAAATAAACTCATTCTTAATAATCCTAATGTTTCATATGTTCCGAAATTGTCCCAAACATACCTATACTACCCTCATAAGGTCTCCACTTGAACTCAGTCGTTTCCCAACATCCTTCTCACTCGAGTCCCGATAACCCTTCGCGACGTCAGTAAATGACCTAGGGACCTCGTAATATGTTATATTGAAGTGCTACTAATGGTCTTTAAAAGTTATTGGCATGTTATTGAAAAACATTTTGCCACACATTTACTTCACGAAAATATTGTATACAGTTGTAAATATCAATTAATAAATAAATAGCAAAGCTAAGCTAAGATAAATACAAAAATTATGATTATGATTTATTAAAAAAAACGGTCATGAAAACTAGTAAGGAAATATGCCTAGAAATGAGAGATGAAGAAAAAATATTTTTAGTAGTATAAATGATAATAATTACAGTAAAAAATTACGTAACAGAGATTACAGTTAAATAAATAGAGAACTTTAAGAATCTAGTTCTATATATATGATGAAAGTGGAAAGAAATATTTAAGGACAAATAAATAAGTATATAGGCCGAAAACGCTAGCCATCCGCATAATGTCTTATCCTTCTTATCTTATCGTTATCCTTCATACAATCTTTACTTACACCAAAACCGTATTAACGTCATGTAAAAGGATTGGATGAAATATTTGGTAAATGCTCTGGAGAATATAGAAAGCTGCACTATGCCAAATATAGTTTAGTTGGTACATATAGTTTAGGTAGTAGCATCAAGACTGTTAACACGACATTCAATAAATTTGTAGAAATAAATAATAAATAACAAATTAAAGTCCCCTATAGCCTGTCGTCTAAAGGAAGAATAAGGAAGAATTCGATGCTCATGTGTTTTCTATTTCTATTTTTATTTTTTTTTTCGCTTACCTGTGATTCATTTGTCTGTAGGAGATAAATTTTCAAATTAAATACCTTTTTCCTGCTGACCACTTATGTCCTTAAGTTCTTTATTTTTTCCGCTTACTTGTATGATTTTAAATTATTTAAATCAAATTAACAATTAATGATAATTCAAAATATACAAATCGATAAAAAATAGGGTTTCAAACATGACTATTTTCATTCAAACCAATATAGCTCCTTAACGGTAGTTAGGTAAAATATTTTTCATGTTGAAATAATATCATTGAAAAGATGGATAAATATCCGATGGGTGAACTGAGTGAGACCTAGATGGGAGTATTGCGTTAACACTGACTTTCTGTATTTGGGATTGCATAGTCGCTCGATGCTGATGCTTAGTTTATGCAAAATCTTATTGTTGTCAAACATTTTTTTAAAACGTATGACATCAAACGAAATATTATTTATCGTCTTTATCATATCTAAAACTTTCTGAGGTCTTTAGTTTCCTACGATACTTATATTTGTCTAGTTTATATTTGATCCGGAACATTTCAAGACTGGTTGGAATTTTATTAAAACTAAAAATAGTCTATCAGTAATAAGAGGAACTCTTTAATCAACTGAATAGAAGAGTTACTAATCAGCTTTTAATAAACAGTGTTAATTCAATGAGGATCCTATTGAAGGACTTCCATTTGCTGAATGGCTCAGCAGTGAATGGATTAAGTCTACTGTAATTAGAATTAATGAAGGCAACATTTTATTTTCAGACACGAACCTGCGTCATCAATCCCCACAGTAGAAATAGTTACTTCTAGTAGTTAAGAAGAAAACAAAATAATAATATTAGCACATTGTACATACATACAAAAACATCGTATAAAAAAAGAAAAAAAGTAAGTTCATTGAAACAATACTCATCATATCTAAAACTTATATCAATACATAGTTATTATAAATATTATTAATAACAAATATCCCATCAAAAGTTTCACACAGACTAATTCAATAAAACCAGCTAATCTAAACGTCAAACAACCTAACCTACAATCAATTTATATGCATAAAAAAATTAAGAGTTCATATAAATGGATTAGTCTACGAAAATATATTCCATATTCCATGTCATTATTTTTCTACTCTTATTTATTGAATCATCATCAATCCACAAAGATTTTTTGGAAAAATACTCTAGTGGGACATTATGAATTCATTGAGAAATAAAAACTGGTGTGTTTTGTGATGTGAAACTATCATTTTTCAAGATAAAAATTGTATAACAACCTACGCCTCTCCGTTAAGTGGTAAACTTGCAACGTTCTAGAAATTACTATTTTCGACTGCTTTTCGAAGTAGGATTTTCCAGAACTGGAAACCCTAACAATCAAATCATTCTAATAATATCCGAAGATAAAACTAGAAATGAAATTTATTCGGATATCTTACGAATTTATTTTTCCTTTTTGCTTGCTTTTTACAATACAAGACTTTTCTTATAAGAGCGAGTAAAGCCGTGACAGTGGGATGCTATTTAATGAATACATATTTTTTTATACGTAAATATTTTTACGTGACATTCGTCATATTTATACTTTTCAAGATACCTCATTACTGACACGAATCATCAATCCTTAGCTAATGAAAATATTCATATCATAAAGAGAGGAAATGGACTGCTTGAGGTCCTTTAATCAACAAATTTAAATAGGATCTACCTCATAAGCCAGTTTAAACAATGCTTGTTTAATTTTGAATAACGATAATATTTTATTTACGGATCGGCCGAATCCACTAGTCTACCAACTTGCTTTTAACTTGATACCCGGTAACCCTCCGAAACCTCTAAAAAGGAGATAGCCTTTCTAATGTAAAAAGACGTATTTATGTTTTCCACTCTCAAGAATTTTTTTAAATATAAATATTAATTGTAGTTATAGCATTTTCTCATTACTTTTATTACATCACTTATTTGTTATTAATAATAAACGGGATGACATATCTAATGAGCTGTGGTGCGTAGTAGTACTAGATGACGTTGGCCCAAATGCGTTGTCCCTTGAGGTATGTGGTGGAGACCTGTAGCTCGAATTCCTGACCCTTATTACACGGAACCCTCTCGTTATGAACTATAACTCTTCCATGTCTGCTCCAGAAGACATGGAC
Source organism: Euschistus heros (assembly GCA_003667255.2). NCBI lineage: Eukaryota > Metazoa > Arthropoda > Insecta > Hemiptera > Pentatomidae > Euschistus > Euschistus heros. Next base: position 200,019 of record RCWM02000288.1, on the reverse strand, counting down.
GGTAAGGTTATTGGTCAATAATACATTTTAACTATTGTATTAAATTGATTAATTTTATTTTTTATTTAATTTAGTGGCAATAATTAAACATGTAAATCTTCTTAGTTTCGTTTAACTGAATAGTAATTTTAGTAAGAATATTTTAAGTAAGTCTTCGGTCTAAAATTAGTTCAATTTATTTGAACAACGCTCTGAAGCATATTTTACGACGTGCAACAAAGCTGATAATTATTTTTATTTGAAAGTTATTTTTCGTCATGTGATTTTATTTCCGAGGACTTAACCAATTTACTACCTTATAAACCATTTCTCTAAGATGTAAGCGTGGTTTTGGAGAGCGAATAAAATATATAACTCTGATACGGCACGTCGTAAAATATGTTTCAGAGTGTTGGACCCTCACAAAAATACAAGAACTCACTCTAATGAGATGTGAACTTAGAATACTGAGAAGAATATTTGGAGGAATTCTTTCCAATACTTCGTGTAGGCAACGATCCAACGTAGAGCTTACAAAGAAATTGTAAGGTTGATAAAGATAAACCGATTCCGTTGGGCTGGACACATAACACATCTGGGGATCACTGAAACAGCATGAAAACTCCTTGACGAACAATTATTTGGGTCAATAATGATTGGTAGACCGAGGTTCCGATGGCCTGGATAATATACCGGTATATTTAAATTTACACAGTAGTCGTTTATGCTAAACGGTGTAAAATTGAGTAAAAGAGGCGAACAATTTTCTTTTCCTTCATACAGTTCTGCAATGTTATTATTGCAGTGTCGTGGAATGATAGGATCTTAAACCAAATAATGATCTGGAATTTAGGAAATTCAACCACAAATAAATACAAGTACAGTAGAAACTCGATAATTCGTAATGATGGGGGGGAGAGGGACGAAGAGAGAGTCGAAATAACGGAAATGATGAATTACAGAATTTCGATGGTAAAATAAAAAAAATAAAAAAAAGCATTATAATATAATTGTTTTTTTTTTGTTTTTTTGCAATATATTGAATGTAAAAACGAACAGATGAACATTATACACATTGGACCTGAGTGAACATGACAAAAAAAGCTTAAAACTTGCCGCATCCCATCAGGTGTGTAATATCTGATTCATATTGCTGCTCAAAACCTTTTAATGCACATTAAAGACCAACACATAATGCACAAGTTTATGCATTCATAAATGGTACAGAACAATGATCTAGAAGGATTTAGAGTGAAAATAACAGAGCAACCTATTATTCGTAGGTATGAAAGAGTCGGAGAGTACAGCCGAATACATGACCTAGGACTAAGTAAATGCTTACTTTTTTAGTAAAGACTTATTTACAAAATATGATTAAATATTTAGCATAAAATATGTTATATTTCTAAAATTCTAAAGTTTTTAATTTAAAGGGTGGTAATTTCCCTATTTCAGCTTAATTTGTCAATATTTTGAGATTACAAAACTGGTACTAATTGTTGACAATATTTACAAACCGAAAATAAATTGATTTTCGTTTTCTTAATATGAATTATCCAGCAATAATAAATATATCATTCCATTGAATGAAGTAACTGATTTATATTTATCACTCTACAACCTTCATATAGAGCTTAGTTACGTATATTAGATCCAACCAAAACTTAAAAGAAATACAGCGATTGCTACAAGATATTGATTACATAGCAATTGGAAGAAGATCCGTAGTAGAGATACGTGCAGGTGAAGGAGTCGTGGTGAAATTAAAATTGGATTATTAATGTTACGAACCGGAGATACAAACACCACAACACATCTATTCGTAAACAAAAATACAGTATCGAAAATTTGTTATACAGTGCCTTCATTCCCTAAAATCTTCAATTCTTCGTGCTCTCTATAGATAATTTAAAAAATGAACACGAGGACTTCATGCACTTCAAACAAAGTTATGACAGTAGAGGGGACTCGATGGTCGAGCTGGTTAGGGCGAGGGTCTCAGCGCGCTCGGTACGTGGGTTCAAATCCCACTTAAGTGGGTTAAAATTTTATTCGTGGTCAAAAGCGATACCTTTTTGGGCAACACCAGGGCGTTATGCGAAGTTTGACACGCCCTAGTTCTGTTGGTGTTGCTCTGATCGATTAGACAGCATCTAACTTGTCCAAAAACTTTAATGGATAATATTTTTTGTTATATAAAATTTGTCGCTAGGACATACCCTTTAGGAACTAGATTCGTTTAAACGGAAAAAGTCACGTTTAAAACCTATATTTTTTGGGAGCGCGAGGGGGTTACGCTTATTTCGACACGCTCTGGCTTTGTTGGCGGTGATTGGGTCAACAATTTGACGAAATCCTAACTCATAAATTTAATGTAAAATATTTTTTGTTAAATAACATTTGCTATCTAGTAGATAGTAGATAGGATATCCACCAGTAACATTGGAATGATTATGAGAACAATACAGTCTCGAAACGTCGCCAAAATAAGTTGTTAATTTATTGACTGAACCTCAAGAACCATCTAATAGTAACAGCCAAGAAAATATATCCATAATATATTTATTGAAATTTACAACTGTGCACAAAATACATCTATTAAATTTGAAGATAATGTGTACATAAATTTAAAATAGAAATATGTTATAAGGAATGCTCAGAGAGCAAAACAAAATATTGTTTTCCGACATTTGTACAAATAAATCAATAAGGTCGTCGAGAATCATAAAGAGAGTTATATCATACATAAAAAATAAGCAACCTTCTAAAATGAAGTTCTCTGTTGGAGACATCAAAGGTAACCTGAGACATAAATCACTAGCGAGTAAATAACTTCTTTCCTTTGAAAATTGAAATGGACGGTTCCTAAAGTAAAATTGCGCCATAAATAAAATTCTAAAGCACTCAATTAGTCCTGAACGACTATGAGAAATAAAACAATACCGTCACTACAAAGGGAATAACAAAAGTGAAGATGAAAACACACACTTATACTCCCGTTTCAAAAGAAATCAGAGGAAATGAGTTCAGAAAAACACACGAAAAGAATACAAGGGTGTGATAAAACCGTATATTTTCTTTTGGTAACAAAGGGTGGCAACAGATATTAATTATTTTATTGAATAAAAAAGGGATGAGAATGTTTTGTTTTTTTTTCTATTTATTTTTTCCTTCTCCATCTTAGTAAATAGTATAGAAAACAATTTATGTATCCAGAATTTAGAACAACTTTTAGTCATATTTTTTTTTATTCATTGAAATTTACAACTGCATCAAAACTACGTCTCTTATACTTTCTGAAGTAACATGATGACATGACAAATACTTGTTGAGACACTTCTCATTGGTAGTAATCCAATAACTCACATTTGTTTAAGGTGATATTCAATGAGCTAAATAAAAAAAATAAAAAAAACGAACTGATACAACAGATGAGATGACTTGCATTAGTGTGTGAAAAGGAAGTATTGTTTCGATACAAGGAGGTAGTCCAGTAAAATAAGGGTGTGCCGAAGAAAAAACTGCGGAACTTTTATTCTCAACGGATCTTTATGTTTTTTGGGGTGCTGACCATCGACTTCATATTCAAAATCGCAAAAAAAAACTTTTTTTTTTATCTATAACACGATAACGAAGCTTTTTTCGAAGAAAGTCTTCAAATATTAATTGTAGCTGGAACTAGTTACTACATAATGTAAAAAAAGAAATCGGACCATTTTTCGCGAAGTTACGTTATTGGGAAAAAATGGAGAAATTGGCCAACTTGCCGTCAGTCCCACAGCTCCGCGAAAACACGTTTGTCGTACTCTTTTGGCTATAACTCTGAAACTATTTGTCCGATACAACATTAATTTTTTTCATCTTAAAGCTGATTAAATTTACTATAAGAACCTATAAATTAAGTTTTAATCAAACCCCGTAAAATGTACATGCCAGCCCGCTAATAAAAACGTACTGTTGTAAAATCCAAGATTAAATTTTTTTCAAAATTCTTGAAATACACAATTAGATCTATAGGACCTAATTGTAAATTTAACCACCTTTCAGACGGAAATAAAAACATTTTGAATCGGACAAATACTTTCGGAGTTATAATATCCCATATAATATAATATCCCAGACGCCTAAAAACTCGTACTGTTGTTAAATCCATGGTTTTCGGCGCATTTATCATTATAACTCCGAAAGTATTTGTCCGATTCAAAATGTTTTGTTTTTCAATCTGAAAGGTGGTTAAATTTATGATTAGATCCTTTATATGAAATTTTTATCAAAATTCTTGAAATACACAAGCTATCACCCTGAAAATCACTTACTTATGTAAATTTCATGTTTTTTTTTTTGCACATTATTCGCTATAAATCCAAAACCATTTGTCTGATCCAAAATTTAATATTTTTATCTAAAAGCTGGTTAAATTTACTATTAGATCCTATATATATAAGTTATAATTAACACCGTGAAATACCCACACCAGTCTACTGAACATGTCATAATTTACATATTTTGCCAAAACATACACATTTAGCGTGCTAGCTTGGTTGGTTTACAGGAGTTAATATAATTTATATAAGTAGCATCTGATAGCGAATTTAATTAGCTTTGAGATAGAAATAAGAAATTTGGGATCGAACAAATATTTGAGGAGTTAGAGTGACAAATGTGCCAAAAAACACTTGGATTTTACAACAGTACGTGTTTATTAGCGGGCTGGCATGTACATTTTACGGGGTTTGACTAAAACTTCATTTATAGATTCTTATAGTAAATTTAATCAGCTTTAAGATGAAAAAGTTCCAGCTACAATTAATATTTGAAGACTTCGTTATCGTTTTATAGATAAAAAAACAAAAATAACGGTTTTTTTTGGAGATTCCGTGGTATCAAACTTCAGATTCGGATTCAGCACCCCAAAAAACATAAAGATCCGTTGAGAATAAAAGTTCCGCAGTTTTTTCTTGAAAACGGCCTTTTGGAGCCTTATTTTACTAGACTAAGGTAATTTTGTGTGCAATCACACTCAACCACCAATGTTTTTCCCAAATCAAAGGGTTCTTACTTCATAGAGGTTTTGTGAATCCCAGGAGGGTTTCTAGACTTAGGGGCATTTAAATTTTAAATGAAGAATCAATAACAAGGAAAAATATGAGTACAGAAAATTATTTATTAATATTCTTTAATAGTAAACATATTGTCGAGTTTATCGAATCATTAGTAACTTTGATTAGAGCTCTCCAAAATGCCTTTCTAAAAAGAAAGAGAGCATCAGCAAATGATGCCAAAACGAAATATATGTATACAGGTAAGGAAGTGAATCCACAAATCCAAACTATATCCATCGGTTCTTACAAGTTTGAGTGTTTCAATCTATTTTCATATATGGGTAACCTTCAAGAACGAAATTACACAAGAAATAAACAGGAGAATAGCAGCTACAAATCGATGCTATTTTGGCTTGCTTAAATATATGAAATGCTCATTGATTAGTAGACAAACCAAACTCCAACTATAAAATGCTTATCCTTCTAGTTCTTACTCCTGTCAAAGATGGACAATAACGAAAAGCAACGAAAATGATTTGCTTATTTTCGAAAGAAAAATCCTGCGAAGGATTTTTGGACCTGTGAAGGAGGGAGTGGTTTGAAGAATTTGAAAGTATTGATACGTTTATGAACGTTTTAAAGGACCTACTGCTGTAACGATAATAAAATTAGGAAGGCTATAATTGGCAGAAAATATAGAGATATGGTATCCATCTCCTCGATGGAGCGATATTAAATCCCGATAAGAGCTTTTGAAGAGTCATTGCACCATACAAGAGTTAGCAGACCGAAATTTAGGTGAGTTAGACGGTGTAGCAGATCACTCTCGAGCCAATAAGATAGATAGATAGTACTGAGGTATCCTACAAATCAAATCAAAAATATTTCCATTTATTTACTTACAATTAGACAAAAAATTAATCAAACTCTTAATCATTTTATTAATCTATTTCTTGGTAAAGGATTTCAAAAATTATTATAATGTTAATTTTTAACATTCAAATGTACTTTTTTCCCTAGTTTTCAGAAGCAATTAACATTTTAGATTATGTTTGGACAAATTTCTGTTTCTGGATTAGTTCAAAAGCGTTTGGTTATAACTTTATTGCCAACATAAAAAGGCAAATTCTTTTAATGACAATATTGAAGTGGCTATATTATTTCCAGCTTGAGCCTAGCACTACTGGCGAATCAGAGCCGAGATCGCCGAAGCGGATCTTTATTGTTTATTAGATACGAAAAATCGCTGCACTCCTCACCGACTAATGTGCGTTATTCTAATCTAACCAGGGTTAATAATCGTTTTCTTTATTAGAATTATCTTCATTATTCGAAGTTTCCTTCAGCCAAACTCCTCCACTCCTTTCTGTCCATTGCCTCCTCTCCCGTTAGTCCCTAGCCAGCCATACTTTCAGCTATATCTCTCCACCTGATACGAGGCCTACCTCTCCTTCTCATACCATCTACTTCCCATTCATAAGCTATTTTGGTATTCTTTTATTATTTATCTCTTTCAGCCTGAACCATCTCAATCTCCTTCCCTCTATTTCCTGCAGCATATTCCTTTATACTTCCATTTTTCCTCTAACAGCCTCATTTCTGATTCACTGAATCCTTACGATTTTAGCTGACCTCCGAAAATCCTTCTCCACAGCCAGAAATCTTTTACCTTGCAATTTTTCTAGGGTCTTGTTTCTGAGCTGTATAGCATTATGCTTTCTACTGAGGCCTTATATACTAATGTTTTATCATTGGTATATATGTGTTTCCACTCCAGAGGACTGAATTTAGCATACCAATAGCTTTCAGTCCATCGGTTAGTATTTTCTTCACCTCCTCTGTCGCTCTTCCATTGCTTTTTAGGTAGCAGATCTGCTGGACCCCACTAACTTTGTTAAGTCTAGATCACTCACCTCATCCTTTTCTGTCGACAAATTTTGTTTTTTTGTTGTTAATCCTTAGGCCCCATTTCTCTTACTGTTTGGTTGATTCTCTGAACATGTATGCGACATCAAATTCGTTCTGGGCTATAATTACTTGGTCATCAGCAAAAAGTAGTTGAAATAGATGCTTATATTTCATTGGGATGCCAATTTTGCAGCAACTTTGAGTCCAATTTTCTAGACATCCATCATTTTGTCTAATGTCACTGTTTTTAAACCCGCTCTGATGCGCTCTGCTCGGATTCGCTCTAATTTGAGCTATTTCTTCAAGATAATATTATTTAAACTTTTCATCATCACGACATTTAAAGAGTAGATTAAAAATTTTAAATCTTCTTAATTTTGATTTCGTGGGAAGAAATTATATTTATAACGCCTTGAAAATAAATATGTCCGCATTTTTTTAATTAGGATTCTTCATAATTACATCAAATAAAGTCTTGCATTTAGTTATGTTAGAATTTGTTTAATCAAAGACTCAATGTTATTTTTCTGTAGAAAGCTAGTTGTAGAATATTTTACCAAAATACCTAACCTATTTTACTAAATTATGGTAATTTAGTACCGTTTGCGGAATAACTATTCAACCTGGAGGATTAGGTCTAAAACTTTGTCGGTAACAAGCTTATCTGGAAGTTTATATTGCTTTCCTTGTACTTAATAACCATAGCCTTTGATATTTTCTTATTATATAAGCCCCAGATGGATTATAAGCTATATATCAAGCATATAATTTGATCATAACATCTCTAATATACCGAAGAATCATACTGATGATAAATTATATGACTAGGTTTCTTTTCAGTTTTCGGTTTTACTAAGTGCATTACAGATAATTACAATTAAAATAATAGACAAACAAGACTTAATCAATAATATATAATTTAATAAACGAAATAATACATAAGTTATGTTTTATATAAACAATATATATTAAGGAAATTTGTATTTAGAGAGGAGCTTTAATTATTTAAACCAACAATACTTTATATATTCCCTTTATTTATTGATTTATGATTTAAGTATATTTTTTTTTGTTTTGGTTTAGAGCTATAATAAATATAAAATATTTATCACTGTTAACTATACAATCAACTCATTTCTTTATCTAAAAAATAAAGTAGTATTTCTTCTTTCTTCGTGAAAAATTCAAGCCAAACTTATAACAAAAAATAATGACGCATGCATTTGTAACATTACTCACAGTATGTATCGGACATCAGCTTGTCGATGGTGTCTTGCTTCAGCTTGGAGTTTCTTTTCCCCATGACTGCTGATTGATCACTACCGTAACATCACACAAACACCACACTGAAACAATAATTTCTTGGATAAAATACATTTTGAATAATAAATAACCTCATTTAAATGTTTCGTGAATTTTATTTGTAGCTTTAATAAATTTTTATTTTATTTAATTATTTTTCAAATAAAAAAATAAATTTATCTTATAATTTTTAACTGCTTGAATGTTTTCATGACTTTAATTTTAACACAGTACAATCTCGATTATCCAAGATTTGACAGTGGACAGTCCTTTTTTTATTTTATTTGATTTATAAAATACACTTATTTTTTATTTAGTTATAGTTTCATAATTATATTATAATTTATAATGTCTTCGTAAAAATAAGTGATGAATGTGTACTATTTTCCTATATTTCATTATTTTCCTTATTTTTGGCACCCTCTAATACTTTTCAAAGTAAAATTTAATTCCACTAATTAGAAACGTTTAATAGTCAGCTAACGGCCCTTTAACCCATAATTTATTTTTAATGGAGTTTAGTTTATTTTAGTCGGGAAATAAAGAATTCATAGAACAATAAAATAAATAAATAAATAGAAATATTCAAAATAAACAAATATTCCTAAAATTATTAACAAGAAATTAATTTGATACAGATTTCAACATAACTATTACTCTACAAATAAGAATTAGGTAATAAATATTATTAACTAAAACAAAAGTATCTATTATAGTTTTCTTGTACACATTTAAGTAAACTTATTTTTTTCTAGTCTCTTTGATATCTCGAAGAATCGTTAAAAGATGTACCCCTTCAGTTTACCAGTATTTTTCAACACTAAGAGATTGATATGCATGCCAATCTTGTAAAAATTTAATAAGCTATACCACGATTCTTCGAGATATCAAAGACACTGGAATATAGACGAACAAATTCCAAAGATATAAAACCTTTATAATTCAATAAAGTTTACGGCTCTTTCATCAACCTCTTTCTCCCTTTTATAGCTTACTGATTTGAATAATAAAAGTTGGCCGATATTAGTCTTGTACGACTGAGAGACAATACAAAATGGAATAATGAAAGCGTTGACGCCGACTAGACAGACATAAATATGGAAGATAAAGGGCACAGCAAAGGATGGACAAAAGCTCAGGCCCGGCTGACGTGACGAATTTCATCCCCTTATTATCCTTTGTTGTTTTATACAGGCAAGCACCAACCTCCAGATAGAAAAAAAGAAACAAAAGTCTTTCACTGAGTCGAAATAGCTTAACAATTTATCTTTACGGGATCGAAACTTTTTCCAGAAATGGAATCAAGTTTTGATCCTGAATTCGTACAGCGTGATTTTCACTTATGTGAGTTATATCAGTTACTGATATGATATTATACATATAAATGCTACTGTAAACAATCCCTGAACTTCTGAAATCGTGTTTTTTTCTGAAACATGGCTCCGCAAAAAAACATTCCTAGCGACAAACATAAAATTTTGAGCAATCAGTGAAAGAAAATCATAATCTAAAGTTTTTGTTAGTTTTGTAGGTTAGATTTTATAGTTAAATATTAATTTGTTATATTTACATGTATAATGACATAATGGAGTACTATATCATACTATGACGTACTATTATTCATTTTAAAGCTTTTAAAACCGCTACTTCGGAAATTTTGTAGCTTAGAACGTTTTTCGGCGGACCCATTCAATTGCAGTATTGTTTTTATTTTATAGAGGTATTTGAAATTACAGTAAAATCTCACTAACCCGAGCCCTAGACTACCAGGGATAGGCCGGAACGGATTAACCAGATATATCAATGAAACACATAGTTTTCATAAATAAAAGTGTATTATAATTATATTATAAGTTATATTATAATTTTTTTTTTTTTTTGTAAAAAATAGGGAAATAGAAACGAACTTTTTACACACTAACAGGCTAATATGTTTGCATAGATATGTTTTAGCCAGCTATTTATATATAGGAACATTGGCCTTAGTAACGCTATATTGTGTTAGGTTTGTAGTGAACAACACTTTTAAAATCATTCATAAAGAATCATCCTGTAAACTGTATAAAAATCACAATTTTCTCCACGTTTTGAGAGAATTCAAACGATTTGAAAGCTTGTAACATAGTCCCCGTCTAAGCTATAGGATTTAGGATTGTCTTGAGAAAGTCATCAGTTGACTAAGTAATTTGGTATAAAGAGACAAATAAAAATATATTTAAGCGAGGAAGATTTTTAATTAAAAAAAAAGGGTTGTGTGTTTAATGTTTACTTTTTTTACATTTATGAACGATGCTACGTGAATTTTTTTAAGAGGTATTTGGCCAACAACCAAATAGCAGAAAAATAATTGTTATTAAATAAAAAAGGTTTGAGGTTAGCTGTGCCCTTTCCTTACAACCAATCAATTAGGGTATAGCCTCGGTGCCTGAAACGACTAGTGTGGTCTAGAGTGAAGATAGAAGACCGGGGACTAGATAGAGAAAGACCTCAGCACTAAAGATAAGTACCAAAACAATGTAAATAGTCAGGGATATGTTCAGAATGTAAGTTGTCCTAACCACGACTAGATGAAGTTTAAGATAATCCAAAGATCCTTATAAATACATTATAATATCATTATATAAAACCGTTATTAATGCATTAATACAAAATACCTCAAATGCTCAGAACAGAATTATTAAATTATTAAATGCTACTTGGAATATAATTAGTTAACACAATAGATAAAGTAAAATAGATCGGACACCTATAGTGGGGCTGTAACAACATAGTAACTTATTAAGGCTAAATGGTCCCCTTTTATTGAAGCTTCTGGAGTAGTAGAATTTATTTACTGATTTTATTCGAAACGGAACCGAACTGAACGTCCGTTTTTTAATCTCTAAAAATCTTTCTATATTTTATAAACATAAAATTCACGATATGAATTTTTTTTTTTTAATATGAGATAAACATATTTTAATATATATTCTAGAACCTGAGGTCCTGTAATAATTAAAGTCCTTTTCACCAGAGCTAATCTAAATGAAAGATTTTTAAAAAATTAAAATAAAATGTACTTATTTACAGACATTTTGCACTGAAGGCTAAAGTTAATAAGTTACTGATTTATAAGAACATTTTTAAAATGAAAAATCAATTGTGTCCGAAGACCTACACAAATAAATCCTGAGAAAAAGAAAAAGTTACCTCGCAAAAAAAAAAGATAAATAATAATAATAAAATAGTGTGAGCAGCTACTAAAAAAATCCACAACTGTTGCTAGGTAATCTAAAACCTGTTAGAATCTTATCGAACAAGGCTCAAACATTCTGGTTCATATTGGTCGATTTTTTTTTATTTATTTTTTTTTTTTTTTTTTTTTTTTTTTTTTTTTTTTTTTTTTTTTTTTATTTTTTTTTTTTTTCCCCACGAAAAGACCATAGAGACTACACGAATATTACGAAGATGGATTTTTAATTTTGTTCCTTCTCATCATCCATATCTCCTCCATTCTTTCTGATTGCCTCTGTCTCCTCTCTTCTGTCCAGGCCATAACCTCCTTCGGCTCCTTCCTGTCCAAAAGAACCGCTATTTCTTGTAGTTTCCTTCTATATTCTTCTCTATCAAGGCAGTCACGGTCCTTAACCCCAAGTTTGCTGGTCTCCTCTTTTAGCAGTTTTATGTATCCTTGTGCACTCTTGTAATCCCAAATTTTCTGAAAAATAGCCTTATTAAGTCTTTCCTCAGACATTCTTACCATATGTCCACAGAACTTCAGTTTCTTAATTCTTATCTCCGTCTCTATGTTCGTTATTTCTTTGTAGATCTCAACGTTTGTTGAGTTTTCCTAGGGCCGTAAATTCTCCTTAGGATCTAGCTTTCTACTTTCAGCATTTTTTCCAGGTTAGGGAGGTTCATGGTCTCTGTTCTATATAGTATAACTGGCTTTACTACAGTATTGTAGTCCCTGATCTTTGCTTTTATGGCAGGCTCTTTTTTTGTAAATGTTACTGGTTACAAAGCTTAATCTCTCTAGTTTAGCGATCTTTTTGATTGGTCGATTTATACTATAAAGTCGTGCTTTATTACGATGTGAAGTGTGGATAAATAATTATAGAACAGTGTTTTAGTTCCTAAGTCAATATTTTTTCTGTTGTAATTTATGTTATCATTCTTTGTCACCTCTTTGTCACTGTTAAGTGTTTAAAACACTCAAGTGCTACATTATGATACTTTAGTTCTATAAACAGTTGATTAATATATTAAATTTATAATGAACAAAATAATTATAATATCTCACACTGACATCAATACAGGAAATAAAAAATGCACGAAAGCAGCCAGAGCTTATTTTATTTACATATGTGAATATATGAACTTGTGTATAGATTCCTCTGATTTGAATTTTTTTTTTTTTTCAATTTCAGTGTAATCTTAAGGAACGGTTTAGTTTGACAAAACAGTTTTCTCTCAAAAACACAATAAAAAGTTGCAGAATGACTATTAAAAATTAATCTAAAATAATAAGCAAAACTTGAAGCTTTTGATATACGTTTTTTGGAATGCCTATGGCTGGGTGATCAAATAAAAAAAGGAAACCTCCGAGTCAGCAACAAAGAGATATAAAGAGGTGATAAAATACAATCACCAAAACCGATATCAGAGGCAATAAAAAGGATGAGAAGCCGAAACTGATGGCCGCGAAAATGGCAACGGGTACAGGAAATGGACACTTGGGAGGAAGCTGAGCTCTCATAAACGGAAAACACAAACATTGAGGCATAATCAAAATGTTTTGAACAGAAATGCTGAAGAATACCTATCTAGCTCCTCAGCAAATGTACACCTAGTCAATTACTACGAAATATTCTTAGAGGAAGTAGTATTTTAGGTTAACGAATTCCCAATGAATGGTAATAATTAGTAGATTACACATTCAGTCACACAAAAAAATAAAATGTATTGTATTTTATTAAACTTAAGAAGTTAAAGACACGAAGAATTCATGAACAGTCAATAATAAGTAGGAATATGAAGCTCATAGTAAATATACCATATTATGTCATCAATAAATGTATTTATTCCTCGCACGCACGCACGCATGCACACACACACACTTTCAAAATGGCTAGATAAAAACATATTGCCCGCATTTTAGAAAAAATGCAAATAAGCTCTTTATCCATTTCCTGCTGTTTTTTTTTTTAATCAACTTTTTCTATAAAAAGTTATAGTAGTTTTTACCTGGGCAGATGGAAAAAAAATTATATTGGGAAAACAACAATATAATTCAACAAGACAATGAGTTCAGTGTAATATCATAGCTCTGTCCTTTTTTAATTTGACTATGGTGTCTCTTTATTTGATTGTCAATCTCATGTGCCATCATCTTAAACAGTTCTCATTGGACGTCAAATTGCAGGATAAGAGGAAGAATAATCGAATATATGTTTTTTTGTGAACAATTTGGCTAGAAATTTAATTCATGTAAGAAAATTAATGGTTTCTAGTACGTTTACTTTAATCTTCAATTAGATAGTGTTTGAATAGTCGACAAAGTTTATTGCAATTTCTAGCCAATATGATATTAAAGAAATTTTGTTTTAAAAAGTTGGGTGTGGGGCATAGTGTAACATAACGTGTTATACATTGCTTCTTTTAATAATATATTTTTTTCTAGGTGTGTTAAATCTAAAATGGTACTGAATAGAAATAAAAATAATTTTTAGAGAAAAAAACAAAACCGACTTCAAGATTAAACCTACTTACACGAACTTAACTAAAAAATAAAAAATAATATTTTAATTGCTTCAAAACAAAAACCATTAAATGAAAATCAATGAAATTATCGATACTTATATATCTATTCACAATTTATGATCAGTTATTTTTGGAGTCGGTGCCAGCCAAGAATGGCAGTTTGCATATACCTGCCTCTGCAATACACTTTCGAATGGCCGGAGACAGCGGTGTGGCGGTGATGAAACAGTGGGAGGATCTTTACAATTACCATTTCTTTTCCAATTCTGTTAGTTTTAGTTGGCACCGACTCCAAAAATAACTGATCATAAATTGTGAATAGGTATATAAGTATCGATAATTTCATTGATTTTCATTTATCGGTTTTTGTTTTGAAGCAATTGAAATATTATTTTTTATTTTTTAGTTAAGTTCGTGTAAGTAGGTTTTATCTTGAAGTCGGTTTTGTTTTTTTCTCTAAAAATTATTTTTATTTTTCACTTTTCAGTAGTGAGTGTATTTTTGTTTATATAGTCAATTCTCGATCTTCAAGCTACCCTGAAAAATAGTTCGAGTTACTGAACAAAGACTTATCGAGGTTATCATTCCACTTACCTTCATGTAATAGGGAAAATTGAACACAAAATGGGAGTCGAAATCATTACGTATATTTTTCATTAATGGGTATATGTATGTTGTTTGTACATACATATAAAATCATTCATAAAGAAAATTAAATACTATATTAACGGTTTTTTTGATTTTTCTTAAAAAGTGATGCATTGATTTCAAAATATTTTTTATGAGACCACCTCTGAAGTATGCCTTACCGATCTAAAAAAGAATCGTCAAAATTGATTAAGAATTGACGGAGGTTCTCAACTCATCTGTATTTGTTTTTTTGTATGTTACGCGATTACTCTGTCAATTCTTAATAAATTTTGATGATTCTTTTTTAGATCGGTAAGGCATACTTCAGAGGAGGTCTCATAAAAAATATTTTGAAATCAATGCATCACTTTTTAAGAAAAATCAAAAAAACCGTTAATAAGTGATTTTTTAAACTGTTTTTTTTGATTTTTCATAAAAATTGCTGCGTTGATTTCAAAATAATTTTAATGGAACCACCTCTGAAGTATGCCCTACCGATCTAAAAAAGAATCATCAAAATTGATTCATAATTGACGGAGTAATCGCGTAACATACACAAAAAAAAAAAAAAAAAATACAGACGAGTTGAGAACCTCCTCTTTTTTGAAGTCGGTTGAAAAGAAGGAAGAAATTGGTCTACACAATGCTAATGACATTAAAAATTTGTTTATGCTTAATTTCGGTTACCGAAAATTTGTTATAATTGAGGATCAAAGTTTTTATTTTTTTATTTCGTTTAGACAACTTTTATAGTTAATGTTCTTATACTCATTTCGCTCTTGCACTGTACCCCATTCCTGGGGCACACTATCTTCTAACTATAATTTTGATATTATTTCAAGCTTGATATGAAGGTTTTATTGATTTTATGATAACTGACAGGAAGACGATAAAAAAAAGTTTTAATCTAAATTAAAAATGCCTTTTTTTTTATAACATCGTTCTCAACTTGACCCTATACTACTAATACTGTTCAGGCAACAAGGAAATTTTGCAAATAAAGTTCATAGTTAATCTGTAATAAAATACTGATTCGTTGTATTACTGACTGATTCGTTACTGACTATTCGAAACTTTTAAAATTATTTCCATTATCCAAAATAAACTTCAGGATGCCATAAATAGAATCAATAACTGGTCCATTTCCATCGGTCTCCAATTTTCTCCTGAAAAAACTAAATGCCTTCATTTCAGTCGAAAAAGAAACACCCCTCTCCCTCCCGAACTATTTCTAGGAAATTCTTCTATCCCATACGGAAATAGTCACAGGTTCTTGGGCATGATATTTGATCGAAGGCTGACTTGGGAACCGCACATAAACAAACTAAAAACAGACACCACTAAAAGAATTAATATCCTAAGATATCTGAGTAGTACCTCCTGGGGTTCAGACCGACACACGCTGATGAAACTCTATCGGGCATTAATATGCTCTAAATTAGATTATGGTTGCTTCATATATGGCTCTGCCCGTTCTCGCATCCTTAACAAACTGGATGTTGTACATCATACAGGCATAAGGATCGCGACTGGTGCATTTAGAACGAGCCCTATCCTGAGTTTGTGTTCGGAAGCAGGAATAATGCCTCTGCTATTTCGAAGAAAAAAATTAGCTGTAAACTATATATCAAAATTACGTTTTCAGACTGGACATCCCTCCTACAAATACATTTTCAATCCAAGGTTTTCCAACGCTTTTAGAAATATACCAAATTCAACCATCCCATTGGCAGAAAGAATTTATTCAGCTACTGAAGTCCTTAAAAATATTCTGATAAGCAAAACAGAAATTCAAAGTCCTCCTTGGACCCACAAACCACCTAAAACAATGCTCTCTCTCTCTCGACTACCCAAAAGCCATACTTCACCTTCCGAATACCAGATAAAATTTTCTAATCTCATGCAGAGTATTCCTGATTCCTTCCAAATTTATACAGATGGATCGAAATCCGATATGTCTACAGCTTCATCTTTCGTTACTCCCAGCTCGATTCATAAAATGAAACTTTATAATTTATGTAGCACATATACAGCGGAGCTTCATGCAATAGCCTCAGCCCTTTATTACGCCATGTCCGTTGTTCCCAACACAATAACCATAATAACTGATTCTTTGTGTTCCTTAAAAGGTATAAAAAACATGTACTCGAATCATCCCGTAGTCCTAAAAATTCATCAATACCTTTCTATGTTGGAAGATTTAGGCAAGTCGGTGTACTTTATATGGATTCTGAGTCACGTGGGGATAGTTGGGAATGAGCTCGCAGACCGAGCCGCCAAGCAAGCGCTCATCCTCCCGGGCCGAGGTACTGCCATTTTAACGCCCCGGGAAATAGTTGTTCCTCTGAAAAGAGAAATATCGGATGCCTGGCAGTCCATGTGGGATGAAACTCCACCGAGCAAATTAAA
Organism: Euschistus heros; assembly: GCA_003667255.2. Lineage (NCBI taxonomy): Eukaryota > Metazoa > Arthropoda > Insecta > Hemiptera > Pentatomidae > Euschistus > Euschistus heros. Next base: position 183,007 of record RCWM02000288.1, on the reverse strand, counting down.
AACTATTAAAAAAACAGTTAAACCATGGACCACGTCAGATCGCTCTAGTCGCAGAGAAGAAGTTGCACTGGCTAGACTTAGAATCGGACATACAAGACTGACTCACTCATACCTGATAAGGAAAGAACCACAACCGAAATGCCAACACTGCGATAGCACTCTTACAGTCAGTCACATCTTACAGGACTGTCCATTTTACATTTCCAGTTTAAATAGACTAGGACTCCAACCAGATATTTCAGTTTTATTAAACAACGACGAATCAAATGTCAAATCCGTACTTAATTTTCTCAAAATCCACAATCTATTAAATAAATTGTAGAAATGAATTTATATGTATGTACAATTTTTTTTTTTTTTTTTTTTTTTTTTTTTTTTTTTTTTTTTTTTTTTTTTTTTTTTTTTTTTTTTTTTTTTTTTTTTTTTTTTTTTTTAATCGTGATAAAAACATTAAATGAATTTCAGGCGTTGATGACCCTAGGGATTTTACGCCTTAAAGCTCTAATAAACAAACAAACAAACTTTTAAAATTAAACAGTTTTTACTTTTGAAATTTACCATTAAATATAAATACGAAAGTATATTTCTTTTTTAGAAAAGCTGTAGTTCATCGAACGATACATCTCTCCATATTATAAATTATAAGTTTTAAAAATCCGATTCTTGTACATTCAATTAAACAGTTTGTAATTATTATGTGTGGCTAATTAAATTAAATATTATAAGTTAAAATTGATATAATTCGTTAAATCGTATCTCCAAGGTCAGCTAGAAGCGATTATGTGAGATTCGTTAAATGTAGCAGAAAATACCAGCTAATCGAAAGAACAGTAGGAACTTGTTGCGGGGCCACAAGTTCTTCTTCACTCCGATGGTCGGAATTAAATCTATTTCTTTTTATTAAATTATCTTGTTAAACGATTCAAAAGCCATTCAATAATGCATTATACGATAACTTATATTACAAAAAAAAAAACTATTAACGAAAAACAATCTAAAACCGAAAGGCCGGTACCCTACCGTCCAATCGATTTACATTGCAAATTCAAGAAGTTCTCCAAAGAAGGGGGAAATACGCAACGAAGAACTTTGGAGAACCCTTTTCTCCGGGCCACACGGAGGTCCTACTGTAAATTTCAGATAGGATAAAATCTTCATCGGCAGCAGAGTGCATCAGAAATCTCGGTTTACTTATTTAACAAAGAACTGTTCTTTCTCTTCTGAAAGTTTATCACACTTTTTTACTTGATTCTGGTTAAAGAATATTATACAACTAAAAATAATCATTTCTTTTTTTAAGAATTGATTCAACATTACTAGCTGAATTAAAATCTGCAGAAGTAAGAAACTTGAAAACATTATATATATATTTTTTTTTTTCTTGGTATGCATTTATATAATTGTTTTAAGTTTTAGTTTTTTTTTTTTTACCTCTTCATTAGACATATCAACATTTTCTAGCTTAAAAACTACTGTGACTAAATTGCTTTCAAAAGCAAAATATATTGTAATTTATATTTTTTAGATTTTGGATAAATCAACTTTTGCCATACCACAACTAAAATATCACTTTTAAGTAATCCTTTTTTATAAAAATAACTAAACAATGAACTTTAAATCAGCAAGCTTTTAAAATAAGATACTCATTTGTGATTTATCTGTTTATTTATTTATTTTTTAATGACAGTCAAACTCAGCTATATTGCCCATACCAATTGTACCTCTTTGTATTTAAATAAAGTCTAGAAATTACTTATTATTATAAAAATTGTATTTATCTTTTAATTACTATCCTAAACCGAGATTTTATTTCATTAAATTTATGTGATAAATCTTTAACCATCCACATTGTAGATATGGGAGTTAAAATCAAGACATTATGCTCCTTTCGACCTCATTTCAGGGTGCTTTATGCAAAAATTAAGAGAAAACTTCGTTCAATAGAATTTATCATATTGCTAACACTCCTGATCTATCATATAAAATTATATACTGAGGACTGGAAATGTCATAGTATTTTTATATGCTTTATAAGTTTTAAATCTAAAAAAAACTGATAGCAGTTGAAAGGTCCTCTAAGGCAAAAACTGTTGAAAAACAAAACAAATATTAGCCCAAAACTAGTCCCCTTACTTATCTGTACCTAACACTATGTACAAACAATAGAAACAAAGTTAGCACCTTTTTAATTCTGATATCAACTACCACATAATTAAAATAAAAAGCAAAATCATTTATTTATAATTATTGTCCAGAAATAAAGCCAAGATTACTTTTTAAACCATCAGTAATGAAAGTTCAAAATAATAAAAAAAAATAAGATACATAAAATATTAAAATGAATGTAAAATTTAAAAAAAAAACAGAATCTTTTGACATTTTTTTTTTTTTTTCCCAATAAAACTAATAATTCACCTGAACTAAAATAATCTGTTGTATTAAACAATAAGAGGACTTCAGAAATATATCCAAGATCATTTTTTATAAGTTGTAAATACAATGTAAAAAAAAAAAAAAATTATAGAGACAAACCTTAGAAGCTTGAAGATGGGACAATCTTACAAAACATGTAGCAACATATATTCAAATATAATAGGAGTTAAGCCAAAAAAGACTTAAATAATTGATTACATCTCCTTCAACATAAAATTTTATTAAATTATAAATAAATTTTTTTGTTTTAAATATACCACATAAGTTTTAAAATTAAACATTCTATAAAAATGAAACTAAAACCCACTAGGTTTTCAATTAGCTTCCCATTAGATTTCTGTTACTTATTCACAGTATCCTCAGATTTACCCTATTTATTTCTTTATAAAGTTTTAAATATCAATATATATATATATATATATATATATATATAAATATTTAAAATTGAACACAAATAATAGAATTTTAGTATGAACTGTGTACTTAAAAGCATTTTATTGTATATTAAATTAAATCAATACAATCGGTAAGTAATTTAAGACCTAGTTTTAAATGACGGTATGGTAAAAAATGTTTTAATATATATATTCAACAAGATGAGAGAGGTTGGCTTATTTTAATACTTATAAGCCTTCAAAAAAAAACAACAAATTATTTGTTCAGTTGAATAATATTCAATGGTTAAAATAAGTAACTGTTTAAATGCAATATAATAAGAAAGATAAATTAATAAAATAAGTTATATTAATAGAAAAAGATTAGAAGATAACATTTGGACAGCATTTATAATTTTGAAACCAATAACCAATAATAGCTTAAAAAAAAAAAAAATTATTGAAGAAAAAGCAAAACCATGTATTTTTAATTATTTTACAGATTCATAGCTTCAGTGCTGAATTCATACCAAAATTACTTTCGAAACCATCACTAATGAAAGTTTAGATTAATTAGGAAAAAATAAGATAGATGAAATTAAAATGAACATATAATTAAAACAAACAAAATGTTTTGGCATTTTATTTAGCTTCAGCTATCACAACAGTAGATAAAAATAATATCAACATTCTTCACTCATGAATTTTCCATGATTCCGCAACTATCTTAAAGTTTATTTCCATTATTTCAAACTTCAGATAACTCTATTGGATAACTTTTATACTGACAACTTTACTTTTTGATTGCTACAGTATAGGTTCCAGTCTAAAGAAAAAGTGCAAAATTATAGTAATAAACTTAAATTTAGCATTAATAATGCCAATCAAACTTGAGAATAACACTAGCATAGGACTCATAATGATGCATTAGCTCCCAAATGAGTTAAGTGCAATAATGTTTTTAATGGATCAGAGCATTTAAGTGTTAAGCTATTTACCAAAATCTTGTCAAGTGCTTATGTAAGCTCAGGTAGTTTAAATACCTCATGTTTACTTCAGAGAATCATATTTTAATATGTACCAATGTTAGAGCTTCTAAGTTTTAAATTTGAGTTCTGTAAAATTTTATTTTCTGCACTTAACACTATGAGCTAAGGCATGATGGATAATCTATTGATATATTTAATTGTTAACCTTTCAAATGAAAATTATTTATTCTGATTATCCCCTGATTATACAATATAATAAAAATACTTAAATAATTAAAGTTAAATAATGAAAGGTATCGAAGAGTTATTTTAGTTAGAGTATAAAGTTTCAAATAAATATCAGTACTGAACATGATTTAATAGGAAAAGTACAAGCATCTATATATGCATGACTTAATTATGTAACTCAGAATAAAAAGTACAAACAAAAAATATCATCATAATTTTACTCAGGTTATGCTAAATTACTTTAAATTATCATTAGTAAGATATATTTGATTAGTGTGCAACAAATTATTGAAAATTTCTTATTAACAAGCTGATAATTTTGTATATCTTACTAAATTAACCCTTAAATAAGTGGGGCTTATCAGAATTTAATACATGTTATTCAATATTGTATAAATTAATAAACTTATTTCACTATAATTTAAAATAATCATGGCAAAACTAATAGATATGTAGTTCCGAACAAGTATCATATGTAATTTTTTATATCTTACCTCTACACTTTTGTTGTGTTTGTACAATTTAAACTGTACTCCACTTTCCGAATCACGCACAACTACAAACACCATTATGAATAATTATAAACTATCAAAGGAAAACTAAACCACACGAATACAAATTAATGAATCATGTGAAGACAAAATGAGGATCACTTATTGAGTTCATAAAAACGGAGATGGCGCGAATTTCACTGGCAGTCCGTTAGGGTCGCAATTATATTTACAGCTGTATGGCTATTATTTAATTTAAAAGTTATATAAATAAATGGACATTTTAAAAACAAATTAAAACTAAATTATAGTATTTAAACAGGATGATAATCATTAGATAAACACTAATAGTGATTAGTAATTTTTAAGCTGGCACGAAATACAAATTAATTTACTCAGCAATGATTTTTTTATTTGCATACTGTTGTACTTCAGAAGTTTATTAGGGATAAAAATTATAAATATTTGTGGAAAATTTTAGTGTTACCTTTAGTTAAACAAGCTGGCAGTTAGGAGTGCTGGTCAATCCATCACCGTTTTCAAGAAAATTGAATTATAGACTTCCTGCGCTGGTAATTCCGGGCGCAATTTATTTGAAATCGAATTTAACTAACTTATACCTAACACTCTACTGCGCCATTGCTTTTAATAGTAAAATGGAAATTATTTTTAAATAAATGCAAAATTAATAGGTACCTATTGTTTCTAAATTCCTGTTTACTTTATCTTGTTTTATTAAAAAGTTTTTTTCATCATATATGATATATTTAATATATACTCTCTTTAGATCCGCGGGTATATGATCCGATCAACTGATTATCTGCGATCTTTCTTCAACATTGCTATATTTCCACCCTCCTCCCTTTTTTTTAATAAAAATTTCGCACCCCATTTTAGTTTTTAAACAGTCAAATTTCACATATACTCAATTGTTATTGTAATTCACTTCAAGAACTTTAAAACAACATACCATATCACATATATGTAACTATACACCAAAAATAATTTATTTTCCACTACAAATATGTGATTTTCTATTTCTTGTTTAAACGTTAAACCATTAAAAATACAGAGTTTTATTTCATTAAACTTCATTTTATCATTACTGAAATTTCTTGAATTAGTATTGGGATATTAATGACAGCGCCCCTAGCGGCTTGCTTGGGCGATTCTTTTGATCCCGCTCAAATAGAATGAAAATAACAAGGTTTTTATAATTGCTGAGTTTTACTAATATAATGTTGTTTTCAGTGCATCGTGACTTCAAGAATATAAAAGTGATTGGTATATTCATATGTGATTTCTGATAAACCTCTCAAGGTAATATTTCAAATTATGTCAATATGTTAAATGACTATAATAATTACCGGTCAAAAAATAATTTGTATAGATATTGGATTCAATATATCTGTATATATATCAATTTTATAATGATCATTTCTTAATGAGAAACTCGTTTTTTTAAACCATCTTGAATATTAGCTTTATGAATTTTATTTAGGCATTATTTTCATTTGTTTCAATTTAAGAACCTTAATTTATATGTTTGTTTTTTTAATTACTGTTTTTGAACTTTCTCAAACAAATTCCAGTCTTCCGCTATACTAACTGTATGAAAAATAATTATAAGTTGTAATTCTTCTGACAATATAGTGAACCATTAATAATTTTTCTATTCAAAGCCACTAAAGAATACTAGTTTCAGATCTGCCTCTATTTTGACAGCCGAAAGATGTTCTTGGCCTCTCTTTCCAGATAAAATAATTGTTGTCTGTTTAAAAATTTATTAAATCTTTTAATTTTTTAAAAGGATACTATGGTGGTTCAAATAATGGATATATCATTGACTATAATGAAAAAACATTTCCTAGCCATATTACATTATCTTCTTTATTTATAAATATCTTCTCATATATTTGATCTGTATGTCAATTTGAGTATTTTTGATTTAATGTATTGTAACAATTGTTTTTAATGTATTGGTTATTACAAGTCCTGCAAAAAATGTCAACATTACTGTTTATATATAATTTATACCAACAGTTTGAAATCCTAATTACTATTATATAACTACTTATATGATTAATAAGTTGAATATGTGTATGTATATGTGATGTTGAAAAGATTTAACCAAACCAAATTACATTAATTTTTATGAAAGATGGTCTTAGAATATAGTCTTAGTTTTAGCTGTATTTTAGTAATGCTTTGCAAATTTATTTTTATATAAGTAATTTAATTTAAAATTGATAATGAAACAATATATACAATAATTATGTATATAAAACTTGATATACAATAATTAGTTATTTTATTATCATAGTTAAAATATCATTTCATGAAATGCATTTTCTAAATATTGAAAGGATTATAGGTAGCTAGCATTCAGTATTCTGATGGTTCTAGAAGCTAGAAACTAGAAACTTATATATACTTTTTACCATTTGTTAAAGAATGTTTTATCTGAGACAAAAAGTTTCTGTTTTAAAATGTTCCTGAACAGCTTCAATTTCATTTTTTTTTTTTTCTAAATTTGTTAAATTATTTTTCTGTTATGTATTAACATTCCTGTTAAGCTGTTTGTTCAATTATCATTGGAAATATAATAGAAAATCTAAAAAATACAAAATCCTTAAGCAATATTTTCAACCTACATTGACTGAACTACTGTTGACAACTACTGTCATCTCAGATATTTCGCGACTGAAATATAAATAAAGTTGATAGTATAATATATATGCATTCCAGCTTTGGAATGATTCTTCATTTTTCAAGGCTACTTTAAAAAAAAAAAATGCTAAAAAGGCTTTTTTTATGAAATATTAATTTTTATATTAAAAAAATTCTACAATGAAAATTTCATCCATATATTTATTGAACGATTTTATTATTTAAAATGTACTTACAAGGGAACGTTTGGAGTTGTAACTCACAGATTTGAATGCCGATTTGTGTGTGGGTAGTAGGAACCTATAATAGTGCAAAACTAGAGTTATAGCCGCCAACGGGCATTGGGGGCCGAGAAAAAAAATGAAATATGAAAATCACGTTTTATTTTTATCTCACCTCTAAGTCAAGATAGTAAAATGATTCTTTCACGTTAAATTGTAGTTTTGTCTGTATTTTTACATAAAAATACTTTCGTTATGATTCTTTTACGTTATATTGTTGTTTTGTATGCATTTTGACATAAAAATACTTTCGTTATGCTCAAAACACGACCTGGCTTCAGAGTGCTCAAAAAATGACAAAATTCCAATAAAATCCGTTGTAAATCGGTGGAGACATTTTTTTTTATTGGAAAACTAACTTCAAATCTCGATTTAACGCACCATAAAACCCTTATATGTAAAATTTTATCAAAATCAAAAATTTGTTTTTTTTTTACCCTTTCGAGGACGTTAACATTTTTGAAGTTGAGATTTTATCTCCAATGTATATAACATTGGGTTTACTCGAACAATGGGTTATTTGAAATATAGTTTGTAAAAATTAAAATAATAAACAAATAGATCATCTTTAAGCGTTTTATTAATATAATATAGGTGAGGAATGTTTTTAAACTAAAAACTTATATCATTTTCAGATTCGTCATCCCAAAAAAACATGAAGAAACCAAAAATAAATTTTGTTTTACCAGAAATGTTAACGTCCTCGAAAGGGTCAAAAAAAATTTTCTTATGATTTCGATAAAATTTTTTGGTGCGTTGAATCGAGATTTTTTTTTTTTTTTTTTTTTTTTTTTTGAGCTTTTGAGCACCCTGAAGCAAGGTCGTGTTTTGAGCATAACGAAAGTATTTTTATGTCTTTATGTCAAAATGCATACACAACTACAATTTATAGATACCTTCTATTGTGGAACTATTATTGAAGAGGCATTTACTAATAGATAGTAATTTACAAGGTATTGTAATAATGTTTCACTCATTTAATTGATGTACATAATATATATTGTTGTAACAATCAATAAATGATAAAAATAACATAGGATTATATTAAATCCTTTTCGATCTTGAATATTTAAGATCAAATTTTAAAGCATGTTTTTAAAATTAACTAGATTAATTACCTTTTAACATTCGAACAGGACGGCGATTTGGGAAAGTTTAATAAAATTTATCGGTGGAAATAAAAGAATCCGCTGCTGTGGTTAAGCTGAGCCATCAGTCTCCGTCTTTGGCCCCCTAAAGAATATTATTCTGGTTTTACTCCCCCCCCCCCCCCCCCCCCCCCCCCCTGACTCGGTTAAGAAGCGACTTCGATCTGGCGAGTCTTCCACTTACAGACAGGATGCTGCCACTGCTTGCATATAAATAGCTTCGTTTAAAAAGCTTCAGAGTCCGCGGGACTTAGCCATTAGAAGTGGTTCAAGGAAAAACTTTATAAACACCTTGTTGCATTTTTTACTGTAAAAAAGTTGTATTACAGTTAAATAAATATACATTACATGTCACTTTTAGTACTGAAACTTAGAATAACATCTTGTATTACATTTTAAATTTTATAAACATTTTTTTTGTAATTATCTATCCATTGAACTTCACAATTGTATTGTAAAAAAATAAAGAAAAAAGAAATACATCCATGATATATGAAGATAATGTTCCTCATAATATGTACATGACTTGTAGAGCAACTAGTCACTAGTAGCAATTCAATAAAGGTTCAATATGAGAAGGTAAGAAGGGAGGGGTTATCGGGAATAGAATGGGAAGCATGTTGACAGGTTAGTGGATTCAAATGGTTATGGAGTTTACTATGAAACGATGGAACATTAATCTTTATGAAAAAGTTTATTCGTAATAAAATAATGAGAATAGAGAATTTTACGAAGGAATTGGATTGCAAGGATTCGATACGAAATGAATTAGATGGTTTAGTGAAACCTTAGATCTCAACTCCGTATGTTTAAATAGGTCTAGTCATTGTCATGTAAATGAATCTTTTGTTCAAACTAAAAAGGAATTTTAATATTTGGACAGCAAATTTATTTATCACTTGACGTACGCATGAATAAATTTATTTATTCATCCAAAGGCAACAGCATGTATGTATATAAAATTAGAACAATCAAACTGTTACTATAAATTAGAAAACAAAAAAGCCAAGCACTATCAAATTAATCTGTTATAAGTTGTTGTTTTTTTTTTGTTTGTTTTTTTTCTATACATTTCCACTATCCATAGGTATTGCAGTAGTGAAGTAATATGTTTAAGAAACTTGGACGATAGCTGTTGTGAGTGTGGGCCGCTATTTAAAAATAAAGAATAATAACATTTTTTTTATATTGAGTAAGTAGGATCTATTTTTATCTTAAGCTCCTTTCTTTTCTGAAACAGTAATCAATTTCAAATTGTATAGTCCACTTCAATGGGATTTTACGTTGGTAAAACTACGTTATTTATCTCTATTTCACAGCGAATGATTGGGCATATTCTCTCAAACGACTTACGAACTTAGTTCCTTTTAGTGTTTTCATTTATCGCCTTATTGTACAAGTACTTAGATTGTCGGGGGCAAAATAGTTTTTAGAAACAAGTTTTGCTTTTGAGAACATTGCGCGTCCAAAACTTCAGCACTTTCACAAGATATTACTTTTTCTTAGTAGGTCGTTAAGGTTTTTAAATTTACTGAGCCGTCTAGTTTTCGGAGATTACAAGAATGACACTATACTTAAAAACTTTTCCTTCAAAAAAGTGTCAAATGTAGACGAATGCTCTTATTTTCATATTTATTTAATCATTAATACGCATTACTTATAAACTTCTTAAAACTATAATTTATGTTCAGAAAAGATGTTTTTCGCTTTTGACAGAAAGATTCTTTTTCCTAAGGAAATAATAATAATTCTAGGAGATATAAAACCAGTGGATTCGATGTGTGTCATTATTACTAATATATAGCAATTAGGTAAATTAATCCCTGTTTTTCACTATATTTCATTGATTATGAGAACAATATAGTCTCGTAACATCGCCAAAATAGTTGTTTTTATATTTATTTATTTATTATCAGATTAGTATTGTCTCTCTTTTTGACAGATCTTTCCTAATCCCATCCTCATCTCTATATAAATCTATCCCTTTCACTATTTGTCATTTGAATACCCTATCCACTTTCAAAAATCACTTCTTTAACCACCTAATTTCCATCCAGATATATCTATGAAAGCTGTTAAGAACCACTTTTTAGTTGCATAAAAATGTGAACCGTTCATATACATAAAACTTTGCACAAAATGCAAGAACATTTCTATTACTTTTAATTATATCGTTCTGTTCTGTTTTTATTTTTAGTATTTGTGCCTCCATTGTAAATATCATATCATATTCACTTTAAGGATCTGAAGTCCCCTGTCTGCCAATCATTTTTTATTTTAAGAGACTTAAGGTCCCTGAATAAATAAAGAACTTTGTTTATTTATATTGATAACGGTAATAGTGCTGATAATTTTACAGACACAGCTGCCTACTCTAGCTGTTTATAACAACGTGGATAGTTCCACTATGGCGAGTTTTTATTTTTTTTGGCCTGGCAGAAAAGTTATCCTAGGTGTCGAGGGCTCAATAAATAATGTAGAACAGTTACTTTAACGTTTATAAACATTAGACCTATATATAGACGGTATTACATAGAACATACAAACTGAAAGAAGTTATTAGTAATAGATACAAAAAAAGAAACATTTACGATATAGTCAATAACAATTTAAATCGCAGGCGATTTCTCAAGCTGCTGTACACATAAGTCAATAAAGTGGTGTAAGACGAAAATGCTCTATTCTTGGATAAAGTTTTCAGTCAACTCCAAAAGAAATTGTAACAGAACTGTATTGAAAAGAAACGAAAAACTTTTTCCTTTCAGGGACCGGGAGAGGTAAGTCGTCAGGAAAAAAAAAAAAGAAGAAGATTCTCAGGGTATTTTCGTTTCCGCTGCTGGTCTTGCTTAAAAGGCACATTGATCGGTCGATTGGCTAGCTTTTATAAACTACATATACTGCTCCACCCTGCATATAAATGGCTCTTTAAAGAGAACTTGAAGGAGCTGGCTTTATTATTAAAACAGAATAAGTCCTAATCGAATGTTTTTCTTGAGCGGTGGATAAAACAATATAAACATTTCTTTTTCGCTCTTTCTTTTATTATTACTAGTTGTGACATTGTTAAGGTATATTATCTACGTTTTAATATTTGAGAATTACTTGCGGATGGATTTTTGTCAAGTACAGTCAGTGCCAGCTAATCCGAAATATCTAGTTGCCATGTTCCATGATGTATAAAGCTAACAGTTTATTATCTTAGTGATAAATGTTGTAATAGCATTAAAAAAAAAATCTTCCTCACTCAACAATCAATAGAGATGGTAATCCATAAATCAATTAAGGCAATGCTTACATAAAGTAAATTGATAATCTATATTTATGGACCTTTAATGCTGACTCCGGACCAATGAAGCACTGTACTCCTTATTCAAGAAAACCAATGTAGTCAAGTTTATTAAAGCACGCAACATAAAATTACTAGGTCATGTAATATGTGAGTTAAGGATCCAGTAAATGAGCAACTCTTGGGCCCAAGGCAACAAGAAGAAAGAATCATTTAATAAAAAGAAAAGATTAAGAATCAATTAATAAAATAAATTACAGCTTTGAATTTATGGCAATACCGCAATTTACTGATTATTCAGAGGAAGATAATTGAAGGTTGTACGGTACTAAGTTTTTCATGAACTAATAAATTTAAAGAAAATAGAAAATTGGGTTGCAAAAAATTTTCGATTATTAAATGAATGTGTAATTTTTAATTACAATTTTCTTTTATAATTAAATATTAGCTATGATAGTAAAATCATTTAACTTTTTTGATGTATTGAATTTGGGCTTATGTATATTATCTTTGATGTTTTAATTTCATTTTTATAATAAAATAATTTAGAATTTTTTTTTTTTACACTGCATATCCAATTTTTGTTTTTTAGTTATCATCTATAAAAGTAATAAATATATGGAAAATCTATAAACGTAAAGTTAGTTCAGAAAATATCTCTTAGATATTTTTTATACCAACGTAACAACACTTTTTTTTTTTTTTTGATAGGCTATCTAATTATATTTAATATTAACTTTTTCTTTTTTTTTTGAAAGTTTACATGTAAATGAACTATTACAGCATTGTGATGGAAGACAAGACCCGTTAGTTGAAGAGCTACTCAGTAAAACAAAGTAAAGATACTCTGTTATAAAGAATGCAAATAATAAAATAAAAATTTAAAAAATGAAATATAATCATACAACATATATACAGTATATTCAAACACTCAGACCCCAAAATGATTTTCTTGTGAAAAATAAATGGATAAAAAAAAACAAAGTAGTTATTAAAGTTAACTCCAATAACCTCCATGTATAATAGATTGTAAATGAAACAGATTAAAGTTATATACCTCATTAATTTTTTTTTTTTTTTTTGAATAAGGGTAAAGCGTATTTTAAAATAACAAAATTACAACCGTATTTGAGTCTTATTTAAAATATGTGGAAGAGGATAGTTTATGAAGTCACTTAGATGTTATTTACATTCTTGCTAAACGTATTTTTTTTTTTTTCACCATCCATTATCTCAGGATCGATGTATTTCACTACTTTTAAATATCCCTTTAGTATCCAACACGAAATTATAAATTAATAGAACCCTATAAGTTAATGTAAACAGTTGTGATAATTTAATTTTATTGTATTATCTTTTACAACAATGATAATTAAAAAAGTTGGTTAAAGAAAAATAAACGTGTATATATTATACATATCAATGTGTAAAAGCACACATGTATTTTTCTATTTGTACTTTTTTTTTCAACATTGGATTGTTCCAAATACATTTTAAGTTGAAAATTAAGAGATAGTTTTTTGACATAGAAATGTCTTTGGCTGGGGGGTCTGTAGTTTTCTTGTCTAACAATTTTTCACCTTATAATGTGTAATGTTTTTTCCCTACTCAAAAATGCAACCTTTTGGCACGCTCTAGCTCTGTTGGTATTGCTTGGATCAAAAATTTTCCGGCAATTTCCTGATCAGAAATTTAATAGAGAATATTTTCGTTATATGAAACTTATCGCTAGGACCTACTATTTAGGAGCTATATTGGTTTAAATGAAAGAAGTCACGTTTTGCCTACGTTTTTTTAAGTGTTGGGTCTTTTTTACAAGCTCTTTTGGTGTTGCTCGGATCCAAAATTTGCAGAAAGTTTCTTTATCTGAAGCTTCGACATACCCATAATTTATTGTTTTTCCCGGTCAAGGAGAAATTGATTTTTTTTTTTTATTTTGTAAAAATCCAAATAACTTTAAAATGGTTTGTATGATTTGTACAACATAAATAAGTATAATTTGTTACAACATAAAATTACAAATACAAATATAATAATTTCCGTTTAAGATTTAAATTAAATAAGTTAGAATTTTTAATAAGGTATAGTTTACTTTATGCTAAATTATTTTATTTATTCAATACAAGATAGGTTGGGAAAGTGTTTGGAGTGCAACTCTGAAGCAGTAGATTTTTTAAAAATCCATTTAGTTTTCATAGAATGATTAAACTTTTATATTTAATTATTTTGGCTCGGAGTGTGCAATACCTATTGACCGCTAGTGTAAATTTAACCTAATGGCCGAGTTGGGTGGACCAGCACAGAACCATTAGGGGGTGCTGATTCGATTATGGCCCCTGAAGGTTGTCTTTTATTTTTTGGCCAGAATAAATCGCAATAGTTTGCATCGGATGGAATTATTCATTATTAAATACATTTTTCTGAAACAGAAAATTTTAAATATAAGGGAAACATATTTTAAGAACACAAAAAATTATAAAATATTCTTATTTTTAATACGTCTCAGTCTCATTACTAATCCTTACTTTTACCCGCCTGGGAAAGGTCAGATTAAAAATAGTTGGAGCAAGGTGGGATCGTTCGATTCCATATTTTATCGCCACCCCGGTGAACACGGAATGCAATATATTGCAATGGTTCCCGAACAAGAATTATAGCCCATTATCCAACGGTACTTTCCAGGTTAGGACATCTGCGAAATTTCAGCTACAATTTAGAAACATTAGGCATAGAACCTGTCAGATTGCATGATACATAAATCGAGGATTAAGACTATGGTTTGAGAAAAATTATAGAGAAAGAGCTATGTAATATTAGAAGTAGCTATTTTCTTTTGATACAGTCATCAGATATTCTACCTTCAAAGAATACAGGTTTTAGGTGACTGCTGTATATTTAATTTCTGTGTAATTTTATGTAATTACTGTATCAACAGTGTACTTTTTCACTACAAAGAAGTTAGCTAAAAGAAAGAATTAATGCTTTCTATTTGTGATGTCTGTTGTTTTTTTTTCAGGAAGGTAAAGAAATATGTTCACTCAATAATTTTTAGTAAAAAGATTTATGTATAAAAGATTCATTACTAATTCACAATGACAAACATAGAGGTGTAGTTTCGAGATTTTTAACATTTCACTAGATGTTTTTCATATTTAATCAAAATTAAAATATTAATTAGCTTTATTTAATTTATTTTTAAAAAAATAACAATAGCGTTTATATTAAAAAGTTTGTTGGAGAATTGTTGGCTCAATAATTAAAAACCGTCCTCAGTGAAGAAAAAAGAAATACAATTTTTATGCTATCGTATAGGTCATATTAAAGGAATTATAAATGTAAAGCACAAACGGACATAAATTCTAGATCATAAGTTAAGTAGTACTTTAAATGTAAATTAGTGGGGTGGATAAGGCACTGGACTACCCAGCTCCCGTACTCGGATTCAACTCCAGGTGGATGCAGCAAATTCGTTTTCTGTTATTTTGGTCGTAAATCGAGTTCGATCATCGATCGATCGAGACACCCTCTTGGGGCACACCTAGCCTTTATAAAGTGGGTACCCTTCATTAAGGGAGAATCTGGCAATCGGAAGGATACCAGCCAAATCTCCATCTATTAGTAATTCCTTAACAACACACTGATCTCAGAACCCTTTATGTGTTGTGGTTCAGGTACAAACGTTGTAAGTTTATAATAAGTTAAATCTATAAATCTTGATTTATTCGTTATCGCATGGAAATACAATGAGTTTTTCTACGGCAGAAAAGTAGGCAGGTCTAGAATCTAACACGGCTAGACAGTTATACGACTGTTCGAAAACCTCTTAGAAACACTGCTTTTGCATAAAATAGTGCTATGGTAGGCTCAGCAACTGAGGGCTGTACTGTATATTTTGTGTAAAGTTTAAATAATAATAAAAAGGCTCGCCGAAACTACACCGACACAAATAATGTATTATGGGGATCCACCAAACCATCGAATTCTCCCCGCATCCAACCACTCCAATCCAAAATCCTTAGAAAAATCCTTAATGCTCCTTACTTTGTCACAAATGAAATCATCCACAAAGACCTTAATATCCCATACGTCGCTGATTTGGCACGAACCAGATACCTTTCTTTTCATATTAAACTCACTCCTCATCCAAATCCACTTGTTGCACACTTGCTTCCCATTCCATTCCTGGCAATCCTCTGAGGCGCCTGAAAAGAAGATGGCCTCGGGATCTTCTTTTGTAAATTTTCATTAGAGTACTACCAATGGGTAGTTCCACTTCAAGTTTTATTCATGTCATTATATCTTATATACACCGCATATTTACTAGATGTATTTTGTAATACAGTTGTAAATTTCAAATAAAAAAAAAAATAATAATAATGTATACATTTTATATAGTCTCAAATTTCAGTGGGAGGAAAATGCATAATGCTCATTCATAGTGCTTAGTACTAAAAATGTATGGAGTAAAAGTCTGTCGTTATTCATCTTCTTTATGGGACGGATATTTTTTTTTTTTTTTTTTTTTTTTTTTTTTTTGTGAATGTATCTGTGTGTGTGTGTGTGTGTGAGCGTGAGAGAAAGTGCGCTTGTCGTTTCAGTTGCTTTCAAGTGATATCAAACTGCATTAGGAATGGAAAAAAAGTAGAGGTGTAAATAAAAAAAGAATTTTAGACCAAGATGTCATTCATAATTACTATTTTGTCATAATTATTAAATATATAGTATGCTTTAATTTCATTTTGGGTGCGGTTAATTACAATCGAAACTTCAACCAGAATATTAAAACGTAGTATCCAAATTCATTTATATTCTTTGTGAACTTGGAAGTGAAGATGGAATTTCTAAAATACGTCACAGCAATAAATCAATACTCATTTTATATTCAAGGAAAATACTTTTCTCTGCATTGTGGCTTTATGAGGCTGATATATATTTTATGATGAAATCTCAACAAAGCGACATAAGTGATTTTATGAGGCGTATTTACGATAGTTTAATGCAGTTCCAATAATCGGAATATCGAAACAGCTAAGCTTCTCACCTCCTTTTTCAAGGGAAACTTTTTCTGTAACAATTTTTCTTTTGTAGTTATTACCAAATCCGATAGATTATAACATTTAAAGAAATAAAAAAAAATAACATAGCTAATAACTTTGTTCATTAAAAAAATTTAAATAATAAAAAAAAATTATCTCTACAAGTCATTATGGGACTATTGTTTTTTGATCACTGGTTGTATAATCAGTAATAAGGCCATAAACCCAACTATGTTTAATTAACTGAATTCTCTCTCATCCCAATAAAAAGCCTAATACCCACTTTTTAGAGGCTAAGCAAGCATCAGGAATTGAGGCAGTGGGTATGATTTCGTATTCTGGTCCCGAGAGTTAAGAGACCAGTTTCTTCTCTGATTACGAAATGTTTAGATACAAGAAATAAGTTCAAGACTCAGTGATAATGGAGCACTCACCCCGTCTCACATTCAATATGGACGGTTTCACTGAGCATAACTAGCTATATAAGAAAAAAAAATGTTCGAAATGATGGGGGAAGAGCGAAAAATACTACCTTGTTTCAGCCGAATTCGAACTCATAACTTGTATATAAAGTGATTTTCTGAGGAATCAGTAATCCAAAACTTTAAATTTTAAACACTTCAAATAAGATTTCGGTGAATACACGAACATCTAAATACTCTAATGATTCACTAAAAATAATTTTGCAAAAATTTGCACTGAACACTTCAGTGCACTAATGCATCGATATATTAGCTACTGGAGCAACGCCCCCAAATCAGGGAACACTCCAATATTTCCTTGTATTTCCACTTAACAAATCCTGGCACTTTTTCTCTCAGAGATTAGCGCTGGATGGCTACCATTAATTAGCCGTCAGGGGTTGTAAAAGGACCACGAGCCTCAATGGTCGGTCATTTCCCCCTCTTACTCTCCAACACCTGATCCGATGTGTGGAAGAAGCATACGGATCCAAGAATGTCCTAGGAAAATCTGAATACACTCTGTATGTTATCCATTTTTACTTAAATGTAAAAGGTGATCTTGAAATCAACGGAATAATTGGTTTAGATATTAAAAACCTGAAATAAAATTTAACAAATCACATAAAACACCTAATAAAAAAAAAAATTAAATAGCCTCTAAATGACCTTTTGGGCTTTATAGGACCCAATAATAGCCGGTTGGAAGCATTGGCAGTGATGAGGATAATGAGATGACTAATAGTGTTTCCTATTGTCCGGTGGATCGATGGCATCTTTTTGTGAAGGTTCCCAGCACCTGTTCAGGCCGAGCACTTTACCATTCCCTCATTAATATTCCATATTGTATCTGAAAGATTAGTTGCCTATTTCCTTCCAATAATGAATCAATGCCAGCTTAGGAACAAATTTCCCTTATCAAGGTTCTATTTAATCTTCTTTAGAACTTTATATTATTCCCGATTAAGGGGATTGCCGCGTAAATTAGCAACTGCTGTCAATAAGAGTATCCAAAGTGATTGTCTTGGCTTAAGGGAAGAATAGATATTGAAACTAACTATTCATCTGTCAATCTAAAACAATGTAAAATTAATTTGTATTTTCAGTACTAGTTTTATAAATAATGGTAAATGTATTTTTATTTTTTAATTTGGTACTGTAAAGAAATAATATGCATACAATTTATTTGGATACTAATTGAAAGACTACTATTTTGTGATAACAGTTTTTCAGATATTTGAATTTAATTCATTAAAAATAATTAGAAAGAAGCGGGGTAGCTCAGTTGGGTAAAGTCTCATTACACTTTAGATGTTCATCTTTGAGGACTCATTGAAAGTGATGAGTTTTGTTTAATCCAAAAAGTACACTAAAAATGAATGATGAAACAAGTAGATATCCTACCAACTTTTGAGGAAAGCGTGCTTGTGGACAATGAATTTAGTGCCTACAACAAATTGAATGCACGGTAAAAGGCGCGTTTCGCAATGCTTGCAGATTTAAATTAGCCTGGGTTAACAGTAAAGGCTGTAATAAAAACGGTTAGAACACGATACGCTATGAACAGTGAAAATCAAAAATACCGAAACGGATAAAAATACATCAACAAGGTTGAACCCTCTAGATGAATTCGCTCTGAGTGCTTCACTTTGGATATACATCAAAAGTGAAGCAGAGTAAATCTGATTTAAGGCAGAAGACTATAAAAGTCTTAGGTCCGATCCGAGTCTGGCTGCAGGTAGATGATTCATTTAGTCCTATGTTAGACGGCTAAAACAACGGGGTTTGACTTCGAGATCGGTAGGCCATCCTGGAGCATACCCAGGTAAATAGATAAATAAATTAGGTACTCGTAATTAGCAATAAACCTGGTGGTTGTGCGAGATTTCTCCATTCACTACCGTTGTCCTAGACCTCCAGCAAAAATAATGGATGTATGTACAGCATCTCTAATTAGATGTACGGAAAATATTAAATTAAACGCAACAACGCGAATGCGTTTAGTTTATAAATTTAGTTGAAAAAGCATCTCAATAGGCCAAGAAATTTTAAGTACATGGGCTCTACAATGTCTAAGCAAGGCTCAGAGAAAGCTATTTATAGGTATAATTAGTGAATTCGAATCAAGGAATGAGAACCCACAATATTCCACAATAGTCCATTACAGTAAAACGTTACGTACAAACTGCAGAACCTGTTTACTGTGTCTGTGAGAAAATTTATCTATCTGAATGAAACTATCCAATGCATAAACTAATCATCAAAACATCAACGCATAATTTTAATACTTAAGTCTAGAATTGCATTAATTAGATAAGAGCTTAACTAACATTGAGCCCCTGTGAATGATCCAAATGTATCTGCACATCGTTCTCAAAACTTTTGAAGTATCTAAAATGCTTACTAGCACAATGGATGTAATATAATAAATTGTTTACTCTATTTAGGAAAAGATTTATTTAATGAATTCAAGTTA
Source organism: Euschistus heros (assembly GCA_003667255.2). Classification (NCBI taxonomy): domain Eukaryota; kingdom Metazoa; phylum Arthropoda; class Insecta; order Hemiptera; family Pentatomidae; genus Euschistus; species Euschistus heros. Next base: position 163,134 of record RCWM02000288.1, on the reverse strand, counting down.
AAAATTTCTCTACTTATTCAAATTTTATAAGTCAGTTTAAGGCTCATTCCAGTAAAAAAGCAGACTCTTTTGCCATGGTTTTGGTCCACTGCAATGCACATAAGTAGACTTTTAGTCGATACGCGTTTGGTGTGTTTATTTTTAGAATCCCGATGCAAATGTATTTTAATAATATTATTCCACACATATGTTGGTTTATGCGATATATGTTTTGTAAAGTAGCTTGCTTTGCCCTAATTGGCTAAAATAACTAAATAGCATAAAAATGTAAAATTAAAAACTTATATTTACGTACCTAAGTTATTGGTTTATGAAAAGTTATACCGCAATAATTTTAAAATAGCAAACTTTTTCCCAGAAAATGACAAATTAAAATTATCAAAAACTAGCAAATGTTATTTTGTTGAATAAAGATAATTAAGTTTAATCTCGATTATAGAACACATTAGACACTATAAAAGAAAAACTAATATAATTTATACGATCGTAATAAACCTAACAAGAGTTTAATAAAAGGCCACTTACTATGAAATTTACCATTAAATTAAATATTACATTAACAATTTAAGGATTATGAAGTTTATGAAGAGGATTACCTTCTGATATATTACTTCCATTATACACTATAACCTCTTATTATTATTATTCGCGTTTTTAATATTTTACGGTTACTTTATTTACTTATATTATATTATTATTTATAATTTTGTTTAACTATATGTATAAGTTTTCTTGAAGATTTTTTTTTTCTATCAGTTTAATACTATTTTTCTTTTGGCCGGACCTTAGTGCTCCTAATTGGGTGCTCTACCGAAAGTCAGTCTCAAGGTACCACTCACCCTTAAGCTATTAGTGTTCAGAGATGATATAAGTATCCCTTAAAGTTTCGCACCCTCTTAAGCTTTCAATATATTTTAGTATATATTTTTGAGAACGAATCGTTCTTCAGATTGAGAGTGAAAGCTCATTGAAAAATGTGAACAAACGATCTGTTCATTTCCCCGGCTCCGTTCATTACTTCACACTCGACCAGTTGATCCTCTCCCGTAGTGCCTGTTTTTAGAACCTACTGTTTTAAATTCAATTTTTATAAATTGTCATTGAAGTGGCAAGGCAAGCATATGGTATTGTTTATTAGCCAGAACAGTCTTTAACTAAAAGGTTGGGTGGAGACTTCCAGTAACATCTCTAAGAACAGTATAAGTCCAGATAAGATTATATCAATGCCTCCGCGTTTAACTTTTGAATTTCTTCCCGAACGAGACATTCTGCCACCTGGTGTCACAGTTGTCCTTACACCGACTGAAAAAAATTAGAAGCAGTGATGGTGCAAACACTAAAATGGGCTACAAAAACATACGTAAACAAGGAGCTATTCACATTGGATGAGATGTGGATGTGGATGTGAATTGAAAGTAAAGCAGTATAAACCCAACTTAAGATTTTTCTTCTTACCTTCCATGAACCCTCATGTAATCAGTTACTAAACCGATTTGAAGGAAGGAATTGCTACCCTTCTTTCCGTTAAGAATATTTTTAGACTCCGCTCTTTGAAAGATCAAACTATTTCTTCAGGATACCTTCGTTCTAACCTTGAACTTATTCAATTTAAATCTTATATTTATACTTTATGTGATTCCCAAGTAATAGAAATGTATTATTTATGGCCATGTTTATATACAGAAAATAATATTAAAAATTAAAAAAAGATTTAATTACGTTAATTCAGATTGTCTTATCAGTTCATTAACGTCATTAAAGTAGTTAATAAATTGTTGGAAGACTAAGGCCAAGAGTTATTACAATAATAATGAACTAAAGGAATGCGGGAGAATTGAGGTTTAATAGACATTAGGAATTTACTCCCTTCCTCTTTATTCAGTCTCATTTGCATTATGAGTTAATTATTCGGGTTTCATTCCCGAGGAATTATAAAGCAGCTAACAAAACCCTGACCCGTCCGTGTTGTTAGCCTTGGATCTTCTTCTTAACGGGCAATGTAATATTTAATTCAGCAATCGTGATTTGACATGTAAATTAATGCGTTTTTTTAAGGTAATTTTTTTGTCTTCTCTTTAACAACCTTTCCGAGTGTCTCTTTATTATTGCTGGAACGAATTAAGCTTTCGTTCATGGAATTAAGGATTAGACTTACAAAAAGATTAAGATTAATTAATTCATGAAAAAAGATTTAAGAGAGGAAAATTATTACTAAATTTACAACATCATAAATACACATGAATATTAGTTTTATTTAGTGTCGTGTTGCTAACAAAAAACCAATTCTCGATTCTCGGCAGTGATGCCTAGGTTCATATATACAGTCGTGGTCACAGAAATTGCATCACCTAAGATTATTATCTTTTTGATCCTAAATGTGTAAACGAATAGTGGGATTGTATTTGTTTACCTACTAGTATTAGAGAGAGGTGGAATCAGTGACGTATAGTTTAGTTGTGCCCAGAGTATCTAATATTAAGCACGTATTTTGTATTATTATGTCCATTAGACTGAGTTTCAATCAAATGTCTAATGAGGAAAAAGTTAAAATAGTGACGTTTGCTGAAGCTGGACTTTCTACGCGTGAGATAGCAAGGAGGGTAAGGTGCAACCAATCCACTGTGGTAAGAATAATAAACAAAAATCTTTCCCAGGGATCTACCGAGCGAAAGAAAGGGACTGGAAGGAAAAGGACGACAGATGATTGTTTAGATCGCATGATGATACGATTATCTTAAGAAAATCGCTTCAAAACTGCTAATGAAATATCTGTTATATAGCAATTTATCAGAAGCTGATAGCATTTTAGCAGAAGTAAGTCGAGAAACAGTTGGTAGAAAATGAAGAGAAAGAGGTTTATGGGCAAGAAAACCAGCCAAAAGGCCATTTCTTAACAAAACAAAATGAAACAATCTCGCCTAAATCGGGTGCAGAATTTTAAAAATTGAACATCTGATAAGGAAAGTGATGTTTTCAGATGAGAGTAAATTCAATGTCTTCAGTTCTGACGGTGCTCCATACGTAAGACGTCGGCCAAATGAAAGATTTGACGAATCCTGTACTATAAAAACAGTGAAACATCCGGCAAGTGTGATGGTCTGGGGATGTTTTTCCTACTTTGGAGTTGGCCAAATAAACTGATAGATGGGATGGTTAATGCAGAAAAATTTAAAAAAAGTTTGGAAGAGAGTTTGATTCCCTCAACGAATTCCCATCTTACACACTGCGGAGACTTCATTTTTCAAGATGATTCTGCTCCATGCCATATAGCCGAATCGGTAAGTTAATTATTTATTTATTTAAAAAAATGTATTAGCTGTGAGATACATTATTTTTTTATTGCCTTTAACATTGCGTTTTTGGATAGGTAAAGCAGTTTTTAACAACAAGATCTCGACGCTGCCATGGCCAGGCAATAGCCCTGATTTTAATCCTATAGAAAACTTGTGGAAGATTATGAAAAAAAAAAATTAATATTTCAAAGCCTAAGAATAAAGATGAGGTAAAACAGGCAATTGAGAAGGTGTGGAATGAGGAGATTAGTGAAGAAATCATAAAAAATTTTATCGACTCAGTTATCAGGGCTAATGGCGGTTCGACAAAATACTAGTTTATATTAATATTTCAATAAATGTATTTTTAATGTTTTTATACAATTTTTTTTAATAAATTCATATGAGTACGTAAAAAAAAGTGTTTTTTTTTTCTTAAATTCCTCGTAAACACTAAGAATTTTATTTATCATTTTATGAATATATTTTTTTTTTTTGTTTGGGTTTTAACCATTTTTCATACCTAATAACATACTCTTTTTCTTTGCAAAACATTTTAAAATTATCAAAAGTTAATAACAACATTGGTTTAAGGAGATCTTCCATTATTTTTAAGTGATGCAATTTCTATGACCATGAATGTAAATTACTGTTTCAAATCATAATCTAATAATAAAACCAAATCAGACTTATTGAAAAACAATAATTATTATAAATTAATTAATTAGCACCAAACAACATTTATTATCTTTAACATAGAATATATAAGTAAACTTACAGTCCAGACAATGTACAAAAAATAAATTATTTTGGCAATTGTTATTTTAGTTTTAATGATATTTGAATTTAGAACCTTCTGGGGTAAAACAAAATCTCTTTAGAATAAAAACACAGTAGGATAAATAATTGGTCTTGAATAAGAAGCCTTATTTATTAGTATAGTTGGTATTTAATAAGATTATCTTTGTAACAGTTTCTTTTTTGCCATTACTGAATAGAATCGATGCATAATAATTAAATAGTTAGGTATCGGAAGTAGGTAATAGGAAGTCGGTATTGACCAGTTCCAAGGAATCGAGTTGGGCTATCGATTCTCAATACCGATTTTGTTCTCAAGAATCGGTGGGATCAAGAATTGACACATCCTAAATTTTGATCTAACAGCATCTAACAATCTTCGTTTTTTTTAAACGTAATATAAATTAAATTCACTTATGTACAAAATATACTACTTATATAAATTTACTTCTTTTTATTTCATGTTTTAGAAAAATATCTTTCCAATTCTCAGGTAATGAGGTTAAAACAAAAAGCAATTTGAATCAACTGTAGACTAGTCTTACCTGGGGATGGTTATTTAAAAGTTATTTTACCGAAAAATATACTGAAAAGAATTTCAAGCCAGAGATTTTAAATCGTGAATTGACGTGAAGTGGATACAATTTCTTATAATACTTCAAATTATCAGGAAAAACGAGTTTTGTTTTAATTTCAAGAAATTAACTTTCAAAAATATTTATTGACAGGGCCATATTTATAAACCCTTTTCATTAGAAAAATTGGTAATGTTGATGAATACACCTGCTTCTTAATAAGGTCTTTTGTAATGGAAACGCGAGTGCAGCGCGGCGGGAGTACCAACTTAGGTTTCCAGATAGGCGCCTCCCCTCTACGATAGTGTTTTCACGAACTCATCAACGTTTATCTGAAACAGGTTCCGTTCATAAGTTACGTCAAGAATTGGGACAAGTTCCTCATGATGTTGAACTCGAAGAGGAAATTATTGATATAGTAAATGAAAATCCCAGTGTTTCATCAAGAGACTTGGCCCGTGAAATTGGTATCTCCCAAAGGTCAGTTATCAACATTACAAATATATTCTACCACAACTTATTCACGACATTCCACTTGATGTTTTTACAGCAAAACATAATATTCCAACACGATGGTGCTCCTCCACATCATTCGGCAGCAGTACGGGAATGGCTGAACCAACGATATTCGACCTGGATAGGTAGAAATGGTGTGATACATTGGCCAGCTAGGTCACCTGACTTAGCTCCAATGGACTTTTATGTGTGGGGCTACATAAAAAGCGAGGTATATGCCAGAGAAGTGACCAGCATTGAGGTCCTAAAGACGAGAATTCTGGAGGCCGGAGCCAAATTGCAACAGCGTCTGACTTTAGCAGTGACCGTAGGGGCTGTGAGAAAGAGAGCAAGAAGCTGCATTCGAAATAATGGAGGACATTTTGAAAATTTAATAAAATAACGGACTCTGGCGGCGCTTTATTGACAGTGATTCTTTTATTTTCAAATTAACAAATTTTTTCTTTGCTTTTTATTCTAATGAAGTGTTTCTTTTATTTAAAATACAGATTTTCATCAAGCGATTATCATAATGTCTTATTTACCAAAGTACCTGATTTGTATGCTAAATGAGAACACCATGTTTTTTTCGGTTTCAAAAGTAAATTTCTCCATGAAATTAAAACAAAATCATTACTTTTAACATATCATTTGAAAGCTTATTAAATTTGTAAGTTTTTGAGAGCTTTGCAGTTTTGTGGATTGTTTTTATGAAAAGCAGTGAGCGCTGAAGTATTATAAGAAATTGTAACTTCCCTAAATTAGGTGAAGATAAAGATATTTTTTTTAGGTCCCAAGTTTGTAAAATTCAAGGTTAAATTACTCCGATCTTATAGGAAATTTATTGCTAAATCCGAAAATGTGATCAATATTTGAAAAATATTTAAACAAAATGGAGATATTACAGCTTTTATCGTAAAAAACATGCTTTCCTCCAAAAAATCGTTTATTTACCATATATCTGCAACGGATTGGAATAGAAAGGTGAGGTCTGCGGCATTTGGCTACACTTTTGATCTAGTTTCACCCAATTTTTTTTTTTACGCTAAGAGATACTCACCCTGTATAAGACAATAAATCAATTTTGAATTAATATTAATTTAATAAACAATTAATTTACTACTGAACCACCAGTAAAGTTAATTCCTGATGACCTTTCTGTCAGAGAAGTGAAAATAACAAATTATAAAAATAAAAAAAGACAGAATCCTTAAGTATTTATTTGGCATAACTCCTATTTCTTTAACGTTTGTAGCTACATGTTTCGGAGACAATGTCCCATCATCAGGCTTCTAATTTTTTTTAAAAACACAACATTAATCTATAACATTATACCAATAGTTTTACGATTATATAGTAATGTGTCATTTACCTCTTAATCTGTGATTATTTCCACATTGTCAATTCTCCATGTTATAAGCCATTATATAATATAAGACAAAATCCTAGCTGAAAGTGATGATGTTAATTTTCTGCTATATTTTCTCAAGGGAAGTGGAAATAAGAAAACATGAAACCTGTGATATACTTTCTCACATTTATTTATAAACTGGTATGTTTTATTGAATTAATTATACAATCTGTCTCACTTTAGGACAAAACGTAATATGGATGACAAAGAATCCATTCACAAAATATGTATTCTGAAATTTTATCACTAATATAACACCAAATCTATGTACAAATAAACCTTGTTAAGTTTTGTAAAACTTTTACAGGTTTTAAATTTTATCACTTAAATTGATGGAACAAATATAAATATGTAAAACACCAAATCCATGTACAAATTAATCTTCGTAAGTTTTGTAACACTTTTACACATAAGATAAGATGAAATAATACATTGAAATAATCAAGACATGAATTGATAAAACACTTAATCCTCGTGTTGTTAACTTCTGTTTCACCTATTCCCATTTAAGAAGTCTAAATATCAATATAACAAACTAAACAACACAATCCAAGTAGAAACTGTAGAAGTGATTGTTTACATGTGAGGTTATAGGAATGAACTATCGAAAAATGTAAACATGAAGTGAAGCATAAGGATCGAACTGGTCGGCGTAGTGCGGGTCAAGCCAGTTTGGTGGTGTCGCCGATCCGAACAATTACTATCCAGTTTTTACAAATGTTATTTTTAGAGTTGTTACAGGGTTTTGGAAAACAATCAAAAATTTACGACAGCCATTGAATTAATATAGTTTTTGGAAAAAAAGATGATGAGTGTAGGTTTTATTTTACATTTTTAAAGATAGTTTTATTTTGCAGAAACATGTATGTATGATGTTTATAATAATCGGTTTATATTACTATCTTTAATACTCCAACAGAATATTAATTACTACTGCTACTCTCCATTAGATTTTTAAACCTCTTTGTTATAATTTATTTTCAATCTGAACTTTTTCAATGCAAGCAATATTGTTAACTTTGAAAAATGGCTTCCTTTTAATTCAGTCACTGCTTAATGTTTAAAGAAGTATATTGAATTTTAAACCTGAAAGCAATCAAGGCTCCTCGAAAGATATGCTCCCTGTTTGGTGAGAAGATACTCTCTGAGCGTAGAACTCAATTTTGGTTTTCCAAATTTCATCGAGAAATTCGAAAATCAATTGATTCGGATCCACTTCTGCATGTGCAGTTAAATATTTTACAAGTAACAGCCTGGAGATCCCTACAAAAAATGGGGGAAAAAATGGATACATGTGTCCCTCAGAAGTTATCAGAAATGAATAATGGGCCACATACTGTGAAGTTAACTAGGAATAAATTAATGGAAGTTGGATAGAATACATTGCCCTACCCTCCGTATTCTCCCGACTTTTCACCCACTGAAAATTACCTTTTCAGATCTCAGGACCATTGTCTCTGGCAGAAAAAATTTCCTATTCCAAAACTTAGAATCGGAATTAAATCAGTTTTTTACCAGCAAAGATCAATCATTTTTCTAAAACGGTATTTGGAATCTTGCATCACGGTGAGATAAAGTTATCAGTTGTAACAGAGATAATTTTATTGAATTAAAATATTGTGTATTTATTGGTTCATTGAATTTTTTTACTATCCAAAAAACCACAGGGCTTTTTAATGTATATTTGAATGTATGTATTTATTTATTTTATTTTTTATTAAACATAGGCTCCAAGCTTTTTTCCTTTCGAGTAGTAGAGATTGGTGTCTGTTAAACATAGTTTTTATTACGTACAAAGAAAAGCAAGAGTTGCCTACCTGGCACTGTAGACGAGAAAGAAGCTACCGGAATAATGTAAGGTTTGCCCCAGGACTTCTCTTGAAAAAGTGATACAGTCCGTACCTCCCAGCATAAAATTATTACTTTTTTCTCTTCTTCATATGTTTTAACTAATGCTAATTTATTATTATTTGAAAGTAGATGAACATAGTTTTTGCACACAAAATATTGTAATTGTATTTTGAGCGATGAAAATTGAGGTGTTTCTTTATTCCACAAGACTAATCTCAAAAATATTAATTGTTGTATATGTGGACGTAATACACATTTCTACCATGCTAATAAATCATTTTTGCAAACAGAAGACACATAAAACAGGTTCATTCATATTATTATAATAATCCGAATAAAACAAAAAAGTGGTATTGTTGGTTTAATTTTTATGAGAACAAATGAGGAACTTTTTATTTGAAATTTGAAATAATTAGTATATAACATGGAAAACATCTTAGTTGTAGCATGTGAACAAAGGAGTCCATTTTGGTTGTAGCAAAAAAAAATTGGTTGTAGCAGTGCTGTCTTCATTTTTTTTTTTTTTTATTTATTTATTTTATTTTCAAAATACGGCCTCTGAAATGGATTCAGCACAAAATTTCACGTACTGTAAAGATCTAACAAATCTAGGGAAAAAAAAAAACTTCTGGTTACTTAAGCGTCGATATATTATTTCTGTTTAAAAATAAAACATTGGTACTTTTGATTAGATTTAATCCGAACTTTCTTTCTTTACAGCAAACCTCTTGATTAATTTTTTTTTTTTTTTTTTTTTTTTTTTTTTAGTTATTTTATAACTACGTTTGTGTCAAATTTTAGAACTACATGTTCCTTGAAAATTCGTTAATCGTTGAGTCAGTCACGATTTTATTTCCTTGTTTGCATAAATTAGCTTATCTTGTGAAGTCATAGGTTACAGTGTAAAATGAAAAAGAACAGATATCTTATCTTTATGATACGCAAGGATATGACATGCAATAAGTCATCGCTAATCATATCCTTACGTACAGTATTTATGCTTGTCTGGCTCAAAAAATATTTCAGTAATGAAGTTGTTTTCCATATTTTTAAAATTTTAGTGTCAAATTCTTTGTAGTTAGGAATATGAGAATAAAATTTGATAAAACATTGATTTTTAAACAATTCAAGAATAGAATTTATTCGTTTACAAACGCTGTTAATTCCAAGTTAGTAAATTAAAACCTTTAACCGGTTTAATTTAGCAGAACTATGTTTATGAGTAATTATTAGCCATTGGTTATTTGGACAATGTCTTAATAAATCAAGTTAAATTTTTTTCTGATTTTTCAAAAAATATAATTCACAAGTACTTTATTGATTATATAGTTTTTTATTGTATGAAATAGGCTTCCGGAACATTGGGTGGTCTGCTTCATGTCACTTATAAATCAAGTCGGTCTACTCAGCATTCGTAATCTATGAATCTTGACCAATTTTCCACTGATCCTGAACTGAGTGTTTGAACAAATAACGTTGAGAGGCACAGGTGAATGGACATCAGATTAATCGAGTTATGAGTAGCTCCCACTGTACCGAGCGAGTTACCCATTCCAGGCTTCCTTACGTAAATAGTAAGATTTGTCTAATCTTAGTTGGAATACAAAATTGATCATAAATGTCTCCAAAATTAGAGATAGATACAGATTTTAATTTTTTTTTTTTTTTTTTTTTTTTTTTTAGTGCAGTTGACTATCAAACTTGCGAAAGTCCATAATATACTCTAATATATTATTGATTTGTTGCCTACATTTTTAACACGATCTAATGGAAATTTACATATAATGAAGTGGGAAATTAAAAATTGTAACTCCTACTGCTTATAGGATTAAATACACTTCTGTTAATAATTCTCTGATTAAATTATATGAAAAGAGAAGAATTTATTTTTCTTTTCAATTTACTGTAACCTTTGAAAACAGAATTGCATATATTCAGTAATCATATAATTTCTTAATACCTTCATATATAAGTTGAAAATATAATCTTTTTTGTTAATCAAGAAATGAATTAATATTAATTTTTAAATATCAGACTTCGAGATGTAATCTAACTTCTACCCACATGAATCGATGATATCCCCCATTGTGTGACGTTTAGAATAAGATGATAAGTACCTTAATTTCTTAAAAAATCATATTAGATACGAACCAGTACTTGTACTGGTATTTGATTGGAGGGAGAGAAAAGTCATGATGCCTCTTTTTTTTGCCACTTCCAAAATAATCATACGACTTTTAATTAAAATGTTCCTTTTTTTAAAGGCCACTCTCTTTCTAAATGATCCTTTTTTAAAGGACAATGAAGGATACTAGTTTCAGGATCTGCTTGATCCAACGATTTTTGAATTCGGCTACTCCTTCAAAAATTGATTAAATATTTTCGTTTTTTAAAATGAAACTATCTTCATGTTTTATCCTTTTTACTGGAGGATACTAGTTTCAGAGTCTACCTAATATAACGATTTTTCACGGCAGAATGATACCAAGTGACATGAAACTTCAAACTCTCAACAGAAATGTTAGTAACTGACGAAACATTTTAATCAATTTTTCAAATAGAAAACTATGGCAAATCTGAAAATAGTATCTTACAGTGTCCTGTAAAAAGGATTTAAAGGGATGAGGGTCTCCTATAATGAACGAGTCAATTTTTAAAAGGACTAGTCTGGTAGATCTGAAAATATTATTCCTCAGTGACTATGGTATTAAGAAGCGTCATACACTATCTTTTTACAGAACGATATATAGCATATCTCAGTTTACAATATAGTTACAAATGCCTGTTCCCGTTGCCTCCTCACATTGGGAAAAACATCATCGTTTGTCATAAAAAAAATATTAAATCTTTTTTAAAGTGCGGAATGGCTTGTAAGAACTTCACTGATTAATCGAAGCTCTTCCCTTTTCGACTCAGCAGCCACTTGGTTCAAGATGGGGGTTTAATTAATTGCTCAGCCTGTCTTAGTCCAGCGCTCTCCTTCCATTCCTTAGATGCTCCTCTTCGTGTCCAATCAAGTAGCTCTTTAGAGTAATGGTTTTTAGCGATTTCACGGGGATTTTCTGGTCAGAGAGACCTTACCACTTTGTCTAAGTAACTCATCTTCTTTCTAATTACTTAAGTATTTTTATGACCTCAGAACGAATTCGTCTTCATACATAATGGAGGTCATCATTGAGAATCGGAAAGCTTAAACTTGTCCTGATAAATGCGCAAAATCGGTGTTAGATTTTACCATCGAATGGAAAGAGGTATATTTATTTATTGTTATAGAGGGTTCGCAGCCTCACCCAACATAAAAACACATATCGGTTATGAAGATATGATACGTAAATATTTATTGTAAATTGTGAAAAAAAAGTAAATTAATAAATTAGTTAAAGTTTCATTTTGAGAAGTGTCATGAGAAGTTTTATTTTAATGTTAAGGTACTAAAAATGTAAGAGATGGTGGCCCAAAATGAGTAAATAATTCAAAGACCAATATAGGTGAAACGATTTTAAGTTAGCACATTGTGTGGGATTATGTTGCACAATGTGGCAGGTTTGTTAGTTTTTTTTTTTTTTTTTTTTTTTTTTTTTTTTTTTTTTTATAATATATACAAATCATTGATACTAGGTTTATCAGAACTGCAAAGAGAATGCTTTGGAAATTCAATAGTTGCACAATATGTTTTCACTGGTGCAAATATTTTTTTTTTCCGTATTAGTGGCTCTTTGTCGGTAATACTCATCAATCCTTAATAAATTAAGGGTGAATAAAATTCATTGCGATGATTAAGATGTATTTTATGCTACACACACTCATATATATATATATATACATGCTTATTTTATCATTGATTCTATTTTTTAAGATTTAAAAAAAAAAAATGAATAAATATCTGAATAACTGTAATTTTGAAAGAAGTGAAATGAGGATACCTCTGTCGCTTCTTTTAGCGAATAGCAGTCGTTAAGGAGAGCTTCAATAGTTAATTGTCCCTCCCGTTCACTGAAATAGGTAGCCAGTGCCTTTAAACCGACGTCGTAAAGTGAGATTAAAGTTTTCAAGAAGTTCTTCTCGTGCATTTTATGTTAGCAAGTAATGTCCATTCCCTAATGGGTACTTTCATCTGATGAAAAAATTAACTGTTGGCAACATTCAAAATATTGCTTGATCTGAAAATGCAACGGTTATGAAATAAAACGATTAGGCCGGTATCTTAATCAACCACCAAGTACTTCGTCCATTAGGGCACTAAGTTATATTAGGGGAATCGATAAGTTCGTTTGGTTTGTGAATGAAACTCCGCAGTCAATGTATTCATAATACAAAATTTAAGTATTGTTTTTGTTGATGACCTCTTGCCAGCTTTCAATGATTCCATTATTTCGCTCTTGTAATGGAGACACTTATTCATATCTCTATGATCAGCGACATACTTCCCGTTGTTGGAGTTATGAGGGACCGAATAAGGGACCGAATCGGACGGTGCAATTTCCGTAGATATGGTGGGTGGGGCACAATATCCCAGTTACGTTGCCATAATTTTTTTCTGTGTAATCATACGGAGTGGGTTCTGACGTTCTCATGGTGGAATACAACAGCTTTAGGATTGACAAGTTCTTGAGCCGATTTTCCTGGAGGAATAGGCTCGTAAAACACCCCGCGATAATCTCAACGTATGGAAAGCAAATCTTTTTCGAATGTTGGTCGGTGGCGCCTCCTACATTATCGTTCTTAGTCCACTTTTCTCATCTCAGTCAGTTTTTGTGGCAACCAAATCAAAGCGTTATACCTAGCCAAGCAGTTTTACCTTTCACCGGTTCCAAAACATATTCCATGTGCCTCCGCGTTTCTCGAATCTCTAGCGACCCATCTTGTTTGAATACTGCCTTGATATCAATAGAGGACCGACCGCTATGGAGTGCATCTTCGAGATCCGCGTTGGTGAACCATTACGGAAAGTATGTTCTGTCAAGATATCGTCCCCGTATAAGCTACATATTTCAGTTAGCCTCCGCAGCTTGCTTTTTTTAAAATAAATAATCGAATCATGCCTAAAATGCACTTTATACTCTGAAATGTTCGCTACGCTATAGCACAAAAAAAAACTAATGCCATTGTAACAAAATTTAACAGATTCGAAAAGCGGACTTTCACCTTTCAGACTAGTATCATTGATGTCAGATAAGGCAAGAATAACCGGAGATATTTAAAACAAAAATGCACTTCTAAAAGAAACCCTAATACTTATGAATTCATCCTTTAGATACTGTATGTGCTTCTGGAGTTCTTCCATCACAAGGTCTAATTTAGGAGTATAATACCTAAATCACCAAGCTACTGCTCTTCCTACTTATTAGGATATAGTTTTGATATATAGGGACTAAGAATTCCACCTGATTAATATTAATATTAATAAGGTTGTCTGAATGACTATTAAACTATTATAAGTTATATTAAAAAATGGGAAAAGTAATGGTTAGTTATATTTTTTTTTTATTCTTATTAGAGAAAAATCCTCTTAAATTAAAATTTTATGGTTATTCAAGTTTCAATTATGTTTCACTTCAATATTATTTGATGTACTTAATAGGACCGTGATATCGTTTTCTGACTAGCTGATCATTGACTTTGTGAAAATAATTTTAAGTAACAAAATTTTCAAGTTGGATTCTATTAAGTATGCTAATTCTGGTTTACCTCGAAACGTTGTAAAGTTATTTCTATCCGTACAAATACAAACAATGAGTTTGTACTGAAACATCGTAAACAATGGCCTTGTACTAAAACTTTTAAAGTTTTCCTAGCAATCTGACGTTCAGTGTACTTGTTTATAACCATAACTCTACACATAGTTAACTGGAGGCGCCTAGTAAGGCTGGTGAATCACTCAGTTCCAAACTATATCACTCATGGGCTTCAATAGTGACACAATTCAAAAAATTATTTTTTGAGATAACTGGGTTTAACATTTTCATTGCTAAGGAATGCTTTAGTTTGCTTTACTTTATTACTTTCAAGTTATATCTTCTCTCGTTTAAGCAAACTAAAGCGATTCCTATGCATTTCCTTAGCTATGAAAACTTTAAACTTACTTATCTCAAAAAATGATTTTTTGAGTTATGCCACTATTACAACCCATGAGCAATATGCTGCTACTATAAAGTCAAAAAAGAAAATACCTGTACACTTTTTTTGTCAAGAGATAATATTATGAATATTAGTAATATCAGAAAATCTAATTTCCATTAGGCTTAGTAATTCTAGTAGCAAGTGAATTCTCAATTTTATTATTTACAACTGTTACTTTCTTTGAACCAAAAAATAAATATTCAAATTAAGTAAGAAGAAAACGATAAGGGGTGCAGAAAGAAGAAATAAAAAACATGTCCAAGGAAAAACTTTTTGTAAAGTGTCGACGTTTAGACCAACTTTGAATGTCTTCTTCAGGGTGACTGAACCAATCAGAAGAAGACAATCTATAACTTTAAAGTAGGTCGAAACTTCAGCACTTCATAAAATGTTTTTGACGTGTTTTTTATTTCTCCTGATCAGGATCATCTTACATTACTTAACAGTTTACAACAGTCTACTTAAATTTTCATTTAAATAATCAAATGTTTTCTGTTAAATTTTAATAGCATCGACTTTGAAGTCCAGCAGTAGAGGTTGTTCTATTATCGGTCTTTGACGACATCTTGAGAAATAATGTCACCTCCGTGCTGCAACCACTTTCATATATGAAACAAAAAATTCAATTCATCAATTGATGTTATATCCTTACATGTTAGATAAATTTTGTTGCCTTGTACAGTGCCTTTGTGAAAAAGTGCACAATATAAGAATGGAATGTAATAAAGGAAGTGAAAAATGATCTTGCGTGACTCCCTGACTTTCACTACTTTGTGGGACCGTGGGCCAAATCCTTGGTAAGGAAAATGAAAAAATTTCTTCCAAACCTATTGGGACCCAATTAATTCGCTGGTAATAAGTTAATTTTGAAGAAGTTAAAAGCATTAGCTAAGTTATTGTTCTTATTCTCGAAACTCTGCGTGTTTGTTTTACAATTTTAATACAACAAAATTCCTAGTAATATTTATTTTTTAATTCTTCGGATATTTCACATATATATTCCACAGCTTATAAAGGGTGTAACCCAGGCTAGGAGGTACTGTATTTTAGTTGGTTTACAAATTGAATTTAATAAAACGTTCCAGCTCAGATTTTTGGAGAAGGTTTACAACTCGTTAGTAAAACAGCTCACAGGCTTTTTTATTTTACAAAATACTAATTGGAAAGGTGCAGATTAAAAAATAAATTGCCTCGCATACAAATATGTTTTTTTACTGTTTCATTTATTGATGTTTTTAAGTTCTTTTTTGTACGGTAATTTTTTTAGTCATTCTGTATATTGAAATCAAGACCGTCTGAACGAAAACTTCATAGATGTTATGATTTGTGGCCTCCATGACATTATACTGCGAATTAATAAATAAATTTAAAAAAATAATAATGATAATGATACTCAAACCGACTTATAGCTTTGCGCCTAAAATGCGCCAACAGGAGCTACTCTCTAATCAATTCTCATGCACCTGTTAATCTTGACAACAAGAGAAACCCAAAAGATGTATGTAGCAGTTTCATTCGCTCACTCTTATATAAAATACAAAACAAATTAAAATAAACGTTTTGCCAATTTTTTTTTTTAAAACGAAGTGAAATAATTTATTTCATTTATAAACACAACAATAGTACGTGTAAAACAGGAGTACGTGTTCTCATTTTTAAACTGTAATCCAAAAATATTAAGATAGTTAACAGTTAAGATTTTAAAAAATAAATAAAAGTCTGAAAACTTTGTTATCATTTTATTTTACCTTTTCATTGGATACCTAGTGCTTAGTGTATTTCAGTCGAAGCTTGAATATCCGGCTTTATGTTAGTTAAGTTCCGGCGCAACCAACAAAGCAGCCAAACTAACCAACACCCAAATCAATTTTACTGTAGAGCATATTTTGACTTTTTCCCCCTCTAAATACCCATCGCCACCACTGATAGGTTGCCCCCCCCCCCCCTCCCCGGATAATCCAATCGCCGAGGTGATCACCCTCAGGTTGGGAACCACTGGTCTATAACAATAACCGCATTATTCGATTGTTCAAGATGATCGTATAAAATTTGTTTATTTAGTCAGAAATATGTTTTATCCTCCATTATATTTTGAAAAAAAATACAATAAAGAAATATGTAATACTCATTTCTATCTGAAAATTTTAATTTTTTTAACTGTAATTTTATAACCAACATATGATTGGTCATTTTAGTGATGATTTTATGTAGATTTTTGTATTTTAAATTAATGACTACCAGGTTTTTTTTTTTTTTTTTTTTTTTTATATATTGAAATATTATCAGATGTCTATCTTGATTGATGTAGTTTGTTATGTATGTAGCAACCGATTTCAAATGGGAAACATTGTTCAATAAAGTGTTTCTCCTCTCAGAACGCTATTTTGAAAGAATGGAGAATGTCTCGATTTCATAATTTATGCAAGTTTCAATTTTTATGATGTTTTATGAAACAAAGTTTTATTAACTTCCACGAAACCAGTAGATGTTAATACACTCTTTTATAGTGTATTGATAAAAATCAATATCTTATCCTCGTTGGTTAGTTTGTTTTGTTTTTTTCGATCAAAACCACCACTTAGCCAATCTAATTATTTTTTTCTGATGTATTCACTAAGATTTATTCTTAACTTAAAGTGGTTGTGTTAAAAAATAAAATAAAAAAAAAATTTTGATTCTTTTTTTTTAGAATACCAAATTATTATGAATACGATCCATCATACTAATACGTAAGATCTAATCGTACTAATCACATTTCAATTTAAAAGATTCTTTAACAAAAAAACAAATAAAGAAATAAATTAATAAAAGAAATAAAATAAAAAGTGAACTTAGGATATGTAGTTTTTACATCGCAACGGACTTGACGTTTCGAACCACTGAATGTTTCGCCTTTAGAATTGAATTTTCGGCTTTTCACCACTGTAGACCGACAAAGCCTATGTGTTCTGTGGGCGTTGTTAAATATTCAAGCTCTCCTGCACAAAGATAATCTCTAATTCCCAGAACACTTGGCGTTAGCGCCCTCTTCTTGAGTACTAAATGCGGTCTTGGATTATGCAAAGGGTCTTCTCATTCACTCGGATCCTAACGCTGTAACCGTCCAATTATTGTCTTCTTTACAAGATCCTGTTAACTTTTAAGCAAAAATATCTCGTTTAATGAACAGTTATAATTGAAGTGGTTGTTTCAAATAAAAATTACTGGGTCGAATTTTTCATTAATCTCTGTTTTAGAATAACACAGAAGAAATAATTGATTTTGGAATACTTATATCTGTGAACAATTCCGTAACTCCGTCATTAAACAAAAAAATAAAGAGAGGGCTGTAGATTTGATATAACGAATGAAAATCAATCTAAGAAAGTGTCACTTACAAACCTTAAGCGATTCTGTAAACAACAATTATAGGTTGGCAAGCCAGACTTAAAACGATCCCAGAGCTGTTCTCTCAGCTTCGTCACTAGCAAAGTTTAGAGGATGATAAGGGAGAGAGCTATGGCACAGTTGCTCAGGACTTGAGTTGAGAAGCTAACCATTGCCAGAACTCTAATAAAATATATATTTTCAATAGGTTTCGGGGCTCCTACCAGTTTAATCTATATTATAAAAATGTGTGGCACTGGATAATGAATGAACCAGAGGGTTGGGATGGTTGAAAAATGTTTTGAAGGAATTTTTGAACGTTTGAGTAACATGAGGTCAAGACAAAAGGTATACTGAGATCATTTAGTAGAGTTTTGTTGGAGATATGATACAGAGCATTTACATTAGGACGAAGGACTTTTAGATTGGAAGGATTAAATGCGTTTGATATTCGATTGTTTTGCTGAAAAATCCCATATAAAATATGGCTTGATTCTCATCCGTTTTATAGATATTTTTAATTTTATGTTCTTAAATAAATTACAATTTAATTATTAAGCTATTAAGCTAGAATTTAAATATACTCATTAGAGAAAAGATTAAAATTTCTTTAAAATGAACTTATTTAGATTTCAAAATAACGAAATCTATTATTTAACATTGTAGTCGAAACATAAAAAATAGCAAGGTTCTAATGTCGTTCCAAAACTTTAATTTATATATATATATATATATATATATATATATATATATATATATATTTATATATATTGTACATCGCAATATATCAGTGAACAGAAAAGATTTCCCTGGTTCGGATACGAGCTCGGTGGCCTAGTGGATATCCCAACCGGGTCAAATCTTTTCTCTTCAAAATTAAAAAATATTTATCAACCCAAGAATTATTTCATATCAATTAATTTACAACCATTGTTCAATATATCCTCTCTCCTCTTTCATATACACCACCGATCCTCTCCCTGCACCCACTGCTCTGCGACTCAAAAAGGGAGAATATTTTGATTTAAATTAAGAATATATATTCTATTAATATTACCTATTTAACAATCATTTTTAAATTGTAGAGATAAATATCTTATTGTGCCAGATAAAAATTTTTTTTATATTTTTTTCCCAAAGTTCGAATTAATAAGATTTAAGCTTTTCTTACCACGAATCTCACATGGAAATTTTGAAAATAATGTGAGTTTTGGACTGAAAAAAACATAAAGTTAAATGATTTATAGGTCTAAAAAAAAAATTTAATCTTCTTTCTAATGTAACTAATTATTTTTCATAGTACGAGGAGGTGAAATGAGAAAGTTTTTGTAGAGTGGCCAGATTAAAATTTTTTTTTTCCTTATAAAGATACAGCTACTCTGTGGAAGTGAGCTTGGACTGAAAAAAATTACTGCAACAAAATTTAAAGGAAAGACTTTTTAATTCTAAGTTGCTCTTCCAATAAGGATAATAATATGAGGTGAAGAAAACAAATGCGAAGGTTTTTTTTAATAAGTAACACACCCCGTCGCGGCTTTCGCCCGCCCTCACGCTGGAAAGAATCTTGAAGCATGTGGTTGAGCATTATTTCTTCAATGTTTTTAATTCACTGACAGCATAACATCAAGATGGATAAAATTAAGAAACTCTTGCGGAAAATAAACTGCATTATCAGGACGACAAAAGGCCCGTGGATCATACACACGATATAAAAAAGCAAAGGATATGATTTAGTAATAATTTGTATTCTGCAGAAATAACTTTATTGAATCTGGTTGGATGTTGATTTCGAACTATAAAAGTATAAACAAATGCGTTTGTTACAAAACCTTTCTAGTTTTTGTTTTAATAGTTCAGTTTACCATCGTAAACTATTGTGGAATGGCGCTATATCGGTCGATTTTCAAGCTTCACTGGGATAGGTTTAATCACAACCATTTTATTAATAAATTCGGTAACATTTTACAAAATAATGTCACTCACTGACTTTAAACATATGACAAAACGTTTTGTTTTTTATGAATTTTACAAAAATATCATCGTACTGATATAAGACATCTGGCTACAAAAATTTACAAAACGACTAGATCCTAAGGCCATCGTCTTCTTCAATAATAGCTACTTCATCATCCTGTTGTTCGTCATTTCCCTCGTCTGTGGCAGATATATCGAGAACTCGTGTGTAATACTCAACAAATCATTGGCCCTCCACTCGTCACCAAAATGCTTTCTCAGCAAATTATCAACATCTTTCAGCTTCTATGGTTTAATACTGACTTCGTTTGCTAGAGGCTCTGGCTTGATTTGGCTCAATCGTTTCCATTTCAGTAATATCCCTTTTGCAACTCCTAAGTCAGACCTATAATTGACTCCTCCTCGCACCAACACAAGACGAAGTGAGAGGTTATAATAGGAACCAAACAGTTTTGCTTCGACCAGTTTTGAAACACAATGGGCTGTGGAACGAATCAGTTCTGCCACAAACCACTATTTTTTATAGCTGAAATCCATATTTAAATAACAAGTTTTGCTCTGATTTGATAATACGAGGTGTGATCAAAAAGTTCCAGGACTTTTTATATACTATGGGAATGCAATGTCTCACAGCAATGCGGTTGGCAGCATTGTATTGCCTGACTCAACAGGATCACAGCTGTGTTTGCAGATCAATCATAACATCACTGAAAGTAACATTAGCACAGTTTGTTTGAGGTGAGTTTTATAGAGTTTGGCTATTTTATGAAAATGAATGTGAAAGAAGAGCAACGTGTTTGTGTGAAGTTTTGTGTGAAACTGAACAAAACGTATTCTGAAACCTTTTTGATGTTACAAGAGGCTTTTGATGAAGAATGTCTAAGCCGATCATGCTGCCATCAGTGGTTCAAGAGGTTTAAAGATGGCCGAACATCCACAGACAATCAATGATGACAATGTTGCTAAAGTGAACGCTCTCGTACGATCAGACCGTCGACTAACAATCCGTGAAATGGCAGAAGAGTGTAACATTTCATTTGGGTCATGTCAGGAAACTTTAACTGAAAAACTTCAAATGCGTCGTGTTGCAGCAAAGTTTGTGCAAAAACTGTTCTGAAGACCAAAAACAACGCCGAACTCATGTTTCTAAGGAACTTCTTCAAAAGGCAAATGACGACGAAATCTTCTTGAAACATGTCATTACGGGAGACGAGACATGGGTTTTTGGTTACGATGTGGAAACAAAAGCCCAATCGTAACAATGGACATCAAAAGGTTCTCCAAGACCCAAGAAAGCACGCCAAGTCGAATGAAATGTGAAGGTCATGCTTACGGTTTTCTTTGACTGTAAAGGTGTTGTCTACTATAATTTCCTTCCACAAGGTCAAACAATTAATCGTTTTGTTTATCTTGAAACCTTCAGAAAATTGCGTAATGCTGTGAGAAGAAAGAGACCTGAGCTGTGGCAAAGTGGTGATTGGGTCCTTCACCATGACAATGCTCCTGTTCACTCTGCATTAGGTATCCGTAACTTTTGTGTAAAAAACGCAATGACTGTCATTCCTCAGCCTCCCTACTCACCTGACCTGGCTCCAGCCGACGTTTTTCTTTTCCCGAAGCTCAAGAGACACCTGAAAGGACGAAGATTTCAAACAGTTGACGAAATTAAAGAAAAAACAACGGAGCTGCTAAACACCTTTACAAAAGAAGAGTTTTCTGGGGCCTTTGATCAGTGGAAACACCGGTGGGAAAAGTGTGTAGCTTCCCAAGGGGAGTACTTCGAAGGAGACAAATTTGAATAACCTGTATGTTGTATGAATAAATGTATAAAAATTCAGTCCTGGAACTTTTTGATCACACCTCGTATATATTGAAATAGCATTAAAATATCTTTTAGAATCCACTGCCATCTCAATTTTTCGAAAAAATGGAACGAACGAGTTTTGAACCTCACCTCCTCATATGTAGTATATTTGTTGCAAATGACTTCTAGAATCGACACCCGAAGCTATTCCAGTCTTATGCTGAACTTCCTGCTTATTTCTTGCCATCTTTATTAATAACTTTTCGGCTTGTAATTTAAAATTATACCTTTACCATTTTGACAACTTAAAATTAAGATATTTTATAAAGTGAATTTCTTGTTTTAGTTAAATTAATCAAAAAAATTAGTTTAAATATTATTCAACCTACTTTACTTTAAATCAATATCCCAATGATAAGTTGGCAAAACTCGGTGCAGTGTATTTTCTCTTGTCATAGATTTATACGTCCTGGAAAGTTAACAAGGAAAAACAAGCATTTTTTTTTTTTTTTTTTTGTTTAACCAACATGGTATGTCATGCTATGTTTACAAGACATCAAAGATATGGAACTTAATTAAATATAACGTCACTAAAGAAGCTTTGCTTCAACAAGTGTTTGTTCACAAATATTCACCACCTTTCTTGGAATTCTCTTTAAATATTTTCCATGCACATATCTTCCAAGAAGGATGTCTACTTGTAGCTATATGATTAGTCAACCTAATAATTGAAGTGTTTAGCAGAATTGAATCGATCTTGGTAATTTCTTTTCGTATCTTTTATAATCTTTTATTACGTCAAAAGAAGAACGAAACCAGTATTCTAGTTAACCTACCATTAAGTTAAGAACAAAAGGAAAGCTTCGATTATATTTAAATATAGTTATTCAATTTACATGTTAAGCTCGTATTAACGCAACAACAATTACATACACTAATATGAAAAACTATTAAAAATAACTTTATCCTTTATATGATGAACAGTACATATTGGGTAAATGTTGCTCATTCATAATCAGGCCGAAAAACTAGCCGTACTGATGGCCTCCGATTATATCATTAAATGTTCAAACCAATATTCCTCAAACCTATTTAACATTTACAATGACGATAACATTTTGATAGATAATTTTAAAAACCCCAAATCACATGACTTACTGACGGAAAAAATAAGGCATATTTTGAAATCACTGGACATTGACTTAAAAGAAACAATTAACTGGATGGAGGTCACTGTGGGGACATAGGAAATGAACTAGCCGACGAGTTGGCTAAGGCTGCTTCAAGAAACAATCTTCTCCCAATGCCATATGACAAAGTCTCTATATCTTATATCAAGAGATGCATTTTGACTGATGTGATAAATGATTGGAATAAAATATGGCAACAACCTACAAAAGGACCTCTGCGCAAATAAAAATTTAAATCACACATCACAAACTGACCCAACTCTTGACCGAACAGGGACAAAGTAAAGTCTATTTCAACTGATTTCACCTGACTAACTCACCTACATGCCACTGCGACAGACAAACACATCAGACTTTTCATCACATTCTATACGACTGCCCGATATTTGACAAGAGAGCACAGCTTATAAAGTGCATACTATTAAAAGGTGACGGTTGGCCACTCTTAGAGAAGGATCTTCTTAAAAAATATCTCAAGGAGATGAAAAGGTTTATTACTGAAAGTGATTTAGATCTGCTCAAAGAAGTGAAGAAGACGACCTACGAAATGGAGCCGAACTCATTGATTTTTCTAGTTTTGTTTTTATTTGTTTTGTGTTTAATTAGTTTTGTAACATTAGGAAATTTTCACTTATTTTTGTTTTGTTTTTTGATGATATTATTTATTGTTTCTACTCAAAATTTATTAAAAAAACTAAATGTAAATTATTCCTAAATGACATATTTATAAAATACAAATCATGTTAGATACATGTAATATGCTAGATGCATGGAGTATGTACAAATATTTAAAAATACACGCCCCTCTTACAGAGTTACTTTAAGAGGGGAAAAAAACAAAAAAAAAACAGTCCAATCTCGATATATGGAACCTCAAAGAGAACGAGAAAACTTCGAATTATTGAGAATTTCGATGTAGCAAAGTTCGATTTATTGAGGTGGTTTCTGACTGAACTCGATATGCAGAGGTTAGAGGTTCATAATAAAATATATACTCAATGTAACTATAGACCACAAAATAACCACTTCACAAAACACTCTTCGATATCTTGGAATTCGGGCCCTTTTAACCTCTTTGATTATAAAAAAGCTTGATTTTCATATTTTTCAAAACTATGGATAGGGCGTTCGCTGGTATTCCAAATCATTTCGCAATACCACATAAGTTTTCTCAACGCTTTGCCATTTCCGAGAATCACAAAATTGCTACTGCACAAGCGCTTAATCAGAAACTTAAAACAACTAATTCTAATAGACCAACATTAGAACCTTATTGAAAATGTGGCTTTTACAACTGGCTTCATATTTTATTCACTAAATGTAATAAAATTTGGCATAGGCTAAAATATATATTAGTTTTCATCTGTAAATAATGATTTTTATCCAAACCTCTAGTGGTTCTTTTATGTAGATTTTGGCAAACTCGAGACGCTCTAAATTAACCTCACTTTTAAATGATTTTTTTCTGTACCTGTATGTACAACCTGTATGTACTGTTTACTGTACCATAATATGTAAAACTGTGGGCTACATTTTTTACTGTTTGCATGCTCAGAGGAGTACTAGAAATTGGTGCGATCTTTGGTGATATCTGAGGGGCAGAAATAGAGAGTATTTTTATTAATTCTTTTTTATCTTTAAGAAACTTTTGTAACCTCCCAGAGCGTCGTTTGTCAAGGATTGAACCCATCTTGTTATTTTTCTTTATAATGTTCGAACTTGTACTCAAGCTTATATCGAGTTGATTTGCAATTTTATGATAGCTAAATTCATAAGGACGCAATTTAACCACGAGGATTCGTAATGACAACGATAAAAAATAATTTAGGATAAGTATTTCACTCTTGTTTATGTTTGTCTTAGACTAAAATATTTAAAGTATATGATAAAGAATTTAATGCTAAAACATAAACTGTTCTTATACTTTTTTGACTGGTAATCGAAAAAAATCGGCTCTTTCTCTACGGCTCGCCCCCCCCCTCTTTTTTCTCGATTGTAACCTTCCATAAATTTGTATCGATCTTATTGTTCTTTCTTATGGAGGGGTAAAGTCGCTTTCTAATAAAATCAAGAAGATAATATCAATTTCTTATTCGTAACTACTTCATGACACTATTTAAAATGAACAATAAATCATCATCAATATTTATTACACTCATACCATATTGTTTTATTAAATTAAATTAAATGAGTATTTTAGTACACTTAAAGCAATTCGGTTTCCAACGGCAAGATTATAAGAATGACTTATCGATGAATATGAAATTCCCTCCACACAAAATAGATAAAAAAAAATTTTTTTAGTGGAATCATGCTTCGATATCATTTTCTTTTGACCTTTTAAGTTTAATTTCTATCTTAATGCTTATTTGTTGTATCTAATGGAACCAAAATTTAATATTTTAATATTTTTTTCAAAATAAATTTAGCAACAAAAAATTAAAATTCCTCTTTTTGAGTTTTAAGAAAAAGTGGGAATGTGCTAATACCCACTGTATGCAAACCTATCTGCTTGTGGACAAATCTACATTTCTCGTTCCATTTTCACAGTAAAAAACAACTACATTTTACTTCAAGACATTCCTGATAAACACACTCTGGATTAATAATAGATTATCATTAGAAATATTAAAAAACATATTTTTGTGACATTTTTTAATTAAGAAAATACGTTTTTAAAAAAGGGAGGTGTTAACTTTTTAAAAGAAACACATACAAAGAAATGTATAAATTAATCATAATCTAAATGTTATTTCATTATTCAGTAAAATGAAATGTTAATAAAGGAATAAATTTCCCTATATTTACAATTGTTTACTGTAGTATCATGGTAAATAAAAAGCTTTGTTTGAAATTATTTAATTAAAATTTGATCATGTGTACTTATGAACCGTATTAAATTATCATGTTTAATTTGTTATTTGCGATATAAACAATATCGATCTGAAGGGGTGTATGCATTCTACTGGGCAACAATATTATTTTTCAATTTTTATTAAATTTATAGCCTAATAATCACTAGTACCTTACGCGTGCATAATACATGGTTTACACTTGTGTTAGTATATACTGTAAGTTGACAATTGTTCTATAATTTAGTAACCACCGAATTATCAGAAGGTAGGTATTATATTTAGTAAGTAACTAACGTAAAATTGTTCTCTCCTCAAAGGAGATTAAACATTAATAGGGGAAAATACAGAACAAAGAGAAATGTTTATAGGATATAGCGGAAACCGTCCGAGGATTTCAATGCATTTGTTGATTTAATAGACTAATGTTTCACAGCTACCCTCGCCTCAGAAAATAAACAGTCCTTTTTTTTCTTCTTTTTTCTTCTTTTTTTTTTTATCTTTCTTTCTTAAGCCAATATTATTGTTTGGCAGACGTAAAAAAAACTTTTCTAT
This sequence comes from Euschistus heros, assembly GCA_003667255.2. NCBI lineage: Eukaryota > Metazoa > Arthropoda > Insecta > Hemiptera > Pentatomidae > Euschistus > Euschistus heros. Next base: position 136,871 of record RCWM02000288.1, on the reverse strand, counting down.
ATAATACCCAAGCAAAGTGGGATAAACGCGCCTTAAATTAACTTTTTTATTCGAATAAAATTATTGAAGTTTTCAACTTATTAGGATTTTTATTAAAAGTTTTTATATTGTTATATTTACATTTTTATATGCTTATATTGTTACATATTAAAATATACCGTGGTCAACCGAATTCGAGTATTAGAAGAAAAGAACTTCTAAACAATAAAATTTGTAATAAAGTTGAGGGCAGAACAGGAAAATAGGAAGTATTATTGCTAATAATAGCGGTGATAAGATGCATAAATATTTGTTTTATTCTTAAAATATTCAGTTTAACTTTTATGAATGAATCCCAATCGGATTATAATTATAAACGACTTAATTTTATTTTAAATCAAACAACTATATGTAATAAGTATTGTTTAATTGCCATATTGTTCTGGTGTGATTTACAGGAAATGAAAAAATCATGTCTATCCTATTAAGTTTCTAATATATTAATTATTATTTTGATTACATAAAAATATGTCAAGATATGTTTTTTAGAATATACTGATTTTATATTCTCTGTATTTTGACTTTGCTTTTTTTTAATTTTTTATTTTATGATTTGAATACTATGGTTTATTTGACACGGATTGCATAGTGTTAAATATTAAGCTAACCGAACTATTTTCAAGTATAGTTATAGATAATAACTCTTTTAATAATTGATCTAATAGGCCGGATTCAATCCATTCTAATCAATAATGTATTTTAAAGTTGAAATAAATCATGATTGAAATTGTTACATTTCTACATTAAAAAAAAAAAATGTAAAATTTACTTCATCCTAAGAACGTATTCAACCTTATATATACAATATATTTTACAAAAAGTGGGTATTATTATATATTTTTTTATATCTCCAAAGGGTGTTTGCTAAAAAAAAACATACAACAATATACGGTTAACAAAACTTTATTTTCCGAAAATTTCCAATGTTGTGAGTGGAAATAAGGATATCATAATTTAAAGTAGTAAGATTCATTGATGTAAATATAATTACTATTATTTTTGCTATAATTATTATCAAAATATAATTATCATAATCTACGTGAAAAAAAAAATATGACGTCAGCCTTTTCTTTTTTTCGATTTTAAAATTTCGTCAAATTTAAAATTTTTACAATTTATATGTTGAAATAATTTCGATTAATTATTTTCTGCAAAAGGACTACCCACGACAATAAGCAATTAAGTGGATAATACTCCTGAAACTCCACTTGTATAAACAAATAATGCTGATAGCTTTTTAAGTGATGTGTAATTTGACGGTGATAAATTTTAAGTTATTAAATGCATTTTCATGTTTATTTATTTTCTGGATTTACTTTTAATGTTTTAATTATCAACTTACTTATTTACCACATTTGTGGTAGATTGTAATAATTAATCAATAAAAGTTTTTTTTATTATTTTTTATGCTAAACCCAATTATAAACAAATATGGGTCTTAGCGAGCTCGGTACATTGTGTTGTGTGTTCGAATCCCACATGGGTGTGTTAAAATTTATTTCGTGGACCCACGTAATGTATATTCACCTTCCTACCCTGGCTAGAATAGGTTGGTAACCAGTAGGATAGCCCGTCCTTCCTGCCCTAGTCGGAGTACTTAATAACAAAGATAAAAAATTAAAAATCCAAATGTTTAAGGTATTTCTGATTCAAGCTTCTATTTAAAGGCTTTGTGGTTTTCTATGAAAAATAAAATTATAATAATAAGATATTTCATACACCTATTACCTTTTTTTTTAATTTAACACAATAAAACTGCCACGGAAACCCTTTATTATGGATCATATTAAATATAATTATCATCTTTTTTTTTTATATATATATATATTAATACACAAACATCCATGGAAAGCCCCGAATTTCTTTATACAACTATTTTCTTATTTAATTTATATTATTATTCACTATATTTTGTATCTTGTATAGTAAAAGGTTTTTTTTTTTTTCTTTTTTTTAATTTAAGTATTTATTTTAATTTTTTTTTCTATCTTCATTGTACATGTTTTATGAATGGATTCATTGACATCCATATTACTCATTGTCCTTGAGAGAAGCAGCTTGTAATATTTATTCAATTAAACACTTTGATGAAGAAAAAATATTTTTTTGAAATAAATATATGTACATATATATTAAAGTGTTTCGTACACTTTTATACAGTACTAAAACTTCACATTCACAGTTGATATTATCTCACCTTTCATGAAATATATAAAGAAAAATCCCTCTTGCAATAAATGAAACTCAACTTCATTTAATGAAATTATAATTTTTATGTTTTATTCTTTATGTATTTATTTAAAAATTATAAATTAAGCTACAAGTATTCAATACCAAATATTAGCCATGATTAAATTAAATCCTTCATATAGCGTGAACGACGTTACGTTGTACGTACCAATGCTAAGAGCTGGGGACTGCGTCGTACCCCGTCGGCTGCCTGAGACCAACTGAGGAAGCTCCGCGCATGTGAGCCGCATTGCGCATCAGGACGCTCCGGGCCTCCTGAGGAGCTGATGTTCGAGGGGTCCTGGACGAATATCCGGGGGTGGAAGCCAGAAGGAAACCGCCGCTGCGTAGGAGGAAAACCTCCTTCGGGACCAAGGAGGATCAAAGGAGGCTTAGGTCCTTATGGTCTGTTAATTGAATTTGACAATGGAATTTTAATTAGTTACATCAGCAGAAGTGTTTTTTGGTAGGCATAGCGTTCGTTATTTTAGAAATAATGCATTTTCATTTTGTTTTTTTATGATCGGTCTTCAGTTCATATGACTGAAAAGTGTTTGAAACTTAACAACTTTGTCATTCCTCTCATCTCTTGATTGAAAGTAATTGTTCATGACCGTATAATTGTTCCATCATTCACATTAAGCAAAGAAGACCTCATTCATTGAATGATAGAAATATTATTGTAGACATTTTAGACGTATGATCTGTACTACTATATAAAAGTACAAGCCATTTTCTGTTTGTGAACACAAACCAACCACGAAAACTACTGAACCAATCTGTACCAAATTTAAACTGAATCATCTTCATATTTCAAGGAAGGCTTAAAAAAAGAGATAATATGTGGATAACAATGAATTTTGAAAATTGACCAATAGGTGGCGAGCGCAATTCTACAGGAGAGGTTACAAAGGTACGGTGTTATATAGAGCTTGACGTTCATGATAAAAGTTACTCAGATTTTTGGTTGGCAACATTGTCATACTTTACAATGGTAAAACTACTGAGTTCATCTGTACCGAATTTCAACAAAATCATATTCATAGTTCTAGGAAAGTTTAGCAATAAAAAAATTTAAGTGAACGATTTTGAGTGGCAGAATCGAGGTTTGCCACACTTTCACATACTTTTATGGTTAGAAATTAAAATCCAACCAGATGAAATTAGGTAATAAAATTATTTCTGCCGAATAAAAATGATCAAATCAAAATGTCGATTCGTTGTTTTTTATATTGAGTACACATATGATTCATGGGCCTTCAGTTGTAAGCACTAATGATACTGTCCATTATCCGCAAGCATTTCTTAATAGTCTCTGTCTCTGGACTACCAACTCATATATTAAAATTAAACATTAGATGTCGAATTATGAATTATGATTATGAATGGACGACTTCTATACACGAATATTAACTCTTGATATGCTGTACCAAATAAATTTTGGAATTCAATTTTCATTAGTTTTATTACAAGGTCAACTTATCTCCATTTTAGTGTTAATCAGTAAATACTTTTTATTTCATTTTACTTTTTATTTATTTTATTCACTCTCAGTTTTATCACTTTTTTTGTAAAAATTATACTATAAAAATCTAGATTACAAAAAATAATATACAGTTTATATTATAATTTATTTTTTTTCAAATCATCCTGTTTATTTTACTCGATAACCTTATCTTTTCAGCAGGAAACTATATATCACCTTTTAATCCAAACAAACATTTAGTTAAAATAAATAGTTACACGTCATTAGTAATAGAATTACAACAATCTTATTAATTGTATCCATTAAGTCATAATTGTATTATAGATTATTATTCTTTTTTTTTTTTTTATCATAGGAATCCATCAAATGTTTCGACTTCACTAACCTACCAATATACTAAATTTAAAACCTAGCGAGAAAATAAATATGATCTTGATATTTCCATAAAATCAAAGGACTCTTTATCTACTTTTTAACAAACTGAGAAGTTGAACAGAACTCCTAAACCTCTTATCAGTGCAGAATTGTTGTTAGGAAATTCACTTTTCTGAGAATTTTTTCACAACACTCTGAGATCAACGAAATCTCCATTTAATAGAAATACTCGCCCTGAATGATGTTAAGAACACCCTGCAAAAATCCGGCCACCCTGCAATTCAGTTAGTCTACTAACAGTTTACACCAAAACTTACAAATAGCTCAAACGAATAGCTAGTTATATGTATTACTAGATATACAAATAAAAAGTGAAACTCAATTATAATTTCGACGTATATCTTCAAAAATGCATCTATCTACACACAGTTTTTCTATACAAGGAATGCAATGCCAAAAAAAAGTATGTCTCCTTACAACATGCTACAAGATGGCCGTTGGTGCCTGTCGATTGATGATCTAACGTGTCGAACAGTGTCGTCGTCTATGCAACAGCAGCATAGAGTGGGCGAACGATGAAAACTACGCCTTTTATTGATGATTTCCATAATGTCCCCGATTTATGTAATAATTAAATCGCACGATAAAAGATAGTAAGGAAAAAAATAATTTTTTTTCTACTAATATTATTTGAATTTATTTTACACTAATATTTATTTTATACATTTTTTTTTTTTCGTTTTGTTTTCATGATAGGTTAAGGAGATGGTAACTGTTTTATAATGAAGAATGCTTTTTAGTACAATCAATCCTCTTACAATTTTTATCAATATTAGACAAATAACATGTTTCGGGAAATGTTCCCTATGTTTAGATTCACTATTTTTTTTTATAACTATTATTGTCAATAGTAAAGTCTTAAAGATTAGGAACAATAGAAATACATATATTATACTAGCATTCTCCTTCGCGGCTTCACCCGCTATAATAACTGAAGAAGTTATTGTTAGATAATTTTAAGAAATAATTGAAGTTTTGTTCGTTTATCGATAAAAATCTTAAGCTGAAGTAACAATTGAGTATTATTTCTTTAATGATATTTTCACGCACTGCAGTAATTTTTAACAAGGTAAAATTGCACTGGTTAGATGTTAAAAGATTGCATATAAGCCTTATCAGACATCCAATTTTTAATTTTAATGTATGAGTTGGTAATCCAAACGGACAGACTATTAAAGAGCTTTTGCCGATAATGAACTGTATTATTACTGCTTACAATTAAAGGCCCATGAATCATTAGTGCTTTTATATAATAGCATAGATATATCTGACAATAATAATTAAGTTACCAATTTTTAAGGTCAAAATTATTATCATACTAATATAATCGTATATTTTAGTATATATATATATATATATATATATATATATATATATATATATATATATATATGTATATATATATATATATATATATATATATATATATACAATTTTATTTCCAGCACAGTATTGATTTATAAATATCCTACTGTTTTATTCTTTCTGTTTGTTTTTTTTTCAATTTTCAACGAGGCTAAGACATTTCATTCACAAACGTTCATTCTCCGCTTTGAAGTATCCAATTCTTCTGCGATTCCAGAGCAATCTGCTTTTAAGCATTAAATAAGAAACATAAAACTATACGTGCAGTTTAGCTTAAAATAATGCACACAATTATTTTTTAGTCATAGGAAATCACTCATCTATTATACACAGCAGTTTATGATAATCAATATTCCGCACTCGCATCCATTCTATTTAACTAGCTCAATGGGAACTTTTTTTTAGTTATTTTTCCTAACATTTTTTTAATTTGTGTTTGCACTGTGGTGGCTGGGCACTAACCTCAAAAAAATTGTCGGGGTGTGTACCGAATTAGGTATATCTTAGACAAATCCGCTTTTTAATTTTGTTTTCCTTTTCCATAATTCCTTAAAAATATTATTCTTTTCCTTTTGAGTTCACTGGATGTTTCTAATTTTGTTTACCTATCTACCAATTTACATACCAAGTCGGTTTAATCTTTTAAAAATTATTTTTATTTCTTAGTTATAGTGTACTTAGCTAAGAAAGAAGTAAATAGGTAGTTATTACTTACTATTATTATTATAGATAGATAGGTAATATCTAAGTGAATACGTTCGATTATTAGTAATTTAAAAGTCTAAATTACTTCATAACAATGAGGAGATCCTTATCGAGAGATTCTGCTAAAAAAAAGGAAGAACCGTGAGACAGAGGGAAGCATCGAAAGGACAAAGAGACTCTGTGATGAGAGAGAGAGAGAGAGAGAGAGAGAGAGAGAGAGAGAGAGAGAGAGAGAGAGAGAGAGAGAGAGAGAGAGAGAGAGAGAGAGAGAGAGAGAGAGAGAGAGAGAGAGAGAGAGAGAGAGAGAGAGAGAGAGAGAGAGAGAGAGAGAGAGAGAGAGAGAGAGAGAGAGAGAGAGAGAGAGAGAGAGAGAGAGAGAGAGAGAGAGAGAGAGAGAGAGAGAGAGAGAGAGAGAGAGAGAGAACTCAAAACAAGTTTTGGTGAAACTCAACCTCAGAGGTCTCAGCGACTCAGACGCATGTCAGAATATACCCGTAAAATACGTAACTGAGAGCTGAAGAAAAACGTATTCAGAGTCTTCAGAATATAAGAAACCAAGCAAAAACCTCACGCTCTCTCGAACCTGAAGACGAACGAGCTTTGCGTCTTCAGAAAGCCGCCGAATATGAGTAAAATACTAGTGCTCTGGAATCTGAAGCCGAACGAGCCGTGCGTGTTCTGAAAATGACAGAGAACGCGCAAATTTCACGTTCCCTTGCAACATTTGAGAGATCATATCAAAGCTGTCCGTACGTCAAAACTAGATGAAAACGTACAAAACGTCGATCTCAAAGTGAACACATACGGAATATTCGGTATCAAGAGTCTGAAGATGAAAGAATAGAGCGGCTTAAGAGCCCTGAGTGAAAACACACGTGTCCAAAGATTGTTTGAAAATGAAGAAGAGAGACTGCACCGTCTTTCTTTAACGCGTCAAAACGCACAGCAGCGACGTACACTGAGGAAATTAAGCACACGTGCTTAGAAGCCCAAATGGATCGCCATACTAAAAAAGTACTACATATATATCAAACTGATTAATTCCCTTTTTGAAGTCAGTTAAAAATACCTACCTATATTTTCTTAATTCACCCATGTCTCTGAAACTACTGGACCGATTTTAGTGAAACTTAAACTGTTCCCTAAGTTGAAGTGTACCTAATTTAAATAAAAAACTCATCTCGATATGACTTTTAGTTTTTATGAAATTCATGGGCAAACAAACATACAAAAATACATACATACACGCACTGAGGAAATTAAGCACACGTGCTTGGAATCATAAATGGATCATCATACTTAAATATTATCCAGTTCCAACAATATTACATACATACATGTCGAATTGATATCCTCCTTTTATTTTGAAGTCGGTTAAAAACATTTATGCAACGCTTTTAAAATTTGCTGAATTTGTCTTCTCCTATTAATTATTTAGTACTAAATGAGTAATACACCTTATTTGTGCATCTACCGTATTTGTTCAATTCAATTATTGGCATGTGATTGTTTTCAATTCACTACGATGGAATTCAATATTTAACAAAGTTTTTAACGAAACTATTTTTAAATATTTTATTTTTTTTATAACTTTATGTATATATATCTTTATGTATATATATATATATATATATATATATATATATATATATATATATATCTTTATGTATATATATAAGATGTTATTTTATCTGCCCTAATAAGCCTGAGTTATTCAAATTTATGACTTCTAAGTTCGGGAAGGTTTCCCTAAGCCAGCTGACACCATTAGCCCCAACTGATGATAAACAGATAAATTTGCCACAGCTGAAAATGTGATAGATGGTTGAGACGCTTTTAGGTCTAGCCTAATTTGAATACAAGTTATCTGATTTAATCAGCTTAAAATTTTGATTATTTCTAAGGTAACAGATCAAATTTTAGACGATTGTTTTAATTAGATACTCAATTACTTTGTTATATATATATTTTATAGGATACGTTATTACCCGCAAAAATACGAGGCATTCATACTTGTAGAAATAATTTTAGATATATCGAAAAAAAACAATATATATACTATGAAAAAAAAGCATGATGTGAAAAGAATCCTACAGTTTTAGAAATATGTGAATAAGCTGAATAAGCTTATTTTTTTAAAACCCCAATAAACTTTACTATAAACAAAAGGAACATAAAGTGCTTTCGTAAACATTTCCTTGTATTTTATCTATCTTCTTTAGCACCATCATATTTTGATATGAAATCCGAATTTGCTGAGGTAAGGGATACCGGTTGAAGTCTATAATGTAATGATTTTTTTTTCCTGAATGCCACAAAGATAGTTGAATAGCCTAGATATAAGTGATAAATATTGGTTAACTACTACATATATGTAATGGAGAGGTGTAACTGTATTATAAAAATGAAAAAAAAATAATGGCAGCAAGGAATATGTTCTTCTTTATTCAAGGAAAAATTCTTTATTCAAGAAAATTTTAGAATAATTGACTAGAAAGTGATTGAAAGAAAACGGCAAACGGAATCAAGCCTCAAGAATAAAAAGGTTCTAAAAAAAAACATGTTTCCCAGTAAATGGAGAGGATCTACTAGATAAATAATGCGATATATAATAGATACAAATTAAGAGATTTTATCTCTCACAGATTCTTTGTTTCTTTAAAGAAATATTTTACATATTTTCTATAATTGAGAAAACAAATATTTTTCTTTTCACCTAGAACAAAAAAATAAAAATCAAACATTTTGTATATAATAGATAAGGATCGCGGGAACGAACGATCCAAAACACATTGCTCAAAAACCTTTCACTTCAAATTTCGCGACATAGTCTGTGATAAACCTCGGGTGTAAATATACAAGTAAACAATAAATATTTATTGAGTAATTAACTCTCTATTCGCTCTGCTCAAGTTGACTTAGATATACAAGATATATTTAGCATTTAAGTGGATGACTGATAATCGAGAGTATAAAGGAATGATTCATACTCGAAAGATGATTACCAAAGGCTTTGTGGATAGGTAAGGAATTCTAAGGGGAGGATGAACGATATTTTTATATTACAGATTTTGAACTAAAATAAAGATATTTTCTTCCATTATAAACTCCAAACACGTACAAATCAATCAATAATTATTTGTAATCTTGCACTTAAATTGTTTCATGATAATGCTGGATTCCTTTTTACAACTGTCATTTAAAATGAGTATTTTCTTTATACCTTATTTCCATGTCGTATTTAACAGCAAATATACTTTTACTGGTAAATTTTCAGAAATATAAAGAAAATTAACGCTAAAAGATTAAAATATTTGCCTTCAAGACTGTACCTAGGTTTCATTCACTAGCGCCATCCACTCGTCTCTATTCACTGTCTTTCTGATCCCATGCTGGCACAGATCAGCCTCCACACGGTTTATCTTATTCGTTTCCATGAAAATCGACTTCTGGGAACTCGTGAAAATATTCTCTTAATTCCCACTTTTAAGGGTTTTTCTAAATTAATTTTTAATTGTGACAATGAAAAATATTATATAATATATTTTATTGCATCATTTACCATGTTTATAGTATTATAGTTATCAATAACATAATTAAACTTGATATATAATTTATTAAAATTTTAATTCACTGACTTGGTTAAAAAGGCGCGAAACCAGGTTGTGGAATAACTATAGATTCATGTAAAAAAAGAAAAATATATTTATTTATAAACAGGATAACAAGCATTATAGTCATTTCTGGAGAGACAAATATAATAACTAAACAATATTTTGTATTCCACTTCAATCGTATAACCTAAAAAATTAATAATTTTTTTTTGTTCTTATGGAAAATATGAACTATCATTATCATTTCTATTAATTAAAAAAAGAAAAATATCTGGAGGATAAGCTTTTTATTAATTATTTTGATGTAGCACATGATATACGTAATTCTCTAAAAATGGAAATTTCCCCAAACGTTGTTTTAATATATCAGCCGTCCTTATAATAGGATCACCTGCCACCTTAAGAAATACATCAAAACTCTTTTTCTTTTAATTAAGGTGAGGGATTAGATATAAATATAAAATAGTCGGTGATAATAGAAAAGATATTTTAGATAGATAAAAAAAAAACATAGTTTCAATGAATTATGAATGGGTTCTTGGTATACTACGTTGGGTACTATACGCCGTATAGCATCTAGCCTTTACAACATAATAACGTCTATAACACGTTCTCGTTTCCATCCAATCTCTTTTATTATATTTGATGGCCAATGTGACCTTAATATATATATTTGTCTTATAGTCTTGTTTACTTCAATGTTAGAAAACCTCTTATTGGCATGAAAATAATCCACCCAAGCTATTTTGGTAGTTTATAGGGCTAATTAAGGTTAAACGGACTACACTTTTATTAGCATCCTTATATTTGGATCCTTGGCAATCCAGCTTATGGTGTTTAGACATATCTAAATCTGCTATTTCGGCTGTTACAAATAATATTCATAATTTAATTGTATGTAATTACTAGCATTCCCCGTAGAGGCTTTTTCCGCTCTCGTAAGTAAAGAACATAAAGAATTTTAACAAATAATTGAAGTTTCATTTATTTACCAATAAACATTTTGTATTATAGAAAGCATGCAAAAAAAACAAAAATAAATTCGTAAGTTAGAAAAACTTCATTCGAGTTTATCTCCCGATGTTCAAGAATTTTTCGTGTTAGGGTTTCCAGTGCTGGAACGCCCTACATGATATTAACGTGAGAGAAACAGTGAGTGTAAAGATTCACTATTACGTGTATGTAAGTCGAGCCTTGCGATTTGTTATTGTAATTGCAGAAGAAACTAAAATTGGAAATTTTAATTTTAATTTAAATTGTAGATTAGTATAAATTATTGGTTTTCTAAGAATGATAATAAGAATAGTCTCTGTTCCAGTGATATTTCCACGCGAACCTTTAATTTTTAATTTGGCATCATTGCACTGATTAGTTGGTTGAAGAGTACGTAAAAGTATAATTGGAAATCCAGTTTTCAATTTAATTTAATGTGTGTGAGCAACTAGATATAGTTATACTAAACGGGTCTTTTCCCCATAATGATGCACCTTAGCACACCTGGCAGAAACTACTCGCCAGCTTAGATCAATAATTGATTATATAATAAGAAGAAGAAACGCCTGCGTCCCTACCCATGAATAGTTATAGTGAAGAGAGGTGCAGAATGTGGATCCAACCATTATTTGGTTCAAGAAACATTAATTTTTAAGTACGTTTGTTGCAAGAAAAGAAAAAAAAATCAAGCCTTCCTTAGAGATTTCCTATTCACATCAGATCCTAATTCAGGAGTCTGTGCAAAATTTGTGCAAGACACAGACTCAAAATAAAACTTTCGGGTGGTAAGGATTACGATCACATCAAAAGAAGTTGTCATCCAGCAGCTATTTGAGGGAGTTAGCACAAAAAAAAAAAAAAATGTTACAGATAAGTACAGAGGGAATAGAGAAGTAGCTGAGATGGTGGATGAAAAGAGAAAGATGTATCATACTCTCTACTAGGAGTGTAACAGCTTCTAAGAAATATAAGAAATTAAACAAGAAACTCAAAATTAAAAGGAGGGAAGCTATGAATCAGTTTTGGGAGAAAAATTGCCGATTGATCGATAGTAGTATGGATGAGTAAAAAAGCAGATAGGTGAGAAAGAGGCTTAAATTATTATAATCGTCCAATAAAGGAACTTTGAGAGTTGTACTTTTACCTCCTCGGAAATTGGTGGACTACTTCTCAAAACTATTAGTAAAGGAAAGAACTAGGTTTAAAGAAGAAATTGTTATACAAGCCAGTTATCAAGGTAATACAGAGCCCAGTTTCGGTGGAAGAAGTTTAAGCAGCTCTAAAAGTAATGAAAAACCATAAAGCACCTGGACTAGGGTGCCTTCCGATAGTGATCGTCAAGTCAGAATAAAGATATTTAAGGGGTCAATAGCTGAGTTGTTTACTTGGTGTATTAATGAACGTAAATTGATCATATCATACCAATTCATAAAAAAAGGAAACAAGAGTGATTGTTCCAATTATCGGGGTACCACCTCTTTGAGCAGTATATGGTCGAGTTATAAAAAGCAGATTGAAGCAAGAAGTATAGGGGCGTTTATAAAGAACGAAAAGGTTTAAGAACTGAAAGGTCCTGCATGGATCATACATTCAGCATTACACAATTGCTAGAGAAGAAATTGGCTTGCTGTCGTGAAGTGCACCGTGCATTTATTGTTATTACAAACGTATCTGACACTATTACATTGAAACTCTGTGGAGGGCACTAGAAAATATGGGAGTCAGTAAAGATCATATTGACGCAATTAAAAGCCTATACTGCTGAGCGGAATTCAAGGTCAAAATAGGAAACGATTTGACAAATAGTTTCCCCATCACCAAAGGGCTGAGACAGGGAAGTGGCTTGCTTATTACATCAAAGTTATCTTGAAGGACATCGTAATTAGCCTGGAGTTTACTATTAACTCTTTCTTCAACGGTTATTTTCTCTGTTAGCAACAACTTTCAGGACCTGTCCTCAACTCCTTATCTCAGTTGTCCCATGAATTCCTGAGATACTATGGCACTTATCTTTCTAATTGTCTGTTCCATCTTACTTGGGCGTATCTGATCTCATTACTCTTTAGTGACAGTGCCTAGGAATATACTGGAAGTCTTCTTTCCATTCAATGTGTATCAGTCAACTGCTTAAAATACAAGCCACATTAAACGAAATTGGATTCATGGGACATGATATGGGAGGAGAAAAAAAAATAAACCTTTAAAACAAAGTTATAATTTAAAAATAATATTTTATTTTATCACTATATAAAACTGTTTCATAAGATCAAAAGAATACCCAACTTTTCTTATTTTCAGATAACAATGAGAAGTTCTCAAAAACTTTAACTTGCTTTTGAGTTAATCAGATGTATTTCGGAGCTCCGGGGTGTGTCCTTGCCTCACGTTACGAATTGAAAACACTTGCATTCCCCACAGTCACCATATCGACACTCGCTATCCGTTCTTTTGTTCAACTCAGTTGTTCATTGTTACTTATAACTCGTAAGAATAAAATAGGCTTCAAGTTATTTAAAATCATTCTAACATCAATACAAAAACCCAGAAGGAGTACAAGATGTTTCACAGTTCCAGATAATTTATAGGTTCTTTTAACCTGTCTTGTTACATTTAAATCTTATATTATATTATTTAAATATACATTTTCGTGTGATCTATTTTTATGCTCACTCTATTCAAGATTCCAATTTATATTCCAATCTATATTTTTATGGTGCAACGATTTTTTCACATTCCTTTTGACAGCCTAGCGCTGTTGGTGTTGCTCGAATCGAAAATTTTCGACAGTTTCCTGATCAGAATTTTTATTGGAGAATATTTTTTAGTGTAAAACATTTGTTGTTAGGACCTATCGTTTAGGAACTATATTGGTCTGAATGAAAAAAAATCACTTTTCCCTACATTTTGAAGTGTTGAGGTTTTTTTGACAAGCTTTGTTGGTGTTGTTCGGATCGAAAATTTGATGACAGTTTCCGAATTAGAAATTTAAAAGAGAATATTTTTTGTTTGATGACATTAGTCGCTAGGACCTACCGTTTCGGAGATATATTAGTTTGAATAAACAAAGTCACGTTTAAAATCGCTATTTTCTCTCAACTTCATTTATTTCGAATAATCATAGATTATTAATTTAATTAATTAATTAATTATTAATTTCGGTTAATTAATGTAATTCTGTTAATTAAATTGAGGGAAAGCACTAGATTATAGATAGACGTATCCACGATCTATTGTTTTTCCCAGTCAGGGAGAAATTAAGTTTTTTTTCTCTAAAACAATGATGTTTTACAGATAAATTCATTCAGAATTAACTCAACAATCGCCACGAATTATTTCAAATCTAACTTTTCTGTTTGATATTAATAACTGTTGAAATTATCGCAAAATTCTGAGAAAATAATAAATAATCTATTGGAAATATGTTTATACTTATAGGCATTATTTAATAGGAGGATTTAACAACATTATTTCAGGAATAAACCTCCCTACGGCTGTGACTATACACCTGGGTACAATACAACCAATTGGTTACCGGGCTTATATAGTGTTATATTAATCCTACAAGCAAGCACACTTAGCCATTATCTGAGGAACAGATCAAAACAATGAGTTGCCTCAGCGAAATGGCTGCGAGGGGGAGGGGGGGAGGATAGCATTTCCCTTGTTATATCGAAGGAGGCAGCGAGGTTGGGAGGAAGGGAGGGGGGAAGGAGGGCTCAGAGGATGGGTCTTCAAGTTAATAGAGAGGAGATTGTGTCCTGGGATATCTCCCCGGCTGGCGAATGTACGTAGCGTCTCTGGGGAATTTGATAGGACGCCTTCAGTGCAAAATATTCAGGAGCATCTTCATATTTCTTAGTTATATTTTATATTTATATTCCTTATATTCCTCATGTTTACCTGTAGTGCCAGGCGAGTCGATTAACTTTAATTTTCAATTAAAGTTTAAATTAGCTCTTCCCATTGGATCCACAAATCTGGTTAATTAATTAAATAGAAATCCCTATTCATCAATAATTGTTTTATATCAAGTGAATTAATATTGAACAAATCGTCAAAAATGATTATTCCAAGACAGAGTTTTTGTTCTAACTTTATTTATTTATCAGTCGAAATATCTACCGGCAATCAGCGGAATGTTTTGCTAGATAAAATCTTTCATCCACCCTTTTTTCAGTCTCATATTTGAGTTTTCAGGTATATAGATTTTGGTAAAACCTTCTATTAGTTTCTTTCTGTGTCCTTGGTGGAATCGTTTGTAAAGTAGTGTTGGTAATGTTTAAGGAGTGTTGTTTAACTTGTGTTTTTATAGAGTTTAGGATTTTTTCTTATTGAAAACCTGCAGTCTTTGAATGTGTGTCATTTTTGCACTACCAAAAATCTAAGAAGCGTAATTCCAAACGGGTTTTAGTAAATATGTGTAAGTAGCAAGTATCTGTTTAAGTTTTAAATTTGAATTGTCGTCTGAGTTGTGGATACGTTGTTTAAGCCTTTGGTTTGGTTTAACGTTTTTTTTTTTTACTATGCGGGTCCCAAGTCATACCCTTATCAAACGTCAGTCCTAAGTAATATACTTGGTCTGTCTGAGGTAATGCAGTATTATCAATGTACACAGGAGGGCAAGTGGTTAAATAAGGCTAAGTGTGAAGGTGATGTGTTGGAATTTGTCGTAGTTTAATTTTATCATCCATAATATGCACCGATTCTGTAGTTTGTACAGGTAATGTCGTAATGTAAGAAAGCCTTGTGTAGAATGTTTATGTCTAGTTATGGTCGGAGTTTCGTCTGTGTATGTTGCTGTCAAAATGTTGGGACTGTTAGGTATGTCATGCGTGAACATGACGTATAGTACACAGGACCTTTATTACTCCATGGATCAACAACAAATTACGATCCTTGTCATGTTTGATTTCTCAAAAGCTTTCGATTGTGTTGACCATTCAATTCTCCTATCTAAACTTCAAAATTTCTCTCTATCTAATAGTGCCCTAAATTGGTTCCACTCCTTCTTATCTCATCGTTCCCAGTCAGTCATCATACCCAACAGTCCTCCTTCATCTTCCCTACCTTTAACCCAAGGTGTTCCACAAGGATCCTCCCTGTCACCAACCCTATTTTCTATATATATCAATGACTTACCCAGCTTTATCCACAATTCCAATTATCACCTATATGCAGACGACCTTCAAATCTACCTATCTTTCCATCTTTCAGATATGCTCGAGGCATCTCGTAAACTTCAGGAAGACATTGATAACATCAACCGTTGGGCAGTGAAGAATAAGTTATATCAGAATCCTAAGAAAACTAAGGCTATTCTCATCGGTTCAAAACCCATCCTCCATACCCTTCCTTACTACCCATTGCTTTACCTTAATAACCTTCCTATTCAGTTCCAAAACTCCATTAAAAATTTAGGAGTTACCTTTGATCATCACCTTTCCTGGAATAACCATATCGCCCAAATTTCCAAAAAATCCATCATAATCCTTAAACAACTGTATAGATCCCGAGATTTCTTTTCCCAGAGTACCCGTCAACTTTTAGTGTCCTCTCTTGTTTTCCCTTGCTTTGATTACTGTTGTTTGGTTTATGGGGGACTGTCTGGGGATCTCGAGATGAAGCTGAGGAGACTGATGAACTGTTTCATTAGGTTTATCTTCGGGATCCCTAGGCGGTCACACGTTACTTGCCGATACTCTGAGCTTGGGTGGCTATTTCCTAAATTTCGACGGCAATACTTTCTGGGTACTTTCATATACCAATGCCTAAAAACCCAAAACCCTTCCTATATTCTTGATTTATTAACTCTGCGTTCTTCTATCCACCACCTAAACACTAGATCCCAACCTTTTAACCTATATATACCCTCACATAAAACCGCTTCCTTTGACAAATCCTTCATCATTCGTGCTACCTCCTTCTGGAATTCCTTACCCACTTCTATTCGCAAAGCAGCTTCCATAACCTCCTTTAAAAATAACCTATTCCAGTACCTTTTAGACAATCAATCTTCCGCAAAGATGAATACTTTTTTTTTTTTTTTTTTTTCCTCTCTTTCTTTTTTTTATACGTTCATGTATGTATGTGTATGTATGTATGTGTATGTGTGTATGTATATATATATATATATATATATATATATATATGTATGTGTATGTATATGTATATGTATGTATGTGTGTATGTATATATATACGATTGTATTATATGTTATAATTATTATTTCATATATTAATTTATTTTTATTTTTTATTCAATTTAATTTTTTTTTTTTCCTGTAAAAAATGTATGCTTTAATTACTGGAACATCTAATTTGTAAATAATTGGCCAGACAATTGTACTCTTAATTGTGCATTATTTTTATTCTTAGGGGACAATAAGTCCCAGAATAAAGTTTATTTTTCATTTCATTTCATTTTCATAGTAATGGTGGGAGTATTGACCCCCTGGGGCACTCGCCTGCTGAAAGCGGTCGAATTGATGAAATTGCTGATACTGTGGAACGAAGAAAAATTCGTGGAAAAGAAAGGATTATAGAATGAGAAAATATACTCAAGGAAGTACCGTCTTGAGTTTAAAGAAAATACCTTGCTGCTTGTTCTTATCTAATGCCTGAGTGACATCCAGAAAAGAATAAGTTGCATATAGCTTATTCCATGTGAATGAACACCTCGCCCCTTAAAAATAGCTTATTTATAAACTAGCTAGAATTCTATTATAATGATTTCTAGTTAACTGTATTAAATTCAGCTGTCATATAGTCGGGTTACAAGTGAAACACTAAGTCAAAAACATGGTTTTAAGTAACCACCAGTCAACGATTTTTTGTCTACTTTGATACTTGCATTATTCTTTCAAATTAGTTGAAGCACTGTTACAACATTAATGTCATTTTTACATATTGAGCTTCAGACAGGGGAAGCATAAGTAATCTTGGCTCAGATACAATATCAGTATATTTTTGGTGCTTAGCTTGAATTTACAACTTAACTTTGTATTTTTGCGATTTATGTGGTTTGTGAAGGGTCCGGATCTTTCAAGAGTTTGATAGAGGTATTTTGATGGACGGTTTTTGACCAAAGAATTCGAACTTTATCAACGGAAAGAAATTCATCTTTATGTGGCCTACGGTTTTTAAACTTCTGGTTTATTTTTAAGTTTAGTAATGGTCATTGACCTTAAAGACTTTATTTATATTTATTTTGTTAAATAATTTATTGCAAGGAAGCAAAATGAAGCTAGCGTCTACTTTAGACTATGATATAAATGATATAGTCGCGTAGTACAAACGACGACTCCTCACGAACATGCCTGCTACACTGGGAATAACAGTACAAGAACGACGTAGTGCTATGCAATGAACACGCCATGTCGGCATTAACCCAGTGCTAATGAATCTGTCTATGAACCAAGTCTTAATAATATGCCAGCAACTGTTTTCTCTTTATTCTGGTACAGTTCACATTGTCATACTTCACTTGCGAATAGATGTCAAAGAATTATTTCTTACGTCAATTGTGAGTGATTGTTTTGGGAAAAAAGTTATAAATTGCATTTAAAATTATGTTTATTCATATGGTTTCCGCCCAGGATATATTTTATGAGGCAGTCTAATAACCAAGCTCAAACGATTTTCGTGAGGTCATACGAAATACAAGGGGCCGAGCATTGTAGAGTAACAGAATTGGGTCTTTCTAATTCACCAATGGTAGCTTTATTAATGCTAATTACTGGTGCTTAGCATGAATTTCAAACCAATACATTTTGGCATTGATCGTTTCGCCAGGATTCAAGAAACTGTAGAAACCATTACTTTCTTTTGATGAGTTGGGGATTTGGAAAATGTTTTACTGCTTCTTCTTTGATGAGCCATTTTCCAAAACGTTAAGAATTAGCCTAGATAATTCACTTTTTATCGCAAGTAAATATTGTGTTAAGATTCGTTTCGGTTTCGGCAAAGAAATGCAGTGATTTATTTGGCATTCGGTCAATATATGAGGTAACTAAAGTTTCTAACATTTTTAACTTGCCGATTTCCTCAAGGTGGTCTAAGAAGGTCGATTTGCTGACTCAGAGACTCTCTGCAAGTTCTCGAACGGTTGTTCTGGAGTTTTCTTCGATAAAAGCTCTCAGAACATTTTCATCAAAGGACGGAGTCCTTCCACGAACTACCTTGTCTGCATGGCTGAAATCTTCCTCCCGAAAGTTTTTAAACCTCACTCATTAAACACTCACTCACACCACCATCATCCCACAATTCTGGCTGTTCGGGCCTGGTTGTGACCTAGTTTTAACTCATATTACAAAATTAGACGAACATCAAACTTCTTAGTCGAATCCTGGATGAAATTCAAGCAGTGACATGCAAGATGGGTAAACAAATATTTTTGTTTGGTGAGGATTAATAAATTAAGACATTCATATAAGGTAATATTCCGTCAAAAGGAAACGGTTTCTTATCTAGAGAGGTGATTTACTGAAAACATGAAATTCTCATTTAATTTCCAGACCACCCAATATTATATTGTTCATTCATGTATTATTCATATTCACCCCTTCAATAGCTGTTACCTAAAGAACCGACTTTCGATTGATTTTCCATCCGAAACTTGCTTTATTGTGGCAATAAGGTGAACTTCAGGCTTCTTGGTAGTCATGTTTCTCAACAGGAAAATGAAATTCTTTATAGCATTGGTTTAAAGCTCTTAACATAAAATTGAAAATATAATAACGACGAAAGCACTATAAAATCTTTTAGGATTCGGTTAGAAATATTCGATAACTATTATTTTTTTTTTTTTTTTTTTTTTTTTTTTTTTTTTTTTTTTTTTTTTTTTTTTTTTTCTCTTTACCTTACTTTTGTTTTATCATTTTTAAGAGTATTTATCTTTGTTATGTGTATTTTATCCATTCCCTCAAAACACCCATTCCTACTGTCATATGTTTTCTTATATTTTATTATCTTAAAATTAATTTCATGGATGATATTTGTGGCGCCCAGAAAGTGTAAAAGTTAGATCAATCGTGGCCATTCCACCCCTCATATAAAACTTTCACTTCCTTCCTCATCGCCGCACACTCAATTATTTATCCCCTTTAATTATTCTCCTATCATGCCACAGCTTCGAAAACGTATATAAATTCGTTTCTTTCCCAAATAGAATTTGGCGTGTAAGGTGATTTGATTCAATAGGGCATGTTTTATCGCAATGCTTCATATGTGCTTGTCTAGTTCTGGGAATACATTTAATTATTATAACGAACTCAATAATATTATTTAAGAATGTTAATTAAAACTGCATGTCAATATTCTTTACATACGGTAATGTTTTTCAAGAAGGGGTAGGTAACATTTTAATAAACACGCCATGCAGTTTTAGCACAATTTCATGTACATATTTTTTTTCACTAGTTTAGCTCAACCAACTAAGTTATTAACAAAACCTTTTAAAACGGTTCTCTTTGCGATCGACAACGAAATTTCAACCTTTCTACAAACTTTTGAGAGGCACGTGAAATCGTTTTCTTTCCGTGATCTTATGTTTAGTTAAATAATAATTTAATAATTTCACAGTGATATACTGGAAGTGGAGATCTTAAGCTACGTTTTGAAGCACACCTTTTGCCACACACTCTTTAAAATTAAATGTGATAGTGGCCATCATTCGTAGATAGGGTTGGTGTAAATATGGGCCCCATTTCCCCTGGAACTTAAAGTGTAATATCTCCTGTTCCCAACATTAAGAAGAGAACTACAACTCGTAAACGCAAAGCAGCAAGGTCTAGCCTCATTACTTGATCACTTTACAAGGATCATTTGACCAAGTCACTTGAGAAAAGTGTTTTCAAGAAGACATCCTTATTTTTACACCTTTTCCTCTATTTTTTTTTTAAATTATAATTATTTTATATCATTTATTAAGCATGTAAAGATTATATGTTTGAGGACTATTCTTTAGTTTCTAGACCATGATCATGGCTCTTGTCCAACATGTGCAAGGTTTCCTACATTAGGAGTAACGCTCATTGCACTTATGATGAGATAAACCATATTAGAAATATCACACTTATTTTGGCATCACTCCTCTTTATTATTCCTCAATTAAGTTACATGTTTCGGGAACTTTGTCCCATCCTCAGACTGAAAACAGTATTTCTTATAATTACACTACTATTCTATTAATAACATCAATCAATACAACTCCTAGATTAATTAGCCCATAACATATCATTATAATTTTACCTTTAACAGTTATTTCTTCATGGTGTTATCACACCGTGTCTGTTCCTTTCACATATCTAAAATAACAATACTTCTACCTAATGGGTACAAGGGTCAATCTCAAACTATTGTTTATAGTCCATAGTTGGTCAATCTATAATGTTAATTTATTAATTATTCCTGCATACACTGCTCCTATTTTATCTGTGTCTGTTTTGTAGTTAACAGTATTATTAATTGTTTTATTGATGTAAATTGCCTCTTTTATTTTTCTACTATGTGTATTGCTTTCATGTTGAAGTATTTTTACTTTTTCAAAATTAAATCTGTGGTTTAGTTCTTATATTTATCAATTAAGTTATTTTCCATGTCTGTATTGTTATTATTCTTGCTTTGCTCCTTCATATCAATATTATTAGTTATAAAGAATTGTATCTTATTATTAAAATAAAATTAAATATTTGAATATGTTAATAGTAAAAAACAAGGATAGTTTAAACACAAAATGGATAAAGAAGGAAGAATCAAGCAATAGATTATTAAATTTTTACAGCCACCACCGCCTCCACCAAAAACTAAATACCATAGAAAACTTCATAAAAACAGCTATAAAATTAACAGATAGAATTTACACTAACGAAATAAAAAGGGAGATATTTAAAGATTTAATAGATAATATGGTGCCCACTAAAATAATAAATAAAATGTGGTATAAAAATGTATATATTGTAATAAATAATGAAACAAATGTAAATAATAGAAAACAAACATTAAAAAATGATATAAAGGATAGTAATAAACAGAAACCAAACACAGAAAATAATAAAAACACGAGAATAATAAAACAAAAGAAAATAACAGAATATTATAGTAATGCAATGAATAAGGAAAATAATATAGAAGAAATGGAACAAAGTGTTAAAAATAGTGATAAATTAACAAATGGTATAAACAATACTACATATATTAAAAAATATAAAAAAATAAAATATATACCAGAATTAACACAAAAAGTAATTAAGAAATTAAAAAATGAAAATTTTAAAATAGATGTAGCGTTATACAACACAAATAAAATAAAAAATATAATAACTAAAAACGAAATTGAACATTTGAATAAAAAAGACATCATATACAGAATTGACTGTTTAGATTGTAATACACACTATATAGGGGAAACGAAGCAAAATCTATATAAAAGAATAAATCAACATAAATATGACACGAAAAAAATAAGTAAATCTAACAATAATAAAACAGCCTTATCAGAACATGCACAAAAACTAAACCACAGATTTAATTTTGAAAAAGTAAAAATACTTCAACATGAAAGCAATACACATAGTAGAAAAATAAAAGAGGCAATTTACATCAATAAAACAATTAATAATACTGTTAACTACAAAACAGACACAGATAAAATAGGAGCAGTGTATGCAGGAATAATTAATAAATTAACATTATAGATTGACCAACTATGGACTATAAACAATAGTTTGAGATTGACCCTTGTACCCATTAAGTAGAAGTATTGTTATTTTAAATATGTGAAAGGAACAGACACGGTATGATAACACCATGAAGAAATAACTGTTAAAGGTAAAATTATAATGATATGTTATGGGCTAATTAATCTAGGAGTTGTATTGATTGATGTTATTAATAGAATAGTAGTGTAATTATTAGAAATACTGTTTTCAGTCTGAGGATGGGACAAAGTTCCCGAAACATGTAACTTAATTGAGGAATAATAAAGAGGAGTGATGCCAAAATAAGTGTGAATTGTTGGCTCCTTAATTGAAGAATTTAGTATTTATAGTGGATGGCATAATATAACCACTTGAATAGAAGTTTCGTGAGGAAGAGATTGTGATTGTAATGGAAACAGTAAAATGGCAAGTCAAGCAATACATTCTAGATGAGTTGAATAATTTTGAACAAATTAACAGAATGAAAATTATGAATCTTTTGTTTAAAATTTTTAACTGTTATTATAAGATTAGTTATTTGAAAAATTGTATTAACAATATCATATGTCCTAAACATATGATATTTAATATTGTAAAGTTGGACAATCTATTTAACAACGAATTTTTGACTAATACTAATAATAATAATTTCTTTACAAATGTTTATAAAAAGATTATTAAACTCGAAATTAAACAAGCATATTGGATCATATATAAAATAAGGAAACATATAATTGATCACATTATAAGTAGAAATAGTTCAATTACACATAATGAAATAAATAATATCATAAACATAATAATTAATAAACATAGACAACTAAATAAAGAATTGGATAAAGAAAAAATAAATAGGAAAATTAATAGAAAATTCAAAATCCAAACAAATAAAATTAAAATACCAAATGTTATAAATAATAAAAATAATAATAAGATACAATCCTTTATAACTAATAATATTGATATGAAGGAGCAAAGCATGAATAATAACAAAACAGACATGGAAAATAACTTAATTGATAAATATAAGAATTTATATTTGATGAACAGAGTAATTAATAAAACTGAACTAGCAATACCAGTTAATATATTAAACATACTCTCATTGGGTGATAATTTTTGCTTCAATGTGAATAATTATATTAAAATTAATAAAGATATAATAAACCTAATAACTGACCTTGAAGTAATAATAAGTAATGAACTCATCACAGAAAACCATAAAAACATTTTAAGAAATAACATTAGCACTACCATTAGTAACTTTCTGAATAAAAATAAAAATAAAAACAAACAAAACAGTAGCAAAACTAGTAACATAATAGACAGTATAATAGAGAATGATATTAAAGAGTTGAACAAATTCATTAAAAGCAATAAGAATATAAGAATAATAAGATCTGACAAAACAAAGCAATTAGCAATAATATACAGTGAAGACTATAAGAAAAAAATGTTGGATATATTGAATGATAAAAACACATACAGGAATCTTAGAATAGACCCAACAAAAAATTATAATAATGAAATTAATAAATACTTGGAAAAACTGGAAAAAAAAAAAAGAAGGCTATATAAATAAAAAAGAAAAAATTAATTTGGCACCTAACAATATATATAAGCCTCGGGCATATGGATTAATAAAATTGCATAAAAAAGAAGAAAATTTAAGATTAATTGTTAATAATATTAATGGCCCTACATATAATTTAAATAAATATTTTAACGAAACCTTAAATATGGTAATAAAGACAATAAATTTGATATCAAAAATGCCATTGAATTAAAAAATAAATTAAGTGAAATAAAGTACAACAACAACATGATAATTAATAGCTTTGGTGTAAAAAACTTATACACAAACATACCACTTGACATAACAATCAAAATAATTGAAGATAAATGGGAAAAAATTAAAGAACATACTAAAATAAAAAATAAAAAATTATATTTTGAAGGAATGAAAATTTGTCTAAATAATAATTATTTTGTTTATGATAATGAATATTATAGACAAATTAATGGAATTCCAATGCGGTCAAGTTTGGGAGTTAATATAAGGGGAATAACATTGAATTATTTAATGGAAAAAAGTTTTAAAGAAGAAATAATTAATGAACCGATATTAATAGTAAAATATATTGACGACCTATTAATTATAACAAGTAACAATAACGATATGGATGAAATATTTAATAAATTTAATAAAATGAATAAAAAAATTGAATTTACCAGAGAAAATATGATTGAAAATAAAATTAAATATTAGAATATGTTAATAGTAAAAAAAGGATAGTTTAAACACAAAATGGATAAAGAAGGAAGAATCAAGCAATAGATTATTAAATTTTTACAGCCACCACCCCCTCCACCAAAAACTAAATACCATAGAAAACTTCATAAAAACAGCTATAAAATTAACAGATAGAATTTACACTAACGAAATAAAAAGGGAGATATTTAAAGATTTAATAGATAATATGGTGCCCACTAAAATAATAAATAAAATGTGGTATAAAAATGTACATATTGTAATAAATAATGAAACAAATGTAAATAATAGAAAACAAACATTAAAAAATGATATAAAGGATAGTAATAAACAGAAACCAAACACAGAAAATAATAAAAACACGAGAATAATAAAACAAAAGAAAATAACAGAATATTATAGTAATGCAATGAATAAGGAAAATAATATAGAAGAAATGGAACAAAGTGTTAAAAATAGTGATAAATTAACAAATGGTATAAACAATACTACATATATTAAAAAAATATAAAAAAATAAAATATATACCAGAATTAACACAAAAAGTAATTAAGAAATTAAAAAATGAAAATTTTAAAATAGATGTAGCGTTATACAACACAAATAAAATAAAAAATATAATAACTAAAAACGAAATTGAACATTTGAATAAAAAAGACATCATATACAGAATTGACTGTTTAGATTGTAATAAACACTATATAGGGGAAACAAAGCAAAATCTATATAAAAGAATAAATCAACATAAATATGACACAAAAAAAAAATAAGTAAATCCAACAATATTAAAACAGCCTTATCAGAACATGCACAAAAACTAAACCACAGATTTAATTTTGAAAAAGTAAAAATACTTCAACATGAAAGCAATACACATAGTAGAAAAATAAAAGAGGCAATTTACATCAATAAAACAATTAATAATACTGTTAACTACAAAACAGACACAGATAAAATAGGAGCAGTGTATGCAGGAATAATTAATAAATTAACATTATAGATTGACCAACTATGGACTATAAACAATAGTTTGAGATTGACCCTTGTACCCATTAAGTAGAAGTATTGTTATTTTAAATATGTGAAAGGAACAGACACGGTATGATAACACCATGAAGAAATAACTGTTAAAGGTAAAATTATAATGATATGTTATGGGCTAATTAATCTAGGAGTTGTATTGATTGATGTTATTAATAGAATAGTAGTGTAATTATTAGAAATACTGTTTTCAGTCTGAGGATGGGACAAAGTTCCCGAAACATGTAACTTAATTGAGGAATAATAAAGAGGAGTGATGCCAAAATATGTGTGATATTTCTATAATTGTTGGCTCCTTAATTGAAGAATTTAGTAAACCAATATTGTTTAGCCTGTGATAACACATTTGTAAATAAAACTAAACTCTGATAATCTTTGAAAGTTTGTCTTTTGAGGACTGGTGTTGGCACCTATGATGAATTGTCTACTTAACCTGGCATAAATTATTTAACTAACCAGTCTCTTCTCTAAACCACTTGCAACAGTAAAGTAGGTGGTTTAGCAATTACCAAATTACCAAATTTACAGCCATAAAGATGAAAAATATAACTTTATTAATATCATTGAATTTCCTTTTAGGAAATTCTAATTTAATTCTTATTACATAGTAATAAATACCTTAAAATTATGAACTAAAACTAAAACTAAAAAATGACTAATCAGGCCTGTTTATATAAAAATGAAAGTGATTAAAGTATACCCTGTTTCAAAAACAATACAAGAGTTAGTTGGATCAGGCCTGTGCAATTTGATCCCCAATCCAAGGTTTGGTTAAATCCCACAAATCATTTAATTTTCTTGAAAATTAAAAAAATAAATAAATAAATAAAGCTGTATTTTTGCTTTTCAAACAGTTCTGTTATCATCGGAAAGTTCACTTTTCTCATTTACATTTACATTTACCAGAGTTCTATTGATTTCTTCTGAAAGCTCTGCCAGAATAGAGTTCATTATTTTTATTTCTTTACAGTTTCCTTGATTGTTTACCACTTCGAAGGTCTTCCTGAGTACCTTTCTTTTCCAAATCATATAGATTACATCACTATAACAATGAATACATCATAAAACATTGGAATGTTCTATATAATTAGCCATAAAAATTATAAAAATCATTGGATAATATGCCATAAAAATGTATATGCTTTACAATTTCAACGAAGTTGTAAAAAAAAAGTGATAGCAAAATATTGACTCATAAGTAGGGAAAAGTAACAAGAGATTTTTATTTACAATAAATGACAATATTAATTACTTATATTTTTCAAATTTACAATTTGTGTATAATTTACGTAAACTATTTCTTGTTATATCTACTATTGAAGAAAGTTAGTAGTATTTATTCACATTGCCATTTTTCTCATTATTATTTATTACTGAATCATTTATTCAACATGTTTCTGATACTAATATTTACCATCAGGAAATTACGTCTTAAGCAACTTAGTTTAAACTTGGTTTAGATGATTCATATTTAAGATCTTCAGAATCTAAATTGTGGTTCTTCTTTATGCTATCCACTTTATTCATAATTATATTTATTATTGAGATTAGTGGTATTTTAGATGAAATGTTCATGATGATAGGAAACATTAGTTCCTGAAACATGTTGAATAAATAATTGAATAATAAAAACTAATGAGAAAAATGCTAAACTGTATAAATACTGGAATAGTATTGGAGTGACCACAATATGATCAATTTGGTTGTTTCCAGCATACTGAGAATTGGTCACAATTTCTCATCCAAAACTTGACAGTCTATGGTCCTTAAACTAATAACATGCCTCACATGGTTTAAACATATGACATCTTGTTTATTTTTATTTAAAGCATTTATATTATTTTATTGATAATAGAGAGATCATTACAATTATAAAACCTAAAGGATACATTTTTCATTGGTTACTGCTTTTCCATCAAGGAGATGTGCATTAGTTTGATCTCTATTCACCATCTGATCCAAGAATGATAACACAGAGGCAGAAAAGATTAACTTCAGAAAACCAGACCTCCCAGAGTATTCTGCTTAAAGCTACTAAACCTCCCCATTTAATTTAAAATTTTCTGTTTGTTTTCAAGCTATTTATTATTATGATCCCCGGTTTGGACATAATAAACCTAAATAAATAGAAACAGTTAACAGAATACTGAGGATGGGGGTTAGCACACCATGGATTGTTAGGAATTCCCTCCTCCACTGGGAATTTGGAGTTGATCAACTTGAAGAGATTTTCACCTGTCCCACAAGCAACACCATGAGCTTCTCCAAGTCACATCTGGAACTTCTATAACACGAAGATCAAAGCCTAAGGTTTACCTAGACGTTCTTGGATTATATTGGATTATACATGTTTATGTTTTTTTTTAACTTGTAGCAAACATCTCGTGTATATTATTCTACATTGATCCAGAAAATAAATAAAATTTGATTGATTAATTGGTTTTTAGTAACAAAAATAAAGAATATTTAAAATTATCAATAACAAAATATTTTTTTAAATTGTATTTAAGTTGTTTTATCAAAAGACATAGTAATTATGAAAGAAATTGTTGAATGTATTTCTAGTTAAAATACAGAACTCACTGTAGATTTAATATTTTACATACATCGGTGGCTCTACATCCCGTCACCGAGACTGGGCCTCCTCCAAAAGCTTTCGCCAGTCAATCCTGTCAGCTGCAGCAGCTCTCCAGTTTCGGACTCCCAGCAGAGTCCGTGCGTCCAGTGTCACTGAATCCTCCCATCTCACATTTGGCCTGCCGACTTTTCTTCGCTCATGCAACTTTCCGGACAGTATCCTCCTGGGTATCGCCAAGTCATCCATGCGTACGACGTGCCTGGCCCATCGAAGTCGTCCTATCTTGATAAACTTTACCAAGTCTGCATCCCCATACAGGCCAGCCAGTTCGACATTTCTTCTTCTTCTCCAAATTCCACCCTCTTTAACAGGACCAAAAATCTTCCTCAAAATTGATCTTTCAAAGATCAGAAGCCTATTTTCATCCTGTTTTTTAAAGGCCCATGCTTCTGATCCATAAGTTAAAACAGGACGGACCAAGATTTTGTAGAGGGTGATCTTGGTCCTGTTAGACAGGAACCTGCTTCAAAAATGCTTCGCAAGGCCAAAGTAGCACTGTCTCGCTGTTGCTATCCTTCTGTTGACTTCTATAGAGATGTCGTTTCCAGAGTTGATCTCAGCCTGAGGTAGATAAAGCTACTTACATTTTCAAAATTATATGGTCCAGCCACAAATGGACCAATCCCTGGTCCATCTCCTCCGACTCTCATGTACTTGGTCTTAGCTTCATTAATGTGTAGCCCAAGTTTCTTTGCTGCATCTTCTATGGCCAAGACCGCCTCTCTCAGTGCACGTTCCAATCTAGCAGCAATATCAAAGTCGTCAGCGTATCCCAGAAGCTGAATTGTACCGTTAAAAAGGGTTGCGTGGAGTTGGATTCCGGACATAAGCACCGCTTTCTCTGCTGCAAAGTTAAAGAGAATACAGGCAAGAGCATCCCCCTGCCTCACTCCGCAGTTTGTGCTGAAATAATCTGAGTAGTCATTTCCTACTCGTACTGCACACCTCGAGCCCGACATTGTCATTTTCTCAAGCCGTACCAGCTTGGCTGGGACGTTCATATCTAACAGGGCCTGATAGAGTTCTGGCCGAGTTACACTATCGTAAGCGGCTTTAAAATCAAGAAAGAGGTGGTGGGTAACTATTCTGTACTCTTTGCATTTTTCTAGCATCAGCCTCAGTGAGAATAGTTGGTCCAACGTGGATCTCCACATCTAAACCCCGCTTGATATTTCCCTATCTCCCTCTCGGCATGAGGGACTAGTCTCTCAAATAGGATATTAGAGAGAACTTTATATGCGCACGAGAGGAGCATTATGCCTCTGTAGTTGTCGCAGTCCGACTGGTCCCCCTTCTTGTGCAGTGGGTAGATAATTCCCCTTTTCCACTCATCAGGCATCTTCTCCTCTTCCTATATCTTCAAAATGAGATTATGGAGCTCCTTTCTCACTTCTATTCCTCCATAGCGTATCAGCTCCGCTTGAATTCCATCCAGTCCCGGAGCCTTGTAGTTTTTCAGTTTCACTATGGCTGTCTCCATGTCTTCATCATCCGGTGGCTCGGCATCGTTAGAGAAGTCGTCCTCCTCTCTGGCCATTTCTACTTCAAGGTTCTCTATTTGAAGTGCTCCGCTGAAGTGCCTTGCCCATCTCTTCAGGATTTCCCCTCTCTCCGTCAGCAGGTTTCCCTCATTCTTGCACATAATTACTTTAGGTTTGAAGGCTTAACGGCCCTCATTTACTTTCTGATAGAAGAGGCGAGTGTCACGAGATGTCCTGCGGTCTTCTACGTCCTTCATCCTGTAATTCTCCCAAGCTCTCTTCTTTCTCCTGTGCAATCTCTTTTCCTCCCTTCTTTTATTTCGATATGTCTCCTGTGTTGAACGTGTATGGCGTTGGATGGCCTTCTTATAAGCTTCATTTTTCTTATTTGTTGCCTCGATCCATTCACCATCAAACCAAGGGGACCTCCTGCATCTTATCTGCAATCCAAGGATTTCGATTTAATATTTTAAAACAATTAATAAATAGAACCTAACAATTAGTTTATAAATAAAGCCAAGATCAGTTTTTACAGACAAACAGATACAGCTATCACATATTAGTTAAACACTATCTTTAATTAAAGATAGGGATCTTTCCAAATTAATTTCCTATTCCTCCTTTAAGTTTTAGAAGACTGTATGTTGCGAAACAAAATATCAGTACCCATGCAATGATAGATATAAATCCATTATAAACTACAAGATGAGATAATGTCCAAGCTCTGGTAGCAATAGACCTGTATGCTTTGGTACCTAGGGTCGTTGGAAAAATCCATGCAATTGGTCTTAGGAAATAATGCATTCCCTGTGGTGTCCAAAACATACCTGCAACATTAAGAAGTTAATTATGTAAATGATTTTCACCTTGTGATTACTGGAACTATTAATCCGAAAAAGGGAGAGTAATGGGAATTTTCTAAAATATTGTTAATTGCATCCTATTCATTGTTACTTGACTCAAATGCTTTAGGTTCATATTTCTATAACAACAGATTATTTTTTTCTAAAATTTTACTAAATGTTAATGATAACTTCTTATATAAGTTATGCTGTTTAGCATAATTATTTGAAGTTGGTAAACTTCAATATGTTTCCATGGAAATTAAGCCTCATAAAAACAAGAAAAAATGCATATCTCAGCTTTGGGATTTACTAACGACATACCAAGCGAAAAAATCATTTGTCAGTTTTTTGACTAATCGACTTTTGTCTTTGGAACACAGATTAATTGAATTATTTACTGAATTAAAGAATATGGCTTTGAGTGCAAGGTATTCATCACCCTATGAAGAATTATAAACTGAAGATAAATGAAAAAGATTAAAGGAAATTAGAAGATGTCAAAGAAAGAAGAAAATGTAGTTATCCATTTCAGGATAAATTATAC
Source organism: Euschistus heros (assembly GCA_003667255.2). Classification (NCBI taxonomy): domain Eukaryota; kingdom Metazoa; phylum Arthropoda; class Insecta; order Hemiptera; family Pentatomidae; genus Euschistus; species Euschistus heros. The sequence goes on along the minus strand of RCWM02000288.1, from coordinate 105,489 downwards.
TCAAATTATCCATGAATACCTTATGGAAGAAACCTTTTTGTTGTTAGTGCAATCCTAACATAACCGTGACTCATACTAACTCAGTGTATAGCTGTTGAGCAACTTCAGGTATGATTGGCAAACAAAAAATTAAGACTTCAAAGCAGTAACCTGTACTGCTACAGCCCATGAGGGGTCTTGGGTTAAATACTTGTAAAGAAGTATTGTTCCATGACCAGCCATTGAATAAGGAGGTGAAGTGGTCAGCAATCACACTCAACTGCCAGATTTTCCCCAATTGAGGGTATCCACTTTATAGAGGCTAGGTGTGCCCCAGGAGGTTCTCCAGACCCCAAAGTCGACCCACAGCTGAAGAAAAAGAAAATAAATTTTTTACCTTCAGTCAGACTCGAACTTGAGCCCTATAGCTAGGAAATCAGTGTCTTACTCACTGAGCTACCCATTCCCCCGAAGCAGTAATGATCCTCATTAATTTTTAAGAAGAATTTAAAATTTATAATTTCATAAATAAAAAATGTAAATATAGAATTTGAAATTGTGATTCCAATGTATGATGAGAACTATGTAAAATCATATAACAGCCAATCCATATAAATTATTATTTGAAAAAGAACCTTAAAATTATCAAATATAATGAAAATGGCTAGAGGACAGATTTACTGGAGGTTAAAAAAAAAGCCTTTATGGTTTTGTGCCATGTAGTAGAGCAGGTTTTTTCTAGAGGGATAACTCTTCCTGCATGAGGATAATTTAATTTTAAAAAAGGATGAACAGCAGGACATACAGGAAATAATAGTTTTATACTAACAGATGCCCCTAACCGGTGTCGGTTATATTATTCAACTGATGGTGCATGAAAGGGATTACTCTAATAATTCTATCATATTATAAGAGATCTATCACATTATGCAAAGAAATATTTTTTCCCAGATTATTGGGTTTCAGGAGACTGCTGATCATGAGATCACTCACTCCCTGCATTAGTTATGAGGTACTAAGAGTCCATTTGTCTAGAAAAACAAGACTCTATGTCCTGACAACAAATGATCTTTCACAGCTATTAAAAAAAAATCCATAGTTAGATACGTATGGAAAATATTGGTGGGCCCAGCTCACTGCTATTTTATCTATCCCTATATGAGGCAAGGTTACTGGAGATGTACATGACAAACTATTGGAGGTAGATCTAGGACTTGTTGTAATTGAGAACTAAGAGTCCACAAAGATGAAAAATGGTTGTAGAGCCTGAAAATCCATGTTCCAAGGTACTTATTACACATATCATATATTAATAGTAAGCTTGATCCACAAGTATGCTATATTGTTGTTATGCAAGTATATTGTTTGGTCTAATGTACCCATGAAGTATCAAAGTATAAACTATGTTTCTCTGCCTGGTGTTCACCAATTAGAACCTCTTAATTAGAGTAGTGAATTAAATCTATTACTCTAGAGAATATACTCATTCAATTGTCATATTAAAATGTTTATGTTATTTTACAGACAATATAAATAAAAATTATAAATAATCTAATTATCAAAATACTGCTTTTAAGTAGATACTGTATTCAAAGTGAGTTCTAAGATTAGGATGGTAAATGAACAAAGAACTTTATGTACTTCACCGATTTTTATACAGATTTTTTGTGGTGATTCTATTTTAACAAAAAATCCCATAACTGAATATATTGCACATTCATATATATATATATATATATATATATATATTCACTCAAATATATTTTAAGGCGAAACAATGATTAGTTATATTTCACTCAAAATTTTTAAGAAAATTTTGTGAGTTATATTAATAAAATCTCTTTCAAAACAAAAAACATAAAAATTGGAAAAAATGACAATGATTTTGAAAATGAAAGAAAGGTTCATTGACCTTCTTCCACTCAGTAAACAAAATTGTTTTTTTTTTGTTTTTTTATGATGATAAATTAAACAGTGGGTTTCTTGGTTTACTCAATCAAAATCCATCTTTTTCTATGCTGTATTATCAAAATAATGTGGATCAAAATCGTCTATGGACAGTTTAGTCATTTAAATAATTATAAGTATTAAAAATAGTAATTGATTACAGTGAAAATTAAAATAATATCTTACCACTTAAAGCACAATTGGAGACTAAAACACCAATGATAGTAAAGGCTGCAGGCATATCTTGATCAAATAAAACTCCCACAAAAAGACCTATTATAACATTGCATAAATAAATCCAAGCCATTGAAATTCCTACACCATTAGGAAAGTGATATCAAGAGTTTTTCTGACTCTTTATTTGAGAATTGGGAGCAAAGCCATGAATTACCTTGAACTATAATAATTTCAACAACCATTTATAGCATTTTTTATCATGTACCACTTGATATGATATCCTACAGGTATCAGACAGTTATTATCATAATTAAATTTGGGTTTAAGGAATAAAATTACATTTGATAAATTACAAAATAAAAATAAAAATAAAACATATAAAAGTAAAATAATATTTAAAATATTGAACAATTTTGAATAACTAAACTACCCTTAATTAATACATCATTTTACAGTATTAAAATTTTAAGGATCGATTGTTCATACAATAAAAAATAAAGTTAAAAAAAATTAGCCTGATCAGCTCACAATAGTTTTGTATCATAATAATAATATCATAATACAATTACAGAACAATTAACATTATTTTAAATAAGAAAAAAATTATTCAATTGTGTAACGTTTCTTGGGCTTAGCAATTGTGTTCCTAAATGCAAAAATGGAATATTAAACCTGCATCTTACTAACCTGTTCTAGTGAAAATTAAGATTAGTTATAAATAACAGCCAATAACCCTTGCAAGATAGGATTAAATTGATATCTGCTTTGGGTTAATTTACCACAGAATTACTCCTTTTAGTAATACTTTCACTTTATCGAGAATATTACATTCCCTATGAGAAATCTATCTTGCTATGGACTAACATTGTAGGTATTATATAACTTTAAACTTCAACTTTAAATTTCAAAGTAATTACAAACTCAAGTTTAAGTAACTAATTGTGTCGAAATGAAAAATATGAAGAAAAACATCACTTGGTGAATATATAAAAAGAAAACACGTTGAAAAACTTAATCAAAAAAACATAAAACATTAAAAATGAAAAAAGTCATGATACAATGTTAACCTGTAAACTTAAACAATTACAAAAAAAAAAAAAAAAAAAAAAAAAAAAAAAAAATTAAGAAAGACTTTAAAACAATAGTTATACATAAAAACAGGACAATATATATTTTTTTAAAAACATGCAGCAATGAACATTAAGAAACTTTCCCGACTTGATTGAAACATTGGAAATTTATTCCTGCTGACTCAAAACATATACATTTTGATAATGTTAGATGTTTAAGTTGACTAGGAGAAATATACAAATAAATATATTTCAAACCCATAGTAATTACATTTAATGATATTTCAATTGACGCTATTTTTTCATAAACCCTGTGGCACCTTTCTGAAAAAAATATAGCTTAACTAACAAGTACTTTTGGAATAATCATTAAATCTATAGTAAAAATCAACATTAATTTTTTTTTTTCATGGTTATATATTATTTTAAACATTTAAATAAAATTTAATTAATTTAAATGATAAAAATAAAAATAAAAATAAATCCATACCACTACAACTCATTAAATATTTGGTGGGAAAGTACGATTTCATGACCTATGGTTATAGTATGATGTAATCTGCATCCATACTCAGCCTGTTAGGGTTCACCCAATCTTTTCAAAGCCTTTACTCATTTTATAGTGGCTGAATGAGAACTGGAAAAGTTTTTTTATCATCAACGATTGATCTGCAGCTGATATAACTTAAAATAAATTTTTTCCCTGATGCTAAACTTAAAACTGTGCCATCACACTCATTTAAATTTTAGCTATTATTTTGAAAAGAGGATTAAGACATGATTTTCTTCTATAGTTCCTTTATTTTAGCTAATGTTTCAGCCTTTTATTCCTATTATCAGAGCTAATTTGTCCTTGTGCATTGTGTATATTATTTTTTGTGAATTCATTATTATATTATAGTTACTAAAAAGTAATTCTTACCAAAGCACAGTCCATTAAATCCTACTAAGCAAAGTAGAATAAAAGCCAGTATTGCACTTCCTTCAAATATATAACCATAAATTCCGTAAAGGATTACCACATTGCAGGCAGTCTGCACCAGAAACAGCAATATTGTCATGGCAGTATAAGCACTTAAGATTTCTAAATGAGTAAGTCCTGCAAAAACATATTATTTCTATTATATTTTCATGCTTCCTATTTTTTGAAAATCATTTGATCATTGAGTTTGCACATTAATTTACTTACAATTTTTATTCCTTTATAGTGAATTAATTTTCAATTAAAGCTTGTCATAAATTTTAGTAAAGTCGGCAATAAAAAATATCTTTTCAAAAATAATTTATATTTATTTTAATACCTGACATTTATGTAGATTTTAATTTAAAAACCTCTTCTTAGTTCTTGATTTTGGTATTTTTTAGTAGAATGGAATAGGAAGCAAGTTGGGAGGAATATTGACTAGTGGATTTTTAAAAGGGAATTCAGAATAAGTGTTTATTCCAAATAGCATTCATTTTTTACTTTTGCCCTAAATACCCTCTGTTATACTTTTCTTTATTTTTTTTTGTAATTGAAATAAAAAAAATAAAATAAAATAGAAACTTTACACTTCATTGATTATGTAGATTTTAATTAAAAAACCTCTTCTTAGTTCTTGATTTTGGTATTTTTTTAAAAGGTTTTTTTTTATTTATTGAAATTTACAACTGTATAAAATATATACAACAAGTAAATGTGTTGAAAGTAAATACAATGGCATGTAAATAACATGTGAAGAACTATTCACTAGTAGCACTTCAATAAATTCTACACTAAAAGGTCTCTAGGCCATCTTCTTTTCAGACGCCTCGGAGGATTATCAGGAATGGAATAGGAAGCAAGTTGGGAGACTAGTGGATTTTTAAAAGGGAATTCAGAATAAGTGTTTATTCCAAATAGCATTCATTTTTTACTTTTAAATACCCATATATTTGTAATTGAAAAAAAATAAATAAAATAAAATAGAAACTTTACACTTCATTGATTTCATAAAATAAGTGATTGTTAACAGTTAGTAAACTTCCTTAAGGGTCTGCTGTAAAAATTATATCTTTGAGATTTTTCTAATCAACTGCACAATGAATTTTATTTACCCAATATTAATGCAAATGAGCAACATTTAAGAAAATTGTACTTAGTATTGACTTTATAGTTATGCATAATTTCGCATTTTTGAAATACATATATAATGTTAAGTTATCTCTACAAGTTTAATTTTATTTAATATTAATATTTTCTTTGATAAAATATTAATTCAATTTTATAAATTACCTGATATCAAGCTTCTTTCAATTATACCACTCCTTTTATCTTGAAGTATCAGTATTACATAGGCTACAGGTAAAAAAAAAATTCCATTCTGAAACAAATATTAGTCCTTTGATACAATATCACTTGATTTATTATAATTAAAATAAATGTCTTGCAATATAAATATCTGTTAACTTATTTCAAATATTTAGTAAATTAGAATAAACAATTTTTAAAAATTAGAAATGTTTAGAAAATACTGTCAATTTTACTACTATAGTAAAATGAAAAAAAGAAAATAATTTAATATGTGCAAAAATATCAAAATTACTGAGGTAAAAGATCCTCTAACGTAATACTAATTTTAAACTCTTTTAATAAAAAATTAAATTTAATGGAAGTCTGTATTTCTTGATTTTTATTCTCTAGTATTGTTACCTAAATGCTAATTCTTCACAAGGTATTGTTATTATTTGTTGAGAAGAAAATTATGTTTAAGGCATAACTGTTCTGCATATCTCATGAAACTCTCATGGGAAATGACCAAATTTTTTATTGAATCCCTCTTATCTAGAATTCCTAGAAACACTTATGTGGTTAAAATGGATATATATATATATATATATATATATATATATATATATATATATATATATATATATATATATTTTTTTTTTTTTTTTTTTTTTTTTTTTTCAAAGCCATAATTAGGATTAATTCATTAGGTCATTTCTCTCCAGTTTTTCCTCAGATTCAATGGCCAATTTTCTATATTAGTCCTATAAAGTCATCCTTTCTCTAATTGTTTAAGAACTATATAGCCAACTCTCTCCTGGAAACTCATTATCGCACAAATCTCCTGACAGTTATAATTGACTTGCCATGAAATATATATAGTTTATCATTTTAAGATATACAAAATAAAATAAATAATCTAAAACTTTTTTTATTAATGATAATACTCTCTGGTAAAACTTTTGGAAAATGTAAAACACAATGCTTAGAATTGTCTTAGAGAATCCACTTTTCATTACAAGTAAATATTCTGTCAAGAAAAAGTTTGATTTTGTTTTGGCAAAGAAGTAAAGTGCAAGCTTCATAATAATGATTTTGTTGGCATTCAGATAATGCATGAGGTACTCCAAGTTTCTAACGTTTTTAACTTTCTGATTGCCTTGAGATGGTCAGCATTGGTTGATTTGCCACTACACATTATAATAGAAAAAACATCAACTTTTGAGAGTTTGGGGTTTTTATTTTGAAAAATTAATTTTATAAGAAAGCAAGATCATCTAAATCACAAAATACATTTTAAGCTTATAGTTTCAATTGAAAATTGTACTGCTTCTCTTATTCAGTTCTCTGATTTCAGTAATCAATATTATTGCTTGGAGAGCATTTTTAAGTATACATACATTGACATTGTTTTGCAATACTATTCATATTAGCATTAATTAAATTAATTGTATTTACAGCTTATTTTTAAAACTGAAAAAAACATTATACTGAATAAAAGTTCATACATTAATATGATACCAGGTACTTTGAATTCACTGAATTCGGTTACATAGCTCCATATACTGCTTCATTATACTGTGAATAAATATATCTTGCATTTATAAAAATATAATTTATTTTATAGCACATTATTTATATTTTGTGAAATAATTGTATTACCTTTATTGGCAATAGACTATGACTTACTGGCCATTGGCATGTTTGTGATATTTTTTTCAAATGGTCAAAAAATGTGAAGTATATAGTATTTTTCAAAAAATCTCCAATAACTTTATCTGAAAAAGTGACATCCAAAATTTTAATTGAGATATTTATATTCAACACAGATTGAGCATTAAAATGAATAAATTATTACTTGTGTCAACCCAAACTTTTACTTCACTTTGTTCAACTGCAGTTTCAGAAGTGCTCATACCCACATATAATCTCTCTTGTAGAGATTCAGTAAAATTTTCTGGAATGTGCATAAAGCCATGGATCTTATTCCCAACTACATTCTTAAAAGCAGTATCTGTATCATTATAGGGTACCTGAAATTTTAAGTATTTTATGAGTGTTAAAAAAAAATAATAAATAAAAAAAATTATGTGTATATTTATATATTTAAAAGTTATGATAATGTAAGTAAAAGTATTGTTCTGGCCGATAAACAATGCAAGACTCTTCATTGAGTGGTAACTTCCCCCTTTTTTTTCTGTGAAATACAAGGCCTAAGAGACCTTTGATGTACCTACTATGTAAATTTTGTATAGGCCTGCCAGGCCTATAGTGTTACTTAACAGTAAGTTGGTCTTAAAAGCCTGTAATATTTTTTTTTATTACGACCAAATCATTTTAATATATAATATATTTTATCTGTTTTTAAGCCTAATAAACATCCGCTTCATAGTTCATTCATTCATTTCATAATAAAATAATGTTATATGAAATCCGGATATGAAATACCAAAATCGTTGTTACCCTACTACTCATTGTTTATTTTTAGAAATAATGCTAACTGCAGTTTCTTATATCCCGACGAAAAACCCTCTGCAATGACAATGCCATCAACGAACACTCCAAGTCAGAAATCATTTTAAATTATATATAACCAAAAATAAAAAAAATGCGCTGTTTACTCATTCGACCAGATGTGCCAATAAATGAACTGTGGAAGAAAAACAAAGCGCTGGCCGGTTTGCATATTTTATAATATGCTAAATATAGCAAGCATAAATGCTTTCATTGTTTATCAATTTAATTTTTTCAAGTGGAATAAAAATGTCCCCAAAAAAAGACCTCTTTCTCGATTTGACTTCATGATAAAACTGGCTAAAGAATTATTTGAAGTGTTGATGCACAAACGACTCCAATTACCACTTTCGAAAGCATTGAAGAGCGATATTCATAAAACACTAAAAATAGAGAAGTGGCAAAAACAAGTAATCAGGTTGTCAAAAATGAGAGTCTAAGATCTTACTGCTCATTCTGTAGCTATAAAATTAAAAGAAAATCCAAAATGATGTGTGACAGTTTTGGGAAACCTATTTGCGGAGAGCACAAAAAAATGTGTCCACATTGTACATAAAATCTAAATAAATGATATTTTTCGACTAAATTGAGGCAAATTTTAAATAGCAAATGACTGAAATAAGATAAAATGTTAATTTTATCAGATATGCAAATTTTATAAGATAAAATGTTAATTTCTGAAATTATTTTGTTTATTTTCCTTGTCCAGTAGTAATAATAATAGTAATAACAAAGTAACAATAAGCTTGATCAATATGAAAAGTGCTTGACTTTTAGAAAGTAAATTATTTTTGGAATATTAATCTCAATGGGCCTAAAAAGCCTAGCATGTCCTGTAGTGGTTAAAATAAAGGGTGTTACTGACAGGGTTAAGTAAAGGTAAGGCTAGTTTACTTGTTCTTCTAGTAGGTATGAATGAAGGTGATCATAGTCTTCTTGTTCTCTCTTCCATTCTAGTTCTTTATACCTTTCAGCATCGAGCTGCATCTACCTATGATCTCTATCTCTTGCAGTGACCTTCAGCATGGTGCACCCTCTACCTTAATCAAACCTAGTTTCCATAGTGTATTATTTATTACAAGTAGAGGCTTCAAAATTGTTGGATACTATTTTGAGCTTTAAAATTTAAGGAGATTAAATATTACCACTTCTTGTGATAAATAATATTCTAGTTACCCCAAATGTAAATCAGATATATTTTTTTTTTTTTTTTCATTTTAGAGACTTCATGATTATTTGTTAATATTTTATATAAATCTTTAAAATATGCTTACTTTTCACTTACCACAATAATATCTTGTTTCTCTAGGAGAGATAGGTACCCACAAAATGCTGGAAAACAGGTAAGATTTGAAAATTTATTACAGTTTCCATGTTGTAGTGATAACTCTTCATTCACAATACCTACTATTAAACCACGGGGTGATCATCCTAATGAATATTGAAATATCAAGCATGTTGATATTGGAAGAAAGAACTACAAAAACCATCCTCTAGAACAGCAGACATATTTTTTGTCATGACATTATTGAATTATTATGCATCATATTATAAGTTACTAAGTAATATGCACTTTTTAAGTACTTACAAAGAACTATATTTCAAATCATATAAATTTTTCAAAAAATATCCGATGAAACCATAAAATGAGATCAGTTTTTTATCCTGAAGAGGTGGCTTTGGTTTTACTGATGGTTTCGGAATTATATCTCTCTGTAATAAAAAACCAACAATATAATAAACCAATAAAATTACATTTTAAAAACTGTACTAAATTTTCTTTTATTATTACAAATAGAGATCCCTTTATATTTAATGAATACCATTTAAGAAGTAATAAAATTATTATCAATGTATAATTAATATTCTTTTTAAATTAATACAGAGCTCAGTAATATTTTAAGCCATGATTAATGAAACGTTTTTGACTTTACTAAGCGCTCTGAGTGTTTAAAGCTTACCTCAATAGCATGATCTTCTGCTTCTTGGATGTAGCTTAGTTTAACAAATACATCCTCAAGGTTGTTAGAACCATACTGATTCATATGGCTCTGATCGACAGTGCTTCACCTTCCATGACTAGAACTCCTCCCCTCATCATTCCAACCTAAAATCGATTTAGTGTAAAAAAATTTTTTTAAAAATATAATAATAAACATTCAATAACTCAAAATAATTAAAGCAAAGAACATTTAGATCAGTGAACAATATGGATAAATGTTAGGAAAGTAATGCTATTAGCTTCATGATCAAGACAATTAAAAAACAATTTTTCATAAGAAAAAATATTTTTACAAAAGATGATTGTTGATAAATTGATTTATTTATTGCTTTTGTAAAAATTAATCTGGAAGTTTATTTTGTTAAAATATTATAAGTATTTCGAGTTTTTGGTCATTATTATTTTTAAGGTCTACCTTTTAACAGGAAATTTATATATGTTACATTATAATTAACCTGAAATGATTTCTATTTTTAAAGCATTCATTTCAAATTAAATACTAAAGTTAAACTCAAATTAAAAATTGAACTGTAATTCTTTGATCAAAAAGTTTATACTAGTTGGAAAAAAAAAAAACAAAAAATTAATATATGGGGCATAGTTACTTACTTTTTAACTCCTGAATAATTCTTATTTATACAATTTAATTGCATTATCAAAATGTCTCCAAAAGCACTCTTAATTTTGAAAATAAAAAAAATGATGTTTACTATCAGTGAAATTTAACATGTAATGTAATAATCTGATTTACCTCCCAAAGATATTATTTTATTTTATATGATTTATTAATTTCGTTTATGAATGATGATTAAATATTTTAGAGGAGTAGAAATAAAATCTTTATTATTAATCAATCATTTTTCATTCTTTATGTGGTTCAATGACCATAATTCTAAAATACATCCATACTTAAATCCCATCGGTCACAAAGTATCAGAGTTTATAGTAACATGTTTGTTTCTTTTAATCGTACAATTCAATTTTTATATAGATCTGCAAGATTCAGTGAGAAAAAATATGATTACATAATTTGGATTGGTCGTTTTTTGTTCATTATTGTAGGCTGTTGATTGATCAAATAATGATGCATTTACTACTGTCTTGACAGCACATTATTCAAAAGTTCCTCTCATCCAAAAAAAAAAAAAAAAATCGTTGAACGCGGCAAATGATCACTGTAACTGTTAATTAATCTCCTATAGAAAATTTTGAAAACTAATGATGAATGCTGCAATCATCATAATTCCCTTCATCAACAGCTTGATTGGTATTCCTTGCTTTAAGGATTAGTAAGGTCTTATTCATAAAATGTAAATATTTTGCCAGGAATTAATAGAGCATCCTGAACATTAATATCGAAAAAATTATAAAATCATATTATTTTCTTTTATTGTAAGTTTTTGGTCTTAAGTTACATTTAATGTATTTATAAAAAAGTGCATGGTATTATGTTATCACTGTTTAATCTGATGCCAACAAACTTTTCATGCTAATTCACTAAAAGTTCAAAACAGGAAATAAAAACTGTTTATTGTATGATAATATAAGAAGATATAATTTTTAATGATTACATACCTGATTGAAATACTAATTTAAAAAAATAAGTTTTTTATAAAATCTTTAAAATATTTTATAAAAATTTGATTCTAACTGCAATATTGATTAATTATTATATTAGAAATCATATTTTTTTTTTAAACCAAGGAATCTGTATCGAGAATTGAGAATTTATTATATTTACCTCCTGATTGTCTCTTAGAATATTATTAAAAATAGACTATAAAAACAGAATTGTTTTTAATCAAGCTTATAAATTACTACACACATCACATACAGTATACCATATAGAAAATACATATCATCTCTTGTTAAACAACAAGAGATAAACACGTCCATAATTAAATAAAAATTAAATAATAATCTCCTGACCAATAGTACAATCGTGAATATTATTTATGTTGCATGCAAACTCATAATTTTCGCTCACTGATAGACAGCCTCGAAACGAATATTATGAGGGTTGTTAAGTGATTCCAATTTTTGGCTACCTATAAATAACACCTATACCACCTATGTATTTATACACTGCAACCTACTCATCCAAATTAGCATGTTAACTGAAAACTACCTTTAGCACCTAGAATTATTATTGTCAAATCCTTTAGATTGCTTTAACACATTTGATATTGGACGTACGATATTTAAATTTGGATGTTTATGGCCCAGTGTTTTGATACTTAAGGATTCTCGTAACCAGTTCCATTACGCCCTGGCAAATTGAAATTTATATCGTGGTGGACTAATGGAATGAATCTCGTACCTTCCCACTTTGGCTAGAATATGATGGTAACTTATTGGAAAATCCATCCTTCCTGCTTAGTTGGAGTGCATGATGACCTTAAGCTTCAGCAAACAATATTCAAACGAAGGAAAAATTGAAACATTTTATAACATGAATATTATGAAAATATTCAATCAAAGGGAAATAAATATATTTTAGCCAAAGTTTTATTAAATGATCATAGAGTTAATATTGGTCGAGCTATTAAATTCCTTGATATAGGTAGCTACTAATTGTAAGATTATCCGCCTTAGAAAACTTACGATTTTGAGTTTGAGATTGTTCTAGGGGATCTATTCCAAGGATTTAATTCTGATAATGGTGTTTAATTACCTAGCTTGTCCAGTCTCCGATATTTTCACGTTTTTACAATATTCGATGAACTTATAACAGTTATTGATACATACTAGCAGAAAACTCTTTAATTTGCTTGGAAACTCTTGAATTTTGGGGTTTGTTAATGACCTCGAGATTAAAAGTTTCAGTAAAAGTTTTCCTTGTCCTGCTGACAGGAATCCGGACTTCCTGTTATTATTTCTGAGAACAAATAAAAAATGTCTGGTCCAACCAAGATTTGCTACAGTTCAATTAGGATTCCGGAAGTGAGCTGTTTATATTAGAAAGGTAAGTGTGGGTTGAAAAATATCAATTTTTTTTAAACCTTTTTAGCATTATATTAGCATTTATAAACATAAAAGTTTTCTAATGTTAAAGCACGGTTTAGTTTCTTCATACAGACTGTTAGCTATTTTTACTAACAAGAAATCATTTAACTGTTACTATAAAAAAACTGTCCTGCAATACCAGAGGCTGTATATATATTCCTTCATTATAATATTTAACGGTACATTAATTTTCATTTAATTAATAACCCTTAATCATACATCAGCTTTGTATACTCTGATATATTTACACTATGAAAAAACAAACAATTCTTATGCCCTCAGCCGGACTTGAACTCGGCCAAATAATAAATGTTCAGTGCCTCATCCATTGATCCACCACTCCCCCATTTACACGATTCAATTTAATATTGCTAATCCGATCTCCGTTACACTCTCTATCTAATTGCTCTTTCTACTTTCCGAGTTCACTTCTTCAATAATATCATGATGAACCATTTTTCTGCTATGAACAGCCTATCCTCTCTTTGTCTATATTTGTAAATGTGTTCAGTTCTTCTATTCTGCGCGACAAACCATTGCTGCTCTCACTGATCTCAAGCAACTTCCGTTAATTTAATCGTTGATATGCAATCGCCCTCCAATTTGGAGTAAATCTTCTCCAACATCTTCCACCCATCTAAGCTTCGCGTGGCTTCTTTCCTTGATGTGTTCATTACTTTTCATTTTGATGTAAACAATCTTGGTTTATAGTTTTGATTGATATAATTGATGAGATTCTTGTAGATTGCACCTATTGGCTAATAATATTCACCTCCTTATCTCGGCTTGAACCGTGTTACTTGAATTATTGGAACACTAACTTCTTCTTCTTCTTCTTTTCCTTCCTCCTCAGTGCCTCTTAGCGAGGAGGTGCCTCGATCCAAGAAATTCAACTATCCCGGTCCTTCGCCAATGTCTTCATAGGATCCAACCGCTTTCCTCTTTTTTTTTGAGCCATACTATCCAACCATGACATCCTTGGCCTGCCTCTTGGTCTTTTGCCAGTTGGTCTGGCTTCGAAGAACTTGCGTGGTCCGCGATCTTTTTCCATTCGGCACACATGTCCGAACCACTTTAGCTGCCTCTCCTCTATAATTTCTGTTAGTGCTTTCACCCCTAGCTCCTCTCTTATTCTGCTATTCCTGACATGTTCCCTCCATGTTCGGCCGGCAACTCTCCTTAGATATTTCATTTCTGATGCGGTGATTCTGCTCTTCAATCGGTCGAGAAGGACCCAGCTCTAACTTCCGTATAGTAGGGTGGGAAGGTAAATTGCATTAAGAATGTGCAGTTTTACCTTTTTGTCAACTTCACGTTTCCCAACAACAGTATTGTAGGTTTGGTAATATACGTTGCAATATATTACACAAACTAATTAATTATTTAACTAGATATCGTATATTTATTAAATAAATATTATATGAACAAATATACTTTTGTAATTCTATTTACAAGAACAAATTTATTGTGTACGATTACTTTATTTTAGTAGGTATTCTGTAAGACTAAATGTCTTCTCCATGGTATTATAGTGTTTTATTTTGGCATTCCGGGATAAGCACTTCCTGTTGTTAGTGTTTTTGTCAAGCCATATGCTCTCTCAATTTTTGAGATCTGACCTTCTATTGCATCATTCTCTAGCCCGTTCGATTGTATGGCCTTACTAAGTTACTTGAACTTTATGACCCTTTTGATTCGCTTTATCTCTGTTTCCACAAAGTGTGGCTCATCTTTGGAATTCAGCATGAATTTCTTTTTTTCTCCTATTTGGTCCCTCATGATCCTCAGTCCTATTTGGCTTGCGATTCTTTCCAGAAGATTAAGTTGAATGGTTGCGACCTCGGGACTTTCCGACCGAACAGCGAAGTCATTCGCAAAAGCAAGGCAATTGACTTTAATCTCTCCTGATTTTATTCCTGGTCAGATCGGATTTATCCTTTGACGTTCAAGTCCGTAGTTCCAAACTTTCCCAATCGTTTCGAAGACACAATTGAATAGGAGCAGTGATAGTCCCCTACCTTGCCTTACACCTTTCTTGGTTTCAAACGGTTGTGACAAATACACCGAGAATTTCACCCTGGAAGTTGTATCTGTTAGGGCCTCTTGGATTACTTGCCAGTTCTGTTTTGACTCCAAATGCTTTAATGATCTTAATCAAGGTTTCTCTATCCACCGAATCGAAGGCTCTCTTGAATTCTATAAACGACACCACAATTTTGAAAACATGGCCTTTATTGATTATACTTTTTATTTTAAACTCATCTTTACAGTTTGTTATTTAATCTAGGAATAGGAAATCTATAGTCTTTTGTAATTAATTGGGAGCTTTGAACGTTTGTCTAATAAATGTTAAAGTAATCTGTAACGACGGGCAGTTTCTTGTCTTTTTAGAGAGTATGTGGATTCCAATTAAAACGTTTGTCCAAGTGGAGTCCTTGGTACAGATCTGTTCAACATGGATTAATGGAATATCATTGAAGGATACTGTAGGACAGGAAGTCGTAGGTTTACGACGATTCATAATATTAACCAAAAATATATTCAATAGTTTCTACAACACTGAATCAAGAACTTAACCTACCATTTGTTTTTTTTTACATTTTTGGTTTTGTTTCATAATTAAATTATATTAATTCTTAATTGAAAAGTAATATAAAGTTTATAACACAAAAAGGAACTTGCTTAGCAATTTACATACGTGTTTGTTTACAATTAGGAGTTAGATATTTTCGTGTTACATATATAAGTCCATAAACAGAATATCGTTTTTGGCATGACTGATTTCCGAATTTCGTAATTAATTATCCAAGCTAAGTAAGGTAAATTGCTTACATTTGCTTTATGTTTCTTTAAAAAACACTCCGTTACACACCGGATCTTTTGCAAAAAAAAAAAAAGAATAAAACATATAAGATACTGCTGGCTATAAAGCTACAAACGAAGCAACTCGAACATTGCCGATGTCAACCGTATTCTAATATCATCTCTCATCTCTTAATGAGTATCTCATTAAAAGTATTTGAATTGATTATTTTTGTCATGACCCAATTTTTTACTAGAAGAGCTCTTTAATTATGATTAATATTACAACAATTATATCAGGAGTTGAATAATTATAAAGATAACCTATTTAATATAATCCTGTAATTACGGTTTTAAATTAGAAAATTATAATTTTCTTTAAGTATTATTGTACCGATTTTGTTTTCTTAATTTTTCGAGGATATGTTTGTACTACGGATAATTGACTGTCACTAACACGCCATTAAATAGTTTTCGCATGTGTTATTACTAGGCTTATAAATTTCACGTCATTATCTCACATTGCTCTCAGTTAGTTTGATGGTTGGCCGCTCAATCATCAACCGCGTTCTAGCGATGGCAGTGACGGTCCTAGCACAAAAAATAAATTAAATCAAGTAATAATAGTTCTTTCACCTACAGGGCAGTATTACAAATCCGTATTTCCTAGTGTCTCATGGAGGCCATAGTTTTGAAACATCAATTTAAATAAACAGGAAATAAAAACATGTAGATTACGGTCGAATCACGGTTTATGAAACAAATGCTTGCCCCGTATCGGAATTTCGAAATCGGCAGCATACCAAAACTACTATAAACCATATCGTTAGCCATATACTACCTCATAGAAAAAAACTCTTACAAAACCTTAAGAATAACATTCCATATAAAGAAATAATTTCACTAGGCAAAAGAGATGAGATAAGATGCATATCAAATTATTTATTTTTATTTATTTATCGATCAAATTATTTTAAATTAATAAAAATAAAAAAATCATTTAAAATATAATTTTGTAAATATTTTTCATTATTTTTTACAAAACTAATTAGGTAACCAAATTGATCATATCTGGCTGTATCTATTCGATGCCAATAAATTAAGCAAAATAAATAAAAATAAAATAATAATAGTTCAAAATATTTCCTAAAAGAAAGTTGTAAGATAATTTCGATAAAGAGAGCATACCGCCTTTCTTGGAGAAAAATTGAAACCTTCAACTAATTCTAGCCTTGACGGTTAATATTTATGATGGTATTGAAAAAATAATGATCTAATAAAATGAAACACACGGTACTTAAGTATTTCTGGCCTATGGATTATCGATAATAGTAATCTGCGGTGTTGTAAAATAAGTAAAAATCAATGAATAGCAATTAAATACAAATATCCATTCCAGAAATTGCATCAACGACCAAAAAAATCAAAAATTTTAATTGAGGTTGTATGAGCCAAGGTTTCTTTTTTTTAGTTTGTTTATTTTGATTTTGGCGTAATTATTCATTTATAGAGCCAGAAATTATTAATCGGCGTTTGTGTTTTTATTTTAACGCAAATAAACAAAAAAGCTTAATTACTTTGATGGTCTGATTTACTTCTTGTAACGTTGTATCTATATTTTTCTGCCATTCACTCATTGTTTTAAATTGATTTAATCTTTAACTATACTCTTTTATTTGTATATTTTGTTATTATTATTTTTTTTTTTTTGGATCCTAACGTACTTTAATTAATAATGTCAAATAGGAGAGAAAGTATGTGATATTCTATTAGTTACCTTTTTTTTTTTTTTTTTTTTTTTTTTTTTTTTTTTTTTTTTTTTTTTTTTTTTTTTTTTTTTTTTTTTTTTTCTCCTCCCTTCCTTGCCTTTTCAGGCATACGGGGTTTTGGCAGCAGCGGGTTCAACATATGGGTTTTATGTATGCCGCTGCTGCCAATAAAACTCTTTATTTACAATTTTTGTTTTTATTTTATTTACATTATAAATGAGGCTTCATTTATTTAGGGGGTACAATCCTATGGTGCGGCCCGGCCATGCTTTGCACGCCTTAGCGACCGCACCTTCTTTTATTTCCTATGGTGCGGCCCGGCCATGCTTTGCACGCCTTAGCGACCGCACCTTCTTTTATTTCCTGTGGTGCGGCCCGGCCATGCATAGCACGCCTTAGCGACCGCACCTTTATCCTTTTATACTGACCGACGGTAATTCTATTAGTTACCAACCAATTCTAGTCAAAATGGGTAGTCCGAGATTTTTTTTCCAGAATCCACCATGAACTAAATGTCAACTAATCCATCGTGGATCCTAATTGTTGCCTTAGTATTCAAATGTTCAAGTGCTTAACTAACATTTTCTCATTTCAGATGTAAGTTATGCTGTATTATCTTTTTCCGTTATTATTTTTTCAACGAATTCTTTCTTTTTTTTGTTACTTATATTTTTATGTATGCTCTCCTCATTCATATATTTGTGGTATGCTTTTATGGCATAGATTTTAAATACATTTTAAATAAAACATTCATGTGGGATTATCATACAAATACGAAAATAAATAATAACTTTCACTCAGCAGATTCACGGAATGTCTTTGTTATAAACGACAGGTGTGGAAAAAAAAATATTATTCAGCTATGTGTCATTAACCGTTATGTTAATAATAAAGCTTACAATATTTATACAATTTTTTTAATAGTTAGGCATTATGTATTTTTTTTAATATACACAAATTAAAATACCTCACAGTGGACCAACTAACGTAACCCAGTTAAACAAAATTTAGAAACTCCATAATCTTATAGGAAATTACGTGTAGATTACGAATACATCCATTTTGTGGGCCTTGATTGAAACTCAGTTTAACAGTGCTTAAAAAAGGGGAGACACATATTTTACATCGTTATTTTTTAAGTAAATAATAAACCAATATAAATCGCCATTGTTATCTATTCTTAACCAATTCACCAAATTTTTAAGATTTTAAATTATACGACAAGCAACATTATTTCAAAATTACTAGGCTTATGAAGAGGCAATAAAGTATCATTCCTCATTCTTGTCTTGCTTTTCATTCTTCAAGAAGAATGATTCAAGTATTCTTATTTATTTATTTATAGATAAATATAAAATATTAAAAAAAATATTTAATGGGTATTTGTCTATAGATTCACATAAATATTAATTATAAAAAAAAAAACAATACCTTTGAGCCATTGTTAAAAGTCACTTTCATAATCTTTTCAAGTGCCACTACTTGTGACAGTGTCCAAATCACTGCTTATTTCTCCCTTCGATGGATTTTGTGTCGATTGTCGAATGTCCAACAACGAAAGAACTTCTTACGGTAATGCTGTTGGCTTCCTTTTTGGCGTATTTAACTCAGGCTATAGGATCAGAGGTCACTAAAAGTAGTCATTCGTTTCTACTCGAGAGAACGTTTTTGTGGTGCTCTCGAAACGCATGAAATTCCTTGTTCCTCGCATCCTAAGCCTCCTTTTATAGTTAACCAATTAACTATACCAATGAAATAAAATTTAACGTGAAAGATAAGGTCTCCTCGATTCAACCAGTTACCGTATTAAAAGCGCATAATCATTTGTTTCCATACGGCTTCAGTTTTTCTTCTAATTTGGTCGAAAAATGGCCAATTTATGTTTTACTTCTCTGAATGACTCTGTCTGTGCTGTTTCTAAGTTATATTTCGATTCTAGAAATATAAACAACTTGTTGCCTCTTGTTGATTTAATATTTTTTTGCCATTTTTGAAACTACTAAATAATACTATAAACTACTATTCCACTAATAAACTGACCGTATTTTCTAAAAAGTATATAAAAAAAACAATAGATGTGCTGATTTTTGCTAGGTGATTCAATTCATTTTTAAAAGGTTTTATCTGTCAGATAAAGGCAGAGTGAATGCGGAAGCATGCGGTGGCATAAAAAAAAAAAAAAAAAAAAAAAAAAAAAAAAAAAAAAAAAAAAAAAAAAAAAAAAAAAAAAAAAAAAAAAAAAAAAAAAAAAAAAAAAAAAAATAAATAAATAAATAAAAATGGAGTACCGAAAATTTATATATTATTTATATACAAAGAGCTCTTTATATACTTTATAAAGAGAACCAACATATCTTGGGCTTCAGTATGTATGTAGTGATAATAATACAAACAAAAAAAGGAAACAATCCTACACTTCGGCGATATTTCGAGTATTACTGAATAAATTCATTTTACTTCATTGTAGGACTTTTGGAGTATTAATTCTCACCTGTAAAAGCATTCCAATCAAAACAAACCTTTATTTTTTACTCTCCAGACAATAGTTCACATACATGCAACATGAATTTTGTCCCCCTGGAGTCAGGTTTCGTTTTACTGTGAACCGCAGTAAGTTCCTCCCAGCTGAGATGCTAGGGCACTCATATTTATAGTGGCAAACTGGAGCAACTTGAGGTGAGTAACCCTTCCTAGACTGCCTCAGTGTGATTTCACAAACAAAGAATATTAGCATAAAGAGCAGATGGTGAGACTGCGTTAAATTATTCAGACTCGATTTACTGAATAAACGCCAACCTGCTTTAAAAATTAGAAAAAGGTTTGATACCGTACTTTATGTACCAATTTTAATTTTAAAGAATACAACTCCCATTATATAATTTTATTTTTATATAACAACCAACGTTATTGAAACTGAATATCCTAAACTTCTACTTGAGACTTAAAATACTACGTCAAACCAAATGTTTAACAAGGATTGTTTTAAATAAAAAAAAAAGTCGCTGTGTATATTTCTTAGAGAATATTCATTTATGTGGAACTAAATGGAATATAATTAGGAGAGATTTACATTTTAAAGTACGTCGATTTTAATATTTATTCTAAAAATAAAATAACCAAATTTTAGAACGGTAAAAACATTTTAGTAGGGTTGTAATAAGTATTTAATAAACCCAAGTTTAAAAATTAAAATGCAATAGGAAAAAAAAAATTTTTTGGTTAAAACTGGCAGAACTAGAAATAAATAATAATGATATGTTTAAAACATAATTAGTGTTTACAAGGGCGATGCTTGGACTATTATATAATATATAATTAAGCCTAGTCTCTGTCGATTTGTCGGTACATGTGTTTGCTCTATTGTATAATTTCTTTAATTTAAAACTAATAACTATATAAGTAACTATTCCTACGAACAACAGATTTATATTGGACATGATAAAAATTTAGTTTCTAAAATTCAGTTCCCTGTAAACTATATAAACTGATATAGCTGAATCCCGATTTTGTTTCAAATACTTTTAGTTTCGAGAAGGGTTAATATTTTGAGGGCATGAATTTAGGTTTCTTTTTGAGGATTTTTATACAGCCTTCAGTTTGTATATATCGAAGTTTCTGTTAGAAAATAGATCAACCTTTTTTTAATCCTATAAATAATCATCATGTTCACTAGAAAATTCTGTGTAAAAAACGACAGTGATAAATGAAAATTAAATCGAGTTTTATTGCTAATAAATTTATTTCTGAAATAAATAGTACCACTCCAATTAAAGTAAATTGCATACATTAGAACCTGTAATCTATGAAATGTGGCTAGGAGGTGACGGAATTACGCACGCTAGTTTGAATTTCAAAATGACTTAAACGGTTCCTCTCCTCCGTTGTTTTCTTCGCCAGAAAACTTCAATTCAGTGTTGTTGTTTTTTTTGTTTTGTTTTTTGGCACTAAAAACAAATATATCATTTTTGTGTATGTTGCCCAATTAATTTTACTGGGTCACCCAAAAAATGACTGTTCAATCATGATAATGTAGATATTAAAAGTTTTTTGGTGTCTATCTAAAAATCTAAAAGTCTATCTTACTCATTTAAAATATTTTATTAAATATTTGACAGAAAAATAATAATAATAAAAACAATACATATAAACATTTAAAATTTTCAATTGTTTACTTTAAAATTAACATAAAAGAGGTTAACAAAATGTGTATATGATTTTTAAAACTCGGTATATGAAATAATATTTTCAACAGTTTTTGATTTTTCTCTCAGCTCATCCAGGAAGATAAAAAACAAACCAAAAAAAAAACGTATTTATTAATTTTTCGATGTAGAATCACCAAAAAAAAAATTAATCACTTGTTATAAATGTAAAACTGGTTCGGGATTGGTTGTTATAATTGATCGAAACCGGTTATTATCACCATGTATTTTATTTTGATTCCACAGTTATAGCATCATTATTCTAATTGAAGCATAAAAACGTTTATAAATGAAACGACGGCCCTCACACAATACGCTGATCAGAGCTACGTTAGATCCACTACCGCTAATAATGAGTGTACACTAGTACACTCACACTAGTACAGTAGTGTACACTAGTACACTATTAGTACTAAGACACTAATAACATAAATTGTTACAACACAAAAAAAAAAAGTAATTAATTTAAAATTTAGTATACAGTTATAGGGCTAACTTTCTCCTGTCCAGTATTATCATAAGTATTGTGGAGAAGGAAGATTTGAAAAAATCATTTATTTTAAGAATTAAAAGTTGTTTGTAATTATAATTGAAAATACTAGTTATCTAAAGTTTGCCAAAATAATAGTATCGAATTATTAAAAAAACGTACGACATTAAAGCCGATAAGAACATCTATTTTGCTCTTAATGACAGAAATCACTTTTTCAATATATATATTTTTTAAGTAACGTGCCATTGATTTCAAACATTTTAAAAAATTAAATTTACTCACCTCTATTTGATTAGTGCCACTTAGCAGTAAGACGACTCTTAATTAAAGGATAGTGTCAGATATCCTAATTGTTGATCTGCGTGCCGGGTTGAGTGTGCGTCCTGAACAAACGTGCCCTTTGGGCTGAAACACAACCTGTTCCTACAACTGTAGGGCTGCCTCGGCTAGTACAAGGACGAATCCCTGGGGCCATCCTGGGAACAAACTATTCCCGAAATAAATTTTATTAACTTGGCATTTATCAAGATATAAATGATTATTTGTTAATATAATAAAATGTAGGATACTGTGATGTATGAAAATTAATACAATTATGTATACGTATATACCTGTATATATAAGTGTCGGTACCTGAATGTTTAGATTCCTGATACCGATACTGATACCAAAAATTTATTCTCTATTCTAGGTAACGATACCTAGGTTTAAAAATAAATTACTATTGTATAATCTAATTACAACAGCAAACCAGATGTACTGGAAAAACGATAATTATATAAGAAATAAATTTGTTAAAACCAAATAGCATTTTATTTTCAACAGATAATATATAAATTAACGTAGAGTCCAGTAAATCTACTAAAAAATAAATCATTTTAAAAATTCTTATTTGAGTCGATTTGTTAATCATATTTGAGTTCACATTCTTAATTCTGGGGTGACAAAAATATCTTTAGAAAACAAAACCGTACGAAGAAAAATTGGTCTGTTATTGAAGATAGAAACCATGGTCTATGGAACCACAGAATACGTAAAGGAGTAGAAGCGGCAATGCAAGGGAAAAAGTGGCACAAGCTACCCCCACTCCACCCGCCCCCTCAGTACACGACGGCCTCACTGTTCTCCACGCTCTGTTTATGTTTTGGTTGTTTTGAAGAGGTTTTGCAGTTGCTAGTGAAATGCCGTGTTGTGTAGCTTTTGGTTGCAGTACCAAAGTCCAAAATAAGAATGCTATTCCTCCAATTACTTTCCATCTGTAAGTAAAATTTTCTTAAAACTCTAAGTTCTTAATTTTTTCTGAGCTATCTAATGAAATACAGTAGATTCATCTTTAAAATTTTATTTTCTTCAGATTGGAACGATTCCCTATTTTCAAGTGTATAACTAAATAAACTTCACAACGTTAGTAATACAAAGTAAAAAATTAACGTAAAAGTTCTAATAATTAAAACATAACCTAAACGAGACAGGAGTTACTAAGAGGGTACTTTAAACACACTGATGATGAGCCGAATGATTTGAAAACGTTTTGTGGCAATTAAAAGTATTTTTCTTTATTTGTTAGTAATACACTTGAAAAAAGAATTCATCCGGAAACATTGGACGGAAAGATAATTACAAAGAAAAATATCAATATCAAACCTCTGTCTTCATTTGATTAGTCTGTGTTTGCATAGCGCACTCTAAATATGCTTTTTATTGTATAATAATATCATATTTTATTTTTGTTCCTAGTTTTCCCTCGGATAAAGATGAACGAATTAAATGGGTTAATGCCGTCAGACGAGAGAATTGGAGCCCAACAAAAACAAGTCGCTTATGTTCAAAGCATTTTAAGGAAACCGACTTCGACCGATCCTCTCCTTTCCTCACAAAATTGAAAAAAGGCGTAGTCCCATCAGTATTTGACGGATTTCCTGACCATTTGAGACCAAAGGATAAACAAGTTCGTGAATTTTTGTTATATAATATTTAGGTTTTATTTTCTTAATTTTTTTAATAACAAATAAAATTTCTTTAAAAAATAAAACCTTTACACATTTTTTAATAACAAATAAAATTTCTTTAAAAAATAAAACCTTTACACATTTTTTAATAACAAATAAAATTTCTTTAAAAAATAAAACCTATACACATTGTATATAAATCTTTACATTTGTGTAAACGTATGTGCTCTAATATTTATCAGATGCATATTACAGGTTTCTTTTATACCTTTTTTTTTAAATAGGAGAGAAGAGCGATAAAAAGACATAGTTGTCCTACAACAATAACGGAATCTCCTGACAAGAAAAAATTGAAGTCAATGTTGGAAAAAGCTAGAAACGACGTAACAATATTACAAACACAGCTTGAAAAGTACTTCAGCTGAATTGAACTCTGCTCAAAATACCCTCCACTACACTCAAAGTATTGTTAGTGAAAAGAAAAAGAAATTGATAAATTTGAGACGACGGACAAATAGGTTGAAGAAGAGAAACTGTCAGCTGAAAAATATTATTGCTGAGCTGAAAAGAAAAGATCTAGTTGCCGATGAGTACGCGGATATGCTCGGAAACATATCACAAACTACCTCAGTTCTCATAAAACGACAAGTCTCGAAATCAAATAACACAAAACTTTCGAAGATTTACGATAAGAGACTGAAAGCGTTTTCAATTACATTGAACTTCCTCTCTCCTAAAGCCTACGATTTCGTTCGGGACAATTTCGATACATGCTTGCCACATCGACGTACTATAGGTAGGTGGTATGCGACAGTGAATGCATCCGCTGGTTTCAGTGAAGAAGTCTTGAGGGTACTTGAAGAAAAATGTAAACAGCATTTGCAAGATAAGAAATATCCCTTAATGTTCGCTCTAATGTTCGATGGTATGGCGATTAGAAAAAGGATTGACTGGGATGGATCGAAGTATTTTGGCTATGTGGATTTTGGACATGCTATTGATGGTAACGAAGCTCCTGAAGCAAGGGAAGCTATCGTATTCAATCTTGTGGGTATAAATTGTCCATGGAAAATACCCTTGGGGTATTTTTTCATAAATTCTATAACAGCTGCACAGCTACAAAACTTGGTATCGATTGCCTTGCGACAGTTACGAAGAGTAGGTGCCTTAATAACTTCCTTAACTTGTGATGGCGAGGCACACAATGTGTCAATGTTGAAGAAGATGGGTTTCACTTTTTCGGATCCCAACTCAATAAAATGTAAGGTTGACGTGGAAGGATCAGACTTATTGGCATTTTTCGATCCTTGTCACTTGCTGAAGCTTGTCCGTAATACGATCCACGATTACCAAGTTCTAATAGATGCGGATGGTCAAGAAATTAAGTGGGATTTCTTCAACAAACTATATGACTTGCAGTTAGAAGTAGGACTGAAACTTGGAAACAAATTGTCCAAATCTCATATATTTTACCAGCAACAAAAGATGAAAGTAAAATTGGCATCTCAACTACTGAGTGATTCCGTTGGAGACGCTTTAGAGTATTGCTTGTTGAGAAAATTTCACGGGTTTGAAAATTGTGAGGGAACTATTCGCTTTGTTAAACTTTTTAACAAATTATTCGATGTCCTTAATTCCCGCAACATGCGTTCAAGAGGATTCAAGCAATCGCTGAATCCATTGAACATAGGAAAAATAAGGACTTTTTTGTGTGAAGTGAAAATTTATATAGTAAACCTAAAAACTTCAAATGGAAAAAACATTCTTGAAACTGGAAGGAAGCTAGGGTTTCAAGGGTTTTTATTGAGCATAGAAAGCACCTTAGCGTTTTACAAGATGTATGTCGAAGAAAAGCAGTGGCTCCAGTTTTTCCCAACTTACAAAATCAGCCAAGATCATCTTGAAAGATTATTTTCTTATATTCGAGCAAAAGGAGGCAGAAACAATAATCCCAGCTGCAGAGAATTCACGTACACGTTTAGAGCTATTCTCATCCACAAGCAACTTCATGAATCTTCTTCAACTAGTGGGAACGCCATCCCTTTGGACAAGATAAACATTTTAAGTTTAAACTCACGAACAGAGAAGTTCTGTCCAATGGAATATATAAATGAGACTGGAACAAGGACCACCATGGTTGACCAATACGTGAACGTGGGAAAAAATGGTAAACTTAATGCAATGAAATACATTTTCAGAATATATAATCAATTCTAATTCCTCTCCTATTTATCTATGCAGGAGGAGAAGATCAAACTACGGAAGAGGAAACAGTGACGGAACGAATGGAAGATTTGCAGATTCCTGCAAACGCTCAAGATGAGATATCTCCCTACATCGACATAGAAAATGGGCATTTAATGGATGTGACACGTGATATAGTGGAATACATCTCAGGTAATAAAGCAAAAACATTATTATTATTTTTCTTTTATTGTAAACCTGAGGTTCCGTTTAATCTAGATTAAATCCTCAATAATAAACTCTAATAATTGGTTTATCTAATTTCAGGTTTCATTGTTCGGAAGCTAAACTTCACGCTGAAATGTGAAGGCTGTTTAGAAGCAATTGAAGGAAACCCGGATTTGACAAAAATAAATGGATTGATTGCTGCGAAGAATCGCGGTGGATTAGTTTTGCCAGGAAAGGACGTAGTCGAAATTTGCCAATTTTGTGAACGAATTTTTCGCGCTAAAGAAAAAGAGAAAATTGTGTTAGCTTCAATAGAATCCTGGATCTCTCATTTGTTAAAAAAATGTATCGGGAAACAATTTTTTTCATGGTGCGATCATTTTTTAGTCGACGAATCTCACTACTCAGTACTAATTAGATCGATTGGAGTTTTGTACTTTCGAACTAGAATTTTCCATCATGTAAAAAAAATTAATGATGATCTTCACATGAAAAAAATTAGAAGTACTTATAATAAGCATATTCTTTTCAGTGGCCAATAATAATTGTTCGTGTTATTTTAACTTACCATTAATTTTTTTGTTGTTATTTCAGTCATGTTGTTGTTGTAATGTCAGTTTGGCAATGAATAAAATAATTTACTTATACTGTATAATTTGATTTTCATGGCTATGATTTATTTATATGGTTATTTCCAACTATCAAGAAACGACAGTAGTTTCGCGAATGTGTAGAACAAAAACTAAGTAATAAATCAAAGAGGTAAGCTGAACACCTTGGTAGGAGGCACAGTGGGGCAAACGTGGAAAAAACCCTAAAATCTTATGATTTTCTTTTTCTTTTTTTTCATTATTTTTGTATACATAAATAAATGTAGCATAAGGTTGTGGAACTGATTTTTCGATTATTTCATTACCAGGATCTTTACACGTCCTTGAAGTTGCCCTTTTCTGGAGTTGAGAAAATAACACGGTTTTAAAGTTCTATTAAAATAATTTTTTATGAGACTGAATTTTTAGCAAAAATCTTGTATAACCCTTTGAACTTCACTATTGATGTTTACTGGTTTATGGACGATTTTTATTTCGTAAATGTAGCCCCAACCTTGACTGCCAGGAATTTTCAAAGTTAGCTGTCTCGTAAATCTAACTTATCTTCATTTCACTTGGTCTTTCAAAAAAAGCTACACCCAACTAGGCTCTCTTTAGGGATTCAAATTGAAGTACAGGTATCTGAGGAACCGTGTTATAAATATAAATCCCGGCTTCGGCGATATTTGTTCAGGGGATGAATTTATGTGTTATTTTTCACTATACAGAAACTAATTTTTAGCATTTTTTTTTTTTTTTTTTTTTTTTTTATAACTAAGATGTGAAAATTGGCTTACTATATATGTATATTTGTTTTTATTAGTTTGTCTTATTTAATATATATATATATATATATATATATATATATATATATATATATATATATATATATATAGATATATTTCTTTTCTTTTCTTTATTCATTGTAAAATAATTTCTTGGTTTCTATACAAAAACACATAACTCTTCTTGAGAGACTTAGTACCAGAATATAGCAGAAAGAATAATTTTTAAAAATAGCTCTTCAAATAAAAAATCAAAATCAATTGAAAATAAAAGTTTTGGAATTTGGATGACTAATTTATGGGGTTATTATTTGTATCACTGAGTTCTAATTATTGTATACCTTAGTTCTCTCATGAAGATTATCACATTTATTTATTTTATTCTTTTATATCAATGGCTAGGATATTCTACCACTCCAATCATTTTGGATCTAAATGTCTTACTAAATTCTAAGAATTTTACATTTTAGTAAAATATTTTTAAAAATGTGTTTTATTAATATATAAAACACACTTGGCTTTAAAACTGAAGGTGAGCTATAATAAATATCACAGAGATCATCATTCAAGAAAGTGCTCTCGAACAGCAACAAATGAAGATGTTTTTTCATCTTATCATGGTGACTTCTGATCCAGTGCTAAGTAATTTAAGTCCGCATTTAAAAAAAAAAAAAAAAAAGTTCCCATTAAATGATGAAGCTTTTTATTTACTGTTATAGAAAAAAGGAACTATTAGAAATATTTTTTTTCTTTACTTTTATAGTTAATAGCTTTTATTTTTGTACGTAATATAACAATTGAATGTAATCTTTGTCAATATAAGATTGATAATTGTAAATAACTGTCCAGTCTATTCAATAGAATTCAACTGAAATTACTTTGTAAAACTTATTACATTTTTCAAATTATATTAAACATTTTAATTTATTTCCATATATAACCTAATAATGAATTTTAACCTAATTCAAGGAATCTTGGGTCTGTAATAGAGCTATATAGTAAATTTCATTCAATTTAGCACCTAAAAAACATAGATTATAATAACAAACTTGATTTTTTTTTAAATTGATTTTATTTTTTTTAATTTTTAAACTGAAAACATGGCTCAATGCTGATGATCAGATTGCTCTGGTTATAGTTTTATTTTATTCAGCAGCTTAGATAGCATATAAATATACCCCAAATTTACTTTATTAATTTTTTCTTACTTTTTGTTCTTAAATTTTGACCCTTTCTAATCATCTGATGAAGCTGATTATGGATTCATTCAATTCAGCACCTCATGAAATATATAATTTCAAAATTTCATGCTTATAGCACGAACCGTTTAGAAAATATGAGGTTTTTACCCATTTTGGGCCGTTTTGCCCCACTGTGCGAGGGGGTGGGTGTGGTGGGGATGACCCGAGCGCTAGGGTGACACATTTCCCTCGCCTATTAGCCTTGGATGCCGCTTCTACTCCTTTATGTATTCTGTGTATGGAACAGATTCTTTTTATTTATTAGCTAGTAGACTTGAGATATAATATTAGGCATTATTTAATATAAACTATCGCCTAAGTATTTGGTATCTTAGACGATAGTTTATATTAAATAATGCCTAATATTATATCTAAAGTCCTTTAGTTGAGAGATCATTTTACGCAGATGACACCGCCATTTACACTAGTTCCTACAGGATAGATACAATAGAAAATAGATTAAAATCATTATACTCAAAGTTCAATAAATATTACAAAAAATGGAAAATTCAAATAAATGAAAACAAAACTGCAGCAATAATGTTTACAAAAAGAAGACCTAAAATAGCGGATCATATCATCCTTAATAAAATCCGAATCCCTTGGGCTCAAACTGTTACCTACCTCGGGCTCGAATTAGATAAACGTTTGACATTTACATCCCATATTGATAATAAATTCTGCAAAGCCAAAAAAACTTATCAGCACGATGTCACCATATTTCCAAAGAAAATCTCCACTATCAACTCGCAACAAAATTATTTTATATAAATCAGTCATTCGACCATTTTTAACATACGCCTCTCCGGTATGGAGCTACACATGTGACTCCAACTACAAAAAAATAGAAAGGATCCAAAACCTATGCTTGAGGATCACTAACGACTACCCAAGGTACACAAAAATAACTGACATGCTGCACGACCTAGATTTTCAAACAATTAAACAGTTTATTTACACCCAGACCCAGACCTTTTTTAACTCAACAATAAACTCAGAGAATCCCAAAATACAAGCAATAGGAAATTATAACAAACTAACCTTAAGAAGATATGTACACAAACGTACTAGACACATTCTGCTGGAATAAAAATTTATTAAATAAGATATTATTAGAATTTACTAGTTTTAGTTATATTTTAATTTAACAAACCGAAGTATTGTGTAAGTAAATTTATTCTTTAATTTTGATCAATTTTAACGCTCAAAACTTTTGCTTATTTTTATATATTTATTTATTACTTTATTTTATTTTTTATTTTTTTATTTTATTTTTTTTAGTAGGTTTTTTTTGTCAATTTTTCCTACAGTTTAAAAAATGTATTCTAACTTGTAATTTATTATTACTGAATCGAAACCGCAGTGTGAACTGTTTTGTTTCTAAAACATGTATTATACAAATATGTTACAAAACTGTAAATTGTTAAATTTCGTAAAATAAAGCTCTTTTATATATATATATATATATATATATATATATATATATATATATATATATATATATATATATATATATATATCTATTTGGTATCGGTTGGTTCTTAGGAATCGTCTTTGGACCACACAGATTCTTTTCGATCCCGATTATTTTCACAGAAATAAGTAGAATCGAGAATCGACACATCCTTAATACATATATATATATATATACTAGCATTCCCGTCGCGGCTTCGCCCGCCCTCATAACTAAAGATAATTTCAACTAAAAATTAAAGTTTTATTTGTTTATCGATAAGATTCTTGTATTTTAGCATGTGGTTGAGCATTATTTCTTCAATGATTTTTTAGCAGTAATTATTAATCTAGTTATAATTGCACTGATTAGGTGGTTGAAGATTACATATAAGCACCATTAGGCATAAAATTATTAACTTTAATGTATGAATTGGTAATCAAGATGGATAAAGACTATTAAGAAACTCTTGCGGAAAATAAACTGCATTATCAGTGCTTACGACAAAAGGCCCGTGAATCATATTTTTACACACAATATAAAAAAGCAAAGGATCGACATTTTGATTTAGTAATAATTTGTATTCGGCAGAAATAAATTTATTGATTTCATCTGGTTGGATGTTGATTTCGAACTATAAAAGTATATGACAGTGTGGCAAACCTCGGTCCTGCCTCTCAAAATTGTACATTTAAATTTTAGTTATTCTAAATTTTACCATTGCAAAACCTTCCAAGAATTATAAAAATTATTTATTTAGATGTCGGTACAGATAGGTTTAGTTTACCATTGTTAACTCTATTGTGGAATGGTGCTATACACAATCGGTCGATTTTCAAGCTTCACTGGGATCCACATATCGCACACCATATTTAAATATGTTTTAATAATTTTCTTTATAGTTTAATAAGTAAATTTTATCATCGATTTCAATCTATTATATTGTCTACCTCTCGTGTAGAATGGCACTCGCCACCTATCGGTCAATTTTCATACTGCACTGTTGTCCACATATTAACCTTTTTTAATAAAATATAAATTAAAAATCAGTAGATTTTAATATTGCTAAACCTTCTTGGAACTATGAAGATGATGTAGTTAATATTTAGTACAGATTGGTTCAGTAATATTCGCGGTTAGTTAAAAAACGAAAAATGGCTTGTCCTTTTATAGAATAGTATAAATTATTATTATAGTAAATTTTCTAATTTTAAATATTTCAAGAAATATTGTCGCTTGCCACATATTCGATTTTAAATTTCACTGGAATCCACACGTCACACCACATATTTATAGCTTTTTGGATAACAAATTAATTTAATTTAGTAATTTTATTATCAATTTCTAGCTATAATTAACACTGGATCATTGTAACCTCTCTTGAATGGCGCTCGCTTTACTACCCACTACATATTTATCGCTTTATAAACAGTAATTTAAGAGAAAATATGTAAATTTTATTATTGCTAAACCTTCCTTGAACTATGAAGATGATGTAGTTATATTTGGTACAGAATAGTTCTATAGTTTTCGCGGTTAGTGATCACGAACGGAAATGGCTTGTCCTTTTATATATAACTTCATCATCCCCCGTCGAGGAATTTTAACTAATAATTGATTTTTTGTTTATCGATAAAAATCTTGTATTAAAGTGGAGAATTGAAAATTTTATTTTTGATGATATTTTCACGCATAGCAGCCATTATTAACTGGGTTAAATTTAGATTGATTAGGTGTTTGCAGATAACATAAAGCATAATTAGACATCCAATTTTCAATTTTAATATATGAGTTGGTAATTCAGATGGACAGAGACTATTACGAAACTGCATTATCAGTGCTCACAACTAAAGGTTCAAAGTTCATATTTTTACACACAATATTAACCAGCTGAGGATCGGCATTTTGATTTTTAATAATTTTCATTCGACAGAAATAATTTTATTGATTTGATCTGGTTGGATTTTAATTTCTAACCATAAAAGTATGTCATAGTGTGGCAAAACCCGTTTCTAACACTCAACATTGTACATTTAAATTTTTATTGTTGCTAAACCTAGAATTATGAACATGATGTAGTTAAACTTTGGTATATTTCACTCCATATACCTGTTTTTATAACAATTTAATTGAAAATAAGTAAATTTTATTATCAATGTTTACCTCTATGTAACACTGTACATTTTAACCTTTCATGTAGATTGCAATTGCCGCCATTTTTGAACTTCACTGTTATCCACTTATTATTCATTTTTCAATAAAGAATTAGTTGAAAATTATTAGATTTTACTATTGCTAAACCATCCTATAAAGATGATGTAGTAAATATTTGGTAGAGATTGGTTCAGTAGTTTTTGGCGGTTAGTGAACACAAACGAAACATTGCTTGTCCTTTTATATAATAGTATAACCTTATACCGCCATATGTTAGAATCGTATAGAGCTAACAGATAATTGTGACTTGCAGATAATATACAAATAATATTGCGACTATAAATTAAGATATAAGGTATCCTATCTTTTTGTTGGATCAAACTGCACACGGTGTGCAAATTTGATTAAAATCGGTTCAGTAGTTTAGGTGTTAGCCGGCCCCTAGGCGGCGACACGTAATTTATATATATATAAGATATATATATATATACAGCTTTCATTTATATATATATATATATATATATATATATATATATATATATATATATATATATATTTATTTATTTATATACAGGGTATCTCTTAGTGTAAAAAAAAATTGAGTAAAACGCTCAAAAATGTAGCAAAATGCTGCAGACCTCACTTTTCTATTCTGATCCGTTGCAGAAATACGATAAATCAAATACTTTTCTTGAGGAAACCACGTTTTTTTTCATAAAAGCTTCAATTTTCCTATTTTGTTTAAATATTTCTCAAATTTTGACCAAATTTTCGGGTTTAGCCCTAAATTTTCTTTAATAGCTGAGTACCTGTAACCTTGAATTTTACAATCTTGGTATCTAAAGAACGGCTTGATCCACTCGTTATTTGGGGAAGTCACAATGTCTTATATTACTTCAACGCTCACCGTTTTAAAACTAAACTATCCACAAAACGTCAAATCTCACCAAAACTTGAAAACTTAATAAGCTTTCGAATGATATGTTAAACGTAATAATTTTGTTTCGATTTCATGGAGAAATTTACTTTTGAAACCGAAAAAACATGGTGTTCTCATTTGGCATACATATCAGTTACTTGTGTAAATAAAAAATGATGACAATCCCTTAATGGAAATGTGCATTTTAAATATAATAAACTCTTCATTGGATTAAAAAGCAAAAAAATTATTGTTCAATAGAAAATAAAGGAAAACTGTCAATAAAGCGACACTAGATCAGAGGATCTTATGTTATTACATTTATTTATTTATTGCTATAATTTAGGATTTATTTTATTAGATTTACAATGTAAGGTTTAAAACTCAATCGTAATGAACGTAGACCTCAATTTTGCTATTAGCAATGAATGTAGATTGTGTTGAAGAATACTACTTTTTAAGGTAAATTTTATGGGCAGATGAGTCTGTTTTTACAGGGTAAGGCGCCAGTTTCCAGCAGTTTTTCGAAGTGATGATCATTTTGTGCTGCACAGCTTGTGACAAGCGCGTTTCTTGCTTTCAACGTTTCAAGTCACCCAATATATTACCTCCGGATCGCACAATGAGAATAAAAACAGAGAGAAATAGGGGACATCTGATCAAGCCTTTCTTACATCTCCATCATTAAGTAAGTTTACTCTGAGTACAGATCGGTGTCAGGCTTTGGTCAGAGAAGATATCCCTTCCTACAAAACTTAATAATCCTCATTTAATAGGATTCTTGGAGACCTACATAGGGAAAAAACTACCTGGAAGGTATCTATAAAGATACACTAGCCAAGATTCGAGAACATATCATAGATAGACCGATTAAGGTGTTAATTGATGAAACCACTGTCGTTGAGGTCAGGTATATTGCCAATGCGATTATTGGAAAACTGTGATGTGGATTCAAAGCCATTCCTTTTGAACTCTGA
The DNA here is from genome assembly GCA_003667255.2 of Euschistus heros. Classification (NCBI taxonomy): domain Eukaryota; kingdom Metazoa; phylum Arthropoda; class Insecta; order Hemiptera; family Pentatomidae; genus Euschistus; species Euschistus heros. The sequence continues at coordinate 70,800 of RCWM02000288.1, read as the reverse complement.
AGTTCTCGAAAAATGCAACCATTCCACCATTTCACAATTCACCGATGCCTTGATGCATATCCTATGGCCGAGTAGAGTTTTAAACGAAAAAGTTCCTTTGTTACTCTCTGATGCTGCCCTCAACATGGTCAATGCTGGGCAATCTATTCAGGTATATTATCCTAAGATAATTCATGTGTGGTGTATTGCTCATGTCTTGCATCGAGTAGCAGAAACTGGTCCGATCTTTGTTCAGTGGCGTAGATATCTTAATCTCTTCGGTTAACAAAGTGTTGTTAAAAGCACTAAGTCGCATTCAAATGCCAAAATATTTCTATCCATACGTGTGCCTTCCTCCAGAACCAATATGGACAAGATAGGGTACTTGGCTGGAAGCAGCACAGTATTACTGCGAGAACTACGATAAAATCTAGAATCTCCTTTCAAATCTCGAAGAAGAAGCAGTACCCATAAATACAGCCAAGTCTTTATTAGAAAAACCTAATTTAAAGAACGACCTTATCTTCATTTATAACAATTGCGTATCTCGCACAAACCATTACCCAACTTGAGTCCCAAAATGTCCCAATGACAGAAAACGTGGCATAGGTTAAAAGGGTCACCTAAAAAGTTAAAGGAATACCTAGGAGTAAGGGAGATTTGATCAGATCAAAAGTGGCAGAAGTACTGAGCAAGAGCAAAGGGTGGGAGACCATCTTCCAGATTTCTGATATTATTAGCGCGACAGTAGTCTTCTCTGGACATCGTGCACCCTTTACCCCCGACGAGATAACTTATTTCAAATGGGAAAATGGCATTATATATTCTATTTATTTTATTTTATTTTTAATCACAAGGTTTTACGTAAGGTCCAATCTCCCACTGGAGCTACTCCCATTTTGCAGCAAACAATTCAATTAATATCCACTTGAGAATTTTTTCTACGATTGTTATCATGAAAATATTATATTATTACATAAGAAGTCACTTATATGGTTAATATTCATTAGCTATTGCCATTATATAAATACTGACAGAACTATTGTTTTCATTCTTTTTTTTTTTTTACTATTATATTTGTTGTAATGGTGTATAATCCGTTTGAACATTTAAATTTAAAAGAAAACGTGTTGTATTAACCGTGTCCAAAAAACTGTCCATTGTAGAAGTCTTAGAAAAGGCGAATTTGGGAAAGAAAATTGGCGGATGAGTTTTGTGTTGGAACATCTACGATTTCCGAAATGTTAATTAAACTTTGTTGTTATATAAATACAGTTTTGAAAACAGACACATTTTTAATTATTCAAAAAAATACATAGTTAAAGCAGTTACCGATGTTTGTATTTTTTTATTTCAGTACCCTTATTCGGATTTTTGGGTATCCGGCCCCAATTAATCCGGATAAACAGAGTTTCACTGTTTTCATTATTTTTTTTTTAAATTATCTTTAATAACACCTATTTAGTCCAGTTGAAATAGGAAAGTCAGAGGAAGTAAAAATACTAGTTCCAATTTTTTTCAGGAATGAGTAGATGGTCCCCTCAACAAGAACACATAAAGTTCCTCCAAATTCCGATGACGCTGAGGGGAGGGGGGTTTTAATTACTTCATTTTTAATTTTTTTGCTTATAACTCGAAAATGGTGCATATCATGCAGGTTTACAGTACAAATTAAATTTACTTTTATGAAATTTGCTACAAGTTTGGTTATATATATTTTTACGAAAAACTGGACCGTTTTCGTGCTACCGGCTCTGGAAAAGTTGTAATTTTCGAAAAAATGTTGTTCACTCATGTTTTTGTGTATATTTTTGTCTTCTACTTTCTCACTCGTTCATTTTAGAGGAAAGTCGTTAGGGTGAAACTTGTACAGCATTACATTCCCTATAAGAATATATATCTGATGTTCATTTATATTGAACACGTTGCAACTTACAGCAAGATGTAAATGAAATTAAAGATTTCAACGAAAATCTGGATTTCCCAATTAAATTTTGATGTTCCATTCTAAGAAAACAGCTGAAATTTAAACAACCGCTAAATTACACTCAGTAGGTGATAAGCTTTAGCAGAAAATGATGAAATAGAGCGTTTTTAAAACTGACGGGCTCAAACCCTTCATTAAGCATTTCTCCGCGAAAATACGTATAACTCCGAAATTATTGGCTCGATCGATAACCTATTTTTTTAAATCGACTTCAAAAAAGTGGAGTTTCTCAATTAATCTGTTGTTTTTTTTTGTTTGTTTTTTTTAATACTTCAGAGGAGGTCCCATTAAAATTTTAATGAAATCAACTCAGCGCTTTATTAGAAAAAAACACATTTCTCCATGGTTACATAATCTAAATTGTTAAGAAAAATAATTTAAATTTGGTCAACTCTCGATGTGTAGTATTTCGATAAGCAAAATTCTTAAATAAGTGGAACAAAATCAATGGCAATCTACCACAAGTACATTACTCGTAAATTTAACCTCATTAAGTCGACTTCTGGCAAAAAACGTGAAAAATTGTGTAAATAAGTCTAACTGAAAATAGGGGTCAAAAGAGGGGACTTCTAGGATTTCCAACTCTATGAATCGAACTATTGGAGTTAATCGCTTTTGTAACTCGAACTCAAATTCAAATATTTTCATGGGTAATTTGTTTTCCTGTTTGTTTACCTTTTCAGTTTATAGAGACACCAGTCATTTATTGGTTATTCAGGCGAGTGGTTTTACAATGGCTCCGCGAAAATTTAAAATTCTTTCAATTAATGAAAAGGTAAAACTGGTTCGCGAAGTGGGGAAAGGAAAAAGAACTTGGGTGGTTATTTTAGTGTATTTGGAATCCGCGCAGTTTTCTTTCAACCATTCTAAAGAATAAAGAAAATATCGCCACTGGTGGACGACGGTAAGTCTACTTTTTGGTACCGACAGAAAAATCGCAGTTCACTGATGTTGAAAATCTGATTAAGTGGTTCCGAATATTTAATTTTCTGTTTCAGTGACTTTATATGAATGTACAAACAACCTACATTATTACCAACCTACATTATCACATACTGAGTGTAATTTAGCAGTTGTTTAAATTTCAGCTGTTTTTTATGTTTTCGTTGAATATATATACCACTAGCTGAAAGGACCCTGCTTCGCTACGGTTTAATATCATTAGGATGAAGTACAACTTAAATTAGCAAAAGTTAAGGTTAACATTGATAATAATTATTACTTAAATAAACCTAAAGAATTCCATTCTTAGAATAATTTCAATAAGTAAATTTGACAATTTGCAAAAGTTAATTTTATCTTATTTTGATAGCCCTCCAGTGAAGCTTCGAGGCAGCACTACCATCTTACCCAGCTCTGATACCAGACCATCAGCTTTTCTTATGGCATACATTAAGTGAAGATAGTCTCAACTTCTCACCTTTTTTGATTTTTTCGAATAAAGTTTAGTCTTTCTGTTTCTATTTTTGCTTACATATCAAGCATAAATTGGTTGAGGAGATTACGAAGTTAAAGTAAATAAGGTTCTTCACCTCATAACATTTAGGCGTAAAAATCAGCTTCAGACGCGGTTTTCTTAAGTGGTGTTTGAGTCACGCTGAGGGGTGTTAATACTGTACCCATGTTCTCCATGGTAAAACGTGAGACGATACTGAAGAGAATCATACACTTGAAAGAACTCACTGATTCTTATCAGTTTTTTGTCTCTACATCGAACTGGCCTTACATGTCATCACCAGAGAACATAAGTCTTTTAACCTCCTCTTTAACATAAGTTTTTTAATAGCTTTTCTTCACGAAACAACTCAAACTTATAAGGGTCCACCTCTGCAGCCACCATCACAGTTCACAGAAAGTACCAATATTATAAGGTTTCGACATCGATTGAATTTTTGTTTGTTTACAACTAAAAGGAGCTTAATTTGTGGTAAAAGTGTGCGGTTTAAACATCTAACCTATTTTTTAACTTAGCTTATCTCCAAATACCATATGACTATTAATCTATTATTATTATTCACCCAATAAAAATTGTAATCACATTTTTCGCGAATTAGCCGCGATCCAGGCCGATGTTTTAAAATTCCTTTCTTAGCGAGCACCTAGGGCCCTAGAGGAAGCTACATATCGAATTTCATTCCAATCCGTTCGGTGGTTTCTGAGATTTCGTGTTAAATGAGTGAGTGGTATTTGACAAATATATGGTAGTTAATATGTAATGATTTCAACTCAAATTTCGTGTTCATGTTTTCCATTTACATGAAGAGGAGTCGAATGATTACCTCGATAAGTCGTTGTTCAATAAGTCTAACTGTCTTTCTGGGTCCCTTGAAGATCGTCTTATCCAGAGTTCACTATATAAACAACAATACACATACTACTGCTAAATAGTGAAAAATAAAAATAATATTTAGAAAAAAAACAAACTGACTTCAAGACTAAACCTACACAAACCTGAACTAAAAAGTAAAAAAACATATTTTAATTGCTTTGAAACAAAGAGAAATAAATTAACAAAATTATCGATGCTTATTTATGATCAGTTATTTTTGTAGTCGGTGCCAACCAAATAAACAGAATTTGAAAAGAAATGGTAATTATAAAGATCGATCCCCCATTGTTTCATCACGACGTCACCGCTGCTTCGTGCCATTCGAAAGTTTGTTGCTAAGGCAGGATTAAACTGCCCTTTTTGGCTGACACCAACACAGAAATTTACTGATCATAAATTGTGAATAGGTATATAAGTATCGACAGTTTCATTGATTGTCATTTAAGTCTCTTTGTTTCAAACCAATTAAAATATTTATTTTATTTTTACTTTTTAGTTCAAGTTTGTACCTGTAGGTTTAGTTTAATCTTAGTAAGTTTTTTTTTCTAAAAATTATTTTTCCATCTAAAAGCCGGTTAAATTTACTATTATACACATTTTTCGCTATAACTCCGAAACTATTTATTCGATCTATAATTTATTTTTTTCATCCCAAAGCTGGTTTAATTTAGTATCAAACACCATACACCTAATGTTGAATACCCACGCCAGCCCACTGAACGTGTAAACTTTGTTATGTTTTGCCAAAACACACATTTAGCTTGCTGGCATGGGTTTTTTACGGAATCGAAGCAAAATTTTATAAATAAGGTTTAATTTTTTAAAAAATTACAACTTTTCCAGAGCCGAAAGCATGAAAACAGTCCTTTTTTTTTTTTTTTTTTTTTTTTTCGTAAAAATGTATATGACCAAACTTTTAGCAAATTTGCTAAGCTCTAATTTTGTACTAAAAACTTTTTTCAATGCAATGCACTGTTTTCGAGTTAGAAGCGAAAAAGTTAAAAATGAAACATCTAAAATCTCCTCTTCCCCCAGTGGCACCGGAATTTGGAGGAACTTTATTTGTTCTTGTTCAGGGGACCATCCTCTACAATAGTTTCGTTCGGCGGTTTGACCACCAAAGATTAGTTAAACGCACTTCTCGAAAAAATGTCGATACTATTTTGTTTATAACCCCAAAACTATTTCTCCGATCCTAAATTTCTTTGTTCTTCTAAAATCTGGTTAAAGTTTAAATCAGACCCAAAGATAAAATTTAGTTCCGCAAAATACCGGCAAGCTAAAATCGCGCACTGTTGTGAAATCCAAGTTTTTTTGGCACATTTTTCGGTCTCACTCTTTGTCCTATCCAAAATTTATTTTTTTTCAACTGACAGCTGGCTAAATTTACTATCTCATCTTATACATACAAATGTAATAAAATTCCGTAAAATTCCCACACCAGTACGCTAAATGTGTATGTTTTGGCAAAATATGACAAATAAAACGTGTCATTGGGCTGGGTATTTTACGGGTGGGTTATTATTATTATTATGATTGTTATTATTATTATGGACAGGGTATTGTACATGGCTTTATATAAATTTTACTTATGAGGTCTGATAGTAAATTTAGCCAGCTGTCAGTTGAAAAAAATAAATTTAGGATCGGTCAAATAGTTTTGAGGTAATACCGAAACATGTGCCAAAAAACTTGGATTGCACTACAATACGCAGTTTTTGCGGACCTGATGAATATTTTATGTATGGGGTCTGATAGTAAATTTAACAAGCTTTTAGATAAAAAGAAAAAAATTGGATCGTTCAAGTAGTTTTGATGTTATAACTGAATAAGTACCTTCAATTTGTTTTCGCAGAGAAGCAAGACTTACCGCAAGTTAGTCAATCTTAGGTGGCCAAACCGCTCTGAAAACTATTGATTGAGCAAAAAAAAAAAAAAAAAAAAAAAAAAAAAATGAATAGAACCAAATTTGTTGCAAATTTGATTTCCTTTAATAATGTATAGAATATAAAATGTGCTAAAAGTAACGGTTTCCGAGTTAAAATTGAACAATCGGCTAAGGATGTAAAACTTTCAACCTTTTTCTCCCCTCCGTCATTTTGTTGCGAAGCTGACCTTGATTAGCAGAATCATAAATTTTCAATTAACATTAAAAATGGGGTGAAATAACTAGGTATTTTAGGTAATAACTACGGTCTATATAAGAACTATTTCTTCTATATCTTCTATTTCTATGTTAAAGTCTATCAAATTAAACTTAATTAAAACTGGCACACCTCCCTGGTCTTATATTCCACCAAAATTAAATCTGAATCTATCAAAATATCCCAAAGGAAATACAAAACCTGAAGTATACAGAAAACACTTCGACAATATCATATCCTCCTTACCTCAACATTTATTAATATTCACAGACGGGTCCAAATCAGACACATCAACAGCATCTGCCTTTGTCGCTCCACAAATAACACATAAGTGCAAGTTACACAAACTTTGTAATATTTACACAGCTGAAATCAATGCAATCGCCATGGCTCTAAGATACTCCTTAACGCCCATTGAAAATGTTGTCCTGGTGTCGGATTCACTCAGCGCTTTGAGGTCTATGATGAACATGTATTCAGATCACATAGGAATACACTGCATTCTGGATCTCATCAAGAAACTAAATGAAGGAGGAAAATCGATTCAGTTCATCTGGTCACCAAGTCATATTGGTATAAGAGGTAATGATATGGCTGATAAAGCAGCAAACGAAGCTCTAGCCCTCCCAGGACCTAGCAAAACCTTTCTGACAGCACCAGAACTTGCACGCCCACTTAGAGAGAAGATATCCCAAGAATGGCAAGCATTGTGGGATCACAGTCCACCGAGTAAACTCAAGGTTATTAAGAAGGGAATAAAGCCATGGAGCAGTTCCTACCGCAATAATCGCAGAGAAGAAGTGATCCTAACGCGATTAAGAATTGGCCACTCCAGAATAACACATCTTCACCTAATAACCAAAGAGGCTCCTCCAAATTGTGAAATTTGTGGCAATGTCTTATCAATAAACCATATGTTTACTGAATGCCCATACTACACAAAAAAGTTAGCCGAATCAGGAATACCTAGAAACATCTCAAAGGCACTTGGCAACGACGAAAAAACTATTGAAAAAGTAATAGCCCTCCTTTATAAAGAAAAGTTATACTACAAAATATAGACAAATTTCCACCGAAAACAGAAGAGCGTTGATGACCTAAAAGTTTTACGCTCCAAAACTCTCAAATAAATAAATAAATATAAGAACTATTATTGTTACCTTTTTTTTTTAAGTCGGTTAAAAAGTAAAAAAATAATATTTTAATTACTTTGAAACAAAGAGTATTAAATGACAATCAAGGAAATTATCGATACTTATATACCTATCCACAATTTATGATCAGTTACTTTTGGAGTCAGTGCCAGCCAAGAAGGGCAGTTTAATCCTACTTTGCAAATTTTCGAATAGCACGATACAGCGTTGTGGTGGTGATGAAATAGTTAGGGGATTTTTACAATTACCATTTCTTTTCGAATTCTGTTAGTTTGATATCTTGGCAGTTAGTACTGTATTTTTGTAAGCAAAGATTGTTGATAATAAATTTTGGCTTGGTATAAAATAGTTTTGTTTTTTTTAGTAAATCACTTGCATCTTTTTGACTGTGAGCCACTGTATATAGGTATCGATCATTTCTTTGATTGTCATTTAATACTCTTTGTTTCAAAGTAATTAAAATATTTTTTTTTTTTGCTTTTTGATTCAAGTTTGTACCTGTAGGTTTAGTTTAATCTTAGTAAGTTTTTTTTTTCCGTGAAGTCGGTTTTGTTTTTTTTTCTAAAAATTATTTTTATTTTTCATTTTTTAGTGATGAGTGTATTTTTGTTTATACAGTCTACTCTCGATAAGTCGATCTTCAGACTTGAAAAATATATCGACTTACCTACAGTTCGACTAATTGAACAACGACTTATCAAGGTTAGCAATCGATTTATCTTCAAAATAACTAAGAACTCAGAACTTTCGTTTCCTTTTACGAGAATTTTGAATCTAGCTACGCTATTAGATTTTTCGTGATTGTGGCATTTTGATACTGTGACTATACATGGGGGTACATAAAACTTTGCACCTTGTTGCATGCGCAGCTGCACACAAAGTTAAATGTTGCACGAAAAAATGCATCGTCTACATACACCTTTATTCAGATTCCTTAGTTAAAAGTTTGAGTTGAATATCTATTCTGATGTGACTTTCTTCATGTTGACAATTGGTAGCTCAAATACCTCTTTGGTGGGAAATAGCAACTATGGGATGAATCAGGGAACTCCGCTCCTCTCATTTGTAATTTATAAACATAGTAAGTAAATTTATTGTCTCAACTATTTGTGTTATGACGATTGGTGTTTGTTGTTCTGTTTCTTTATTTTTAATTTTTTTTTGGAAAATAATTTTTAATTGCGTTTCTTTCAACAAATCAAAATTAGGGGGTTTACTAATGTATACAGACACAGCACTTATTAATCAAAGAACCATTAACTAATTGTCTTTTATGATTCTAAAATTCGTGCCTTTTTGGGCTGATAATGTTTCAAGTTGTGTATAGAGCTACAATTAGTTTCTATTAAAATCATAGGTTGAATGGAGAGTATTAAAATATCAAACCTTGGCCATAGTTTATTGTTTAATGGAGAAGAAGATAATTAGGGATGCAGTCAAAGTAACACAACGTCTAAGAAGGAATTCTTTAATACGTGCCAACAGGTCGAAATGTTGGCACATATTAAAGAATTCCTTCTTAGACGTGGTGTTACTTTGACTGCATCCCTGATCATCTTCTCCATTCATCATACCAGTCAACTATACTTTTATTGTTTATTGTTTAAGTAATACAATTCTTGTTTATGGTAGACTGTAGTATTGAATATAATTTATGGATATTGTTCAGGATTTGGGTATTGATGCCTTTTATTTCTTTGATCAAAAATTTCTTAACATTGTTTAATTGATATGTCTCTTGAAAATATCAACATAATTGCAGAGTATGATTTAAAAATTTTATTGATTATGGAAAATGGGCAATATGGTCATTATAAATAATAAAATAGGGATACTTCACATAGTAGAGTTAGTGTTCATTATGATTTAATACTCTTGTTTTTATGTGATTGGAATTTAGACAACTTTGTTTAAAACAAGAGAAAACAAGATGTTTTTTTATTTGTTGTAAAGCTTGTTTATTTCATATAACATTGAACACTCTCTAACAATTTTTTTTGAGCTATTACATATTTTTTGTTGAAATTAAGGTTACAGGTCTTGTTATTGGTCGCTGTTGCCAAAGTAAATATTGCAACTTGAAATATTTAGTTTATAGGTTCAAATTAAACTATTGAAATCTATTTTAGAAAGAAAAGAAAGATAATCACAAGTTGTTTAAAATTCAGTTCTATTTTGTTTTGTTTCAAATGATATGGAAAATCTAAAAGAGATGGATTCATACATTTCTACTAATATATGTGATCAATCATTCTTGTAAATGTTTTGATCTAACAATAAGTAATCCATATAACTTATTATACTCTTTGAGGTAGATTGTAATACTTTCTTAATAAAAGATAAAAATATTATTATTAATTATTAAAATATTAATTAGTATAGTGAACTGAAATTTTTATTTTTATTGCCTTGATTTATCAAAGAAATAATTTGTTTTAGATGATACTGGTTGCTGACAGTAACAAGAGATTCAATATGAATCTTAATCCTTTGCCCACAAAGACTGAGACCACTTACAGGATTTTTTTAGCAGTTATATTTGGCTATTGGCTCAAGATTTTATTGTATAATTGAATAAAGCAAGAACAGTATGAATAAAATTGAAACATTAACATAAGTTGCTGTGTATTACGAAACAGAGAAATTATGTTATATTTTATCTAACAATGACTTAGATAACGAAAATTAAGTTATCTAAGATTATGTTTAAATTTGAAAGAGATATGGATGACTTATGTTGCTTGATAATGCATCATTGAAGAATTTGTTGCTTTGAAAATTGAAGCATGCACCTACTGGCTCAAGAAGAAGTGATATTCTCCCCTATTTAATTTCTTTTGTAACAAGAAGAAATCACTCTCTAAGAAGTACTTATCTACTTAACTCTAAAAAATAAAATAAAATAAAAAAATCAAAGGAAATATTATAATTTAGTGTACAAACACTAATAAAGGAGTGAGTACCTTTTAAAAATTTTCTTTTTTATTTAATTGTTCATAAATACTCATAGTTTACGTTTTACACTGAAAATTTTATCCATTCATTTAATCTTATAAAATTATTAGGACTTGATCATTGTATTATATTTTCATCAAAGGTAGTTTTTTTTTGGAATTATAAGCCATCCATCAACAGATTCTAAAATATAATTGCATCGTTAGAATCTTGAAAGTACCTGAAATTGGAATTTTTCTAGATTCTGTCAACCCCTTAATTATTAACTCCAGCTTTCTGGAAGAACACTTGGCCACTGTGCATTTTCAAAAGCGTTGTAATCCAATAAAACTTCAACAATATTGAGTTAAGAATTGATACTAAGTCAAAGTCAAAAGTATTTGCATACCTGCTATAAATCATACGAAATAACAAGTATCTTTATTTAATAGGATTACAAAATTAAATGGAAGAAACTAAAACTAATACTAGTGTACCAATACTTTAGACTCTGACTCTACATCTTTTGTGAACTCCATAACTTTGAAGGAATCTATTGTACAATGATATATTGCAGTATTTGTGAGAATAAACTTCTCTGACAATTGGAATTAGTGAAGCCAATTTATTGATGTGGTCCACTTTCGGCTATTAGTATCGGAAAAACTTTAAATCTTGTAGTGTAAGAAATACATTATTGATTAAGCTTAGTTTAATATCCTTTAAAACTGAGATTACCAGGTCAGTTTTCTAGTGGTATGGAATCTATTGGTATAATGCCATTTATCCGGGTTAATTTTTAATATTAAATTACATCCTCTTTTTCAAAATCAATAAAGCGCTCAATCAGTAGGTTTATAAAAAATTGTTTTTGATTATGATTAATTATTTTTGTGATTTTCTAATTTATTTAGTTTCATCCTCCAGTGGTAAGAATTTATCTTGGAGTTCGTGTAAAGCTTCGTTGAGGTTTTTAAAGTGCTTTTTCATCTTCGACCTAATATGAGTTGGGCATCTCACTTCTTTAACATATTGTTTTTTATGTAGAAATTTAACTTAATCTTTATCGGTTCTACTGCTATATTTTCCATGAAATTTTTTTTGATCTTTTGCACTTCTTTTATAAATATTTCATTGTTTTACATTACATTTATTACTCTACTCACACTTCTTAAATATTGAATAGTATTTTGATATGCCTTCTTCTACTTATTGGTTTTATGAATTAAGTATGTCAGTTTATTTGTTTACCATGGAACTGGTCTTTACTTTATGGATTGATTATTGAAACATTATTTCTATTTATTTTGGTTTTTTTAAGAAAATTCCTTACTTGCCTTATTTCTAAATATTTTGGTTATTCAATATTCAGTAAACAGCGTAATCTACAACTATAAATATGTAATATGAATAAATAATGAATCCATTAAGTTAATGAGCTTATAAAAGATATCTTTAGATTCCAGATAATAAGGTAGCTGAGATGAGGTTATTGAGTGGGACAGGTCGATAAATATCTCAAAGTGATAACCTGGTTGGGATATTGAAAACAATATGCATGCCCAGCTTTTGAATATAGACGCCATAATGGAGTGATTGCAAATGTGCTAAATTTTCATTAGGTAAAACTTTCTTTCTGAAGTCTAAAGAACTATCTTGGGATTTCAATAATTTTTCTTGAATTAATCCCAATCAGATATTTATTATTGTATTTCATTTTCTTAATCGACCTTTGAATTATGTTATGCTGCTATTAATAATATTATTTCTGTGGCTTCAAGGTAAGGTGTGTTGAGTCTAATAATTTTTGTTTTGGAAAATTACAATTTATATTTTTCCAAAATCATTTGTGGTGCATTGATTCTAAATATTTACAGCTTTTATTAGTGTGCATACGCTATCTTTTCAGTTTTCCATTTAATCCATTTTCTTTCTAATCAATGTACATCTTTATTACCAATATATATGAACTATTTTATGTATTATGAACTATTATCAATATATATTAACTATTTAGACAAACAACACGTTGACCACCCAGCTGAATTCAAATGCTGACAAAACCCAAAGTGATATTAATAGGTTCGTATTATCTCCTGAAAACAGTACTTCCTTTTCCTGAACAGTGATCCTACTAAATTCTACCTCTCTTTCAAAAATCTTGAAGTCGTTTTTGATGAAATCTTATCCTGGAAAAACCACATATTCGAAATTTCCATCCCTACAAAATATATATCCATAAAACTGTCAATAGCCACTTTTTCGTTATATAAAATATAAACAGTTTATACACATACAATTTTATTGTTTTTCTCTATTCGAATATTTATGTTACATTTTATTACTTTCTTTTGTTCTTATTTTATTAGTATTATATGTTATTTTATTTTAAGAAATATTGATATAAGGCTTTGAAGACCCTTGAAAATACATAAGATTTTATTCTTATGGGACTTAAGGTCCCATAATAAATAAAGAACTTTTTATTTATCTATATGTTCATAATCAATCAATTTTATTTAGGTACATCAATTATAAAAATCTTTTGTGTTCTAAAAACAACTTAGGACTTAGCACACTTCACGCTGCAGCCACAGATATGTTACTAATCTTTGTTCTTTTTCCTTCCTTGGACAGGATTCGACTCTTCTCTAGATGTTGATAATGAATTTCACATTGATAAAAGTAATCTTTTTTCTTACCTCTCTGTTGTCCATTCTTAAAAAAAAAAGGTGTTTCCTGAGTATAAAAAATAAACTATGAGCTGAGGTGAAACTACATGTTTTTTACAATCTTTACATCAAAGAAATGTAAAGGTCGCTTTAAAGCAATCACCGGATAGCTTTGAGCTTAGACTCCAAACCATTGGGAGTAGAGACACATCCTTGGATGGAAAAAGGAAACATTTCATGAAATTGATACCGTTTTTCGCTCTATAAAAACTTGTCTTTTTTTTTTTTAATCAAAATGAAACAGTTTTGTTATTCCTCTTAATAGATCGGGTTTAGGATTGGGAACATTTTCCTGAATAAAATTCAATATCGATAAGAATGTCGATTGTTACTTTTTCTTAATCATTCAATTGAGATTCTAATTTAAAAAAATAAAATTTAAATACATATTAAATTGAGATTTATCTCAGCACTGATAACAGCTTTTATTTTGTATCTGTAAATTGTGAAAAAATTGTTCTGAACTTAATGTAATTTTGAATTTGTTAATTTTTTATTGTTTGCAGGCCTCGTTTGATTTTACCAGGAAGCTGTTTTCATTTTTCATAGTTCTACAATTGTCCGCAAGTACAAGTAGTTTAATTATATTGTTTTTTATAAACTAATTCAGAGCCCAAACTTATGCATCTGTTAAGTATTAAAACCACTAAATATGTAATATGATTAGAAAATATTTTTATTTATAAGTCAAAATTTAGTTATTTACTTAGAATGAGACAGATATGATTAATGAATTCTGTGCTATGATAATGTAAGTTAGTGATTTTAACACCATTTTAATATTTGTAAAAATGTGTAGATGTCCAATCTTACAAACTGAAGTGACAAATATCTTCATGTGAACCTAATAACTTCTAAAAATCCATTCAAATGCAACAGTATTTGAAATATGTGGCAAACAAAAGTTATTTATTTTTTTAGTAAATAATTAAAATAGCTATTAATTATTATAACTGTTCATAACTATTTATTTTCTTTAAGTGTGTTAAATTAGTATTGTATTATAAACAATTATACCATTGTGAGATTCATTTTTTAATGATGTAGGGACTCAAAAATTAGAGAAATTTGATCAGTCTAAAACCATTCATAAACTTAAAGCTAACTGTTTATCTTTAGGAGTAATTTATCAGTTACCATTTGTGAAGCTGTCATTTTTTTTTTGCATAGCTTTGGTTTTTTTAAAGTGGTTCAATTTTTTAGTAATCAACAACTTCAGACTTATTCTTTAGCAAATATATACAAAAAAATTGCAATAATGATCAATAAAAGTGACAAAATCACTATATCCATCGTTAATTTGGGGTGATATTTTTCCACATACATCCGATTAAAACAACTTGGTTGGAGGCTTTCTTTCTTCTGTTATATTATATTAAGAAAGTTTTGTCTGTTTCCATTTAAAGAATTTGTCACACATACAGCCTTGGCCAAAAGTATTAGGTACCATGAAAAATTCTCTTTTTAATTTTAATAAGTAATTATTCAATAATTGTAACACCCAAAACTCGTTTTGTTGAAAAAAATACTTCCTTTAAATAGATTATTTTCAACAATAGCCCCCTACTTCAAACGATACACCAGGGGAAACAATAATGTAATGTAAACTAAAGGACTCAGTACAGTCACTGCTCTCTTTACTTCAACTTGAGAAAATTTTTGTTATATTTAATTGTTAATACTACAAAAAAATTACATTTTGGGCTTTTTCGAATTCAAAGAACTGAGCGAGATTGAACGTGCAACAATTTTATGTCGTCGTAAGGGTATAATCAATCTAAGATAGCTAAAACTATGCAGTGCTCCCGATGTGTTGTACAATATACGCTTATGAGACAGGGGATCTTACGCACATTTCCCTCGCTACCTAGAGCAGGAAAAAAATAAATAACAGATGCACGTGAGGAAAGATTTTTTGTGAAAACATCTCTTCAAAATCGCAAGAAAACATCATAGAACTGGCTGAAGAGATGAAAACCTTTTGTTCTGTCAATATTTCTGCTCAGGCAGTAAGAAGAAGACAAGGAGAGAAAGGTCTGAAGGGGTGTAAAGCCAGGAAGAGACCGTGGCTTAGAGAAGCCAATCGCAAGAAGAGGCTTGCCTGGGCAAAACCACCAAAACTGGACTGCTAAAGATTGGGCAAAGGTAATTTGGTCAGACTTAAGCAACTTTGAAGTAATTAAATTATTGTAAATTGAAATTAAAAGTTGTGAAAAATCCCTAAAATAAGTTTCAAATGCAAGAATTTAATTATTTTTTTCGAATTCATTGAAATATCTAATTTTGTGCAGATTTCTGGAACTCCTGGAGCAGTTTTTGTACGAAGGAGGGAAGGCGAAGTATATCAGCCATTGTGTTGTCCCTACTGTAAAACATGATGGAGGAAACATGATATGGGGTTGTATGGGGCTTCGGGAGTAGGAGAAATGTTTTTGTGCGAAGGTAGGATGAATAGCGATACCTAAATATCAATATTTAACCAAATTTTGAAGCCTTCATTTGAAAAAAAAATATTTGAACCTGATGACATATCAATATTTAACCTACATATCAATATTTAACCAAATTTTGAAGCCTTCATTTGATAAAATATTTGAACCTGATGACAGTGCCAATATTATTTTTCAACACCATAATGCTCCATGCCACATTTTACGCAAAAGTAGAGAATGGTTCGAAAAAAACAATATCAATATTCTTGACTGGCCTCCTCAGTCCCCAGACCTTAATCCCATTGAATACCTGTGAGCTGAATTAAAAATCAGAGTTGGTAAACATAATCATCCTACAAACAAAGACAATTTGTTTACATTATTAAAAGAAGAGTGGGAAAAAATAGTAGAAGAAGATTGTACACAACCTGTTAATTCCATGCCAAAAAGAATAATTGGCGTAATAAAAGCAGATGGCTTGATGACGAAGTATTATATCGTGTTTTTTATGATTAAAAAAATATATGTTTTAAATAGTTGATGTTATTTTTATTCCCTAATGCTTTTATGTAGGTGCCTAATACTTTTGGCCAAGGCTGTAATAACAGGATATCTGGAAGAATGCCCCATTCTACAGTGCATCAATTCGTTATTAAAAGTTTTAACATTGGCATTTCTGATAATAATTGAGTTTGATAACACATAAACGTCGCTTCTCTTGACAGCTCTCTAAAATTTTTAACCCTTTTTACTGCCCAAAAACTCCTATTGGCTGCCATTATTCTGGCTTTTATTTCCTTACTTATTTAATTTTTTTCAGTTAGAATAGCTGAAGGCCAGTTTGAAAGAATATTTGAAGGATTTACCCTTCAACCTGTACCATAGGGTACCTGTACCATACCCTGGTCCTGTACCATATTTTTCCGTGAACTGACTGTATATTTTGTTTTTTGTTCATTGATTCGAAGCCCTAGTCTTATTGCTGCAGCCTTGAACTCCCCAAAAGCGTCATAAGAAGTTGTCCTCTCATTTCATGACTGCATCAATTGCCATTGACTTGCAACATTAGGTAATCAGCAAGAATTTGGGTCCCCCCCCTTAACTCCCTATAAATAAGATTTTTTTTTTTGGGGGGGGAGGGGGGAGGGCTTGCCACCTTCACAGCTCTTTACCCCTCATGCATATGGACAAGAGATAAAATAACTAATACATTTATTCAATCTAGTAGGTACGTGAAGCAATCAAGTATTTATTCTCTAGCATGTTTTTCATCAGAAAAACTTCTGTTAGACTCAAAAGGTGACGTGCAATTGTATCATGAGTTACACCACTAAAAAGCCAACTAAATTCTGCAGTTTTTGTGAAATTTGACTGCTTCTCGGGTGCTCCAGTGGGGAGTGAGAAATTTTCAACAAATATTAAAAATTTAAGTTTTAATAAATGTTTTGTGTTTTTCGCGTTAAAAGGCCCTCTAAAAGTAAATTTAAAATAACTATACCTATGTCATATCTTAGAAAATTTAATGCTGATTAAGAAAATATCATCGCTTTTGTTTCTATGCTAAACCAAAGTAGAGAAAACTGCCATTTTTCAGAAAAATAAAGATTTTAAAAATAAAAACAAAAAAAAAATTCTATCTCCTCAACAGATTGAGATATGAAACTAGTTTCTGCGCCATTCTACCCCGTTTAGCATGCAGTATTACCCAATTTTTTTTTTTACACTATGTCTGGGACACCCTGTATAATACAACATATACAAAATCTAAAAATTAGTATGTTACAAAAAAAAAAAAAAAAAAAAAAAAATAAATAAAAATAAAAATCCTCATTTTCTTAAAAAATATCTATAGTTTCTAAACAAAGAATAACTAATCTACAAAACTAGTCATAAGATTTCAGATTGAAAATATAAAAAACATTAACATAATCTAAGAAAAAAATGTTTAAGTAAGGCATTTACTGCTTTGAGATAGATAGATTGATAGATAGATAGATATTTTATTTTTCTTTGGGGGCTTCCCCATACAAATAGAGCCTAGCTTGGCTATAAATTACAATTAATGTACATATCATTTAAAAAATAATATAATAAATAAAATTCAATTCACTAATACTAATACATATATACATATACATACTAATACATTCTGGTTTTCAAAACATAATAGAATGAAGAATAAACTGGTGTTATGATAGAAACAATATGACATTTACTGCTTTGAGTCTTTGGCGAAAAAACCTTTTCACAAACTGCTGATCTTGAAATAAGTCTACGTCAGGGAGTTTTCTTCTTCTTTCTTTCCTCTCAAGAAATTTTGCAACCGCTGGTCTTGGGTCAAAATAAGCAGTACCAATACCATTGAGAGCTATGTACATACGTGAATTTATAGCTCCACGTGACAAGCAGGTTTGCTTGATGGTTTTTATATTGGTATGGACTGATACAGCTCTTTCAGGGCCTGCGCTGTGTGGAGTCAGAGAAGCATACGACTCAACCAACTTTCTAAATACTGTCTGGTGTTCAGACACCTTCAAATAGTGGTACAGTTTTGCCGTAGAAGATGTCATACTGCAGGATGCAGGGAGTTTATCTGTAGCAAACAGCCCAATTACTTCACCCGTGAACGATGAGACCTTGTCTCTGCCGAACAAATTTTCTATGTCTTCGCGCACTGCGGACACGAGCTGTGTAGGTGATTTCGCATTTAGGAACGCATTTATTCTGAACGAAATATTTTTTTGGTCATCGGGATGTCTCTGAGTAACAAATTTTTTGCAGCTCAAGATGATTTCGTTTCTCACTGCTTTCCAGCATCTTTTTGTTGACACAAATGAATTAGGTCTTCGTACTTTCCTGATGGATTCTTCATCGTCTGATTCTGATTCATGACTTTCAAGCCCATCTTTCCGTCCTTCGCTTTTTAACACCTCTTCGTATCCTCCAGGATAACAGTTTCCTCCCATCATATTTAATGAGCCAATAAAGATTTGTTTAGATACCTCGATATCAGGGATTGTGACCAATGATCTCTGACAGTCTTTTTGTAGTTTCATCATGCACTTCAAAAGATCCAGCATGAGGCTAGTAAGCAGTTGCTGCTGTCCGCCTTTTTCCCACAAACGTAGAAAACCACGGGCAGATGCTTTTTCTGTTTTAGCAGCATCAGGGTTTTCTAAAATTTCACTCCAATGTGTTTGCATAAGTGGCAGATTTTTCCAAACTGCCATAGTTAAATTACTGAGGTGCTCTGCAAACCTTACTTCAAAGTAGGCTGGAAAGCGGTAAACAGTTGTTTTGTTTAGCTCAGCCAATTTATCAAGCTCTTCAAAACGTAAAGCTGAAGTTCTATAAAAAGTTGCCACAACTTTTAAATTTATCTTCCAGTGCTGAACTTCTATGACTGTTGATTCCAAGTCTGACATGGCAAGGTCGGATCGATGAGCCACACACCAAATGCAAAGTACATCTCTTCCCAAGTACTCTTTCATTCGAGCCCACAAGCCGCTGTGTTTGCCTGTGTTAGCACTTTCTCCATCTGTTGTCAGTCCTGTCAATTTCTCTTTAGCTGTGTCAAGCAAATCTAAATTTTCCAAAACAATTTTAATAGATTTCATAAGACCTTCTGCCCCTCGAAAACGCGATTTACTTTCACCAAGGAACCAATGAATTCAGGACAGTGTGGTATATTCATAAGGGTTCCTTTATTTCGTAGCCAGGCAACTATGGATTCCTCATCTTTTAACAATTTTAATAGTTCCTTTAAATACATATTGTCACAGTGATATGAAGAGTCACAATCATTATTTTTACTCAAACGATACTTTTGTTCATATAGCGGGTTTGAGATTAGATGAGTTGGTGACACGAAAAACAATAAACAAAAATGTCCTTGAATTGTAGTTGTAACCGATGATAATATTTTAACATCATTTAATTTTATGTAGCAAAGGGCTGGGGGGCGTCTATGGAACTTGTTCCCTTAGTAAATAATTCCGCAGATGCCCCCAACTTGTTTAAATTAATATTTTCAACCTAATTATTGTATACACTTTAAATTATTAGGTATGAGAAGAAAATTGGTTAAATGTAGATTAAATAGGCATTAGAAAATGGGGATGGGGATGTCTGCGGAACTACATCCCAAATTAGTGCTGTGAAATACTACAAACTACGCACATACTCCTCTTCAGCACCTGATCCTGATTTGATGCTGTCGTTAACTTTTTATAACTCCATTCTAAACCAAGTCTGTATATTAGTTAATCTTTCTTTGTGGGTATCTATGTGTTAAGGCATGATAGACTTTAGCTATAAAAGTCTTAATCTGTCCTTAGTATATGCACCAGTCGTTAATTACTTAATTAAAGCCAAATTAATTTTATGGCTGAATAAGAAATGACAAAAAAACAAAAAGAAAGAAAGAACTTTCTGGAAGATTGAACATAAAAGAAATACTATTTATTAACATCAGAAAAAAAATTAACAATATATACATAAATCACAAAACAAATATATTCCCTCGCAGCTGCGGATAGTAACGGGAAAAAAATAGATTATTAATAAAAATAAAAATGAATTAAGTCTATTGTTAACAATTATTAAATGTAATAAAAAAATAGAAATAAAACTTCGTTTAAATCATAACACTGGAGATAATTACCGTATTGTCAATTGAATTAATTATCGTTTAAAGTCTATTGATGACTGACGTGGTCAGTAAGGATATAGGGTACCTGTGGTTCATAAATGTTTACATCTTCCGATGCACCCTGGATGAATCGAGATGTTGTGCTGAGGTGAGAGAAGAAAGTATGGCGGCGAAAATGTTCGCCAACTGTTGTCCTGAGCCGCTCAACAGTCCGGACAGCACTGGCCTTATCTCGGGAGAGTCTTTGGGCAGTTAACATTGTTGTCCGAGCCTTATTGTTTACACTAGTATGTATACACTGTGCTACTAACCATAACAATCACGGTCTCCGTCCTTTTATTAATATGAAATAAAAGAATTTTAAATCTAAGTTAAATACAATTTAAAAAAATTAAACCCTTTTATATAATTATATTTACAAGAAACAAAGAAAACAAAAATTATGAGTCACTTTGAATAAATCAAACTTTTTTTTTTTTTTTTTTTTTTTATTTCAGGATTATGCGAAAATATCACATCCCGGTCCCCAATACGCCTTCCTTCCAATATCTCCTGTCAAAACTGTCTTCCTCAGTCAGCCCTCTAGCCGCCATCTCTTCTCTGACCTCTTCTATCCACTGTTTCCGAGGCCTTCCGCGTCTTCTTCTCTTCTCAGGACAGTATTTAAGTGCTCGAAGGGGCCATCGTGTCTCACTCATTCTCATGACATGTCCAAACCATAGCAATCTTCTTTCACTGATGTTATTGAGAATGTTGGTTTTAGCTCCTACCTGATTTCTTATAATTTCATTTGGGACCTTCTGTAACCTGGATATGGCGCAACTTCTTCTCCAGAAATCCATTTCTAGGGCCAGTAATTTATTTGCATTTTGTTTTGTCACCGCCCATGATTCTGAGCCATATAAAGTTATCATATAAAGTTACTTTATTATATAAAGTTATCAAACTTATTTTGTTTAATTTAATTTCAAATACAAAAAAAAAATAATATTGTTTCTGAAACACTATGTTTTCATCCTCTTCTATATGCTATCTTCTTTTTTCTTCTATCTTTATAAATCTCTGACTTTACCTGCCAGAGCTCGGGTAACTCACTTAACATATAAAAAAAATTAACCTAAATCAGGATGCCATGACTCACAAGCACAAATGTCACCGGACAAACAAAATACAACAAATTAGTGTTATGCATCATTGAAAATTTTTAAATTAGGAAGATTGACAACACCAAATAGAAACGAATACTGCACATTTGATTAAACAGCTGTTTACTTATTCCTTTGGAAGATCTGCATCGAATAACATACATCTCGCCTTTTCCACAATAATTCTATTTGCGCTTTCACAAACACCATTTGTTCCTGGTTATACCTGGTTATTAATTGATGCTGTATGCCTGATTCTTTCAAGAAATATTTTGATTCTATAAAAAACATAAACATCTTGATTTTTCCGATGTCGCCACTTGCCTCTTACCAGAATTGGGCCATGAGTTCTTAGGATCTTTAATTAATTTCAAGGGTTTACTAAAATCTGGCATCTGAAGTATGGGGCTGTTTTGTAACATAGTCTTAAGTGCATTTATAGTCTTTAAATATTCCAGGTCATTAACGTCAATACTACCATTTTTCTTCAATTGAACAGTTATAGGTTTTGCTAATTTCACCTAGTTTTTGATCGTTTTTCTGTAATATCCGGTTAAGCCTAAAAATTGTTTAATTTGTTTTTGATTATGCGGGACAGGAAAATCTCTAGTTGCTTTAATTTTTGTGGGATTTGGTATTATGCCGTTTTCTGAAATTACATGCCCGAGGAAGAGCAATTCTTTCTTTAAAAATTCTGTTTTATCAAGTTGTAATTTAAGATTATATTTGTCCAGTAAGTCAAATACTTGTTTTAAGTGTTTTAAATGTTCTTTTAAGTTGTCTGAAAATATTATATATTATTATATAATTATTATATTATATATTATATTATTGTATATTAAGGTGTTTGGAATATTAACAACTATTAAATTCATGGCTCTCTGGAAAGTAGGGGGAGCATTTTTTAGTCCAAAAGGCATTTGTAAAATTTCATAATTTCCGTTTTCTGTACTGAAAGCTGTTTTGGGTATGGAGTCGGGATCCATTTCAATTTGATGTTATCCTGATGATAAGTCTAAAGCACTGAAGTATGTAGCTCATCCTACTTTTGCTAAAAGGTCCTCCATGTTTGGTAAGGGAAATTTATCGTCAAATGTTTTCTCATTTAATTTACGGTAGTCTATGACCATACATATTTTACGTTTTCCGGATGTGTCTAATTTTTTCGGAACAACCCAAATGGGCGAATTATATGAGAAGTTATGAGCGAATTATATGAGAAGTTAGAAGTTGTTAGGTGAGGTTTTGTGTAATAAATTTCAGCTTTTAATGATTCAAATGACCTACTGTCAGCAAAATTTTGTTTAAGGATCCTTAATAAATCTGGTATGATTTTAATATTTTGTGTTAGTATTAAAGATTGAGCAGATCCGGTTCATCTACTTTTGATTTTGTTTAATAAATAAAGATAATTTAGTTCCTTTTGTTGAATTCTGTCATTGCATACTAAATTAAAAACGCTCTGTATCGATGAAATAAAATATAATAATTCATTTGGGCTACCATTAAAATAAGGAATGCGATCATAGTCTTCGCAACGAAGTTTGTGACTAATTGCTGCCATATTAAAATAAAAAATGAATTTAATGGCCTATGATTTTTGTTTGTCAATTATGTGACGCCTAAAGGGGCTGGCAGTGTGATGGGCCGGCTACAGTAATGTAGATCTGGCAACGTCGCTCCTCTCCTCTCCAAAACTCAGTCGCCATCCGTAATCTCGGCAACTTTTAGTTCTTTATTTCACGAAGTCAACTGTAATACCTAATTTTGCTCGTAGTAGTTTTTTCACTTCTTCATCTTTCCTACGTCGTTGAATGCGAGTAGCTGCTTTAGCCCTCCAGGCTTCGATTGGTTTATTGTAACTTAGGTGTAATATGTACTCCATAAATTTAATTCGGGCAAGCAGTGTTGACATACCCATTCGGAGAACTTCATCTTTCTGAAGAAACTTACCGAGTCTTGGCAGATCGTTGAGCTGCGTTGGCTTACCTCTGCAAATTACGCAATTGCTTATGGATGGTGTTTCAGTTACAACTTGTGCCACTTTGCCATCTATCATAGTATAATACAGGACATGGGCTACTCTTAGTGTATGTTCTCCACAATTTACTTTCGAATCTTTGAGGTTAGCTATTTCACACTCTTCGTGATTTTTTTCCTCTCTAAGTAGGAGAGTGTTTTGCAATGAAATTTACACGCCCATCATGTGAACTAATACTCCAATGTTCATTGAAAATTGATTTCCTCATGCCATTTTCTAGAAAAACAAAATGCTTGTCTCTACAGTGCTTTAGTTGTTTCCTTTGTTGCCCTTGTATTTGTTTTACACTAACATTAATGTATGGTTTTCCAGTATTTAGCATTAATTTTCTTTCTTTTCGAATAGACCTAGCCCTGGACGTGTGGAATTATTCGCGCCAACACTTGAAACTATACCATCATTAGTCTGTGGATTCGTTACACTGGAGGTATCTACAGGATGCTCATAATCTTTTATTACCAGAAGGACCACTTTTTGGGGATTTTAGCTCGTTTTACCTTTAATGTGCGAGTAGTAACATCCTCCATACTGCTGTCGCTTTCTGAATCAGGTACATTGGTTTTGTCATGGTCGCTACCATCATCATCATTATGGTTCATTGAGGCCTATTTTTCTTCCACTACTTCATCTGCAAAAAATTTAAAACTTAGTTTTTTGAATTTGTCCTTTTATTATGAAAATAATATTGACAATAAAAATATTAATACGTCAAAATATCTTTGTAAATTTAGAAATATCTTTAATAATATCTTCTGTCTTTAAAAAGTAAAACAATACCTTCCCTCTTATTATGTTCCTAACCCATTTAAATTAGTAACCATGAAGCGCGATAGGTAGTAGATAATGCATGGAACTCCATCCAGGCATAGAACTAGCTGGTATGATCACCATTTAACCTATTGTTTAGAGTGAATGAACAACCTGTCGATGCTTTATTATTAATTTAAATGCAATTGTATTCTGTGTGAATCGAAAAACGAATTTAATTAATGCTGTTTCATTTAAAAAGATTATTCGAATATAAAATTCAAAACAGAATCTGAATTTATTATGTCGAAATCTGTCATCAGCCTGATAAAAAAAATTCTTTTAACGTTCATGGATCCCCAATAACACGAATTTTATAAAAATATATGTGAGCATTCATTGAAAAGGTTACAGTATTAACACTTTAACGACCACAGCAGGCACATAGGCCCGCTCAGTAACTTACCAAGGGGACCACTGGGTACATAGGCCCGCTAGTGAAACCCACAAACAATTTTGTTCCAGGAATACATACGTTGTTGTAAAATCAAATTACCTTATTATTATGATAGCTATGGTTCTTGTGAACATAATTATCACCTTGGGTTGAGCTTACCTTTATTGTATTGCCATAACAATTCCTGGAAGCTAATTTGTTATTGTTTAGCGTATTTTTTAGTTATTTTAATCTAATTAAAATTATTAAGGACTTGGAAAATTATGAAAAAAATAGATAATACTAAATTGTTATTTTGAAATTTCATTAATAAAAAAACTGTTTACATTACATCACATTTATGAATTTTTATGAAAGTTGTCAAATCAAGGCAAACAGAAATGTGGTTCTTCATAACAGTCTCTACAAAACGTAACCACTTTTTTAACCTGGTTTTTCGATATTTCTTTGTTCTAGTGTTTCTGATAAAACAGTACTTCCTAATTTTATGGAACTGACCTTCTTTTTTGCCGAATCTGTGTGATTGGAGAGACTTCTGCCGGGCTGATGTTAAAGCTTCCACTTGCACTTCTACGAGGACTTCCTCCATTCGCAGTAGCCCTCGTACAACTTCTTCCTTGAACTCGGTGATGAACATTTTTTCTGACGAACATTATTAAAAATTATCAAAGCGTTGACTAGCGACGTTCGAAATATAAACTCAATGGCTAATTTGTGATACCATTTCACAATACGTCGCAAACTAGATGAATAAGACGACATCTGATCTGATGTGTCAATCGTAGTTTTACCTTTATTGTACTCAATGACCATTTGAGGTTTTATCACTCTTTGGCCGCTTTTGAGTTGCACCTCCGCAGATTTTGTCCTATGGAATGTTTGGTTGAAATCATTAGCACATCTTGTTTGTCTTTCCATTTCAATACCAAAATTCCTCTATCCATTTCTCTGGCCACAATTTCACCCTTCTTCAATTTTTTCATTGTAACCTTTTTGGTATTACATTTTCTGTTGGAGGGGAGCGTACCAAGAAGATGAGTATTCCTATCTAATAATCTATTTGCTAAATCTACACTGGAGTAGTAGTTATCAGTGACAATTGTTTGGCCCGAATCCAACAATGTTTCCGCCAAAGTCATTACCATGTTTGTAGGTATAGCACCACTTGGATCTTGTTCCTTTCTTGCGTAAATTTAAAAATTCCATGTGTATCCATGCTCAGTACAAAGTTTGAAGACCTTCACCCCGTACTTACTCGCTTTATTTGGTATGTGTTGTCTAATTTCAATCTCACTTGTCGGTGTCCATTTCAATTTGGAAGAACTTCCAAGGTCTTTTATTATTTGAGCAGCGTATTTATTTGTTTCTTCCACCATAATTGCAATGATTTCTGAATCAACAAAATATTGAAAAACCTGATAAGGTGTAGCACTGGAGAAAGTCTCCTTTAAGTTACTTGGTATACCAGGGCTTATTTCGAAATCAAATTTCATGTGATGGCCATGAGATTCTCGCCACTGAATATTGAAAGGTTCACTCACCAACTCATCCTCTTCCACTTCTTCATCTCCAGGAGTAGTGGTAATAATAGCAGAGGTTGACGGTTCAGAAATTGTTGTTTTCTTCTGTCTTTTACAGCTTCCTGTATTTGAATCTTCATGTTCTGAGGAGGATGATGATGGGTCTTCATTGTCGATAAAATCAGGATCATCTGATAAATTATCTACCGATACTGTTGTTGTATCCTCATCTGACTACTCCGAATGGGAAGGCAATTTATTTTGCCTTACCAACTCCATGATACGCTTGGTACGGGAAGATATTCTACGAAACATTTTTACACAAAAAATAGACCAACTTACAAAAAACTGAATTTCGATAACGCACTAAAGGTACTAACTACTAAGTAAGTAATGTCTGTTTGCAACAAGAGCTATAAGCATACTAAATAAAGTGGAGGGTGCGAGGTAGGAGGATTGAAAATAGTGAAAGGATAATAAAAGGTGTTGGAAGGGTTTCGACAGATCAATCACCTAAAGAACAGTTTTATATCTGATCGGGTGAACAACACATTTTTGCTGAATAATAAACCTAATATGTTATTCCATCAATATTTTTGGAAATTAATTTTTTTTTTTTTTTTTTTTTTTTTTATTGCTAGGTACTGTTTTTTGTTATTCTCATATTCATTTTATGGAAAAAGGACTAATCTTGAAGGGGTTTATACATTTTTTTCCAACAAAGCAGTAATATTTTGTGTGAAAATGAAAAAAACAAATCAAAATATGTCAATAGAGAAGTTAAAAAATATCTATTAAAGGAAAAAATAGTTATTTTATGATTTAGAAAAAAATGGGCAGTGCTCCACGGACATCATCGTTAGTGTTTTTAAAGGAGCATGAGTATTTAGGATTGAATGGGTTTGAAGTAAGGGTATAAATCATTGGTTCAATTGATGTAAAGGAATATATTACGTCCCATGGGATGGAATCAAGGTCAGGTTGTAAGGATTCGAATGACAGGAGGTCCAGATTTCGGAAAGAAACAACTGTGGAAACAAAAGATTTAGTTGGTAAATCATATGAAATCTGGATTAGGTCATGTGATGAAAGAAAAGGAACTGGTTGCTGAGATGAAGAAAGGATTTTGTCTGGAGAATCAGTGGTATAAAGGTCAAGCCAGGTATCTGAGAATCGTGTGTGATTAGTGGAAAAAAATGATATTAGATAAAGATTAAGGGTATGGAACAAATTGACAAGGAAGGATTTATTAAAGGATTCGGATAACATATTGGTGTTAAAATCGCCAGAGATTATAACATTGGAGTGGGCTGAAGTTAATTGGATTAAAGAGGTTTCAAATGCATCCTCAAATGGTACATGGGGAGGTCACCAGTGCCGACGGTGAGTATGGTACCCACAACAGTCTCACCAGGCCTCTCTGGTATGCCCCTTATTTCAATCGTATTTTTGAGTTACCTTTTCTCGACAAAGATAAGTCGTCTTTCCAAGTCAGAGACTTTGCCTTTTAACTGGGAATTTTCTTCGGTTAACTTTTCTACTCGAGATTTCTGATCTTCTAGGAGAGCTTCTATTTTTAATAATCTCTCATTATTATCGAACGAAAGTTCTGTCTGTTTTTGGAGGGTATCTTTTATATCCCTTAACTCTTCAATGCCTTTGAGTTTTGCTTTTTCCTCCTTCACTTCTCTTATAAGGCCTTTCAGCACTTCCGACATTGAGCTTTCTTCTTTTGCCGCCTTTGATGTTAATTTACAATTGGGGCATAACCATTTTTTTATTTGTTCTTTAGCACTGTCTTGACTAATGCTATCCCCTTTCAAACATTTGAAATGATGAAAGGACTGACAGTCCGTGCAAGATATTTTTGTTTTATCGTCTCTGGAGACCGTTTTACTACACGCCTGGCAGCTCATTTTGTTTTGTATAATAGTTAATAAGTATGTAAGGTGAGAGTGGAGGGGAGTGGGCGGAGCTAGAGCTGGTGGGGCACGCTATCTTAAGTCCTAGTACAGATAATGTTAAATTTACCTATAACGGTCTCAAGAAATATCGTATTATAGTGTATACCAGGTATGCAAGTTTAAAATGTCGTTTTAATTCCAATAGAATGCGCTCTTAGCCTATTGAAGGATTTGCTTATCTCTAAACGCTATTTTGTTTGTTAGTCATTTGTTTACAAAAGTCAGTTGTTTTTAAGTCGTTTACGTGGACGTATCATACCTTTCTTTGGTGTTAAAAATGTCTAATTTTAAGCCAAATAAAGAGCATTTGCGGCATGTCATGATTTTCTTATTTAATCAAAAGAAAAAGGCATCTGAATGTCATCGAATTCTTGTTGAGACTTATGGCGATGTTGCTCCAACCGTCAGGACATGTGAACGTTGGTTTCAAAGTTTCAAACGTGGTGATTTTGATGTTACTGATCAAAAACGAGAAAATCGACCAAAAAAAGTTTGAGGACTTCGAATTGCAATCTTTATTAGACGAAGACAATACCCAAACCCAACAAATGATGGCAGAACAGTTGAATGTCACTAGGCAAGCCATTTCCGATCGCCTGAGAGCTATGGGAAAGATTCAAAAGGTTGGAAAATGGGTTCCACATGAATTGGACGAACGACAGATGGAAAAAAAAAAACTGTGTGCAAAATGCTGCTTTTACGCCACGAAAGAAAGGGTTTTTTGCATCGAGTTGTAACTGGCGATGAAAAATGGATTTATTTTCAGAATCCCAAACGAAAAAAATCATGGGTAACGCCAGGACAACCATCCACATCGAGTGCAAGACCGGATCGTTTTGGGAAGAAGACAATGCTGTGTGTGTGGTGGGATCAGAAGGGAGTAGTCTACTACGAGCTTCTCAAACCCGGCGAAACAGTCAATACCGAGCGCTACCGACAACAAATGATCAATTTGAGTCACGCATTGATCGAAAAAACGCCCAGAATGGGCTCACAGGCACGCCAAAGTCATTCTTCAACATGATAACGCTCCTGCACATTCAGCCAGATTGACTAAGGAAACGATTTCTTCGCTTGGTTGGGAACTCTACCCCACCCGCCGTATTCACCTGACCTGGCGCCTTCTGATTATCACCTCTTCTCATCGATGGGACACTCATTGGCGGAGCAACACTTCAACAATTTCGAAAACGTACGAAAATGGCTCGATGAATGGATTTCAAATAAAGATGAAGCATTCTTTTGGAATGGTATCCATATATTGCCCGAGAGATGGACAAAATGTGTAGAAAGCGAGGGTCATTACTTTGAATAAAATATATTATACTTTTTTTTAAATTACTGTGTATATATTTTAAGAAATAAACGACATTTTAAACTTGCATACCTGGTATAGTGGACTACTTATATACCCCGGTCATAATGTATATGGTCTTTTCAGGCAATCACATTAACTCCAGCAGAATGGCATTCCTTGATGCTCATATCCGAGCATCAGCGCTGGAGCCAACTGCTCCTCGAATGTTGGTACGTCCCTTTTAGTATAGTAGATGGTATCAACTTCATCCGGATCATACGCCTCAGGGAACCGCATTGCTTGGACCATGGACCCATCGCCAGTGGCAATTTCGCAGTGGATATTAAATCCCTTCTTACTGTCCATTGCTGAGATGGTCTTGTCGAAGATTTGCCTCTCATTTGATGATGGAATGTCACCCAACCAGAAGGTCAAGGTGTCAGGAGAGACACAGACGGCAGGAACATCCTGAGGTGTTGGCTCCTCTGGTCCAGACACTGGAGGACAAAACTGCACTACTCCATTGTCCCTCGCTACATTAGGGAGATCATCAACCGCACGTGCAACAGCGGCTGCAGTGTTTGTCACCGCAGTAAAGTTGTGTAGTGATTCGAACATAACCGCTAAGTCACTTGAAGAGAACAAAACTGCTCCAGGCACTGCTGTAGGGTTGCAACATATAAGGGCGGGTACTGCCGGCTGGCTATTATCTGTGAAATTGCCAAGTGCTTCCACAAAGATGACTAGTGGATAAGGTAGTCGCCGCAAAAGTGTAGATAGTATCCTGAGTTCCATTTCTGTGGATTTCAGTAGCGATGGTAAGGGTGCTGCAGGTGCTGTTTGACAATTCATTTGAGCATAGGCAACTTTCACCTCACAGATGAATAAACTACACTTCAAGAATATGTTGAAGTTCTCTTCGGTGGCTAGTGTTGCGAAAGTCCTGGTGCCAATGGCTTTCATCTGATTCCAAAGTTCTCTAATGAATCTGGATAAGCCTCTAAATGACACAGGCACTCTCGAAGGTACAATGGTTGACTGTAATTTGATGGCTCTGATGTTCGTCGGATCAGTGACCTTAAGATGCTTGAGTAGTGAAGCTTGTAGTTCCTACTGGAACCGGGCGTTCTTCTTGCCCCAGAACTTTTGTTCCTTACGATGTTTTGCTCCATTACCTGAACGGCTGATGCCTGCCCTCCTGTATGGTGCCCCTCTTCTCACCCACCTTTCAGACGGAACTAGACGGCACCTGCAGCGGTTCCAGGACTCCATGCTCAAGTAGATGGCAAAAACTGACTCACTGAAGATGAAGAAGCCAGAAGACCTCCACGAGATCTTGGATCTTCCAACGGTCCCAGAATTTATCCAGCATCGACTTGTCAAGTTTCTGGACTCTCTTCAGTTTCTGACAATCCCCCTGTTCAGAACCTTGACACCAGCGGCACCCCCGGTCTGCTGGCAACTAACAACCGGACCGTAATGAAGACCCAAAACGACCAATCAGAGTCCACTGGACACTTGTCAGAAATGTGACCATAACGGCATTCTTATTAGTTTTGTAAGTGTAAATAGTTAGTTATAAGTTTCCTCACAACAAGGTTTAGGTGAGCCCCATCACCTAAACACAAATCTGTCTATAAATCCTCACTCCATGATCCTACAAACATTCTGCAGTTCCAACAATGTACCTAGTACAGAAAAAGACCAAACCTCATAGAAATCCCATTCCTATAATAAAAATAAAAACATGTATAATAATCCAATAGGGGCTTGGAAAAAAAAAAAAATCGTATTATACAATATTTTTGGCTGGACTGATGTTTCTAAGATTTTATATTTTACACCACTGATGATTACACTACACAATAGCCAAAAAATCCGATCTCTAGATGCACTTTTAATACTATTAAAAATAAATAACTGGGATATGATGTTAATCAATGCACAGCTGGGCTCTGACTGAGCTGATTACTTCTCTTATAGGAGCTAACTTGTCTGTGGATTTCCATTTCAATCTTGTATACATATTGTCAAATCTGCAATTAGAAGAAATTTCTTTTAATCGATCTCTCGACATTGTAGTTGAAAAAATAGGAATTTTGAAAGGATAATTGTCCGTCCTTAGAATATTTACTGGTTCCCTATTGCTTTTCATAGCACCTCTAATTATCAGAGTTATGTAAGATGAATCGCTTAATAACTTTTTTAAAAGGAGTTTATTGCTAAACACAAGTACAAAATACAGATTACAATAATAATTAATAAAATGAAAGTAAACTTTATGAAGTCAAGGCACGGAATGAATAGCTGTCTGGAGGGGCTGTTTATATAGAGTCCTCATTCTGCTGGAGTCAGCTTCTGCCATTACTTAAGTGCTGTAAGTCCCTCCCTCCCTAAGTTTTAAGCTCCTGCGAAAACAAGACTAATCCTGGATGTACAGAGTTGGCATATTCGGGGATACAATGGTTGTTTTAATCTTCTTTATACTATAATATTTATATATAAAATAAATGGTAATACAAGCTATTGCAATGATTATAAACAAATATGTATTTGGTGCATAGTTGGTTTGTGTTGTTACAAAAGTGTGAAGTTTTGACATTTCAAGATTTATGGTGTGTAATTTTTCAAAAGATATATTAAAGTCCTTGATGTTTGAAAACTAAGCTATTAATGCTAAGATCTCTGGTTTCCTTAAAAGTAGGAATTATATGTATATCTACAATTGTTTCATTATTGTTAAGTTTAACTAAGCTACTATTGATTACAAATATTTGTTTCTTATTTCTATTCTTTCTTATTTCTGTTTTGTTACGCTTAAATATTAGATATTGTTCAACTAAAGGTATATATTTAATAAAAGATTTACTGCATGTGGATATAGTTTTCAAATCAAAGAGGTTTGTGTTATTTATGATTTGTTGGATACACTTGTTATATTTCTGCAGAATAGTTAGTCTTTATATTCGTCGCTGAAGCAGTGAGTAATTCTTTCTTTCTTTTCAAAATTAAATGTGGATGTTCATAGATGGTGATTACTTTAATATTTTTTTCGACCGGATATGAAAGGAGAAAGTATGTTTCCAGTGGTGGAGTACGTAAGGGAATTTTCGCAAAATAACATATATTATTGCTTCTTAATGAACGTAGTACTTTCCTAATTTGCCATTCAATGTCTTTAGAACTAAAAGTTAAGTTATAAATGTTTTGTAAGATTCTTAACCCGCCAGTTTCCATGGCCAATCTCAATGATTTTTTTTCAATTTTTTTTTTTTTTTAGTAAATCTGTTTTTCTAAATTAAATGTGATTTTTAGACCAGTAGTTAGTTAAAAAAAGTAATAATAGTAGAAATTGAGGTGGCACCTGTAGGTGCCTTTGGGAGCAGGGTGTCAGTCCAGGCTTCATGAGTTGCCTACGATATCGTTTGATATTGGTAATAATAACGAACAATGAATATTATTTGAACACAGATTTTATTATTACATATTTAGAATAAACTGTAAAATAAATTGTGGTATTAAATAATAAATAAAAGTCACATATTTTTATGGTACTCATGAGAACAATGGATGTGTAAACCGACGTTACATATCTTAAAAATTTTTCTTGTTCTTTTATGGCATTGGGCGCAGCATCAGTGTTCTAGGCAATCTTCTAATTGGTGGTAAAATCAATCTTCTAATTGGTGATTGGTGGTAAAATCTCTTATAAACATCATCGTATAAGATTGGTGATATTTGGGGGAACTGACACCATAAGTTTTAGTATAAAATCTCTTAAAAGGGATTTCGCGTATACTAATGAAATCTTATTTTGGAATTTGTAACGTCCTTGTCATTACTATATTCCGGGCTTGGTGCCGAAAAGAATTCTTCTAATTCTTCATCGGGATCGGGGAAAAAAATTCCGTTTTGTCTAATTGAATTTTAAAAGTATGTTGTTTTAATTTTTCGAAAACCGTTTTTAAATGTTTAATATTCGGAATTTTGGAAAATATTATATTCTATATATATCTATATATATATATATATATATATATATATATATATATATATATATATATATATATATATATATATATACAATTAACTATTTTACAATAATCGGGTTATAGGTCCTTTATATTTAACAATATTTTGTTCAAACAATATTATTATTTATCCATTTTATACATATGCACATTTTCTTTCTTCCTTCTCCTCTCTCTCTTCTCTCTTTTTGACGTTTCGACCCCTTATTTAATGGGATCCTCTTCAGAACAAAAAACTGGGTACCGCGAAACTCCAGGCCAGTAAGCCCACCGACTCCTGCAGCAAGTGCTTGCCAGCTCAGACACCAGGGCTCAGAGGCGTCTGGTTTTTTGGGAACGACCCATACGGGGCTGTTATAGGGGGAATTTGAGTGCTGGATAATTTTATTTTCTAGTAATTTATAAATTTCTGATTGAATATCTTTCCGAAAAACTTCTGGGTATCTATAATTTCTTGTGTATATTGTGTCTTCGTCAGTTGTTTTTATTTTTTGCTTTAATAAATCGGTACTTTTTTGTTAATCCTAGCTAGTTCGGGACAATTGGTCACGACTAAACCAGGTATGGTTTCACTTATTTCTTCTGGTTCATCAACTTCCATAGGTTCGGGGCAAATGGCCATTACTTCTGTGGAGTCACTATGGCAAAGAATTTTATCGTTTTTAATGTCATATAGACCTTCTTTTATAGTAACATTACCATTTAATTTTATATCATTATTTATTATTCCGTAATTAATATTTTTATTTTTTATAGGTAATTCAACAACATTTATTCCTTTCTCTAATCTAATTTTATCGAATTCTATTAATTTATTACTTAACAATAAAGGGATTATTCCATGGGGATGAGTAAGATTATCATTATGAGGATGCACACTTAACTTTAATTCTTTCATACTATTATAACCTAGTAACATATTTTTCTGAAAAAAGAAAAAGATAAAATTTAATTTCTTTTTCGGACTCAAAAATATCCGACGTATTTAAAAAACAAGATTTTTCTCCATTATTTTTCCCTGTATGAGTCACGATTACGAAGGAGTCATTGTATAAAGTAGTACCAGGAGGTACTGAATTTGGGTGTATGTAATTTTCAGTGTAACCGGTGTCAATTAGCCATTTTCTATGTTGATTATCTATAAAATAAGGTTAAGTTTTATTAGTTAAATTTAAGTTGAATTCGGGGGGGTCTTCTTGATTGCTGGAGCCTAATCCTAAAAAATGATCAAATTTTTCTGTCATTTTCATAAGCATGTTTTCTATTCTGTCCATTCTTTCATCAGGCGGTTTTTCAGCGTTATCATTTTCTTCTGAAACCGAATCAGTGCAATGTGTCAGTTGGTACGGAGAGATAAATTTTTGCAGTCTTTGTTTTTGTAAATTACTGACTGTTCTCATGGACAGTAATTTACAGTCAACAGTATTTCGCGATCCATTATTATTACGTGGTTGGTTCTGGAAATTATTATATCTATTCTGGTTATATTGGTTAAAAGGATGATTAAGATTGTTAGGATGATTGGAATGATTGGGATTTTGGAAGTGTTGATTTTGAGGTCTTGGGTATTGCTGCTGATGCTGTGGTCTGTTATGGTTAAAGTTCTGGTTACGAGAAAAATTGTTGTTTCTTTGGTGAGTGCTAGTTTGTGAATGATTTTGTTGTTGTGTATTGAATTTTTTCGT
This sequence comes from Euschistus heros, assembly GCA_003667255.2. Taxonomy (NCBI): domain Eukaryota; kingdom Metazoa; phylum Arthropoda; class Insecta; order Hemiptera; family Pentatomidae; genus Euschistus; species Euschistus heros. Next base: position 35,571 of record RCWM02000288.1, on the reverse strand, counting down.
GTTTAAATTAGCTATTACAAAAGAGCACTTATTATAAATAATACTTCTTACTTCGTCTAAGTTGGTAGGGTTGAAAATCATTATGTGGTTAGTGAGTTGTAAAGGGAAGCACTTATAAGTATGATAAATGATTTCTTTATCAGTTCTATTCATGATTTCTGTTAATGTAACTATATTTAGGCCATTTAACTTTAATCTAATGTAAACTAAATTTCTTAACTACTGAATTCTGTTTACAAACTTTATGGGGCTTTCTTTATAATTTAATTTTGTTTGAAAAATTTCATCTTTTAATATTTTATACGATCTTTAATCTGTAAAATTTTCTTTTAACAATTTTAATAAAGTTGCTATATGATCTACCTGATGGGACAATAATATATTTCTGGTAGGACCCTAGTCTGCTTTTTACTTTTATCAATAAAACATCATGGTTATAATTTCTTTCAATAATATTGTCAGCGCAGACAAGTGAATACGCTGCTTCTACAATGTCACAGAAAAAACTTAACTCTAAAGGATTACCGTCAAAAGGGGGAATGTGATCATAATTTTGTTTTGATATTTTATAATGTATTTGGTTAGGCATCTTTAAAGTTGCTGGTTTAATTATTGAATTACTCACTGTTAACCGGTGACTTCTTACGTCGAAGGTGAAGATCCTATTCTTCAGATAGGCAGTCAGTCTCTTCTGTTCTTCTATCTTCACGAAGCAAACACCTGTTGGTGACCTGAGAATACCGGGTCAAATGGACACAGCTATTATTGTTCAGTCTTCGTGGTCCCTATTCGGGCGCCAGTTATATAATAAAAAAAGCTAAACAGCTTTTAAAAAGAATTTATTTGAAAATAAATAATAGTAATAAAACACTGATTACAAATATAACAAATAATCAAATAGATATAAACTCAATGAAGGCGAGACACGAAGTGAAGTACTATCTGTAGGGGATGTTTATATAGAGTCCTAATTCTGCTGGAGTCAGCTTCTGCCATTTCTTAAGTTTTCTGTGCCATAAGTTCCATGTAGATTATCGAATTTGGGATGTTTTGGAACATCATCGTCATCGCTCTCTGGAAAGAAGGAGGTGCATTACATAGGCCGAAGGCATACGCATAAATTCAAAATGTCCATTTTCCGTGGAGAATGCGGTTTTTGCTATAGATTGTTCATCCATTTCAATTTGATGAAACCCTGATGCGAGATCTATGGTGCAAAATACTTTTGATCCCTTCAGTCGATTTAATAAATCCTCGATATTTGGCAAGGGACATTTATCTTTTATTCTGGCCTGATTTAATTTTCTACAGTCGATGACCATTCTTATTTTCTTTTGTCCCGACGCGTCTGATTTTTTTGCCACTATCCAAAGCGGAGAATTGTACGGCGATTTGCTTAGTCTAATTATTTTATTTTTTAATAATTTTTGTACTTCATTTATTTATTTTTTAAATTTTTCCGAATATCGGTAATTTCGCGTATTTATTGGGTTTTCATTCGTCGTTATTATTTTATGTTAAATTAATCCCTTTCGATTTTAAATTTTCATTGTCTTTTTTTAGTATTTTGCCATGTTGGCTTATAATTTCAATTAGATCCTCTTTTATTTCCGGTTTTATATGTTCATGCCGGATTAAGTTTTTAATTTCATTTTTGTCGTCGATAATCATTTTCTAATTTAAATATTTTTTTATTATATTTTAATTCATTTTTTTTTCTAAATAAAATATTAATTCTAATTTTTTCATTGTTTCGTAGCCTAATAAGAACTGAAACCTATTGCTGAATGGAAAGATTATTTTCCATTGTCTATTAGCCATTTGTTTCCTAATTTATCGATTAAATTGGGCAAGTCATTATTTAAATTTGTCGTTTAATTCTATATTACCTTCTATCGTTTGTTTAGGTTTATTTTCGGCGGTTTGTTTATCATTATGTAAATCATTACTTATATTTGATCTAAGTCCGGAGGTCTGCTCGTGCTTGGGCCTGATTCTAAAAAATGATCCTGTTTTTGTTCTAATAATTCTATTCGTTCTTGTAACATTTTTATTTTTTTTTGTCCTTTTCCTCCTCTATTGCGTGAACCCTGTTTGATACTGTTCTCATTGATACTGTATTCGAAGTTACGTTAACACTTCCAAAAGTCCCTCCGTTCGGGCGCCAGCTAAATAATGGTATCGCGGTTTGAAGTTTTTAAAAAGAAGCTTTATTGAATGGCATACATTGATACAAGTACAAGTATATAATTTATAACTTAATCGCAAGACATAACGGGCATGGCATCTATACGTCTCAACGTACGACGAAAGAATGTCCCCGAGCCTTGGTGGAGGTAGCCTTATACAGGGTGAGTATCTCTTAGCGTAAAAAAAAAAATTGGGTGAAACTAGATCAAAAGTGTAGCCAAATGCCGCAGACCTCACCTTTCTATTCCAATCCGTTGCAGATATATGGTAAATAAACGATTTTTTTGGGGAGGAAAGCATGTTTTTTACGATAAAAGCTGTAATATCTCCATTTTGTTTAAATATTTTTCAAATATTGATCACATTTTCGGATTTAGCAATAAATTTCCTATAAGATCGGAGTAATTTAACCTTGAATTTTACAAACTTGGGACCTAAAAAATATCTTTAACTTCACCTAATTTAGGGAAGTTACAATTTCTTATAATACTTCAGCGCTCACTGCTTTTCATAAAAACAATCCACAAAACTGCAAAGCTCTCAAAAACTTGCAAATTTAATAAGCTTTCAAATGATATGTTAAAAGTAATGATTTTGTTTTAATTTCATGGAGAAATTTACTTTTGAAACCGAAAAAAACATGGTGTTCTCATTTAGCATACAAATCAGGTACTTTGGTAAATAAGACATTATGATAATCGCTTGATGAAAATCTGTATTTTAAATAAAAGAAACACTTCATTAGAATAAAAAGCAAAGAAAAAATTTGTTAATTTGAAAATAAAAGAATCACTGTCAATAAAGCGCCGCCAGAGTCCGTTATTTTATTAAATTTTCAAAATGTCCTCCATTATTTCGAATGCAGCTTCTTGCTCTCTTTCTCACAGCCCCTACGGTCACTGCTAAAGTCAGACGCTGTTGCAATTTGGCTCCGGCCTCCAGAATTCTCGTCTTTAGGACCTCAATGCTGGTCACTTCTCTGGCATATACCTCGCTTTTTATGTAGCCCCACACATAAAAGTCCATTGGAGCTAAGTCAGGTGACCTAGCTGGCCAATGTATCACACCATTTCTACCTATCCAGGTCGAATATCGTTGGTTCAGCCATTCCCGTACTGCTGCCGAATGATGTGGAGGAGCACCATCGTGTTGGAATATTATGTTTTGCTGAACATCAAGTGGAATGTCGTGAATAAGTTGTGGTAGAATATTTTGTAAAAAATCCAAATAACTTTCTCCATTCAATCTGCTGGGCAAAAAATGTGGCCCAATGAGTCGGTCCCCTATTATCCCAGCCCACACATTCACTGTAAAACGATGCTGGAAAGATGCTTCTTGAACCATATGTGGGTTTTCAGCTGCCCAGTAGTGCCGGTTGTGGACGTTAAAAATTCCTTCCCTTGTAAAAAGAGACTCATCTGTCCATAAAATTTTCCTCAGAAAACTGGTGTTCTTGAATGTCTCTATTTAAAAGCCAGCGGCAAAATTGTATTCTATGTACATGATCATTAGGTTCTAGCCCTTGTACTTGTGTGAAATGATATGGGTGAAAATGTTCTCGGGGAAAAATGTTGATAACTGACCTTTGGGGGATACCAATTTCACGGGCCAAGTCTCTTGATGAAACACTGGGATTTTCATTTACTATATCAATAATTTCCTCTTCGAGTTCAACATCATGAGGAACTTGTCCCAATTCTTGACGTAACTTATGAACGGAACCTGTTTCAGATAAACGTTGATGAGTTCGTGAAAACACTATCGTAGAGGGGAGGCGCCTATCTGGAAACCTAAGTTGGTACTCCCGCCGCGCTGCACTCGCGTTTCCATTACAAAAAACCATACAAAAAATGTATGTCAGCGTACTCACCATTTGTGAACGTTGCCATCTTCGCAGGTGTATTGCCAAACAGAAAAAAATAATCCCAATAAATAAAATGGGCCCTCAAGCTAAGGATAAGCAATATTAGCAAGGGTCTTTCTAATGATAGTGACACTTTTATCTCTGTAGCTTCTTAATTTCCAAATCAAACTTTCAATCATTATATCAAAATAAAAATAAAATAATAAACAATAATCCCCTCCCATTTCAAAATAAACAGGAAAATAACTATGAAATAGCGATAATGTGCTTAGTACTGAGAGAGGTCAAAGTCGCTGTTGTTATTATGAATACCTGAACTGGCCTAAAATTTATGTCAATAAATATTATATTTTTTCTTTGCTTTTTATTCTAATGAAGTGTTTCTTTTATTTAAAATACAGATTTTCATCAAGCGATTATCATAATGTCTTATTTACCAAAGTACCTGATTTGTATGCTAAATGAGAACACCATGTTTTTTCGGTTTCAAAAGTAAATTTCTCCATGAAATTAAAACAAAATCATTACGTTTAACATATCATTTGAAAGCTTATTAAATTTGCAAGTTTTTGAGAGCTTTGCAGTTTTGTGGATTGTTTTTATGAAAAGCAGTGAGCGCTGAAGTATTATAAGAAATTGTAACTTCCCTAAATTAGGTGAAGATAAAGATATTTTTTAGGTCCCAAGTTTGTAAAATTCAAGGTTAAATTACTCCGATCTTATAGGAAATTTATTGCTAAATCCGAAAATGTGATCAATATTTGAAAAATATTTAAACAAAATGGAGATATTACAGCTTTTATCGTAAAAAAACATGCTTTCCTCCAAAAAATCGTTTATTTACCATATATCTGCAACGGATTGGAATAGAAAGGTGAGGTCTGCGGCATTTGGCTACACTTTTGATCTAGTTTCACCCAATTTTTTTTTTTACGCTAAGAGATACTCACCCTGTATAGGGTAGGCAGAGGGATTAAATACATATTGTTTATTTATATCCTTAACACTATTTAGGCGTACATAACTATATATATATATATATATATATATATATATATATATATATATATATATATATATATATATTGATGAGAAGTTAATTGAGAAGGAATAAATTATTTTCATTTTAATTAAAGAAAAGTACCCTTGGACCCAAAAAATATTCTTTGGTCACAACCGGTAATGACCTGATTTGTTTACTTATTAATATTTATTTTCTCTGTACTGTATCCAAAACATTAATTAAAAAAAAAATTCTTTCCCTTTGTGTCACTAAAGCCCTGTAAACATATGTAGGATATTCCCCCACAGTAATTTTATGTTTTATGATTTTCTTATAATTTTGTAATGCATGTTTTAAATAATAAATAAATAAAGGTCATAGGAAAGACAAACATTGTAAAACGTTTTATTTCAAATCTGATAATTTTTACAGACTTATTGACAAAAGTTAAATGCTTACGTTACTTTGGTATATGGTAGTCGGCAAAACAATCTACACAAAGTCTAATATTACAGTTTCCACACGTATCATTGACGTGCAGTTGACTCCAGCACATATTTTCTTGTTATTTTGATCAGTTTTCTTTTCGGAGTGGCCCAACCTGTCATATCTAATTTACTACGACGACCCGGCTATCTTCCCCCTTTATTGAAAACAATTTTGGCCGTCCAGCTCCTTTCGGCTCAGTCCCGTATTTGGATAAATAAGATAACACGATCCTGCGTCGAAATTCCAACTGAGGAAGTGAATTCTCTGCTTTGTTACATAAAATCCAAGCATCATGTATCGGAGAATTAGCCATGTTAAAATAGGCCAGTACCACTTTTTCGGATAGCTATCCTGTACATTGAAATCCCTTCATCCGTACGGTCGGTCCCACCTATAAATTTATTGTAAGTGCTAATGATATTGGGCCGAGAAATGTTTATCAATCAACAATGTTTAGAAATCAACAACAGTTTTATATATTATACAGAAACTATACCTTCAACATTTTTCAATGTAGTCTCCTGCATTATCTATACACTTCTGCCACCGATTTGGAAGCTTGAATATTCCCTGTTCATAAAAAGACTGAGGGCGAGTTTTTAACCATTCGCGCACGTGCTTTTCGACGTCTTCATTGTTTTCAAATCGTTTTCCTCCAAGTGATTCTTTCAGGGGCGCAAACAAAAAATAGTCACAAGGGGACAGGTCTGGACTGTAAGGAGTGTGTTCGAGAGTTTCCCAGCCCATTTCTTCCAATTTATCCCTTGTCAACAATGCGGTGTGAGGCCTTGCGTTGTCATGGAGAAGGATGACAATCTCTAATGGGCACACCTCGTCTTTTGTTCCGGTAACTGGTTTTTGCTGACTGTAGCACCTGTCAGTAGTAAGCCGCATTCACCGTAATAATTAATAAAGATGCTAACTTACCTTGATATCTTACGACGGTACCGTGCTCTCGAACCTGACGAACGATTGGTTAATATGTAGAGGGTTCCTGAATGTGCGATTCGGGTGTTGATGGCAATGTAGAATCGTCTCCACTTTCCCATCTGCTGTTCCAAGATACTGGAAGTGTTCTTGAATGAAGCTACGCATTTTGTTGCAACAAGTGTGCGTGTGTTTAGCATTTAAATCACCTAAAAAAAAAAATGCCTCCATCTTCCACCTTGGGTCCAGTAGAGTCACCAAAGCAGGAATTTTTCTTTTTTTCATAGGGGATCAACAGGCTGGATACACTGTCTGCTATTAAATCAAGGAATTTCTTGTCTGTATCGGTTTTTACTTTATTTCTCATTAATTGTAATTCCTTGTTCAAGCCATAAACTAAAGGGATAATTAATGATACAGTAACGTGTACTGTTCTCCCGAAATATCCTCAGTTATTTTTTGCAAGGTCTCCAAAATTGTTAACAAGTCGTGAATGATTTCTATTTCCTCTGCAGTGAAATAACTTGCACGTGTAGAATCCAGTTATGTAAGGGCTAAAATCAATGGATCCCCGATATCCAGTATACGTTTTCAGCATAAAAAAGGTACTGTTCCACGAGTTGCTACGTCTTGGATCACCATTAAAATAGCTTTGTTCTGTTTTACTTGTTCAGTCCTCAAACTTTCTCCTGCGACATTACTAGATTTAAAAAACTGTCACGATTTCCTTAGCTTTTTTTCAACAATTTTTACAGTAGGCTCATATTTTAAAGCATCATGAATGAATGAATGAATGATTATTATTTTATTGATTTATAAATACAATTTCAGAGAAAAGAGTTGTGAGCTGTTATACAATTAAAATTATTTAAACAAAAGTAATATAAAATAAGAAAATTATTTACAAACTAAACGAGAGATATTTACCTAAAATTTGAACTAACTATATACATTATAAATTATTACAAAAATGAAAAATAAATGGCAAATTATTAATACAAAAACAAAAAAATAAATGGCAAACTAGTAATAAGTTAGAGTAAAATATTTCTCAATTTTAGGCGAATAAATTATTTAAATGATTTTCATTATTTATTATCAGCCATGATCATAACTGAAAGTCATAATTTTCTGTGGAATGAATTCTTCTAAGAAACTTTTTCCTGTATATTCTGTATAAGATGTGTTAATTTTTTTGATTTTGAAAACTGCACTCTTCGGAATTGTTTGCAACCACATGGAATTTCAAATATTGGAACGTCAAGCGACGACGATCTGGGCGTTGGGTGAAATTGTAACAACTAAAAGATCGTTCAACATCTACAGATATTATAGCTGCCTTGCTGAAAGAAGTTATTTCGTTGGGGGTACACGATATTCAGAGGTGGTTTTCTGTTTCGCTAATAATATCAGAAATCTGGCAAATGGTCTCCTACTTTATCTACGTCATTGAACAAAGATTGGGCAGTTTCTGCTACTCGATGCAAGGCATGAGCAATACACGTCTCATGAATGATCTTAGGATAAAATATCTGAATAGATAGCCCAGCCGTTGGGGGCAGCATCAGAGAGAAAAAAAATAACTTATTTGTTCGAAACTCCTCTGGGGCATAGGATAAGTATCCAGGCGTCAAAGATTCGTGAAATCGAAGAATGGTTGCTTTTTTATAGAACTTCAGAGTTCAAAAGAGGTGGCTTTGAATCTATACCAGTGTCAAGTTTTACAATAACTGCATTGGTAATATACCTGCCCTCAGCGTCAGTGGTTTCATTAATTTACACCCAAATCGGTCCATCTTTGATATAATATTGAATCATGGCTAGTGTATATTTATAGATATCTTCCAGGTAATTTTTCCGCAGTTCCGGTCAACCACCTCCGAATTATGAAAATATACCCAAAAAGAAAAATATGTGGAAATTTGTACATCTTTTGATTAAATAGGTGGAAATATGTATTTATTTTTATCAAATATATATAAATATGCAACAACATACAAATATGTGAAATAAAAGTAGGTTCAAAGGAGTTAAAAAGTGTCAGTAAGAACACTTATAGTTGAAAAAAACGTCTGTAAATTGCCTAGAACAAAATATGTAAATACATACGAATTCGATCCCTAGTAATGAGTGCTGTAGTGGGGGCTGACTGTATGTTCAATGTCCATTGACAAATAAAGATTTTCAAATGCTATGTTTAGGCTTGTGATATTTGCTTCAACAACATTTGCATTCTGCTTATTCATATATCCATTGCGCCGATTCTTCTCCATTCGCCGATTTCTATCATTAGCTGTTCTGCCCAATTAAAGGGCACGGAAGGATTACCAATCAATTCGACAAGCCTGCTGTAATAGATCCTTGGAAATTCATCAGCTGCCATATTTAAAATTTTTAAGCCACCTTCCTTGCTAAGATTTTTACTTGGGTATGTTTTGTACCTGTTTCTAGACTGACATTAGGAATTTTGGGGTGTTTTTTTGAAGATGTAAAATACCCTTCAGGAATGATGATTGGGATACTTCAATTATGTCTGGGTGAGCCACGCCCCACACTTCTGACATGTACAGTAAACACTCTGTGACAGGGATTCGTATAGTGTGATTTTTGTATTCCAAGAATCAGATGAACTGGATTGAAGAATTTTTACCACTGTTGCGTTAGCACTTGCTGATTTGATCTGTTAACCGAGGAACTCCCGTATAATTTAAGCAGCATACAACGAGCGCGAACTCTTTCAATAAGACGTGTCCATACGTCACGCCCGGAGAACGTAATTTCATATTATTATCTTCTTTATTTATGCTTAAAATAAATTAAAAGACTATGAAATTTATATTTTTTCGTTTATTTATATTTAAAGAAAAAAGTAAAAATACATAACTACAAACAAATAAAAAAGAATACGAACAAAAAAATGGAAACATCGAATTAAAAATTATAAACTTTACAAACAATTATAAAGATAACAAAAAATATATATTTTGTATTCAGATACGCAATAACAAATATAAAAAAGTTAGCAATTACAGAACATTAAACAAAAGCACACAAATAATATAGAAATATTGAGAATCAATTGTTTCATTAAAGGAGATTTAATTTAAGTATTTCATTTTTAAAAAGCATAACTCCTATTAATCCTGTATTCTTTACAACATGTTTCGGAGCTCATTTGAATTTGTACTTACAACTGTGATATTCTCACATAGTCACTCTATTCACACACTGCCACTCTACTGGGCAATGTTCACTCATTGTTTTGTTTATTTATTGCTTATACATTATGGCCATTTTATTTGGTTCTTATTTACCCATTCTATTTTAATTCTATTACCAGTGTGAATATGTAACTTTTAACAAATTTCTATAAAAGACAACGTACTATTTTCGAGGAATGACCAACTCCCCTAACTTTATAGTCACGCATCCCTGCATATACAATAAAATTGATTACCAAACCGTTAGGATGAGTTAGCATATAAATTTGGGGGGATAATATAGATTTTCCATTTTGTTGTTAAAAAATTCAGTCATATCACTAATTTTATCTAGCCTGTCGTGAGTTGGCTGAGAAGTCGGATTTGTTTGTTTTTTATAATACAAAACTCTCATGATATTTTGAAATCTATCGCGGGAAATGCTAATATGAAAAACTTGGAAAACAAACAGCCTAGACTGTTGCCAATAAATTGGGATCCTAGGTAGTTTTATATTTTCAAGGTGAAAAACTAATCCGAGAAAAGTTTTCATCTCTTCTACAGTAAGAGGCTTCCATTTTATTAAAAATTTTGGAGAATTCAGTTGGTTTGAAACAGAGGCTGTATAATTTTTTGAAGAGTCAACAAGATATTTGTAAAAATTGACATCTGAAAATGTTTCAAAAAAAGAAATTGGCGTATTGTTTTGCTTTCGGAATTTTGAACGAACGGAATTTTCGTGAACGGCTTGGGTGGGGGTGTCTGTCCATTGTGTTGCAGGTATTGGTGGTACCACGGTGCAGATGGTGCTGTATCTTCCTCGTCACCTTCATCCGATGAAAGAGAATCCCATTCTGAAGAGTCATCATCTATCTCACTCTCATCTGAATACCAGGGTTCCGCCAGAATTTCCCGTATTTCTTCTTCGGAAAATATCTTTCTTTTAGATAAAAATAAAATCTTCAAATCAAATAAATAACCTTGTAAAATTAATAGTGAATAAAAATTAATAATAGTAAAGTAAAATCTAATAAATTACCTTGTGCTTTAGACGTTTCAGTTGCCCCTCCTGTAACTGGATGAGAAGGACCAGTTTGGGGATCAGAAACTTTATTCTCAGAGTCTGAGTATGAAAAAGCATAATCAGTGGCAAATGATATTTGAACAAACGAAAATACGAATTCTAATCTATAAAATGCTGAATATAAAAAGATTACAAACCTAGATCAGAGTGGAATAATCTTTTCTTCGCTGCCATCGTTGTTTCTCTTTCAGAAAAAGTACTATGGAAAATTAAGATTTCTAGAATTTTAATTTGAATCATCTATTTAAATCTTAAGAATTAAATAGTTGTTGATAATAAAAAATTATTTAATAATAAAATACTTACCCAATAGAAAAAGACCTCTCCTTGGGCGACCAGGTGTTTAACAATTGACACAGATAGAAAAAATCGTCCGGGGAGAAAACTGTTTTAACTACACGGCAATTGGGTACAGACTGAAGGCCTGGCGAAGCTAGAATGGTCCTACTATGTACCTAGAGTGGTGGGGACTGATTGAAATGAAAGGGAGCCAGAACGCAACAGTTGCGTTGTCCGGCCTGGGAGGAAGAATCACAGAACGCAACTGTTGCCTGCTCAGTACGGAATGGGTTAATCTTCTTTTGTTTTAAAGGAACTTTCTGGTCCAATTTATTTTCTAGATCGTATCGAAATCCGTCCCAGTCTACCCGTCCATTAATCAGTCTAGGAAGGGAGGGTTTGAGAACTGGATTTGAATGCAAGAGAAGCAGGACTGGGGTATGATCTGATGATAGGTCGCCCATGGATTTGATGATGGTTTGAGAGCAGGAAATTTAAGAAGAAATGAATATATTGAGGATATCAAGACGTTTTTTTAAGAGAGGTAGGCCAATAAGTAGGGTTCAGGGGTGAGAGGACAGAATAACAGTTGGAGGTTGCAATACGAGATAGGATTCTGCCACGGGAGTTGGATGTTTTACAACCCCATCGTTGGTGTTAGACGTTGAAGTTTCCTCCAGGAATAAAGCGCGGTCCGAGGGATCGGAATAAGGAATCGAGGAGATAATGAGAAACAGAATTACCATTGTGCTGGTAATGTTCTTAATTCCTGAATTAGAGCTTCGTACTCAGAGGAAGTATCTCGTATGTCCGTTTCTATTATTTCATCTATCTCTGATTCATTGCATAATGCGTTATGTTCTGAATTTCTTGTCAGTGCATCTGCTACTAAATTCGTTTACCCTTAATATGTACAATATCAAACTCAAATTCTTGTAACTTACATATCCATTTCATTATTCTAGAATTTCCATTTTTCATGTTAAATATTCAAATTAATGGCTTATGGTCGGTTTGTAATATAAATTTTGAACCGTATAAATAGGGTTTAAAATGTTGGGTTGCCCATATTATGGAAAGCAATTCCTTATCTATTGTACTATAGTTTTTCTCGAGTGAGAGTACTCTTGAAGCGTAAGCAATCGAATTTTCTGTTCTATTGTCATTTTTCTGAGAAAGGACAGATCCTATGACTCATTGCTTGCATCTGTTGTCAGGATAAATTGTTTCTTCAATTATAAATTGTTATTAGGATAAGATAAAATTGGAGTATTTGATATTAGTTCAATTAAAGTATGAAATGATTGTTGAAATTGTTCTGAATTTAAATTTTTATTAACTAAGGCACTACTCATAGGCCTAGTTATTTTCGCGTAGTTTCTTATGAATTTTCTGTAATATCCTGTCATACCGAGAAATTGACGTGTGGGAGGTCCATTACATAAACCGAAAGGGAGACGCACGAATTCATAGTGTCCTGATTCTGTTGAAAATGCAGTCTTTGGAATTGAACTTTCTTCCATCATAATTTGATGAAATCCGGATGTTAAGTCAATTGTACTAAAATATTTAGCACCCTTCAATCTATTTAGTACATCCTCTATATTCGGAAGTGGAAATTTATCTTTAATGGTGTTTTGGTTTAATTTTCGATAATCTATAACCATGCGGACTTTTTTTTCGCAACTCGCATCCGATTTCTTTGGCACAATCCATAATTGGTGAATTGTATGGAGAATTACTTGGGCGTATTATTCCGTCACGCAATAGTTTATTTACCTCTATTTTTATTTGTTCTTAAAATTGTTCGGGGTACCTATAGTTTCGAGTATGAATAGGGTTTTTCACTTATGGTCTCGATTTTATGTTTAAGTAAATTTGTGGTTTTTAATTGAATGGGTCCGCCGAAAAACGTTCTAAGCGACAAACAAAATGTTGAGTAATCAGTGAAAGAAAATCATAATTTAAAGTTCCTGTTAGTTTTGTAAGTTAGACTTTTTTTTCTCCATGTAATTTGTTATAGTTACATGTATAATAACATAATGGATTGTTATATCGTACTACGCCGTACTATTTACTTCGGAAATTTTGTCGCTTAGAACGTTTTCCGGCGGACCCATTCAATTGTTTATTATCTTTTTTTATTATTTCACCATTTCTTTTTATTATTTTAACTAATTTATTAAATATTTCATTTTTTATAAGCTCATGCTTTATAACATTACTAATTTCTTCTTCGTTTTCCGTCATATTTATTTTATTTATTTTACTTTCTTGTTCCTCTATGGGAAATTCTCTATTAAAATCTTTTTAACTAAGGCTCATTTTGTTTTTTTTTTTTTTTTACAATAAATGCGAGCATCTAAATTCTTAAGTGTCTGGTATCCTAATAACATATGGAATCGTGTAGAGAATGGGAATATTAAAAATTTGGAAAAAGCGTTTACACCAAGATAGGGTTTAAGCGATAGTAAAACACTATGTGTTCCTACTCCTATACTCGTAGGTGTTTTTACATAAAACGTTTCATTAGTTAATTCTACATTCTTTGGGACTATGTCCGGGTGTATGTAATTTTTCGTAGCGGCAGTGTCTATCAACTATTTATTTCTGAGGTCATCTACTAATCTTGGGAGATCATTTTTATTATTAATTTCGTTTAGACTGTATCCGGGGGTTGATCAGTACTGGGATTTGGATCTAAAAAATGTTCTTGTTTAGATTCTAACTTCTCTATTCTTTCTGTTAGTTGTTTAATTATAGCGTCTTTTTCTTCATCCAAATGATGTACTCGATTTGAAACGGTCCTCATTGACACTGTGTTTGAGTCTGGTTGCGTTTGATTAGTTGTTTGTGGTTTATTAAAGAATTTATATTGGTCTTGTGGTGACCATTGTTGATTAAGTGTAGATTGTTACGGATCTTGATTGTTCCAAACCGGTTTTTGTTGATATCCATACGGATTTTGATTATGTTTAAAATTGTTATTGGATTGATTTTGTTGAAAGAAAGGTTTATTTTGTTTGTTATAATTATTATAATTTTTTTTTTGGAATTGTTTATGTTGATTTTGGGAATGCTTTTGTTCTTTTCTTGAATTTGGGTATAATCTTTGTACAATAAGTGAAACGGTATTTTTCAAAATATTATCTAAGTCTTCTAAAGTATCGAACTTTATGTGGAATATGAAGTCAGTTAGTGATGGGTGAAGTTGATGTATTGCATGATGTGATATTTGTTTGTCATACGTAGCGTCATTGTGATATACGTCCGTCATATTCCAGAATTATCTTAAAATCGTATTCTTTGATTTCTAATGCCATGTTTTCTGGATCTGTTGTGTCAAAATTTCTTAAATTATTAATTCTATCTTATAGTAAATTAACTGACATGAATTATTAAAGAAGTTATAATGTTTAACATTAGAAAAATACAATAATCTAAAAATAAAATCCGTTAGAATATAAAATAAAATTTAGAATAAGTTAGAATATAAAATAAAATTTATAATATGTGACAAAATGATAAATTTATAATGTAAAACAAAATATGTTTGTACCTTTATACAAAGTTATCTTCCTCTCTTGACCTATGCTTCCTTATCGATCGATGATCAATGCCTCTTTCTTAAGTCGGTTTCTTGACTGTTGTCCCGAGTGACGTTCTTTATTGAAATTAGCATGAAGAGGAGAAGTTCATAAATATGAAGTTTTAAATTCTTCTTGATCAGTTCTAATGACTTAGCTTGGAAATTCTAAAGAGAATTTTCTAAGTTACCTCTATGAAGTATACAAAGCCTGCTAAGTCCCTATTTGGGCGCCAGATAGATTCCTCAAAGCAGCAGGGGTCTTTTTAAGAAGATTTTTATTGAAAGAACAAACTAAGTACAAGGTTTAAACAGTTATAAGCCTAATTACTGACTGACATAGCTTCTTGGTGGGGTCTCTCTAGTCAAGGAATAGGATGGTTTATATAAGGCCTAGGAGAAAATGAGGTTGCATGTGACTTGTCTCCTGGTGCTATCCCATAACTCCTCCCTTCTGAGGATTTAACGTTACTCCTGGAACATTTAAAAAGATTGATTTTGCATGTTCTATAGGAGCTGAATGATAATAGGTTATACATTGTTCGAAATGTGGGATTACAATTTTTCTTTTTTTTTATAATATAATAATAGTAATATTAAAAATATGATTATTAGTATACATATTATGATATACATAATTATTGATGATTATTTCATCTATTTCTACATATGGTTTTATTGTTACTGATACATTGTCCAACATATACTCATCTTTAAATAAATTACCATAAAATGGTTGTAATTCACCATTGATTCTATGATTATTTTTATTTCGGGATAACAAACTCCTTCCCTAAGTTCCCACTCACCTCACTTAATAAAATGTCTAAATGTTCTATTGTCTGTAATATCACTCACTATTTGCTAAATATTAAAGCGATAATTCGGTTTTTACGTATCAGAGATATTCAGAAAGGCGGAGAGTTACTAGACGTGTAGTGTAGTTGCGGCCATCTTGACTGGACTTCAGTTTAAAAAATTAAAATACATACATGTAAAAATTTAAAACTCAATTTCCTTATGATACGAGTATATTATATACCTTACAATCCGAACACCAGTATGTAGAGTCTTCCCTAACACCTTTTTTGTAGCAAACTCGGCATTTTCTGAATTTAGTTTTTCCTGTGTCGCTTTTCATTTGTTCTGGAAAATGCCTTTCAACTAAGCATGATGGTTTAGGTGTAGAGCTGCTTGTTGATGTCCATGGGTGGCTTTTCACTGATTTTATCTACCAATTTCTCTACACACTCTATCAAAAGTGTAATCGATCCAAATGACCTTTATCTTTTTTGTATGTAATAAATGAATTGAAGCAGCACGTATCAATTAATGGTAGAAAACATTTTAAATTTATTTATTTTTCCTATTATGGGCAGTTGTGGTAGGCCAGCATAACTCCATCTCCCAAATCTACGCCGCCCATATTTTTGTTATAATCCAGGACAACATTCGATTTTTCTTGCCTTCTTCCTCTCTTTTCAATCATTGTCTTTTCGTCATTATGAATAGAACTGAGCATCAATACGTAATTTTTATCCTTCCATTTTAAAACCATAATTTTGTCTTTGAATCTAACTATATGTTCAGTTTTCTGTAATTTTTTTGTTTTTATTTCAATGGGGATTTAAAAACAAAATTAAACATGAAAGAAAGGGGGATAGTCCTGGACGCTCCCCTTTTCTTCCCTGTTTTATTGATGACATGGTGATATTAATTCACAATCCATATCATATTTAGATTTACTCAATTGCAATAATTATTTTTTTGTAATGACCAATGGTCTTGATTGATTGAATTTTTTAACAAACAAAATAACAATACTAATTTAAACTTACTTTAAATATTATAATAAATCTTATTAACAATTGAAAAAAGTTTTGCAAACATAACATTTTTAGACAATTTAATTCTTCTTCTTCTTTTTTTCTGCATGTGGTAAGCGTTCAAAACATCGTCGGGCTCTGGGCCCACAAAATCGTTTTACTTGCTATAGGTCTTTAAATTTTTCGTTGCTGGTCAGTAAAGCTGCAACAACATCGGGTATAATTTTGAAGAAAAAGTTTTGCTTACCATTGTACAGCTCCTTGGTAGGAATAAATGTCCAATCTGATAGTCTTCAGCAATGTTTAGTGGTCCTATTTGGATTTGAATGTCTGAAGATGTCCAATGTCCGTTGTACGTAGATCGATGCTCGATCAGGAAGGGATGAGCCTCGGTGATTTTGAGCTCCCTTATTGTTCTTGTAGGAAACGGCGATTTTTTTCTGTAAATTCCATTGAAATATGCTGACCAATCTCTTAGCGTTGCTTGATTTTCCTCGTGTACAACAAATGAACTGGGTTTTAATCTACAAGTTGTAAAAAGTTCTGTTACAACTTTTTTGATTTACAAGACCCGTATCTCTATCACATTCTAGGTTTGAATGACCTCGCACAGGGAGTGTAACTTTTACCGAAGAAAGCCTTTTTGCTACATTTACAACATAATGTAGGTATCGAAAACGACAGACAGAAATGCCTTATAACATACATCGAAACCGTCGCTAATGTTTGTTGAACCTTGGGTGACCCTTATTTTGTATCGATAAGATGCATCGTTGAACCTTGCAATATTCTTGTTATTTTTTGGTCGTCTTTGTTGGACCGGAGATATATTTATAAGTCCAGTGAGGTAGTAATTTTGTTCATTGTAATTTAATAAATTAAATTTTTGAATGATTACCTTTCTTTGAGTTTCATTTATTTTATCGAAGCATCCGTTTCTTTTCCGCCAGTCTTCTCCCAGAGAAAAGAGGGTAAGGATCGAAATGAATAAACATGAAAACGTGAACAAACGCAATTTGAACTTATAACATGACTCTCCCCCATTCTAGGTTTTTCCACTTGGATCCTTTCTTCCGAGTACGCTATTCTTTCCATCGCTTGTAACCAACCGATTATAATTTTTTTCTGACTATTTCCTTTCAGAAACATATTTATATATATAGCTAAATAAAATGTTCGCGGGACTGAGTTTTAAAAAAGAGATTTTATTGAGAAGTACATACATTATATCAAGAAAAAACACAATTTAAAACTTAATACAAAACTTCGTGTTGAACATCTGTGAGTCCTACGTGTGACTGCGGCAGAGTGTCACCGAGGCCAGGTGGAGGTGTCCTTTTATATGGTTATCTAGGAGAGGGGATATCGTACATTTGTTTATTATCCCTAATACCATTGGGTTTTCATAACTTCTCCCCCCCAAAGTTCCGAGGTCTCCGATGGAACAAATATCTTAGTGTAAATAGGTTAGATTCTATACAAAAATAAAAGGTTTGAACCTTATACATTTCTTAATACTAAGTCATAAATATAATAGATAACATTCTATAAACAAAAGGGATTGGACCTTATAATTTAGGTTTATACAAAAATAAAAGGATTATATCTTGTGTACCAAGTTCGGGATTTGTACTATCTATAGTTTTACATAAATAAAAAGATTAAACTCTGTACTGAAATACAATTATCAACTTCCTATAAACAAAAGGATTAGATTTTGAATTTCCTGTTTACTAAGTCAGGATTTGTTCACTTGAAAAATAAAAAGATTAAACCTTGTGCTCTAACACTAAAATAGGATTTATATGATTGTCAATTTCCCATAAACAAAAGGGTTCGACCTTGTCCTTTTCTTAATATTAACAATAAGCTTAAACTACAAAATGTTTATACATTACAGAATTCCTTACATGCTAAAGTACAAAAGATAAAATGATATTTCTTGATACTAAACAATACATTATTTAAACAAAAGGAAAAATAAAATAAGAGTCTTTGAATTAGTTTCCTCTATTACAAATAATACTTTTAGATTCAAAATTACTCAATTAAAATAATAACATTTTAAATCAAAATAATAATTCAAACACTCCTTTACAATAATTACAATAATTACAATTAATAATAATTTCAAAATAAAATACATACTTTTTCTCAATGATCAATCAAAATAATATTTCAAGACAAAATAATAGTATCCTGATATTTATTATAGTGACTTCAAAATATTAATTACAAAATAAATCGAACAGAATATTACTGTGAAATAAAATAATAATTTGAATGATCTTTTACATTATTAACATTGAATATAATATTTTACAACAAAATACAAAAGTCCGATTTTATTAAAATAACTACAGCATTGTCAATTTAATACAGATAATTAACATTTTTCCCTAATACCATTACATTTATTATATTTTATTAAAATAAAAGGTTTTTAGACATTTTAATGTTGTTTAAATAAAAATTAAGTGTTTTAATCATATCATTATCTGAATCATTTGGGTCATAATTATCCGAGGCATCTGAAATATTCACGCGAATGGATTCATTATCGTCGTCCGAAATAGATTGTTTCTTTTTCCTTTTTTTCCTAGTGGGCCTTTTAATATTGTCAATATGAGTTTTAATTGGTCATTTGTCTTTTACTAATACATTTACTTTTTTAAATTTGTACCCTACTTTTTATTTTTGCTTGGGTATTTTTCAAATATTCTGTATCTCCTAATTGTTTCTGAATATCTAAAGGGTCTTCTCTATTTTTATTTAATTTTTCAGTCCCTGTTTCTTTTTCGTCATTTATTTTAGATCTTATTAGTTTATGTAATAATTGTTGGTCCTTATGGTATTTTAATACGTATTGTTCTGTCAGGTCGATATTTTCGTCTGATTCTAATCTGGAGGTTCCGAAAGTAATTTCATTGGGCGTTAATTTCAGTTTATTGTTTAATGTGTTATTGTATGCTATTATTGCTAATCTCAATTTTTGCTGCATCGAACATTTATCTTTTTCTTTTCCTATTATTCTTAATAATTCGTTTAGAGTAGAGTGGACTCTGTTCAATAATCCCAAAGAGTTTGAGTGGCTAGCTGAGGTATAATGTAAAATAATATTATTTTCTTAACAAAACTGTTTTACCAAATTATTTTTCATTTCCTTCCCTTGGTCTAATGTTATTTGTAATGGTGTCGGAAAATAGGTCATATAATTAGTCTGTGCGTTACAGATATTAATTGCGTTCTTTGATTGTAAAGTTTGAGCAAATAAATGTTTTGAAAATGTGTCGACTGCTGTGAAAATTATGGCATTGTTAAAATTAAAAATATCAATCATTAATTCCTGAAACGGTCTTTCTGGCGTAGGTGTAATTTGAAATTTGGTTTTTATAGGTTTACGGTCGTATTTTGTAACTTTACAAGTCTCACATTTATTAATATACTCTGCTATTTTATTTTGCATCCCTGGAAAATAATATTCTTTTTTAAGTTTTTCAAACGTTTCATTTATACCCCTATGCTTAGTTTTGCCTAAGTGATAATTATCTATAATTTCTATTTGTTCATTAGGATTTTCGACGTCATTTACAATTTGTTTGTATCTTTTCAATTTAACCGATGGATATTGCGTTTCTATTATTTGTTGTATTGTCTTAAAATAATCTTCATACAAATGCTCGGTTATTTCATCATTATTTGTGATTTACAAATTATACCGTAAGTTTTATTAGGTTCAAGTATTTGTTCTAATAATGAAGCGATATCTGATTTTGTATAAATGTTTAAAATTCCTAATGGTCTAGTAAAATTTATTTTTGTATTTCCCCTTTTTATAACTATTTGATTTTTTTTCTATATTTATACATTTTTCCGGTTCACAAATTCGTACTTGTTCATTACTAGATTCCTGGGAGTGGATTGTTTCTAAATCTTCTTCCGGCGGTACTTTTAAGTCCTCTATTATCGCGTCGTATTCGGAATTGTTTTCGTCCGCTATTTCCTGATTTAATAATTGTTCGACATCCATTTCCTCCACATCGCTATTATGATTCAATTCGTCGCTTCCCCTGGAAAGTGCATCGGCCACGTAATTTGTTTTTCCCTGAATGTGTTTAACGTCGAATTCGCATTCTTGTAATTTCCATATCCACTTCATTATACGCGTGTTACCATTTTTCATTGAGAAAATCCACGTTAAAAGTTTATGGTCTGTGCATAAAAGAAATTTTGTACCGTATAAATAAGGCTTAAGTGCTGGGTTGCCCATACTACCGCTAGTAATTCTTTTTCTATTGAACTATAATTTAATTCTGCATTTTGTAATACTCGGGACGCGAATGCTACTGGGTGTTCTATTTCATTTTCGTGCTTTTGTGAGAGCACGGCTCCGATGGCTTTATTGCTGGCATCTGTAGTTAATATAAATGGCCGTTCCCAATCCGGGTAATTTAAAATTGGTGTGTAACTCATCATTTCCGTTAGGGTTTGACATGCCTCTTTTATTTCTTTTGTCCCATAAATTTTAGTTTTTAATGAATTTGAAATCGGTCTGGTAATTTTGGCGTAGTTTTTAATAAATTTTCGATAGTACCCCGTCATGCCAAGGAATTGTCTCGTCGTCTTTTCATTTCGCGGAATGGGGAAATTTAAAATTGCTTCAATCTTTTTTTCATCCGTTTTTAATCCGTCTGGGGTTACGATATAGCCTAAAAAGTTTAATTCGGTTTTAAAAAATTCGGTTTTATCTAATTGTATCGATAAGTTATGCTGTTTTAGCGCTTTAATTACTCGTTTTAAATCTTTAAAATGTTCTTCTTCATTTTTGGAATACACTATTATATCATCGATATAAATCATAGAGTTAGGAATATTCTGTATAATCATAGTCATCGCTCTTTGAAAGGTTGGGGGTGCATTACACAGGCCAAAAGGCATACGCAAAAACTCAAAATGCCCATTTTCAGTGGAGAACGCGGTTTTGGCTATTGAATCTGGTGAAATCCCGACGCGAGGTCTATTGTGGAAAATACTTTCGATCCCTTTAACCTATTTAATAAGTCCTCAATGTTCGGTAGGGGAAATTTGTCCTTTACGGTTGCTTGATTTAATTTCCTATAGTCAATTACCATTCTAATTTTTTTGTGTCCTGACGCGTCTGGTTTTTTCGGTACGATCCAAAGTGGGGAATTATACGGCGATTTACTTGGTCTTATTATTTTGTTTTTTAATAATTTTTGAACTTCTTCATTTATCTGTTTTTTAAATTGCTCCGGATAGCGATAATTTCGGGTGCATATGGGGTTATCATTAGTGGTTATTATTTTGTGCTTAATTCCGTGGCTGTCGTGAAGAAGTTGGTAACTCAAAATTGTACATTTTTCAGGAGAGCACTTTAAAGTTTAATTCGCTTTCCAGAACCATAATTTGATTTCTCTTATATTAAAAGAGTTAAAACAATCAGTATTTGACGAACCCTTTCTTATATTGGAGAAAGCTAGTAGAAAAATATGTAATTTATTTATTTATATCATTTTTTTTAAATTAAATATTGAGTTAACATTTTTTGAACAAGACTTACCTGATTTTGCATTGAACTTCAGATTGTTACCAGGAATCCAATTTGGTTATTCATGATTTATTATTTGGTTATAATTGAACCATTATAATCGGCGTCATCCTTCAACTGTTTTGTATGATTTTTAAAACAAAATAAAATACATCTACCTAGTAAAAGTTGGAAAATAATGGTTGTAGATAAAAAAAAAAAAAAAAAAAAAAAAAAAAAAAAAAAAAAAAAAAAAATCATCTGCAATCAGTTAAGTTTATTTATTTTTCTTTCAGAACAATGCCAATTAGTCTTTCACATATAAAAAAATATGATTTTACAATTCGTTTTTTAATTTCCATTTCAATATTAATCTATTTTACAAACAACAAAAAAGCAATAATTCAATGAATTCAAAGCAATTGATATTTTTGACATATCTCCCAGTGAATTAAAAAAAAAAGGTTTAAAATAATTTAGTGAATTATTCACAACTGATCCATATTGTCCGGGTCAAATTCATTTAAATCGGGATCCTCGTTAATCACTCCCGAATCCTCGTGATTGACTTTCAAATTTAAATAAAAGTCATGGAACGCTGAGTCGATAAATGGTAATAAGTCGATCAAATCTTTTTTTTTTGCAGCACTTATGCCCAGTGGAGTTTCGGACACCAGGGGTAAATCAATGTTGTGTGGTTTGTTCCGTCTTTTAAACGACATGCAGCGAAACTCAGTATCTTCTTGCAAATTCAATTTTATGAATACTTCAGACGGAGAATTTTTCCTGTACTGGACCCACTGTACGTCCCTCCACAAAAACTTGTCTCCATTTCCGTATTTTTTTTTAATTTGAAATGGTCCATTTTTGTTTTTCAGAGCTCCAAAATCGAAGAAGTCTTTCGGTTCCATTTGTTGAACAACAAAGGGATTCTTTTTCTTACAACCCCTAATTAATTGCATCCAATCGTTTAAATGGTTTATTTTTAGACTAGTCTTCTTCTTTTCCCTTTCAATAACAGCATGATCGCTGTCGCATTCCATATGCGTGTGACCACTAACCAAGAATTTGTGATTGATCCGCTCAATGTTAGGTAAATGTTGATTGCATGTAGAAACATCAAAGCTACGTTAAAATTTTTATTTTGACCCCCACAAGTGTCGGAGTAGAACGTTATTTCCTTAACTCCCGGAGGTACTAAATTTTTTAGTAATCGGTAAATGCATGAAGCGATCTGGTTGGACCCCCTCCCAGATATCGTCTCATCCCATAAAAAACATATGGCATTGTTGTTGGAAAGATTATGCGCTGTTAGGTTGAATGACCATAGTTGTCTTTTGTAAAATGAAATTGAGTTAGTAAGATAGGGCGTCGGTAAGCATTGCTGGAGATCAAAAGTGAAAACCATTTTTGAAGTGTCGTTACTGCATTGGGCTTTGTCACATTTTTTCGCATCGTACGCGTTTTGTGCGAAATTCTGGTGATCATCCCTTTCTTTAATAAAAGAATTTTTGAGGGTCAATTCTGTACACGATTTAATCTTCATTTCAAACAGGTCACATTTATGGCAAGTATCTTTCTTAGGCGGCTTGAAGGCTAAATTTAATTCATGGAAAACTCTTAGGTAAACCGACATTGATACCGGACTAGAATCTGTTTCCTTGTACAATGAGTACATCTTTGAAACGGACAAATCTCCACTCAAATATTGCTTTTGTGTACTTTTCCTACAATAATGACTTTCGTATCGAGGGAAACAGTTAATATGTTCTTTTATTTTTTCGATTTGAGATGACGTAATTTTATTTTTTGGTGGAGCAATGCCCCTCTGATCAGGAAGAACAATTCCTAGTGGAGATTTTTTTTTTGTGACATAACGATTTCAATAAACGCTCTGGTTTCGCCCAACGTACTTGTAAGACATGATTTGCAAACTGGTATTTCAATATTTCCAATATTAAACATGTATTTACAACTAACTTCTCTATTTTTTGACGCGTTTGTGCTCTGAGATTTTTTTGGTTCAATTTTTATACAGGAAGCTACAAAATTGGCTCTGCTATCTCTACTACCTAATTTCCAGTATTTATCAAATATGATAGATCTATTTTCATCGGACAAGTTATCTTTGCATTTCATGCGACACATTTTCAGTGGACCCATACTACGAGCTTCAACTAGTTTGTTGGTAGACGAAATATATGATTTACCTGAGTTTCTCAGCTTTTTGTTTTGAATTCTCTCTTTCCTAGACAATTTCCGTTTATTCTGATTTGTGTCTACTGTTGCAGAAACGGTAACAGCATTCTCGGTTGATAATTCCAAGTCACATCTAAGCTGGTTTGTTTGATCTTCTTCTCTATTCAAGACGCTCTCCACCAACTTCTTATCTTTTGCAGCTAGCCTTTTTGTCTTAGTTTTTTCTGTAACAATGAATTTTAAAAAGATATTAGCTCACAGAGCCACTAGTATCATTTTTATTTTACACAGGTTTAAATTTTTTTAAAGCAATTACCTTCAATTTCTTCATCAGAAGAAGCAGATTCAATATTGTCAAGATCTACCGTCGGGTCAGCATCACTGTCGTCTGACAAATTTAAATCTAAAATAATAAGTCAATAGCATAAAATTTTAAAATAATAAAAGCTTGAAAGAATTAATTACAGTAATTTGAATATTTACCTTCATAAACAAAACCAGGAACCACATTTTTTAATATTTCTTGAGGTGACCCAAGCACATCTGTTTCTTTCTCTTTATTTCCCTCTGACGAACAACTTGGGATTGGTGAAAAATAAGTTTCATTTGGGGTGGATCTATTTTCCACATTCTCTCTTAACTTCCGTAAAAATTCACTTCTCCGGTTAAACATTATTTTTAAGTAAATTGAAAAAAAAAAAAAAAAAAACAACTGAATTGTATGAAAACCAAAGTTGAACTGGCAATAGTAGAAAGGAACTGGAGAAACAATGTTGTTAGAGAAGGGAAAAAGCTCTTGGAAAATATGGTTTGCTAAGAAAATAATATTTCTTAGAGATCAATAATTGAACTTAATTATTAAGTACTTTCCAGAATAGTAGCAGCCTATGGGCAATTATCATATTCCAAGAATACGTCAAGATTCTGGTAACTTAATTTACCGTAAGATAACATCTATACTTCATTAGTAATAAACTGTTAATACTAGTTACTGAATTTCATTGTTTATCTTATATTTGAAATAAGTTGTTATTTCAACTTACTTATTGAAATGTAGTCTATAAGTTTTGGAAAACATAGTTAAGTTAACTTACCTTGGAGGAAATTTTTAATCCTCTTTGGGAATATGTAGTTATATTGAATTACCGATTTTGAATAATTTGTTTGTGGCAGAAATAACAAGGCAAGTAAAGTTACTGAAAATTAACAACTGATTTAAAAATACCTGAAAACGCACATCGCTGTAACTTTTTTTCTAATTGGAATCTAAGTTAACGATTTCTTCACAAAGTAAAGCTATTCATAAACTACATAGTAGTAGTGTTAACTCATTTTCCAGGTAACTCGACTTACCAACTTCTTCACGACAGCCACGGAATTAATCCCGTAGATTTTAAATTCTCGTCGTCCCTTTTTAATACTTCGCCATGTTGGCTAATAATTTAAAACTTATTTAATAATAATTAAAACTGATTAAATAATTAAATAATTATTATTTAAATTATTTAATTAATGGCGAATTAAGTTTTTAATTTCGTTTTTATCATTAATAAAAAATAAATCGTTTTCTAATTTAAATTTTTCCGTTTTAAATTTTAATTCATTTTTTTCTAAATTTATTTTTAATTTCAGTTTTTTCATAGTCTCGTAGCCTAGTAAGGCTACACCTACATTGGATCCATGTCCCGACCGTCGCAGTTTTTCCGAGAACTCCTAATTCGCAAACCGCCGGGCGGTCGAAAACAAGTGCCTACATTGGTTCGGGTTAAGCTGGCGGTCTAGAGAAAATTTTAAATCATTTCAATCGAGTCGAAGCTGTTCCACGACAATAAGAACGCATATAGCATCAAAATTAATAATTACTGCTAATGTTAATAGTAATTATTACGTTCATTATAATTTATTACTTTAATTATTCGTTTTTTTGTGGTACACGCCATTATTATTATATAATATAGTATATATAATATAATATATAATAATATAATAGCTGTTTCATGGCAATATTAAGGAATTTAGCACTAACGTTAATAACTAGCATTTCCCGTCGCTGCTTCGCATAATTTAACTAATATATAATATATATATAATTTTAACTAATTGATGATTTTAGCTTATTTAAACTTATAATTTAAGTAATTGAAGGTTTTTTTTTTTTGGGTTTTTTTTTATCGAAAAAAAATCTTGGCATTATTTTTTCAATTATATTTTCACGCATAGTAGTAATTTTAACCTGGTTAAAATTGTATTCATTAGGTGTTTGAAGATTGCGTAAAATCGTAAATCGAAATCCAATTATTAATTTTAATGATTTCATCTGGTTAGGTTTTAGTATAATTAAATTATCTATCCATATAAGTTAATTTAATTTTAATTATTTTAAATTTAATTATTGCTAAATCTTCTTATTACCAACTATGTTGGTTAAAATTTAGTATAATTAGTAATTACAGGGGTTACTGATCTCAAACAAAAAATGGCTTGTCCTTTTATATAATAGCATAGACTACTGCTAATGCTATTTGTAATTATTATGATAAAATAATTATTACGTTACTCATTTTTTTTTTGTAGTTACACGGCACTAGTAAATAAACGTAAATATTCATTATGTAAAAAAGAATAATTATAATCACTTCTTTTATGTTACAATATAAAATAAATATTAACATATATATATATATATATATATATATATATATATATATGTATGTATGTATATATGTATATAATTTTTTACTTATGACCTCTTTATGAGGTGATAATATCTATAATACGTTTATTGATAACACCTAATATTTCCCAGACAAGGCTAATTTCTCACTAGATCAATTAATATACCATTGTCTATTGCCATTTAAACGCCCTGACGGCCGAAAACTGGAATAAAACCAAACAGGTTTGGTTCTGAACTGGCAGACGGTCGCTGACTGACTGAGGATTAAGAGACGGTCTGGAGATTATCGGGCCCAATGTAGGCACTTCCTATATAAGCCTCGTGTTTGTTTGAATTTCCTCTGCTGGTTTGCGAATTAAGAGTTCTTCGAATATCTGGGACGGTCGGGACATGGATCCAATGTAGGTGTAGCCTAAGATGTTAAACCTTTCGCTAAACGGAAATATTAAAAATTTGACTTTTTGATTAATTCCTATCAGGGGCATTAGGTCAATTATCACGCTTTGTGATCCTTCCGCCCTTCCCGTAGGTGTTCGTTTCGCAAAATCCTCTTAAGAAATTTCCGAGAAACGTGGAATGTGATCGGGGTGTATATAATTTTTTGTGGCACCCGTATCGATTAGCCATTTATTTCCCATACTGTCAATTAAATTTGGTAAGTCATTATTTAAATTTAAGTCATGTATTTCTAATTGCTTATGTTCAACGGTCTAGTTTGAATTTAAATTATTTATATCTGGTCCGGAGGTCTGCTCGTGCTTGGGCCTAATTCTAAAAAATGATCCTGTCTTTTTTCCAATGATTCTATGCGTTCTATTAATAATTTTATTTTTTCATCTTTCTCCTCCTCTATTGTGTGTACTCTATTAGAAACGGTTCTCATCGAAACTGTGTTTGAATCTACCTGGGGTTGTTGATAATTTTGCCTGAAATTCCTGGAGGGTGGTTTATTAAAAATTTATGTTGCGACTGGGGGTCCCACGGTTGATTATAAATTGGTGTTTCATATTCTATAGCTCGCTGTTGTGGCCGGAAGTTATGCTGATTGTTATTGTTAAAAGAATTAAAGGTTGGACCGTGTTCATGCTGATACTGTTGTGGTCGGTAGTGTTGAGGATTATTATACGACGCATATTGCTCGCGGTGATACTGATGGGGTCGGTAATTTTGATAATCATGGTGGTTGTTAAAATTTGGTCGGTACTCTTTATTTTTATAATTATTTTCAAAATTTTTCTTCTTATAATTATTTTGAACTGGGTTTTTTTGGTGTTTTTTATCGCCATAAATTCTATGTACGATGTGAGCCGCGCTGTTTACATAGTATTTCTTCTAAGTCTTCTAATGAATCGAATTTGATATGGTAAATAAAGTCAGTTAGTGCTGGGTGTAAACTATGTACTGCGTGGTGGGATATTTGTTTGTCATACCTATACATTTCGTCCTGTTTGTCTATTATTTCGTTGTCTGAATAAATACGTGCGTATAAATCGCATCTTTTTTGGCCCAGTCGTTCTAAGAAATCGAGTGGGTTCTCATTATGGTAAGTCCGCGTATTTAAAATTTCTGAAATTGATTGTTCCCTAGTTCTCGTGTCCTGGTACTTTTTCTTTAAGAATTTTATTATTTATTTACTGTATTAAATTCCTTGTCATATACGGTGACTTTAGTTTTTCCAGTTAGTTTATTTAAGATCGTTAAAACAAGTTTAGCTTGATTTGTATTTTTATGGGTATTATCATCTTTGCAATATAAATTGTATAAAAATTCGCTATTTCTAATAAAATCAACTAGTTGTAACGGATTTCCGTCATATTCCGGGATTAATGCTGAATCGTGATTTTTAATTTCAAGAGCCATATTATTTTCTTTTTTTAACTAACGTAGAACCAGTTATTTTCTAAATTATTACACTTATTATACTAAGTATATCTAAATTACAAAATTACTTAAAAATAAAAATAAAAATAAATTAATTATACTTTTTCTTGATACAGCGGTCTTCGATGTCTTCTCGATGACGCTCCCTTTAGCTCCTTCCCGTCGATTCTTTAGCAAGAGGTTGTAGGTCCTTTTGGTCAAGGTATTGGAATACCAAAGCGCTCCCAAAGACTTGAAGATCTGCTGATGTACTAATACTCAGCTCCCAATCTTCTCATGCCAGTAGAAAGAGGTCTCGCTGTTCCACAGTGGAACGAACGTTAGGGCGGAATGGACATTCGTTAATATCTCCGCTTCTGCTTCTCCTAGAATAATGCTATTGGTACCGTTTTAAAGCTTTTTAAATGAACTATTAAATGATATGCTAATCATGATCAGATCGTAAGAGGAAACATGTAAGAATTCCTGATTTGATATTTCGATGTTGGATAATTTATCATCATTTACTTACCATTTATTGTACCTATATACTACGAGAATATATGCAATAAAATATTCTATGGAATGATAAATACATATGTATTAAATAAAATTACAAAATAAAACGTAACAAACTAAAATATTTAATTATAAAAAAAATAATATAACAATTGATAATTACTTTTGTCAGTTAATATCCTAGGACTAATTAATACACCAAAATTATAATATATGTAGGTGCCTATATACAATTGTTTATTTAAATAACGATCAGAATTAAACTCATAACAACATAATTTTAATTAAGATTCTTTTTTCTATATTCTAAGTAACAATAAGTGATTATGCTTCTGGTAATAAATCACGTTTAATGTTTATTATTCTCGGTCTAAGAGTTGAAATTAAGGGATCCGAATTTATTAATAAATTATTTAAAACATCTCGATTGTTTGATTGCCTCGATGATTTTCTGGCATGAAACAGTCTGAAATTTCGGAATAACTTGTGATTCGCTTCTTGAGCATCTTCTGACAATTGTCCTATAGGTATTATAGAATTTTTGGCTATCAGTGTTCCGTGCACGAGCAGTTTGTGCACGGTGACTGGCATATGGAGGGTTCAGAATACAAGTGAACCAAGTCCACTTTAGCTACTTTTGAGCTACAGAGGTTTAAAGTTAAAGCTTCATAACAAAATTACCTGTTACCATTTTTTTAAAGTATATATTAAATTTAAAAATATCAAGGATTAACTTAGATATTTAAATGCATATTATGGCCAAATTTCTGTTATTACGCCAAAAATCACAAAATAGTGGACTTGGTTCAAATGTATTCTGAAGAATTTTAGGAAGATAATGAACCAACTCCTTATGTTGTTAATACATTTTATTTTTACATTTTCTTAGAGGTCAAATTATAAATATTAAAATAAAATATCACTTCTTAGTTATAGGAAAAGTTAATTAACATAAAAAAAACTCATCATCACTGTCATTTCCTTCAGTTGCCTCATCGTTCTGGGTTTGACGAGTTGCCTGATTCCCTGGAAGATTTAAGTATGCCTGATTCCCTGGAAGTATCCATGGTGAATAGGGGGTATGTAAGGCAGTAGAGACAACATGTCCTCCTTTTTTTTAAAAGCCATTTGTCTTCTGGTTGGGTAAAGCTTACCCTGCTGTACAGTCAATAAGTTTTGCACTTTCAGGGGTCTTCCAGGTCTACGGTTACTGGTCTTTTTCGATATATCCAAGGTTCGTAACCCCGAAATTTCACTGAAAGATTCTTTTATTTTTATTTGGAAGGGTGCTCCTTTTTCAAACCTCAACCACCGTATCTCAAGCCAATTGATTTTTTACCTTCAGTGTCCTTCTTCCTGTTTGTGATTGAATCTTCAAGCGGTTTTGTGCTCAAAAACTCTTCTCGTTGTAGTTTTACAACTTCAAACTGCGGCTTTTTATTTTTTGCAGTTTTAATGATGTTGTACCAGTCATCAGGAACATAGATGGTCCCATGTTTCTTGCTTGCTCTCTCTATTATACCGAATTCAGTATCATTAGGAATGAATGAGTGGCCTGGTATCATAAATTTTAAATCAATTGTTTCAACATCTAATAGAGGATCTTGAACAAGTTTCAGTAGAGTAAGACTAGTTTTTATATTCCTGTTTTGCCCAGTGCATGAGTCAGAAAACAGAACAATGTGTTTGTATGTCCTGGCATGTTCATACAAATGTTTCCGAAGGCATGAAGCTATATCTTCAGAACCTCTTTCCACCATAAGTCTCATCCCAGACGTGCATATAGGCAGTGTTGTTGTTAAAACAATGAATACCAAAGTTGTAGACATAAAGATTTCTCTTATAGTAGGCAAATGAAGTTGTGAGCTTAGGGAAAGGCAAGGTCTTTTGAAGGTCAAATGTGCAAATATATTTATCCTGCGAGGCTTCTGCAGCATCTTTTTTCAGTTCTGCGCGCGCTTGTTCTGCTCGCCTAAGGTGCAGTTCTCGTTCTGCCTTTAGGTCGGCTGTCTTTTGCTCATTAGTTTCAGCACTAATTTTTTTAAATAACTTGTCACAGTTGCTGCAAGTGTCCTTTGAAGGAGGTTTAAAGTGCAAGTTAAATTTTTGGCTGAAGACTTGGTAGTAATATTTTTCTTTCACAGGACTTTTGTTCTCACTTTCACATTTCTGTTTGTACATATCATACATTTTTTTAATACTCAAATCTGGACTTAAGTACCTTTGTTTTCGTTGTCCTTTCTTGTGTAATGGCTTTGGTAGCAGGGAAATGACTTTATATGCCCAACAACATCTGAGTCGTCAATTTTACGCGACGATGCTTTTCCCCTTAAGTCAAGTACAGCAGCAACTTCTGTTTCATTCAAACATCTGTATAATCTTCCCCAACTTATTTTTAACATGGCAAGAAAGTAGGTCTTACAAACCCTCACCTGATTATTTTGTTCATCTGTAATAGCATATTGATACACCTTTGATTTTGCTTCTCCTGAGCCGTCTCTTGGCCGACGCCTACTGACAGCTGAGGCCTTAACTAAGCCTCTCAAAAAACAGTTTTGTTTTGAATAATCTGCTAGTTTCCAAAATGAATTAAAAAAAGATTTCAATGTATCTTCAGGGGCATTTACAGTCATATCCAGAGGGAAATATCTTTGCTGGCGTTACCTTATTACTGCGAGATGTGTACTCTTTACCGCTGTTACGATTCAACTTCCTCTTGTTGATTTTCCAGTTTTCAAAGTTCCTCGGGCGCTTTTCTTCCTCGGGAAATATTTTCATTTTCCCCATCTGAATGGTCAGAGGGAGGAATGATGATGGCATGAGTGTTCGAGGCAGGTACGATGATGTCACCTGGAGCTGCAGGCTCCCTTGATGTACTGGGTTCAGCAAGATCATAAGAAATGTGTTCCTTCAGCAGGTGCTTAGGCGGACGCCTCCGTTTCGATCTGGCCGACAGAACAGTCTTGTCGTCAGATGAACTATCACAGTCTAAAAAAGAAAAATATATAAAATTAGATGTTTACTGGGGCCTTTTAACACAAGCCTGCAAATTTGAACTTTTTGAAAAATACAAGAGACTTCTTTGGTGATCTATACGTTATTTGGTATGCTGGTTTCGAAAATAGCCTCCATTTCCCCCCATCACGTCAAGTTTTTTTGAAAGTATCACATAATTATAGTTATAATTATAACATTGTATTTACCTGTGTCAAATTCGTTTGGCGACCACTCTTCATCTGATCCAGATGAAATATCCATCACGTAACACAACTAGCCAACAAAAATAATTCGTATAAACTGCCAAAAGCTGTAAATAATGGTATTAAGGACGTCAACACAGAGCTGTACACAGTAAACAAACATCACATGGACAGTCCATAACCTCCCGAACTGTTTACTCTCACATCAGCTGTTTTATCAAAACAAAATGATAGAAATATAGGTTTAGATACCCGGAATACCACCTATACAGGTTTTCATTGAAAATCTAAAAGCTAACACGAATTTTTCCCACGATCTGGCAACTATGCATGGACTTGGTTCATCAGTATTCTGAAAGAAAATAACAATCTTTCACTAAACAGTAGAACTTCCTGCTGCCTAGCGGATATTATCAGAACTAGGGCTTGGTTCATTATTACACTGAAATTTTACATAGTTGGAGCATGTTATAGCGTTGCTAACTCAAATATGACCAAAAGTGGACTTGGTTCACTTGTATTCTGAACCCTCCATATAATACCAGCCATACAGAGATACATATAACCGTGCTGTCTCTTTCGTGTAGGCTTCAAAGTTATCAAGTTTTATAATTGACCCAGAAGAAATAGCTTGTAATATTATTGCAAAGCGTCTAATTAGATTTTCGTCAACCCCTGTTATAGCTGATGAAGTTTCTGGGGAGGCAAAAAAATTCTTTGCAGTATTTCCATCATTGCTTGTACCAAAACCTTGTCTTACGTGGTCTACACAAAGTCCTAACTGAATTTTAAAATCATGTTGAACTTGATTTTTTTTCCTTGCAAGTAACTACTTTTGCTCTGTTGTTTTTGCACTCCAGGACTTGAAATCTAATCGGTAAGAGATGTGAATTAAGCACTCAAAACACCTGATCAAACAATGCAAAGGGGACTAGCCAAATGAGTAATACTCATCATTAACTATTTCCTTGTTTGTAATAATTTTTAAATTGTTCATTTCTTTAGGTGTTGCGTTGCACAAAAAACACCTCATAGCTGAAGAAGTTTCAGTTAAAATATTACATATTTTGCCATCAACCATAGTTAATAACATTCTATAATTGATAGAGATTTTGTCATTTATATAAAGAAGTAAATTATCAATTTGTTTCTGAATGTCTCGAACTAAAGACGTTACAGTTTCATCTGTTTCTTTCGTATAATTAAATGAGATAGGCCTACAAAATCTGGTCGATGACGGACATTCATTTTGCCAGACTATTTGACAATTCTCTGAATTTATCAAATTAATCGGTACTAAACAGGCAATCAAAATGACCGAATCTTCGCTGAAAGTTTCAGATGAAGAATAACGTTGTTTATATTGTGATTGGTTACCCGCCCCATCACATCCCCACTTAATGTTTAACGTTAAACTACGAAAGTTATCATTCCCTATTTCACCACCCACGACTTATAAAATCCGAGAAGAAGTATGGTCAAGTAAATTTTGGAATACGATATTTACTCCAGTGTCACTAACCGATATGGATTCTTCTGGGGGATAACAATCTTTTTTTTAATTTTTGGATCTGATATTAGCTGGGATAAAGTGATGTATATCCTAATGCTTTTGCATTATTTCTGACGGCATTGTACTGAAACTTAGTAAAATCAGCGGCTGTATATAATGCTAATGCCTTTTCGTTCTCTTGGTCCTTTGGATTTAAAAGGTTTTCACAAAATTTTTTGACACTTAGTACATGTTCTGGATGCTCCCTAATAAAATTAACAATGTAATCTACGTCATCAGATTTGAACCTTTTTTTCATGACAAAAGCGAACATATCCTCTGAACATTTTCTAAAACTTTCCGTTTTTCTCCGTCTTTGTCTATCAGATAATTGCTCAAATGATTGAGAACAAGATGGTATACTTGCGCTTGTTGATGATGATGATGATGAAGGTAGGTTCTGGATACATCTTCAGGAACAATGAAATCCAAATTCAACCAGTTTTCATGCTTCTCCAAAAAACTATTGATCTTCCTATGGGACGAAATCCAGCGAGAGTTCAAACTACTACTGAATTTTCTTAATTTTTCCATAACCATACCATTGGGTTTCCATAACTATATATATATATATATATATATATATATATATATATATATATATATAAGTTATCTTCAATTTTAAAAGTAAAGACTTTTTTAAAAAAGAAGTTTATTCAATAAAGTTACAATATCAGAAAGAAGAGTGGCGTGGAGACGGCTCTGGATGTACTGAGAGGGAATTACAAAATTTCTTGAGGTTTATAAAGGGTTACAATGGCTTCTTCTAGGAAGCTTTATGCTAACATTACAGTTCACAGGAGAGCAAGTTCCCACGAGGGGTTTCTAAGAAATAGATTACAATGGTTAGGAGTCAAAGCTTAAAATTAAAAATATCTAAGGAAAAAATATATAGTGTAACTCCTCCCCACCTAGATACGAATTTCACTGCTTTGGGTGAAATGAGTTACAATTCTAGTTTTGTAAAAATAATAAATAAAAGTTACAAAGGTTAATATAAAGATGATAATACAAATAAAAATTATCCACAAAATAATTATGTGTAGAGTGTTAGAGTTATAGGTATGTTTTGTTGATACAAGATGTGAAAGATGTGAGGTTTGTAATTCATGAAATTTTAAATTTTTAATTTCTAATGTAGTGTTTAAAAAAGCTGTGAGGCTTGAATATTTAAAGTTTGTTTATCAAACAATGTTAGAGAACCATGAGTTTGACTGGATGAAAATACAGTTTATTATGATACAAAATTGAATTAAAGTTTGTTTTAACTAAATAAATTCCTGTCATATGATAGTTTACTGTTTCTTTTTCTTGTTGAACTTGAAGATCATCCGGGTTGTAAAATGCTATGAGAATGTAGCGTGTTCCTGGGATTTCTTCGATGTGGTTTTCTTCTTGATGTAGACGTGTGTAAAGACAATTTACACTGGATGATTTTTGTAAAATATCTTGAATACATAAGTCATCGTGGTGAGATAAGTCAGCTGTATGACAGTGGTGAATGCTGTTTCTTTTGATACATTGATGATTAAGAAATTTAAAGTTGTTATTAATATTTAAGAGATATT